>CM062291.1:455845996-457045996 GCA_031216915.1 Pictodentalium vernedei
TGGAGAATATCAGCCGCGGACCTTTGGGATCGAGGGGATGGTACGACCCCCACGACCCTCCCCTGGCTACACCGTTGTATGAATAACAAATCTTGATATCATGTGCATTGAGTAAAGTATTAAAATGCCCTCATACATTAACTTCAACGAAAAAATACAAGAATATACAGAAATCCTAGCGAAGTCAGTATTAAAATGTCTTCATTCATTAACTCCAACGAAAAAATACAAGAATATACAGAAATCCCAGCGAAGTCAATAATAATGGCTGAATTGTTACTGTCTACAAAATTCATGGATTTTAAACAAAACAAAACTCCAAACGACATTGTTAATACCATGTCTTGGTTTGGAGGATGTGCCCCGCCCCCCCCCCCCCCCTCTGATTTTTCAACTGTATCCCCTAGGGTTGTCACAATTTTTTAATTTAGGAATCGATTAATCGTCGCAAATAATCGATGATAATCGATTGATCGTACCTAAATGACCCCCATCTCCTTCTCTTTGAAGTCGATAAAAATGAAGTTGAAGTCAATTGACCTACCTCAAGTAAACAACGAAGACGATCCTCTTTTAGTTACATTCAAAGCTTTGATGTTCTGAACTTTTGAACCGTCAGTGTAATAATCAAGACCGGTCGGCAGTTGCGAACTTCGCAACTGCCGACCGGTCTTGATTATTACACTGACGGTTCAAAAGTTCAGAACATCAAAGCTTTGATGAATGTACCTGAAAGACAAATGCTTCCAATAGCTTCTTGGGGTTTAACATCGATGTTCTTAACTTTACCTTTAGAAACAATAGTTTTTTCAACATATTTTCTTTTAATTATTAAACGTCTAAAACGGGATATAATTTACCGATTATTCGACAACGAAAAATACTAATCGATTTCGCCGTGACCGATCAACAATCGATTAATCATGACAGCCCTAGTATCCCCCTCCCTCTCTGGTTGCCCGCCATACAGCTTTTGATAAAGGGTTGCCCGCCATACAGCTTTTGATAAAGACATTTGCATCTCCTCTCCACACTTTGAGTGAGACTTTTCCAATTGATACCGTTGACGTTTGAACTGCTGAAGAAACCCGAAATCTTCCTCTCCTGTGAGTTCGAAACTGACCTTTGGGCTGGAGAGTTGGAAATCTTTCCTTGAGTGTAAGAATGCGACATCTCCATTGCTTTAACATTGCGGATGGTGCCTTATTGCATTCACAGGACGAACTATTGACTCCAGTCAGAAAATTTCCTAAAATATGATTAGAAAATCACTCAGGGTAAGTTATACACATACATAGCTACAGGTAATCTACTATATGGCATAAATGTTCAACTGTTGGTGGGTTGAGGCTTAAAATTTATAATTATAATTTATGCTGCCCGCCTCCCTGTCGCCACGTACGTGCTAATGCACATACGCACTGAGAAGCACAGGAAATACAAACTTATATATATACACGCAAAGTTCTGTAGACTTATTCACATTCTGAAAACGGGAAGCCATTTCATGGCGGATCACAGGAGACCGAGGAGGAGATGTATGCATGGGGTGCGATATTATCCATTTCTTAACACGGATGTACCGTGTTCCTGGTCTGGTGCTTGTAAAAAACACGAAGGCCCCCACCCACAGGAAAAGGACAACCACCTAAGGACCATCTCGCAGTGAACTCAAGAGAGGAGACAGACTAGCATTGCAGCAGGCAGTGGAGGTGGAAGGTTTCAGAGATGTCATCCTGCGAAATTGATTTTTCCACAATTGTGAATCAAGGGACACTACTCTATTTTCTCAAAAGAAAACCACATTTGGCTGTCAGTTGCACTGATCACACGCTGACGAATTTGTATACAGTACAGTAAAAATTGGAAAAGACTTGTAGGATAACTGCCATGAACATTTACTTATTATTGTGTTTCCACCGATGATACCAGGTTGTAATATTTATCCTTGTAAAGCTTCCAAGACGGGCCTTCCAATGACGAATGTCAGAGCTTGGTATAACAGTGCTGGAAATTAACAAAATTGACTGGTGCAGTTTTAAGCTCCCCGTGAATTCAGATACGGGAGTAAAATATTAGTATATGAATTTTCGAGGGGAATACTGTCACCAAACAACAGAAATCTCAGTCCTCTGAACTCCAGTGGTATCTTCCATGCTAGTTGTTCAATGGTAGCAATTAGAAGAGTCCATATTCATTATTTGGGGTAGACCAATCAATATTTTCAACGTGCAGCCTTGGAGCTGCACGTTGAAAATATTGATTGCTCTACCCCACACATTTAATGAACAACCATCCTATTTAATGACGTTATAACGTATCATGTTCATGAGTAGTAGTGTATGTTCCCCTACAGGTCCAGGTTGGGGGATCTCATCGGGGGATCTCATGTAACGTCATAGTCACGTGACTTGGTGGCGCCATGTTGTGTTGTTATGGTAACCCGCGTGAGCGGCCATGTTGTGACGTCATCCCCATAGTGATACGTGGTGTGAGTGCGCATGCGCAGCGTGTGTTGTTAGGGTGATACGTGTTTGCGTCGTCATTTTGTATACTGGAGGCCGCCATCTTGGTTTCTATGGTAGCACGTGATTGCTATGTTACCCAATTTTCGGCAATAAGACGGGGTATGTTCCGAGGGTGTGTTCGATTGAATAGGAGTATTTTCCCGATTCGTAGAATTACCACAAACAACCCAAGTTTTACTATTTTGAATTCTTTCAGAATTCTCTGCTTCTATCTATATATGTAATAGTTATCGTTTATCTGGCCATGTTCCTTTATTCTAGAGTATATTCCAGTAGCGTAGAAGAGCCTATCAGTTGGAACAGCTTTGCTTATTGTTACTATATTGATCTATTTCTGGTCTATCCTTGTTAGTTCTGACCCTATTGTAAGCACTCTTGTTGTTTCATTTATCTGGAACATTTTATAACCAATCAGACTGCTTGATTTCCCCATAACCTGTACTTAATCGTATAGGGGCATCTCCCCTTATTACAACGAAGTTGTATCCGACTCTCATCACATCTATATCCAATGGCAATATCCCCGGGCACCCCAATTTCGGCACCCCTTTTTGGAAAAAACATATGACCTTCGGCACCCCTTTTTTGTCATATGTGCTTTGTGAAAAAGCACAATCTGACTCACTATGACACAATGTGCCATAGAACTAAGGGCACATGCTTTATGTGCCGATATGTGCTTATGTGAAAAGGCACAATGTGACACAATGTGCCCTAGCACAAAGGCACATACGGGTATTTGAGGATACCTATGACCTGGTATTGTATTATTTGAGGATACCTATCGAGGATACCTATTGTGGATACCTTTTATAGGATACTTATCTGAGGATACTATATAGGCGTGTACATATCCCTGTAGGTCTCTTGCTGGCCCTTAGTACTATTAATCCACCTGATGCTTCATGTTATCCTATGACTGGTATGGGTAGTATGCAATGCTAGGCATAGGGGTGTGTGGGTAAGGGTACTGCCTGGTAGTTTTGAACGGTACTATAGTATGGGCGGTATATACACCTTTAGGCCACTGTTAGTGCTTGGTACTATTAATCAACCAATTGCTTTGTTTTATTATATGGCTGGTATATGTAGTACGTTATGGTAGACCTAGTGATTTTGTGGGGGTGGGGGGGTAATGCTTGGTAGTTTAGAACGGTAGTATAGCATAGGCTGTACATATCCCTGTGGGTCTCTTGCTGGGCCCTTGGTACTACTGATCCACCAGGTGCTTCATATTATTGAGCGGTATTCTGGGGTGGGGGTCAATGCCGGGTAATACAGAACGGCAACAGAGTATGGTTGGTATATTCCCCTGCAGATCCCATCCTACACCGTTGATAATATTAACCTACCAAATGCTTTGTTACTGTTAACCTGTTACTGGTAAGATGGTACGTAATAGCAGTAGTTCTGACCCTATTCCAAATACTCTTGTTGTTTCATTTATCTAGATCATTTATATAAATAATAACTAACCATTGATTTTCCATAATCTGTATGCAGAGTTACCTCCCTTGTATATATAAAAGCCTATATCCAATGGCCATATTCACAGGCACCCCAATTTCGGCACCCCTTTTTAGGAATCCCATTTGGAGAATCCCTTTTTCCTGAAATAAGGATAAGAGTCGTATTAAAAATCCCGCAATGAGGTCTAATTTTCTACGACTCTTATCCTCATTACAGAAAAGAGGGATTCCACAAATGGGATTCTTAAAAAAGGGGTGCCGAAATTGGGGTGCCTTCTGGAGAATCCATTTTTTTCTGAAATGAGGATAAGTGTCGTAGTAAAAATCCCTCAATGAGGTCCCCCAACCTAGACCTGTAGGGGAACATACACTACTACTTTCACGGCCAGAAAAACGGCCGAACGGGTTCAATGGGCTAAATTTATAAGGAACTTCAGAATTATGACAGTAACATGTCACTGGATTGCAGAGTGCGGTTTTACGCAAAACAACACACATTATATGCCCTCACAGTATGATAGCTCCATAATATTTTTCAACGAGTGCATTTTTGGCTCCCGTAAAATAGAAAACACGAGTGCTGACGGGAGCAATTGTACTCCCGTCTGTCTTATTTCCAGAATGGTATAATACACAACCGAAAAAGATGAGTTTAACGAGTTCTGTTCGCTGGAAATAATCAATGTCTACAAATAGATTAAATCGTTTGGAGTCCGAAATTCCGACATTGTCCGGAAGTAGTTCAGATTTTCGGTTGCAAGTCATAAAATAGTGTGACCTCCGATCAAAATGAAAAAAACAAATCAATCAAATTTATTACTTTCCAAAGTGTGATTTACTGAGATTTTCGGATTGATTATAAACGATAACTTCACAAGTGAATTATGCAATCAACAATATTTGTGTCATGTATCCGTGTGTGCGCAAACGAAGACGCTTTGCCGTGCGTGTAACGGGGGCTTCATTGTTTTTTGTTTTTTTTTAAAACTCTTTACCTAACATGAAAAGCAGACGACACTTGAAAGAAATAATTCATGAATAACTATTATTTTCATTTTTTGTCTCAAAAACATAGGTTATGACCCTCATTGGAACGAGCTCGACGAGCTCGTTCTAATGAGGGGTCATACCTATGTTTCAGAGACAAAATAATGAAAAAATAATGAAAATTAATTGGCGATTTTTGAGAATAGCGCTGGTCGGATTTGGCCGTTACGTTAAGTGAAGGGTTAAATAATATAATTATCGTTAATAATGAAAAGTAATAAACAGAGTAATCACTTGACTGGACTGGTGACGTGAAATAATTAATTCGAGGCGAGGACTATATTGTAAAACACTCGTGCGCATTCGCGCACCCGTGTTGATACAACGTCCCTCACTCTCATGAATTATTTCACGTAACCAGTCCAGTCAAGCGATTACTCTCTATTTAAAGTACAGTCGCCGTGGACTTGTCGTAATCCACGCGTGGGGCAGTGATGTCCATGCCTGCGTTTACCAGGTAATAAATATCATCATTAGCAAATTTTTAATTAATGAATCAACGGGTTGTACCCGGTGCTTCAGTCATTAAATGTTTGAGATTATTCCGATAATTAGTGAATGGAATATAATATTATTGCGTCCATGGAAATATTGGCCACCCGTGGAAAGTGACCAGTCCACTGCGGCCATACTGTATAGCAATCAAATTTAACCAATTTAGAGTCGAAACTTTAAAATTTCTTTCGACTGGACTCACAAATCTCAAGGTCATAAAGCATTAGAAAAATAATGGGGCGGGGTGGGGTAGGGATACATCCCTACCACCGTCCTATAGCGACTTCCCTGATGGACTGACCACTGCCTTTAACAATAATGAAAAATACTAGTTTAACCCTTTCCCCAACGTAACGTGAAAAAACGGCCAGCGCTATTTACAAAAATCACCATTCAATTTTCATTATTTTTTTCATTTTGTCTCATAAATATAGCTTATAACCCCTCATTGGAACGAGCTCGTGAGGGGTCATAAGCTATATTTTGTATGTAAAAAATAAAAAAAAACAGCTATTCAAGAATTTTCTTCCCACGTGTCACCTGCCTTTCGAGTTGGGTAAAGGTTAACAGAAAATATTTATAAATTGGTTGTAGTGCTTGATAATATTACAACATATATCCTATACTACTATGATGACTTTCGTGATTCAATCGCGACACCCTAAAACATGCAGTGGGTCGAGATTCGTGAGTAAAATAAGACGACAATACTATTGCATCAGGAAAATCAAGTTTGTATTGAACTGACGTGACATGATGTGCAGTCTTTTGTAAGAAGATCCATACATGTTGAATACGCTGAACTTATGTCATAAATTCTCGATAACAGCCGTGTAACAGCCAATCATTTTGTTGAATCACCGTCGTGTTCAGGGATTGCCACACTTCTGTACCGGGTTCCAAAGTAGGGAGCCGCTGGCCGGGATTGGAAGAGCTGATGATTGGGATGGTCTGCCTGACATTCCGGTGACTGGGCGAGGTAATGCGGAATAGGTATTTAGTTATTGATGCTATTTTTCTCAAATTCACGCCACCTTAGAATGGGATATATGAAATGGTATTAATGTGCGACAAATCTGCTCTGACAGATATTTACTTCGATTTATGACTCTCACTTAGTTTCGACTTGGAAATCGCTTACCCACATCCATGCAGTGGCGTGACCAGGGGGGGGGGGGGGGGGGGGGGGGGGGACGCGTCTCCACTTTCCTTCAAAGTTGGTTCTCGAAATATGTCCAAAAATGGCATAAAAATTATAGGGGGGGGGGGGGGGGGGGGGGGGGGGGGTAAGGTCCATGGGTGTTAGGTTGTAGATTTGTAGATTACTTATCCTAATATCTGTGTCAGTGAAAAGGCAGACAGTTGTCAATACATGAAAAACCTCAAAATATCCGCTCAGATGCAAGGAGATGGGGGTTTTTGAACCCTGGAATTCAAAATTTTGAATTCCAGGGTTCAAAAACCCCCATCGACGACCCGTGACCACCCGATTTCGGACACATTTATTCCCTCTAGTGGAAACCCTGATTATTGTTACCTTGGTTATCTAGCTCAAACTTTAGGGGCGCAAAAAATACTGAGATGTGCTTTTCCCGCACACACCACCCTCACCCCCCCCCCCCTTATTAAAGTGGAGCTAAGCCAGGCTCTGCGAATTTGCCCCACCCCCTCCCCACCCAACTTGCTTTGGGCTGGTTACGCCACCTGCATCCATGAAGACTTCATGTAACAGCAAATAATTTTCACTATTTTTTAGTGATTAACCGATGTTTGGCAATCGCATCTGACATCGACCGATTTTAAGCCATCGATTGACCATCGGTAGAGATTGTAGGATAAAATACCCTCGGACAAAATACCCTTAGGACATAATACCCTCAAAAAAAAAAAATACCCTTAGGACATAATACCCCTCAATGGGTAGGGACAAAATACCCTCGGACAAAATACCCTCATATTTGGTTTCATGTTCTGTGCTATCTGCCATTTATATTGTACTTCATATTCAATTGCCATCTGCCATTGGTATTGTGCTTCATATCTATTTAGTTTAACTCTTTACCTAACCTGAAAAGCAGACGGACACTTGCAAAAATATTCTTGAATAACTAATTTTTTTGTCTCAAAAACAACATAGGTTATGATCCCTCGTTGGAACGAGCTCGATGAGCTCGTTCTAACGAGGGGTCATAACCTATGTTTTTGAGACAAAAAATGAAAAAGCAGTGAAAATTAATTGGCGATTTTTGAGAATAGCGGTGGCTGGTTTTGGTCGTTACGTTAGGTAAAGGGTTAATAAAAAAAATTAAAAATATTGGTACTTGTTATTTCAAACAAAACACCGGCTAGTGCCTTAAATGCAATTCCCCCCCACCCCCCAACACCAAAAATCCAACTTTATATACATTTGGTCTGAGGGTATTTTGTCCGATGGTATTTTGTCCTACCCATTGAGGGTATTATGTCCTAAGGGTATTTTTTGAGGGTATTATGTCCTAAGGGTATTTTGTCCGAGGCTATTTTGTCCGGATACCTCGATAGAAGTGTTTGAACAACGGTTCGTGCGGATGGTTACTTGGAACAACATTTGATCAAAATTGTTTGTATTTATGTTTGATTCACGATTTCAAACAAGCAGTATCAAGCTTAATAAGTTGCCATAATGATTGGCAGGAATCATGATTGGTATTATTTCATTGATTGGTCTGATCTTCCCCTTGATAGCTGCTCAAGACACAGGTGCCATGTATCATGTTATGACTCTATGAAATACGACATCAGCATAAACAATTCAACCCTTTACCCAACGTAATGGCCAAAACCGGCCAGCACAACTTCAAGATCTCAATTGCTGCCTCACAAACATAGCTCATTCCATTGAGGGGTTCATAAGCTATGTTTTTTAGTGATTAGCCATTGTTTGGCAATCGCATCTGACATTGGCCGATTTTAAGCCATCTGATCTTCCCATCGCTAGCCGCTCAAGACACTGATGTCACGTGTCATGTTATGACTCTATGAAATACATCAGCAGAAACAAATTAACCCTTTACCCAACGAAACTGTAAAAACCGCCCAACGCTATTCACAAAAATCACCATTCAATTGTCATTATTTTTAAAAATTTTTGTCTCAGATGAGCTCGTTCCAATGAGGGCCATAAGCTATGTTTTTGAGACAAAAATTGAAAATATTTAGTTATTTAAGAATTTTGTTTGCAGGTGTCGTCTTCTTTGCGTGTTAAGTAAAGGGATAACAGCATGGCGTCTTTGATCATTGATCAAAGACGCCGCGCTGTTAACTTCTTTTCAGTGATGTCGTATTTTTATTTTAATACACATAGTGACATGCTCTTGTTGTCAACGAACCAATTAACCTGACTGTAAAATTAACCCTATTATATGCATTCTTGAGCATACTGCTCCTTTTGGTTTTCACTGTCTGACACCGGCACTCACAATCGGCCGATTGTGCGCTCATCTAATCTGCAAGCTGATGACGCTCTCAATCCTTATCGGTTAATCACTACTATTTTTATTTTCCACCACCACTGTTCCAGTTTCTCCTTCAGCTGCTTTCAACCAGGAATTGTTTGGCAATGGAGCCTTGTGATGCCTTTGTGATGCCATTATCTCTCTACGGGCGACGACTTATAAAAAACCCAAAGCTTGCTGTCGAATCCTGTCATTTACTGTGTTCACTTACAAGATTTCTCTACCTACAATATTGTTTGACAACTGTTACTTATTTCCATTTCCTTATTTGACATTCGTTATCGACTGATATCTTCTGTTGATAACGATTAAGTAAATGGGCATAGGCAACGGTTATCACATCCCCACCTTTATTTGACAGATTATCAGGATCGTAAGTAACAAAACTTTTTTAGGGGGGGGGGGGGGGTGGGGGGAGGGGGTGGCGGGGTGATGGTGGGTCTAGAACGTCGGTCGCAACGCCCAACTATTTGGAACATACTTAATTGCTTTTATCAAAGACGTATACGCTACAAATATCCTTTGCATTGATAAAATACATGATAGAGAATTAGTTTTATGACAGTTCTGTCAATTACACACCTGCTAGGTGAAGGTGCCCAACCATCAGGGCGCTTTCAAAAGGTCATGGTCATAAAACTCATTTGTTATTAGTTAATCTCTCCCTGAATGTGAATTTTTACCGATATAGTGAGTCAGGCATTTATTGCACTTTTTAATCCTTTACCCAACGTAACGGCAAAAACCGGCCAGCGCTATTTTCAACAATCGCCAATTAAATTTCATTATTACCTTTTTTTCTCAAAAGCATAGGTTATGACCACTCGAGGGAACGAGCTCGTCGAGCTTGTTCCAACGAGGGGTCATAACCTATGTTTTCGAGAAAAAAAATGAAAAAATTAGTTATTCAAGAATTTTTTTTGCAAGTGTCGTCTGCTTTTCATGTTAAGTAAAAGTTAATCTGTGTATATTTCTTGTCGGGCAAGCCAGCTTGGCAAGCAAGAGATTTTTCCCAACGGAGTACTCCAAAGTGGATGTATATTTTCGTCGGGCTAGCAGGGACGTCTATCTACCTGTAACTTGGTATTTCATAATTTTTTACGCAACCTTTATCCGACGAAACTCATGATCGGGAGATTTTATTGGGGGCGGGGCAGAACGTAAACCCTGAAGATTATCATGTTGTGCAAGTGTTGATATTTTATCATTTCAAGACTGTGGAAATCAAACGAAAATTGCATCACAAATTTAATGTTCGAGCACATTTCTTTCGACATATTACAACCTACAGTGTTACGCGGAAGAAAGCGAACAGAGAAGTCCGATCGAATCGCGACCAAGTCGCGATCCGATCGGCATTCTCTGTCCGCTTTTGTGATCACAGTATTGCATATCATTAATGAAAACTCCACCTTACAGTTCCATGCAAAAATACTAACAACCCAGTCGAAACAGGCGATGAGATCAGATTCCCAGCACAGCAGATAGGAGGCTTGCTGCCTTCTACTAAATGTCCAATTACTGACGAAACATCTTTTCCGCAATGACTAAAGGAATCCAACATGCACTCATGACTTTTATCCATTAAACTGCAAAAAGTGAAAAAAAAACATTGTTTAACTATATCTATACAAGGATGTTACACATTCGTCGAAAAAAAACTTCCCAAATTAATATTTTATATTGCTCTTGAAGATAGACACATTTGGCAAATGGGGTAGTGGGGGTGGGGTATTATGGAGGTTGGATGCGATTAATTAAAACAAACTGAACAGAAATGTGGAGTGAAATTGTTATTGGTGTATATTCCAGGGTGTTTGGAAACCTAACATTGGTTTGAAAGCTGAAACACCCTTTGGTGACCTCAGGGTGTGTAGCTTTCAAAGCAGTGAAAATTTCACATTGCCTGGAGTGTCCACGAAAACCGATACCATTAATGAGGACGACGGGAGCGCGGTGGTTGTGGTTAGCGTATTGGACTCCAGATGGCTTTATTTATTTATTTATTGGTGTTAAGGTCACATACTTATGCACAATGGCTAATCGTGACCGTGACAGTTTTATGGGTGTAGGAAGCCGGAGTACCCGGAGAGAACCACCGAGCATCGACGAGCAGCTGTCATCTCCTCAACATTCTAACTCTGTTCCAACTCCGCTCAAGCAGGGTTACAGCGATTGGGGATATGTTCACCGTCGACGTGAAGTACGCCTTAGTACAC
This sequence comes from Pictodentalium vernedei, assembly GCA_031216915.1. Classification (NCBI taxonomy): domain Eukaryota; kingdom Metazoa; phylum Mollusca; class Scaphopoda; order Dentaliida; family Dentaliidae; genus Pictodentalium; species Pictodentalium vernedei. The sequence continues at coordinate 455,857,249 of CM062291.1, forward strand.
GGCGTCATCGTGCCCCCATGTAGATAACCGGGATAAAGTGCCTTGCCCAAGGACACAACGCGGGTCGTACCGGTCCGGGATCGAACTCGGGACCTCTAGGATAGAAGTCCAACAGTCTACCACTGAGCCACAACGCTCCCTCCAGATGGCTTTACCTGGAGACATTTTAGGACAAACGAAAGAAGAGAGTTGCATTATGAACAAAGCTTTACGTGAGTACAACTCTAAGCGATGCTTGAAATGGAAACCAAGTGGGGTCATAAACATTTTTAACCCACATTTTTTATCTCAATCTCCAAACACATCTACACACCATGACCCACACTGTCTACCACACACACACACATTCACCCCTCCTCCCCACATCCACATACACACAAATTACGACATACTTTTTCACACGCACCCCCATGCTTCGTATGCACATACAAACTCAAATATACACACCTATACATTCCCGCACACATTTTTCGCACACACAATCACACTCCAGTCCCCCATGAACACAGAAACGCCGCATGCTCACGTTATATAAAATCCACGTTCACATACATCTATAGAGATTAATATGAAAATACGTGACACGTAATGGTGCACACCCAATATTGTTAATTTCGGTAAATATTGCAGGCCCTAAGCAAGATTTTTCAGGAAAGAGATGGTATATATCGCAGAAATAGCAGCGGTTATGCAAAATATAACAAGTTGCCAAAACATGTTGTACAGCGACATGCAATAAACACAGAACCACACATGTATATTTATATGTTTATGTGGCGACAAATATGGCAATCGAGAATTTTGAAAGCGTGCGGAAGGATCAAACTTCAGACAAGCTATAGTAAAACAAACCTTCATTTTTTTTAAACTGACAAAAGATCATAATTCAATGGCAAATAGGTTCATTAGGGTTTAACAACACTTTCAAAAACCAAGGCTATATTATAAGCGGGATTGTACGTCAATTTCAATAACTAAGGTTATTATATCACGTTGTTAGTTCCCAAGATCCTTCCCATCCTTCAATACCAAGACGAGCAAAATAGTCGTACGTGGAGTCACTCGTTCAGGCAATTACTCTGTGGCTCATTTATTCGATGGGATTCTGGTCGTTCGAGCAATCTGAGAGGGTTAGCAAGACTGTACTAGTGCTAGTAATGGTACAAGGCCGCAAGAGTGGAAGAAGACTGCGGGTTTTGGTGACTACTGTAAAATCTAATTATAGGACAGACGATGGCAATATTGAGAAAATCAGTAATAGTGGTGTTGGAGATATGAAGATCATGGAGAGGTCTAGAACTGGGCAGATGCTAGGAGCTAAATTATCATCAGGTATATAGTGTACTGCATCATCATATCATAGGTATCCTCCTATACCCCGATGAGCATTAAGAGCCGTAAAAGAAATCGCTCTTTCGATACTCATCAGTCCTTCTCACGAGGCGAGAGCAATTGCTCTCACACCTGCCTGCTCTCGCAATTTCTCTTTTACGAGAGCAAAAATCTGCTCCCGTCAATTGCATGAATTTGGCAGGTCAGACATAGTCTTTCGTCAAGAATTCAGGGTGACGAGAGCAAATTGCTCTCGTAAATGGTTTTACGAGAGCAAATTATTGCTCTCGCTGTATATTACTCGTGAGAAGGTCTGACTCATCTGCTCAAAGGGATTTGAGTCGTTCGAGTAGTGACTTTTTCAGTAACTGCTCAAAAGCTTATATACTCGATAAGATTCGAGTCGTTCGAATAATACCTAATCCTGCTTGGTTGTATTTTGGGTTTGAGGATCATAGAGGACTTCGTTATACACAGGAAAGGCAAAAACAGAGACGGCCAAGACAAAATAGTGTGCTGGGATAGGCAGAAATGGAACCAGTAAAAGGCAAAACAGGCCAGGAAATAGGATAAACCACAGAAAATATCGGGATAGATAAAATACCGAGACTATGGTGCACATCCGAAACAATAAAGTTAATCTTATACAAAGGAATGTGTCTATTGTTGGGCAAAAATAAGAATTCTAGGGGACAACAGATAGAAACCGAATATTTAGTGGGAAATCCGCACTAGTAAAAGAACTGTTGGATTTATTTGGGTAATTTTACAAAGTATTCGAACAAATACAATTACTCATACCAGGAAACGCACCTTAAAGCACTGTATGATACTCTTTTAAGCCCAGTATTGAGGAATCCGTGCCAAATAAAGTTGTTTTGATGGTTTAGAGAGATTGGCTGGATGTTTGTGGTAATTCGATGTATTCTAGTTCACTTCAATTTATCCACATGAGACTTCTCATCATTCATTTAGCACTGCGTGCTACTATTATAAACCCTAGGTGGTGGTGGGGGGGGGGGGGGGGGTGGGGTTCTAAGTCCGTCTCGGTAGTTTTGGATTATTAAGAGTAGTGTCGGGTTGTTTATTGTAATTAAAATTACTCCTATTCAATCGAACACACCCTCCGAACCCACCCCTCTCCTACTAGAAGGTTTTGGGTCACATAGCAACCATGTGCTACCACAGAAACCAAGATGGCGGCCTCAGATATACAAAATGGACGACGTACACTCGTCTCACTTCAACAAAACACGGTGCGCATGCACACCAGGACCACGTATCACTATGGGGGTGTTGTCACAAGATGGCGCTCACGCACGCTACCATGACAACCAAAAATGAAGGAACTGGGCCATGTGCCTATGACGTCACATGAGATCCGGCCAATGTGGTCGATCGGGTACATGATCTACTACTAACATCAAACCGAGAGATCCACGGTTCGATCCCCAGCAGGGGTAACTGCGTTGTGTCATTGGGCAAGGCACTTAATCACGATTGCTCAAGTGGGGGGTACGGTGGCACAGCCATGAGGGCGTTCTGGGGGCACATCACCCCCCCCCTCCCACAAAACAAAAATAATTCCGATAGGATCACCGATCCAATGTCGAGTTGTGACAGTACAAAAGTGGGTTTAATCATTATCATCTTATCATCCGGAAACTAATTGTTTACAATTTACTATGTGAAGGGTCACTGTGACCTTGACCTCCTGATTCTAAAATAAATAGGGCTCTTTCTTGAAATAATGCCAACCTACCTATGAAGTTTCATGAACGTGGGTGGAACCATTGTCAAATTATCATCTGGAAACCAATTGTTTACGATTTATTATGTTCAATGTCACTGTGACCTTGACCTTTGACCTAGCAAGACCAAGATAAATAGGTGTCTTCCACTCACCTATGCCAACCTACCTATGAAGTTTCATGTGAATGTGGCTTCAACCGTAGTCAAGTTAGCATCCGGAAACCAATTGTTTACAATTTACTATGTTGAAGGTCACTGTGACCTTGACCTTTCACCTAGCAAGTCCAAAATAAATAAGGTTCTTCATCTCACTGATGCCATCCTACCTATGAAGGGTTATGAACGTGGATCGAACCATTATCAAGTTATCATCCGGAAACCAATTGTTTTGATTTACTATGTTCAGGGTCACTGTGACCTTGACCTTTGACCTAGTGAGTCCAAAATAATAGGGTTTTTCCTCTCATGAACGCCAACCATTACCTACGTATGAAGTTTCATGAATGTGAGTTTAACTATAGTCAAGTTATCATCCGGAAACCAATTGTTTACAATTTACTATGTTCATGGTCACTGTGACCATGACCTTTGACCAAGCAAGTCCAAAATAAATAGGGTTCTTCCACTCACCGATGCCAACCTTCCTATGGAGTTTCATGACGTGGGTCGAACCATTATCAAGTTATCATCCGGAAAGCAACTGTTTACACCCGCCCGCCATTCACCAAACTATCAGTCGAGCTTTTCGTCACAACTTGACTAAATAAGAGGCCCCCAAGGGGCTGTAATCGCTCACCTGCCAAAGTGTTTCAAAGAAGTATTTGGGGTCACATTCAGTTATACATGGTTCATCAACGCTACAAAGGAATGAAGTCATGAAAGGCAAATGTTATGGAAAAACACTAAGGAATCGATTTGAACAAACCTAACATGCTCCCCATGCCACCCCCACCCCCGCCCATAGAGAGCCCAAATAATAAGCCAGGGACTCAAATTGAACAAACTTGAACCTGATCCCCCATGAGATGTTATATACCAAATACGAAAGAATTCTGGCCGTTGGATCTGAAGAAAGGGGTTTTAAAAGAAATGTCCTCACATTGCATCAAGTTAAACTTTGGGCCCAAACAGGGAGCCAAAATATTTACCCAGGTAACCAATTTGAACAAAACTGAAACTGACCCACCACAAGATGCTGTATACCAAATATGAATGGATTCTGACTGGTGAATCTGAAGAAAAAGATTTTTGAAGAAATTCCCTCATATTGCACTAAGTTAAAATTCAGGCTGCCATAGGCAGCCCAAATATAAACCCAGGGACTCGATTTGAACAAACTTTAATCTGACCCCCTATAGATCTTGTATACTAAACATGAAAGGATTCTGACTGGTGGATCTGAATCTGAATCTGAAGATTTTTAAAGAAATTTCCTCAAATTGCATCAAGTTAAACTTTGGGCTCCAATAGAGAGCCCAAATACTAACTGAGGGACCCGATTTGTACAAACTTGAATCTGCCCCCCCCCCCCCCCCCCCCCCCCCCCCTAGAAATGTTGTACACCAAATATGAAAGCATTCATACCAAATATGCAAGATTTTTAAAGAAATTTCCTCATATTTCACCAAGTTAAAATTCGGGCTCCTAGAGGGAGCTCAATGATGGTTCTGGAGAAGTAGATTTTTTTATTTTTTAAAAAAAATGTATGGGTGCTAGCAGAGTAATGTCCCTTAAGGTTATTTGTACGAACTTGAATTGACATATGATAAGGAACATGCACACCAAATTTGGTTCAATTTGGACCCAGGCCTGGCATTCTGAAAAATGCAGGAGGGCAAAACATCGCTCTCCTCAATCAGCTTAGGAGAGCAATTAGGTTTACACAGCATTTTAAGTATCCAGTTGAACGAACTCATTGAAACTGAAACCAACAGACTACATCAGCGATTTTATTAACTTTACTAAGGTAAAGCGAAATCTCTTAGGCATCTAGATGTCTCACTCAAGAACCGAACTCACGCTTGACAAGACCTGTGTGTGTACCCAGACCTGTTGACCAAGAAAGTCATACGCCTACCACTACCACCTTCAACCCTCCTTGGGGGGTTGAAGGTGGTAGTGGTAGGCGTATGACTTTCTTGGACAACATGTCTGCTTGAATCTACAGTCACATCCTGGTGCAAGTGATTCAAGTGTCAGGATAGTAGTAATGGTAGTATATTATGGTGTCAATATTCCTTGAATAATTACCCCTCAAACTGTGATGTCAGTTGTTGAACTTGAAACTGACAGAAAAAAAAATATTGCTGTGACCCATTTTGCTTCAAATGATTGCAACTGTGTTTGGGTATTGTTGCAGCCATTACCTTTTACCACTAAACCACTTTCAAAATGAAATTACCTGATGTTATGTTTACAACAAAAATTTAATGTGAGCATAATACATGTAATCTCAATCATCCCTGACCAAAATATTTAGGAGGGCAATTTTTCGCTCTCCTTAATTCTTTCAGGGGGGCAGTAAGGAGAGCTAAAAAATCGCTCTCCTGAAATTGCCAAGCCTGTGGACCAGTAGTTTGGGAGGAGAAGTCAGTAATGTAAAGTTCACGACGGACGGCAAGTGATAAGTTAAGTTCCCTTCGGTGAGCTAAAAATCAGCCATATGCTCACCCCCCCCCCCCCTCCCTCCAAGTTAACCCATATAGGGAACATCAGGCAAGACATTTTAATGTCGAGATATTTATACTTGCAGGATGTATAAGGGGGAGGGGTGCGTAATAGCAGATTTATGTGAGATATCCGACCTATCTCAGTTTAATGACACCAATGTTGTCGATTATTTGCCAGACTCGAGAGAAAAAAATGTCGCCGGTGTTCCGTCGAGGATTTCCGAAATAACGTCGCCGTTATTCGGTAATTTATCCGTTTCTTCTCCGGGTTCGCTATTTAAAAGAAGAATCTCTTGGGGCGGTAGGAAAATAGGTTTCGTTAAGAAAAGTTAGACAGTAATATTATTTGATAAGCAATAGCTGCCAGTTTTAAAAAGCATGAACCGGCTATTTCTCTTCATTTTGTGTGATATCATTGGACATACTCATTTAATTCTATTCATTTAGTTTCCAATTTTCAGTCGAATGTTTCAACAAAAAAACCTTCACTGTTGGTATGGCGAGGGCCGGTCGCCGGGCAGGTGGCCCTTTTTGCTAAAAAACTTAAGTTATTTCTGGACGGATTTTGATATTGTCTTGGTCGAGTTCGAAAACGGGCTCGGTCTGATGTACGGCTGAAGAATTATTCAAATTTTGTGCTTGATACTAATGATACTATTCAAAGCGCCATAACTTGAACAACTGTTAACCTATTTGATTCTTTTTTTATTGTATGGGTTTCCACTAAATTCCAGGATAATTATCTCGATCAAGTTCGAAAATGTTCCGTCGGATATATGACCGCAGAATTATTGAGTTGACGTAGTCATTTTGTTCAAATTAGTTATTCAGAAAAAGGTCCTCTCAAGCTTTTTGGTTCACAGTTACTCACCGTTGTGTTAGCCACAAAAACACGACCTCACATCGGCGATGCGGATCATTTCTATAAATAGAGTTGTTGAGTTGACGTTCGTTTCGTGATTGATCACAATTCAATGATTCACATAGATTATTATTGTCCTCACACAAGGTGAAGGGGAAATAAATTTGAAAAAAGAGTTTCAATGTGGCCTAATATATTGATGCCTTTCATACGTCCTTAAATAAACTGATTTTGCGTCCATTGCTCCAATTTATTAGAGAAAATGTGTCCCACTCCCATCCCCACCCCACGAAACAAACGTGAACGGTGAACGTCAATTTTGTTTCTAAAATTGGGATTGCAGCTATATTATTCAGCAATACAGACACTGCCATTTATCCGACCTAACAACTGATGTCAAATTTTCTTCCACATACTGATGTGGTAAAAAATAGGCCTCAATGAATGTGACCAACCCGCCTCCCCCCCCCACACACACACCTTTTCATAAAAAAACTATGATATAATTCATAAATTAATTGATGTTAACACAAAACAAACATCTTGCAAAAAAGCTATCACAAATGGGAAATTTACACTGATGTGGTAACATTTTTAAAAAATATAGCCCTCAATGAATGTGACCCCCCCTCCCCCAGTATACCCCTCTTCATCAAAAACGTGACATAATTCATAAATTAATTAATATTGACACAAAACAAACAACTTGTGACATTAAATATCCTACTTGTGATCGTTTTTAAATCACATTCAGGCTTCTGAAGACTGACATTTCACATCATTTGTTTGGTGAATCATTTGCAATTTTTTGTAAAAAAAAAAAGAAACAAGAGGCCCCATGGGGCCTGAAGCACTCATCTTGAACAGAACACAATTTAAACAGAGTCCAAGAATGAGTCTACATTAAGCAAGCCATCTCCATAGGCTACACTGTCAATCCTTGAGTCCCCTGGTGTGACAAAAATAATCTGAGCATCATGCCTTTTCTTCGGTTGATCATAAAGTAAAATGTAGAGCTCACCTACGAAGCCCTTTGATACAACCTATGTGGATTAATCCTAGTTACACACCTCTAGACGGTACTGAATACAAAATTTTTAATTCTTCAGCAAAATGGCCAATTCCGGCTCCCATAGAGAGCCCAAATATTAACCCAGGCTCTTGATTTGACCACAGTTGAATCTGACTTACATAGAGATGTTGTGTACCGAATATGAAAGCATTCTGACTGTTGGATCTGAAGAAGAGAAATTGTAAAGAAATTTCTTCGAATTGCACTAAGTTCAAATTTGGGCTACCATAGCGAGCCCAAATATTAACCTATGGATCTGATTTGAACAACCTGGAATCTGACCCCCCCCCCCCCCCCTCCCCCTAGAGATGTTGTATACCAAATATAAAAGCATTCTGACTGGTGGATCTGAAGAAGAAGATTTTGAAAGAAACTTACTCATATTGCGTTAAGTAAAAATTTGGGCTATCATAGTGAGCCCAAATATATACCTAGGGATCTGATTTGAACAAACTTGAATCTGACCCCCTTAGAGATGCTGCATACCAAATATCAAAGCATTCTGACTGGTGGATCTGAAGAAGATTTTTTTAAATTACCCTCCATATTGAACAAAGATAAAATTTGGGCTCAAAGCCCAAATATTAACCTAGGAAAATGGTTTGAATCTGACCCTCATAACAATGATGTATACCAAACATTAAAAGATTCTGACTGGTGGTTCTGAAGAAGAAGATTTTTAAAGAATATTCCCCATATTACCCTATGTTAAAACTTCGGGCTCATGTAGAGAGCCCGTATATGAACCAATGAGCTTTATTTCAACAAACTTTTATTTGCCCCCCCCCCCCCCCCTCCCTATGAATGATGTATATCAAATATCAAAAGATTTTGATGATTGGTTCCGGAGAAAAGATTTTTTTTAATTTTTGCAAATATGCTGACTCAGCATTTTTTCGATGCCTATTACAGAGACCCTAACATAACCGATGGCAATTGTTTTTACCATTCAATTCTACTGGTCCTAAGGATACTTCATACCAAATAACAGCTCTCTGTTCTGTGTGGTTTGGGAAATATGAGCGTTTGAAAATATTTCTATTTTTAGCTCCCAGGGTTCCCATGGGGATGCAGGAATTTTTTTTTTTTGCTTGGGTCAAGTACTTATGACCTAATAATACCACACACCAAATTTGGTTCATACCGGACCATCGGTTCAGAAAATAGAAATTTTGGGCGGGGCCAAAACACACTGGTTCTTGAAGTTGAGAAGATTTTATAAATATTTTGAAGCATTTTCCCCCACTCCCTCCCTATGGGAAACTGAGAGTGTATGAGTTGAACAAAAAAAGAAATGCCCCTTTGGGACCATCACTCACAAAAACTTTCACTTGAATTGGCCCGGTGGCTTTGGAGGAGAAGACCAAAACATGGTGTTGACGGATGACGGACGGAGAGCGATGAGCTTAGCTCAGCTTGACTTTGTCAAGATGAGCTAAAGAAGCCAGTTTTCTCAGTTAAGGCACCGAGAGTCATTGGTATGGTACTGACAAAAACATAAAACACAGCTTTTTCAACAGTATGACCAGTACTGCTCATGTGATATCTCTTAGCACTGTTAAAATGCCTAAAAACATCCAATATTGATTCTGTGATGCTGTGCTTGAGCAGCAAGTATCCATTAGTGCACTTTCACAACCTTAGATTTAATCCCCACAAACACCCATTCTGATAAAAAGTGTGAAATTGTGGAAAATATGTCTCCAAGTAGGATGATTGAGATATTTGCTTTAAAAAATTGTTTTTTTTTAGTGTTTTGAAAGTCAACACAGAAATAAATACTGACATACAATGGAAAGTTTTGTTAGAAGAGCCAGGACAAGATTGTCAAACGGAAAAAAAAACCTCAATGGACCCTGAGTTCTGCAGTACCTAAGCAAATCATAGGAAACTGAGAGTGTATGAGATTGACTTTAGCTTCCAAAACATACTGTACAGTCTTTCCAATTGTTTCTCATCAACTGAGGCTTCAGTATGGGCTGGTGGGTGGGGGACTTGATTCAAGGGGAGAACAATATTTCACAGCTGTTACTGTAGTTTTGTGCTGTAACATGGGAACCGTGACAACAACACTCGATTTGAACAAAATTTGATCGCATCTCTTTAATTTTGGGATTCAAATATCTTTGTCAAGTATAACCCTTCAGAGAACTTTTTCCGACCCCAAAACAGGGGGGTCGTGCATCAAATAAGAGGGAAAATTTAGTACTAGACTACTTTATTAGTACTAGACTGTGCACAAATGCCATTCACTCACATTTGCAACTTTATTGCGTTATTTTTTCTACTGTCCCCCACCCCCAAATTTGTGTTCTAAAATACTCTTTCAATGAAGAAATTATTTTCTAACACTTTTTAACCCTTTACCAAATATAACGGTCAAAAGCTGCTGATGCTATTCACAAGTATTGCCATTCCATGTTCATTATTTTCTCGTTTTTTTTGTGTCAAACACATAGCTTATGACCCCTCATTGGAATGAGGTCATTCCAATGGTGTAAAAAGTCATGTTTTTGACACAAAAAATTAGTAAGTCAATAAGTTTGTGGGCAAGGGTAATCAGCTTTTCATGTTACATGTAAGTGAAGGGTTAACAGCATAATTCAGGCAAAAATCTAAATGCCAGTAAATAAAAGTGCAATATGGGTTTTCTGGCTGTGAGTTTGAATGGTGATTTGGAAGGGGTTGGAAGAATGGCACCCCCCCTCTGCCCCTGTACTATGATGGAGAACCATGGTTTAATTACATTTATTAATACATGTGTACATGTAGGGTAAAATGGGTTGTTATTTGGCATTTGCTGGGGGCTGTAGTGTGCCACTGGAGGCTACACTTGCTCAAGATGTGAATTTGCTTGCAATATATAGCCCTTACTGCTGATGATGACAAAAAAATACTTTTCAAAACAATAAAAAAGTATTGTAAGGTGTGTGGTACCCCAATGAATTTTTAAATGTGAAATAATCTCTCAAAATAATAATTAAATCAGGTTCGGAAGCCGAATTATGTATTTCCTTAATCAACCCCAATCCTATCAAAGATACATTTTACCTCTTTCATGTGACAAAAGAGTCATTTCTGCATGAGAATTCAACTTTTGGCTTCCACTGAGTCAAAATCATGGGAAATTTGTTCTTTTAAAGAAAACTGTCCAAACTGTGTCAAATGGCTTAAAAGCTGCTGTTGCCTCCAATACATTTTTCTACTCTGTTTTGCTCTGTTACCTAAAGGAATTCATGTAGATTTTTTTTGAAAACTAACCCAATCCCCAAATAAAAATAAAATCTGCATCAGCATGTAATACTTTGAGGAAAAAATTGTCTCCTTTAACCATACAGCAAGACAAAGAGTGGTGTTCCAACCCCATGAAACCATATAAATGTCAATTTTGATTCAAAAATTGGGGGTTGCAGCTACATGTATATAATTCACCTATATCAATAGACAGTACCATTTTGTCCTAACAACTGATGTAAAATTTTCTTCTACATACTGATGTGGCAAAATATAACCTTGAAGGTGTCCCCCTAGTATGCCCCTTTTTATCAAAAAACTATGATAAAATTCCTAAATTAATTGATGTTGACATATAACAAACCTCTTGTGATATTAAATTTCCCATTTGTGATAATTTCTAAATCACATTCTGGCTTCTGATATTTCACATTGCGCTTGATGAATGGTTTGCCATTCTTGTGAAAAAAGCCTCACTTTCTCAGTTAAGACACCTAGAGTCATTGGTATGGCACTGACAAAACATTAAACACTGATTTTTTCCAACAGTATGATCAGCTGAGCTCTGCTCCTATGTTATAGCATAGCACTGTTAAAATGCCTAAAACCATCAAATATTGATTCTGTAGTGATGTGCATGTCCCGCAAGTACATGTACCCACAAGAGCTCGTTTACAACCTTGGATTTAATCCCTGCAGGCACCCATTCTGATAAAAAGAGTGAAATTAGGGAAAATGCATGCCTAGAATCCAGTGAGGATGACTCAGACATTTGCTTCAGGAATGTAGTGCTCTTTAATGTTTAATATATTTGTGTATGTGTGTGTAAGGGTGTGGGGGGGGGGGGGGGGGGTCAATTGCCAGTTACTGAAAACGTAGAACTGTGCAAATGGAAACAAACCAACACTTTGCATGATGGACAGACAGACATGCAATCACATATCTTGAAAGAGACAATCTACATGTACACAGGAATGGTATGATGGACAGACAGACATGCAATCACATATTTTGAAAGTGACATTCTACATGTACATAGGAATACTGACTGACATACAATGAAAAATATAGCGAGAAGAGCCAGGGCAGGGTTGTCAAAACAGAAAAAAACTCAGTGGACCCCTGAGTGCTGCAGTACTAAAGCAAATCATAGGAAACTGAGAGTGCATGCTGTTAACTTTCTCATCAGCTGAAGGGTTTAGTATTGGGTGGTAGAGGGACAATTGTCAATGCAGTTTTGTGCTATAACATGGGGACCCTGACAGCACTAGTATCAGACTACTATATTGGTAGCTGTGCACAGAAGCCATTCATTCACATTTGCAAGTTTGTTACTTTTCCCACTGTACCCCCACCCCCTTTCCCCAAATTTATGTTCCAAAATACTCTGTGAATGAAGAAATTGTTTTCTAACATTTTTAATCACTCACTCAATGAAATGGCCAAAACAGGCTAGCACCATTCACTGAAACTGCCATTCAATGTTCATTATTTTTGCACCAAAAACATAGCTTATGACCCCTCATTGGAATGAGCTCATTCAGCTCAATCCAGTGGGGGGTCATAACTATGCTTTTGACGCAAAAAAATGAAAAGAAATTAGTTATTCAAAAGTGCTATCTTCTTTTCAAGTAAGGTAAAGGGTTAACATCATAATATGGAGAAAGCTTCTACTAATCATTCACTCAATGTAATGGCCAAAACCGGCTAGCACCATTCACCAAAATTGCCATTCAATGTTAATTTTTTTTGTGCATTTTTTGGCATCAAAAACATAGCTTATGCTCCCCTTATTGGAATGAGCTTGTTCAGCGAATACAAGTGAAGTATGGGTTTTCTGGCTAAATGTTTGGATGGTGATTTGGGAGAGGATTGGAATATAATTGGAATCCCCTCTATCACAAGTACAATGACGGGAAAGCATGGTTTCATTAGATGTGTTAATAGGGTAAAAAAGGTGGTTACATGTGTACATGTATTTGTCATTTGCCAGAGGTTATAGTGTGCTCCTCAGTTCTGGATGCCACACTTGCTCAAGATGCATTTAACTGCATTATTTTTGGCAATATATGGCCTTTATTGCCGACTGTGACAAAAATATAACTTTTCCAAAAATAAAACAGTTATTATTCAGTCTGTGGTTCTCGAATGAACATTTAAAAGTGAAATATGTGTAATATCCAAAAAAATATAATTAAATCAGTGTTGGAAGCCAAAATACATGTAGATACACAATGTACATTTACTTATTTCCTATAATCAAACCCAAACCTTTCGAAGGGTAACCTACAAAACTTTTCCCTGACAACCCCCCCCCCCACAATCATTTTCCCACAATGCACAACCCCCCCCCACCTTGTTCCTCCCTCAATAATTTCTGGTGAACAAAAATCCCCCCCAACCCCCTAATTTTTTAGAAGTACATGTATATTTAAAGCCATAAAGCCATACAAAAATGTCCAAAGCTTTTTACCACTAGAGGCCGAGCACTTGTCACTTCAATCAATGCAAACTTTGATGTGTGGAGTTAGCATGTTAGATAATTGCTCACTGTTGCCAGGTGGTTCTCTCAGTGCACCTTAGTTTCCTCCACCCATAAAATTGTCCGACACGAGGTGACACTGGCTGTTGAAAGTGTCCTTAAACTCCAATAACTAAATAAATGTGTTGATAAATAGTTATTATTGAGGCATGTTTTCTTGTAAATAGTGATGAGTGTTTATGTAATTTACAAATTAAATACATAAGTTTTTAAATCCTTTTGGACTGCCTTTTAACCTTTTGGTGTAAGAGGCCGGGAGGGGGATTTTTGTACTGCTCTTAAAATAATGTGAGAGAACGTGGTACTATTCAAAAACTGTGGGAGGAATTTTTGCTAAGTGTGTAAAAATGATTGGGGGGGGGGGGGGGGTTCTTGTAGGGGTTTTAACCTACATTCTAATCCTTTCAAAGATACATTTTATCTCTTTCATTTGATAAAAGAGTCATTTCTGCATGAGAATTCACTGCTTTCTTTAAAAACTACCCCAATCCCAAAATAAAACTAAAATCTGCATCAGCAGACAATAGTTTTGGGGAAAAATCTGTCTCATTAAACCATACTGCAAGAGAAAGAGTGGTATTCACCCCCCCCCCCCCCCCCTCCACTCCACACAAAACAAAATGAATGTCAATTTTACTTAAAAACTGGTGTTGCAGCTATATAAGTCACCAATATCAATAGACAGTGCCATTTTATCCTAACAAATTATGTCAAATTTTCTTCTACATATTGATGTGGTAAAATAAAGCCCTGAATGTGTCCCCTAGACCCCCAGCATACCCACTTTCATCACAAATTATGATATAATTCATAAATTAATTGATGTTGACACAAAACAAACCTCTTATGATATTAAATTTCACATTTCTGATAGTTTTTAAATCACATTCTGGCTTCTTAAGATATTTCACATTGTGTTTGATGAATATTTTGCAATATTTGTAAAAAAAAAAAAATTTAAATCCCTCACATTTCTTAATTAAGGCACTTTGAGTCATTGGTACGGTACCGGTATGTCTCTGATAAAACATTACACATTGATTTTTTGAATGTTTGTCCAACAGCATGACAGTGCAGGTCATATGTTATTTCAAAGCACCATTAAAATGCCTGAAACCATCAAATATTGATTCTGTAGTGCAGTGCCAAATATTATTTAGAGGTCAGTTCTGGGGAGGTTGGTATTTAGGCTTTTCAAAAGTTTTTTGCCATTTTTGGAGAAACATACTCAAGTCTAAATATCAGAATCCCCACCTCCAGATGTTGGTCAGACGAGGAGGGCGACATTGACTAGTTTGAAGATGAATTCAGTTCTATTCTGGTTGCAATGCCTAAATCATCCAGGAATTAAAACATTGTTTACCAAAACACAGAGGAAGTGTGCATGTAATTTAAATGGGAGTTCCGAGTGATTCTGGTATTTAGTCTTCAGGAAAACACGTCGGATCACAAAATTGGCTGGCCGCTACACTGTAATTCTGACAGTCTTAAACTGACATTGTATTGTATCATTGGTAAAAATAGTTCATAGACTGGATCCAGTGAACTTGTGAAGAAAAATCTAAGAAATAAATGAATAGGTATCGCTGTTCGCGTGCATGTCTGTTTCTGTAATTTTTTTCTACAACAAGACTGCATGCCCGTGTTTTGAGAACAAAGATTTCCCCAGACCTTCCGTCAACATTACTTGAATTCATCCGAACTCCGGCTGTTTCTAAGGAAATCGCGCTAAGTTCCCCACAAATGAAAAAGGCCCACTAAAAGTGTCAATAAATCACTTGTTTTATTTTTTATTCGTTGTCAACAATTTGTGAAGTGTACGTTCTCAATTAAAATTGAAACTGGGCTTTAAATCTGACGAAACCGACAACGGACGGCATTGGCACTTCGAACTTTCAAACAATACCTAATTCGCCAACAACTACCTAACTTCGAAAGTCACTTCATTACTTGATTATTTATCAAAGTTTCCAGCATTCTTCAACAATATATTTTACATAATGTCCTTTGAAAGGCCCAAAACAATTAAGTATCCGTTACAATGATTCTGGCTTTTTTGCCAGTGGGAGAGCCACGCCGCCAGATGGCACCCCAAACTCTGTTGCATGGTATATAGAAAAATTATAAAATCATGGACACGTACCCATTACCTATGTGCGCACACGCCACTGCGTGGGTGTGCACTATTAAAATTCTTCAAAAATCTCTAGTGGCATTTTTGCGCCAAAACTTCAAAATCTTCCAAATACTTTTTTGGAGGCTCAAAAATGTTTGTCCTTTGAATTTGTATTTGGCATCAATAGTACTTTTCATCTGTAAACGTTAAAACAACTTTCGTTGGTTCAAAATTCTTTTGACTTGTAACACTTCTTTATTCGCGATATTTTGGAATAAATTCTTCTTCATTCTAATAATAACGCTAAATTCTGATTTTCGATGGCTAATTTGACTGAAGTTTAGAGTTTACTCAATCATATCTTGACAAAAGACCTCACTGAGGGCTTATGACAAGCTATGATGGTGTAATCATTTAGTTTGCCACATCGGTGACCTTATTCTATTTTCCAATGTTGATGAAAGCATGCTTTAGTGTTTTTTTAAAATAATATATACCCAGTATGCTTTTGTTCGTTTGCCATATCGGCATGTGTGTAATTAAAACATGTGCAGTTTTAATTGTTTGTGGTGTATTGTCTGCATGTCATTTGTGTTTTGCGTATTTGTTTGTCCTGCATGTCAAATTGAACATGTATGCTATTTGTGTATTGTCTACCTGTTTGCTCTGCCAATGATATCTCAGACCGCCAATAAATCATTACTTTTATTCAGCCTTCTTTTTTGCAATTGAATTTATTGAGAGCATTCGGAAATTAAGGGGAGCTAACTTTCCTGTAAATATCTTAAAATGACGCAAAATTGTCAACAGAGGCTGACTGTTCCTTATCGTACGACAGCCTATTTGTTTTAATTGTCTGCGAGTTTGTGTATTATTTGGGTTTCTCCTGTAGACATAGGTTGAATTGACGAAATAATGGTACTCACCCCGTCTCTGACATATTTGTATAATTTTATTACTTTCCAAAGTGTAATTTACTGGGATTTGCGGGTTTGATTATAAACGAAAACTTCACAAGTGAATCAACAATTGTGTCATGTATCCGTGCTGCTCGCAAACGAATACGCTTTGCCGTGAGTGTAATGGGGACTTCATTGTTTTTTTTAACCCTTTTCCTAATATGAAAAGCAGATGACACCTGCAAAAAAATTCTTGAATAGCCATTAGGTTCATTTTTTGTCTCAGAAACATAGGCTATGACCCCTCATTGGAACGAGCTCGACAAACTCGTTCCAATGAGGGTCATAACCTATGTTTTAGAGACAAAAAAATGAAAAAATAATGATAATTAATTGGTGATTTTTGAGAATAGCGCTGGCCGTTACGCTAGGTAAGGGTTAAATAATATAATTGTCGTTAATAATGAAAAGTAATAAACAGAGTAATCGCTTGACTGCACTGATTACGTGAAATAATTCATTCGAGGCGAGGGACTATATCGCGCACTCGTGTTTGTACAACGTCCCTCACCCCTCATAAATTATTTCACGTAACCAGATCAGTCAAGCGATTACTCTCAATATACTCACCCTACCTCTGCCATGTTTGTTTATATATCCTCGAATTGTATTGGTCAAGAATGCCACATGCATACCGGCGGTAAATCCAGCACACGATGGGTGCCACTGTAATACACGGGGACCTCCTAGTTATCTTTCGCGGGTGGGTATCCGCCATTACTATTAAAATATACAGTCATCATATTCAACTTAATATTTGTGACTTTTATTTGTTTTATTTCACGCAGTCAATTAAAACATTCGCACGCGTTAAATACACCCCACATAATTAAGTCGTTTAACGAAGTTGAAATGACACATTTGGTTTGCTGGCCTTATTTATTGTTGTTTTTTTTTTCTCTTCTTCCTATTGACAAATTAGGGAACTTTCCCTTCGTCCACACTCTTGAAATTTGGCTTACTTGTAGATAATGACCATAATTGTGGTCGGTTTTATTTTGCTTTTCAAATTTCGCCCTCGATGCCAGAAATGCCAATATTAATTTATCTTACCCATCTTTTAATTTCAACCTCATTTTGAGCCCCAGCCTTTTGAAATATTGAGAATATAATCACCACCAAACGTATCTAAAAATGTGTAAGCCGTCATGAAAAACACCAAACTGTTATGGTCGAAAAATTAGTTATAATGTCAACAATTAAAATACGGTTTTTTTTTTTAAACTTCAGTGCAAAAACAATCTATAATATATTTGTTTTTGTTTTTCAGTTTATCGCCATTTTTAAAGTTTTTTGCGCCACTTGAATGGTTAAGCCGTTTGGACATTTATTTTTAATAAAAACTATTCTTATTCCAGTAGCTTCGTATTTTTAACCACTTATTTCCGAGAAACCAGTTTTTCGTCCCAGGAACATGATGCGTTATAATTACATTAAGCAGATTGGTTGCAAAGTGAGTGTGTGGTGAAGATCAAAATTATATTTTCAACGAAAATATTGATTTATCTACCCCCAAATAATGAATATGGACTATTCTAATTGCTGCCATTGAACAGACGTGCAAGTTACCACCAGGGTACAAAGGTTTAAATTACACAGCTTTGCAACTTCACACGACGGTTTATGGCTATTCGAATTATTTATTTATTTATTTATTGGTGTTTAAGGTCACATATTTCTGCACAATGGCTAATCATGACCTCGATAGTTTTACGGGTGGAGGAAGCCGGATTACTCGGAGAGAACCGCCGAGCAACGGCGAGCAACTATCAGCTCCACACAAGCAGGGTTAGCATTGGTTGAAGACAGGTGCACCATCGACGTGCAGTACGCCTTAGTACACAACGTCACCGTGCCCCCATGTGGGCAATGGGGGTGAAGTGTGTTGCCCAAGGACACAACGCGGTTGCCTCAGGTGGGATTCGAACCGAGGACCTCTCGTCTTGCAGCCTGCACCTCTACCTACTGAGAAACCGCGTCCCCATGGCTATTCGAAACTGCCAACCTCTACTTTTCCTTTGTAACTGACGACCCCGATGTCAACGAATCCAGTTTACGTTTCTGTCGTTAGCTCTTAGTTTCAACTTAATAGTGAAGCTTAGTCTTTATAAATTTTCGGAATATAATCTCCACAAGAAAAACTATATTTCTGAAAATGCTTTCAGCTTTTATCCCACAAAAATGTGGCAGGACGTTGCGCTGACGGTAAGGTCGCAAGAGTTAAAGTTCATCCAATTTTCGTGAAATTTTAGTAGGCAGTAGGGCTCTTAAAATGAAAAACAAAGATTTGTTTTTTATTTGTTTATTTCTTTTTCATTTTAGACGTTTTTACTTCATTTTAAACATGGAAGCTCAAAATATCTCCAAATTTGTGAACCGCGTCACTCAAAAGCTACGACGGATGCCGATGTAATATTTTACAGACAGATCAAACTATGCATGGAAACGAGTAACTCTTTTTTTATTTCGACCGACGGCATATAGTTTACGATACTAGGTTAGAGACAACCGGGTCCGTAAAACGTGACCAATTAAATTTCACTGGATAATGATTAAATCAAGAGACATTTCTGTTATTTTCTCTACGGTGATCGTTTAGTACGCATAATTCCAATCACAAAGCTGAACAAAACTGAAAATTCCGACATCAAACACCAGAGATGTGACGTTAAAACTATCGGGGTGGGTGTGGTGGGGGGGAGGGGCTATTTCATCATTGAAGCCATTTTGGACAGTTTTCAGTAAAGGCACTACACTTCACGTTGTTTTAGCTCCTTGTTTATAAGAGACACTGCTACGAAACTTCACACGAGCGTTTCTGGTTATTTGAAATTGTGCAGTTATATTTTTGTCATTTCAAAACGAACGAACTCGATTCTAGCGATGTCAATTTTATTTTTTTTATATACCCTTTGTTTTCACCCTCGTTTTCAGCCTCAGCCTTTAGGAACTTTGAAAAGCATTCTCCACCGAAAACCATGTCTAAAATGTGTTCCTCCAAGGAAATTCCTAGCTGGTGTGGCGGAGATGACACCACAGGGGTCATACGTCAAAGATATTAAATCTGCGGCATTTTAATGGCATTTTAGTATATTATATCGTTAAAAAAGCAGAAGATAGCTGTATTGTTTTTTTTCCTTCCTTTTTTGATTATCACAATTTTGATGCTTTTTCGTCACTTCTGAGTTTAGCATATTTTAGACACATTTCACTGCAAAACGCTACCTTGTGATTCACGTAGCTCCGAATGTATAAACAACACCTATGAAATTTCACTTCCAGTTTTCTGGCTGTTTGAAATTTTACAGTTTTATTACACACCTGTTCTTTGAAATCACTTTCTACAGCAACACTAAACCACGCAGAAAATGAAAATCTTTTCCGCACATATGTGCGGAACAGAAATCGTTGACGGACTTATTTCAAATAGAAGCGAAATTGCACTGGAATTTTCTACAAATCCTGCACCACAATTACAATTTGAGTTGCTAGCGTTCCCCTGCGTTCAATGTGTTCTATGTGCCATGTGGCACGAGTACCGACGTGGAAGGATAGAACGAGAGGTTAATAATGTTAATTAATCGATACCTCAAATTCCTAAAAGTGTAGATTAAATATATTGATTCAAGTCACTGCAAATAAAAGCTTTCTAAGAGTAGTTTATATCAATAGTGTCTTTAGTTGAGAAATGTTGTTTATCATTCCTGAACAGCACTGGAACGTCAAAAATAGCTTTTCCACGTTCTGGTATGCGCATATAAACCTAACACCTGATTACTTGTTGGAAAGGGCTCCGAGAGCCCTTTCCAACAAGTAGCCAGGTGATAGAGTTTCAAGTGTGTCATAGATTTTATTAAACTTCATCGCCCACAGGAGGACATAGGAGTCTACCATACATGGTTAAAGTGGGCGTTACAGGAAAAGGGTTAGCCTGAACACCCCGGGCAGTAAGAAATTTGATGTACCATGCAGTAGATTTCGTGGCATTTGTCTGTAGCAATGACTGTTTGCAGCAAACATTTATTGATTTTTGAATCTCACTGTTCTGGGTTTTCTAAATGGTGTTAATGTTTCATCCATTGAGTGCAATCCTTCAATGGTAGTCACTGTTTTGTGTTGAACATTTTGTTAGGTTTAGGTACAACGATTGGAATGTTAAAGGGATGGAAAATAAACTAAAAATCCAAACCATTTAGTAATAAACCTTTTTATTTTGTGTCTTATCAGGCGAAGCAATCGTCAATTCATGGAGACAAAAACAATTACAAAAACTGCCATTCATTTGATATACTTGTTATACAAAGTGTGACAGCGATTTCCAATGACAGCTAAATTATAGGAATAAAGTCTGCGCTTGAACACGATCGTTTTCCCAATAGGTGCGTAATTGAATGACATGATTATGAATTAAAGGTATCTACAGGATTTACGGTTTTGTGATTTCAGAGTAAATTATTATTGAAGATAAAATGTAAGTGCCTTCAATGATATATGATTAACACTGGTAGCGAATTATCTTCCCAACATGTCGAGATGTGTCTATCGCAATAAGAAATTAAAAAAAAAAATGACCCCATGTTTTGTCAACTTAATCCAAACCAATGCTACTCGTTTCCAGTTGCATGGTACAGACGAACTCGTTATGGTTTTGGTAGCATATGTTTTTCAACTCTCCATCAATACTATTTCTGACGAACCTGTCTCTACACTCTAAAATCAGATGGGTACAAATCAACCCAAATCGGCTGGGTTAAGTGAATATGAACCCAATAGGGTTCATATTCACTCGATCCAGCTGATCTGAGTTCATTTTCAACCCAGTTGATTCTAGAATATATTTATTCGCAATTCGATAGGGTCTTTGATATATCTCGGCCCTTGCTTTATTCCGCTCAAGGGACGATTTGTTAGGTGTAATTGCTTTAACCGCAATGTGCTCATTTTTTGTTCAGTGACTGTCACCCATCTCATTTCGGGAATTTTTTTAACCCAACTGATTTTAGAGTGCAGTATCCCTTGACTCTTAAAGATGTAATTGTGTGTGTCAACATTGCGTATCACTTCAATCTGGTTCTGCTTAACTGCTACTGCTTTCAACATTCTCGAACAAACTGGACAAAATTGTGCCTTTGTTATTTAAGAACGCCTCTTAGATCCTTGTCTATATCTATTGGTTATTCATTCACAAGAGTAGTTATAGCTTGTTTGATGTCACGATACAGGCGAGTTGTATCCAAGTGATGCATTAGACATAATATTCTCCTTTTATTTCTGTGAAAATATTGCTTATTCCCAATATCCCTCCTCTCTCCTTCAGTGTACAAAACTTGTAAAATTCCAAAAAAAATTAAAAAGTGTGTGCAAACAAGTCACCGATCCAAACATATTGACTCGATGCTAAAAAGTCATATGACGAACATACTCAGCCAGCTGGATTGAAATGAAACACCGTAGCCTATGACTGATAGTAACTAGGGCCTCTAGCCATACAAGAAAATAAATGCCATGCCTATTAGTTTTCCTCAAAATGAAAGCTTGTAAAGAGCCAGGTTTGGTTTTCGGTTACCCAAATGCATTGACCGCATTCCTTGTACCCTTTTAGTTAACGGAGTATCGCAACTTTGTCTCTTCCTTGGACATGATAATTAGTCCGCATGTATTTTGCATGCTGCTGGCGGATATTCCTGTCCAGGACACGAAATTTCTTGCTATTAAAATAAATACAATTTGAGAACATTCAGCCCAATTTCCCCTTGAAAATTGTGTCGAGTTTTGACTAACGATTTCACGAGTCAATGTTCAAGCATATTTTATCAAATCTAGTAATGGCTGCTATACTGCCAGAAACCCATAATGTCAAGTAAACTGTGCATCGGGGCTGTTTGTGGGGTGGGTGTGGAGGTGTGGGTGAGCGTGTCAGTTGGTATTTATAATTTTTTCCAAATCATAATATATCATCAATTGTATCATTTTTTTGTACTAAATTGCACTTTCCAACATTTCAGAGTGAGAAACATCCACAAACGTTCCGCGAAACAATTTCAGACTACGCAGGCGCAACGTCACTTCCTGGAGTTGGCAGAATAAAATCGTCTCTGTCTCGCCCTGGAAAAATACTATGGACCATCGCTACCCTCGCTGCACTCGCTGTCAGTATATACCATATAGCAACCCTGTATGAGTACTATATGTCCAGCCCCACACAGACTCTGTTGGAGATGAAATTTGCAAAGATACAGATGCCTACAATTACTTTTTGCAACACGAATGCGGTCAAAATTAGTCAGCTTTCTAATCTTGGAGCATCGTTTCAGCTGTTTGAAGCACAACGAATAACGGACGTACGAACAATGCCTGGCAATACGGAAATACTAAACGATCTGGTGAGTACTTAATAGAAAAACAGACTGTAGTGGGTTAATAACCCTGTACAATGCCTACTATTAGGGCTCTACGAAGCTTTAAGATTAGAATCGATTTCGGATCTTAAGTTGGTATTCGGTTCGACTCGAAATCGGCTGTCCGATTCGTATTCCTTCGAGTTTTTATCTCTTGGATTTCATTTGGTATGAGTCATCTCACAAAACGTACAGCTGAGACAGAAATTGTCCATATATAATGTTGAAAATAAAGACTGAGTTCAATTTCCGCAATATTAACATAAAAAATAACTTGTACCCATGCCACAATCCATGCAGATTCCAGTTTCACTAGTCACTGCCACTGCTGTACGCAAGTTCCCAAGCAATATCGGCGATGTGCTCACGGCTGCTAGCGGCTAACCCCATGCAGTGAGCAGTACAGGACCCTCGCTTCCATTTCTTACTACAAGTTACTAGGTGATATTCCAACTACATATACATCATCAAGGCATGCCTTCGACGACGGCATACCTTGATGATGTGGCTGGAATATTTTATCAGTCGGGACTCCAAAACGCCTAAATTCGATTCGACATTCGATTCGATTTCGAATAAAACATTCGCTTCGATTCGAATCAAAAATATGCGATTCGCAAGGCCCTAGTTACTATCGCTCATTCAGTTATGTTATATGATTAGAGAACGTTTGATAGACGAATACGTGTTAACTATTTGAACCCAAACGGCCGCTTTTCGGCCCAGCGCCGTAATACGACCTGAATTCATAAAATACATAGCAACTCACTGAATTGGGCTGGTAGACTTATCAAGACTTGCCTTCACGTTGAAAATGTTGCAGAGATGGAATTTTTGTTCGGTATCGTTTTATATCTTACCTCCAACAAGTATCTGGGAATTTCATTGGTTCAAAGAAGTCACATGCAGACTGCATATAAAACCATATACTGCCTGACAATATCAATATACGCTGACAGCTATGGGTAATCTCCCCTTTGTCCATTGATTATTCAAAATGGCGGCAGCCGATAAACGATTCAAGTTGAAAGATTGAGTGTTGGCAGCCCATATTTGGTCTGAAGTGCAGGTTAGGCAACTTAGAAGGCTTCATATTCTGTGGATGTGTGTCATGTTACCTTCGAAATGAAACTGTTTGGTGTGTATGAATTTGCCTTGGTACAATTTATGGGAGAGTGCCTGTAGGCACTCTCCCATAAATTGTAACAAGGCAAAGACACGTGAACACATTATGAGAATTCTGTCTGCCTGTAGGCACTCTCACATAAATTGTAACAAGGCAAAGACAAGTGAACACATTATGAGAATTCTCTCATTTAATTTTGATCGCTGTTGTTATTAGTTCTGTGCATCGATGCAGCAGTCGGTAAGATATATTCGTTACACAGTTTGTTGGTGGCCTAATGTGGTATATATGGTGTCAGTTAATTCCATATTGGATTCGAGCTTCGTTCTCGTCCAATATGAAATTAACTGACACCATATATACATATTAGGCCACCAACAAAGTGTGTAACTAATAATATCTGTTCTATACCGTGTTCACCTATGTTACTACCTGGAAAAAGCCCGTATGCTAAATTTTAGCTTTTAACCCCACTACCGGTGTAAAGCTTTTACTCCTATTAAAACGTTTTCAATGGGAATTATATGTCAAAAAATTACACCTATTGTAGGAAATGCATCCAACGTGACCTTTGGCGTGACCCAATTTGCCGACTTCGATGCATTCACACTTCGCGATGTTTCATTCAAACACACGACGTTTTCCGGTACTATCAGCTACATGCAGTGACCTATTAAGTTTAAAATACCAACAATTAAATATTTAAAATAAAAAAAAAACAGAATTGTCAATAACAATTTGTGTGAAAAAGCAAGGTGACTTCAATCAACTTTGACGATATGTCTAGCTGTCAATCAAGCGTTCATGTGCAGCTGGAAGTAATGCCCACCGTCGCAGATGTAATCAAAACAAACACATGTGTTTGGGATAGAAAGAATCGTTTTTTCTCTCCATTTTATGTGACAAGGTCGATTATTTGTTACGAGCATGGCATAAATAAAACAACTTGGTACTAGGGCTGGTAATCACATTTAAACCACTCATACAAATGTAGAATAGGGGTTTTAACTACTCGGCAGATCCTCGTGGTTAAAACCCTTATCTTACTCGTGGTTTAAATCTGAGTATCTGCCCTAGTACCTATTTATTGTATATTTATTTATTTAGTAGTATTTATTAGTTTATTTATTTCGTGGCCGCAACCGATGTATAAAGTGAAGTTTACCAAATCATTTTAGCCGATCATTTATAGCAAACCTGCTGATTTTAAAGGATTTGCGCCCCAGAAGTAGTTGGCGTGTCCTATTATACAGAGAAACATGGCGACGGTAAAGAAATACATCTCCTCCATCTTCCGCTGTTCCCATTGGCAGAGCAATAAATTAGCTTATTTCCAAATGAAATAAATTACTGCATTTTGATTGGCTGAGAGGTACGGTGTAACTTGCAATCTACAGTGGCTTGTTTACACCGTGTTTAACCACGGTGTAAAAACAAGAATATACAAGAGTAAGCTATATGGCTAAAAAGGTACCCATTTTTAATTATTAATTCATACCTTCTGCTCGGTTATGTTGGAACAAAAAAAAATACAGGAAATTTAATATTTATGTGAAATAAAATATTACAGATATAGATGTCATTGGAACTGGCTCATTGAGCCAGTTCCAATGACACACATACTTGTCTGGTTTTGTTAAGAAATTTACAAAGTACAATTGTTCTGTCAGTTTTTGCCCACAATGTAGGTTAAAGTATTAAGTACACCAAAATGCTTGGCAATAAATCCGTTATCCTTGTGTTTTCCAAAGTGTATGGGAATTTACACCGGTTTGGGAACTTCGCCTCAGGGTGTATGAGTTCCCAAATCAGTCGCCCAAGGGTGTATGAGTTACCAAACCGGAGTAAATTCCCATACACCCTGGAAAACACAAGGATAACTACCCCACACAGTTACTGAACAGCCATCCTATTTAATGACGTTATGACGTATGATGCCCCTGACCGGAAAAGCCGCCGCTAGGGTTCGAAGGGTTAAAAATACAGACGCTGGCTTTCTACAATGTGTTTCTCCAATCAGTTTGAACGTTTCACTATTATTTTGTGTTGAAGCCCATGTACATGCAAACACAAGAAAACGGCGTTTCTACCATCTTTTCAAGTTCTGTATTTTTTTCTGTTCATTATATCAACAGTACACGCATCGTCAAATAGAATACAGCCACTGTCCTTTCCATTTATATAAGCGTCTTGTGGGAGAGATAGGTCAATTTATTTCCCGGCTAAAAATGATAACTCGCAAATTACAGTAAAAACGGACTCGGAAAAGAAAGAGCCAGTGTGGATACTTTAGTGTTGGGAGGTGAAGTGCTGATAGATACTCTAAATGACGGATAATCTGCGAAATAGTTGCTTCTAATTAGCTTTCCATAAAAACACTTGCGAGCTGTTTAGTGTTTTCGTCTTTGAAAAGCAACAACAGGAAACTTAACTTTATTTTCTGCTGATGTCACAGGCGTTTCTTGATAATTACGTATTTCTTGGTCACTGCGGCCCGGTTACCGGAAGACGTTTTACGGATACGAAGAAACCAGTTCGTCGGAATGGTAAAATAAAAACAGTATATGTAAAATTGCCTGAGGCTCGAGTCTTCTGCGCTTTTGGAGTTTGAATGAGGTAAAATATGATAAGTATTATATCAGTGATATGAGCCAGTTGCAAAATGGCGTAAAAAAATGTATCGAAAATTTTGGGTATTTTTCTAACGTTCAAGGCAATCAATAAAGTTTTGTAATTTTGTCATCCAGGAGCAAATTTGGCGCATTTTCCTTTAAAAGAGACGAACTGCTGCACGTTGAACATATTGATTGGACTACCCCAAATAATTAACATGGACTCTTCTAATTGCTGCCATTGAACTAGCATGGAAGATACCACTAGAGTTCAAAAGGTTAAACTACGCTCTTGGAAAATGCCGTACATGTAAGTTTGTGAAATGATGATCACATCAATGATATAACTTCAGTGACATCACAAAATTTTAAAGCATTCATATCTTCGTTGATGTCTGTCTTGTCACAAATGCAGCCTATATACCACCTCCCCCAATATTTAAAGTACATTACAGGCCAGCCAACAGATAGCTGTATCTAGTATGCACTTTTATTACCGTTCTTCAGTACGGGATACTAATTTTAGCTTAGAGCCCGACCTGTCAGCTGTTCGCGCTTTGTTTAGCTGCTTGAAGGTGGAGGATGTAAGTCATAGAATAGGCGTTGATATTATGAGCTGGTGGACGAGTTTCTCTCGTAGGTACAATGGACGTTTTGGTTGACATATTCCTTTTCTGAGTGCAGCACGTTTTGCACAGCTATAAGAAATGAACACATACCATTGACACGTATACACAACCTGCGCTACTCAGTGTGGTAATGGTGTACCAATATCAATATTCTTTGTAAATTTGCCATATGTATAAGAAATCATATATACATTTATGTTCTTTTCTGTTTACAAACAGTGGATATCTGAATAAAAAAATATAATAAAAAATTCTCGAAATTTCAATTTTTAAATGAAAGTCTCTTTTTCTTAGTGTTCAATTTACTAAAAACTTTCGGAAATTAAGGGGAACAATTTTTTTCGTAAATCTCTTGCAGTGACTGAAATTATCAGCCACGTTACCATACGTCTTCGAATTGCTGGACAAAACAGATTAGCGTGGCGTATCTACGATTTCTGATTTGTAGGGTGGCGCCTCATTACATTCATGTAATATTAAGCAAAACATCACCTGACTTGTTCGTGCAGTTGCGAGTTCGGGCGAGCACGATAAGAGTATTCTCTCTCGACGACAGAAAAAGTATGGGACACGCAGGTCGATACGTTCCTCTAGTGTCTTCATTGTACATAACCAACCGAAATATATCCACGATTTTATAAAGTCTCACTCCACGGTGGAGCCACTTTATAATTCGTAATGCCTCATTCAATAGGATAACGGCATATGAGAAATCGCCGCATGTATGGGGTATACAGGATTTTCCGGATAATACATGACATGGACCCCCACCACCTCGGGTAGCTGATACCTATGTTATATTTCGGACAATACCATGCCCCACCTCCGTTCGTCTTCGGACTCTTTCTCTTTGGCGCCGTCCTTGTTGTTTGCATTGCTTTGAGCGTGAATATACAGGAAACCTCGAGTGTGCCAGATATAAAACTCTGGGGCCCTATGTAAAAAAGATTACACACCAATTCTTTTGTTTTCTCCGGGTTGGTAAGAGACGTGAAATACCCGATAGAACAAAATACGTCACTTGAATACCTGTACTCACTTACCATACCTGGGTCCGTGCGTTCTGTGAATTGGCGTGTAAGTAAGTTACTAACCTCGCTGTCGGTATTCATGAATTTGAACAACCTGCCAACGTGCCGTAACACCTCGCCGCTTCGAGGTCGGCGTCACATACCGCACGTTGGCAGGTAGTTCAAATTCATGAATACCTCCAGCTCAGTTAGTAACTATTACTTACATAGTGTGAAAGTTTCACTTTGTACGAAAACACAAAACTCTGGATCTGTCGCTAGAAACTGATTGCAAAACATGGATGCTATTGTTTTATTTATGGATCAAAAATAGATGCAGTTGTTTTATTTATGGACCCCCCCCCCCCCCCCCCAATCGTGATCCCAATTGCAATCAGGGAAATAGGGGCTTTTATGGTTTCCGTTGAATTGTTTTAATTCAAATTGTGAGGGTTATACGACCTTATAACACAACTGTCCTGTTGCATCGCCAATGCTCGTATGAATGTATAACTTGTTCCGAAGAGATAATATTGGGGTGTGTGGGGGGGGGGGGGGGGGGGGGACATGATGCATATCAGAGCCACTTGCCAACAACCAATGTAAGTGTAAATGTTAAGTTTGCTTCCGAAACATAGCTTATGCTCCTTCACAAGTATGAGCTCGACACGATTTTTTCCAGTGACAATAATAAGGTGGTTTGTGAGACACTTTAACCCTTTGCCTAACATGAAAAGCAGACGACACTTGCAAAAATAATTCTTGAATAACTAATTTTTTTCATTTTTTGTCTCAAAAACATAGGTTATGACCCCTCGTTGGAACGAGCTCGACGAGCTCGTTCCAACGAGGGGTCATAACCTATGTTTTTGAGACAAAAAATGAAAAAATAATGAAAATTAATTGGCGATTTTTGAGAAGAGCGCTGGCCGGTTTTGGCCGTTACGTTGGGTAAAGGGTTAATACCGATATGGTTTCGTTGTGTTTTTTTCACATAAAGTCACCCCACTATCATATGAGATGGTGGTTCGGAAACGTTATATGTGACAACTTGTCGTTAGGTGTTTTGATGGCATCATATTCTGCGTATTCGTTAAGGGCAACTTAGTGTATTGCCAAACACTCATAATGCGATATTGCCACACACACATCAACGAATTTGTGGTGTAAAAGGTTCGAGTCAGAAGAAAAGTCTAAGACAAACAACCTCTGCGTTTAACCGTTTGAACAAGGAAGGCCATCTTTATCCGGTCCATGCACATGATGCTTCATAATTTAATTAAGAGGGATGGGTGTTAAATGCATATGTGGGGTGGACCAGTCGATATTTTCAAGACTGCACGTTAAAAATATTAATTTGAGAATTTGAACATCACTCTTGGATGTTTCGCATTATTCTTGAGTTGTGGTAATATTTTGAATATACATGTACATGTAGACTTGTATGTTTTCAACTTTTATTTGTGTTATATGCTGAGTCAAAAAAGAATGAATAATAGAAACAAATGTGACAAAATAGCATAAGCGATGAAAAAAATAGTTCTAATGTTGCATGTTTGTGGACAAGAAATCGTGCAAAGAGTTTAATGACATGTTGCTGTTGTCCACCCAACCGTACACACGTTTGCTACGGATTTCAAAATAGCACGTGCGTGCCACCCGAGAATGTCAAATTGAATGGGTGACCGACGATTTTCTTTGTGTTGTGGTGTGCTAGAGAGCCTGGGTTATTGAGAAAACACACTAGTTTTGTCTTCCGACATTTTAAAAATGCCTAGGTTAACCGTAAATTAGGGGTTGCGTGCATTTTAGAATGCATGAGGCTAAGGTACCTCCAGATGGGCTCGCTGCTGAGTTCGGAGTCCCTGTGGCCACTATTTACCGGCTCATTGGAAGGTATAGAACCACTGGGTCTACTGCCGATCGACCGCGTACAGGTCGACCAAGAGTTACGACCCCTGCTCAAGACCGACACATCAGGACCTCTCACTTGCGGGATCGCTTCCTTCTGGCGACGAGGACAGCAGCAATTACTCCTGATAAAACTAACAATAGAATAGTGCACAGACTGTGCGCAACAGACTCGCTGAACACGGCATCCGAAGTATGCGTCCATACCACGGACCAATCCGTACCCAGCGTCATCGTACCGTCAGAAAGGAATGTGTACGTCAGCGGGTTGGCTGGAGCACAGTTCTTTTTAGTGATGAATCACTATTTTGTCCACGCCGCGCTGGTAGGGCAAGAGTATATCGCCGACGAGGAGAACTGTTTTCTGATGCTTGCGTGCGGGAATGCGACCGTTTCGGTGGGGGTAGTGTAATGGTTTGGGCAGGAATTTCCTTGCACCATCGAACGCAGTTGATCTTCATCGATGGTAATCTGAATGGACAGCGATATAGAGACGAAATTCTTATCGCTGTTGTTGTCCCGTTGTTCAACGCTAACGTTGGACTGCAGTTAGTTATTCCAGCAAGACAATGCCCGGTGTCACATGGCGCATATCTGTCGTGGTTTTCTTGAGGAGCAGAGCATCAGACTTCTTCCCTGGTCTCCACTTTCGCCAGATTTGTCGCCAATCGAGCATATTTGGGATCAATTGGACTGTCGGGTACGACTTCATGATCTTCAGACGTTAGGCAATTTACGCAATGTTCTAAGGCAATACCACAGGGTGACATCCAGAGACTTATCAGGTCCATGCACCGTCGATGTCTTGCCATCCAAGAGGCAAACGGTGGACATACACGCTATTGACTGCATGTGTGGACTTTTCATTTAACCCCATATCTGAATTGCGACGCCCTGACGTGACGCTGGCAACAGTGAGAACATGAAATTACGCAAATTTAAACAGCTGGACTCGAAATAAGCATTTACAATAATTTGTTTGGGATTAAAGTCGATAATACTGAAAATATTGCTCCTCAAAGTTTATTATACTTTCTTTTTTGTCTCAGTATATTTTTTGCACTTTGGTGGTTGCGACCTTTGTTTTGAAATGTCATTGTGGAATTTCCATTCCAATACTTTTAGTTGGCACGAATTACGCTCTCAGCAGCCATCGCAGGAATTTGTAATGTGATATTTCCATCCAAACATCACAGAATGTGGGGTGGCAAAAAAAGGGCGGAAGGAAAGTGTAAGCCCAACAATTTTTTTTTTGAGAATTTCAAAATCACTTGGCAAGTGATTCGAACTGTTCTTATATTGCGGTAGCCGGTAACATTTAGAATATACATGTACAGTACGGCCGCCGTGGACTGGTCACTTTCCAAAGGTGGGCAATATTTTCACGGACGCAGTAGTATCAGTTTCCAAAAACTATTTATAGGAATGATCATCAAACATTTAATTAATGAAGCTTTTTTAACCCTTTGCCTGACATGAAAAGCAGACGACACTTGCAAAAAAAAAAAATTCTTGAATAACTATTATTTTCATTTTTTGTCAACAATCGCCAATTAATTTTCATTAGTGTTTTCATTTTTTGTCTCAAAAACATAGGTTATAACGAGCTCGTTCCAACTAGAGGTCATAACCTATGTTTTTGAGACAAAAATTGAAAACAATAATGAAAATTAATTGGCGATTTTTGAGAAAAGCTCTGGCCGGTTTTGGTCTTTACGTTGGGTGAAGGGAGAGCGGTGGCTTAGTGGTAGACTGTTGGACTTTCTTGCTAGAGGTCCCGAGTTCGATCCCCGTCCGGGACGACCCGCGTTGTGCCCTTGGGCAAGGCACTTTATCCCGGTTGCCTACATAGGGGCACGATGACGCCGTGTACTGAGGCGCACTGCACGCCGATGGTGCACATGTCTCCAACCGCTGTAACCTTGCTTGAACGGAGCTTGAACAGAGTTAGAATGTTGAGGAGCTGACAGTTGCTCGGTGGTTCTCTCCGGGTACTCCGGCTTCCTCCACCCGTAAAACTGTCACGATCACGGTTAGCCATTGTGCATAAGTATGTGACCTTAAACCCCAATAAATAAATAAATAAATAAATAAATACGTTGGGTAAAGGGTTAAGTAAAGTTTTGCTGATAATTTTTATTATCTAGTAAATACATTGTTGAACATCACTGTCCACGCGTTGATTACGACCAATCCACGGCGTCTGTACTCTACATACGGCTTTATATTTTTTAACCGCTATTTTTGATTCTATTTTAAGCACGTGGGCGGTTGTGACATTTGTGCAGTAATGTGATTGTGTGATTTGCATTCCAATAATTTCAATTGACACTAATGACGCCGTCAGAATCTGTCGCTGGACTGAACAAACAAATGTACCCATGGTTATCACCGTTATTCAAACAATAACTAGCGAAACGAAAATGTAACTAGAAAAGCGTGACAAAAATCAGCTGTTCTTTATCACAAACAACCTTTTATAATTCCATTAATAATTAAGCAAATTCATGTCATTATCACCTGATCCGATCATCATGTCAATAAAGGTACAGTGTTTACCAGATGAATATACACTTTAGGAGATAAGTGTTTGTTTAAGCAATGAATGGATATTCGTTCGTCGCTTTAGATAATCGCAACTTTCTTCATGATTAAAATTTCTGTCAAGCACTGATCAATTATCCAGAACTTCACAGTCTATTAAATGAATTATTAATAAAATGCTTTTAGGTTCGAAATAATAAATGAGGGCTAATGGCTAGTTTAATTCATTTATTGCATCTGATGCTAATATTCCGGCAACCAAAGCGTAATTTTAGGGCTAAACTTGCAATGTTTGGAAGTAAAAGGTTTTTTTTTTTAATTTTGGAATCCCAATCTGAATGAGGCGTCTCTGTAAACCTTGGGCAAATCGAGGTATCACAGCCAGGTGGCGTCCAAGATGTTTCCGGTTTGTGGGGGAGGGACGGGGTAGTGGACAGCAAAACGTTGTTCAGGTATATTGTATATGTTAATAACAGGAACAGTGAGCATCACCGTTACTAGACACTACACAGAGCTAGCCGCTAGCTGAAACTGAAATTATGTGTGGGTGGAGGCACGTTTTGTGAGATGACGTAGATGACTGTTACCAAACTGAATTCCCGAGACAGGATTCGAAAGGAAACGAATCGGGCAGTCGAATTCGAATGGAACCGAAATCGAATCGAATCGCGAAGCTTAATGTCTCGAGTTAGAGTAAGTCACGTGACATTGATTCCTGTCAGTGGCCGTAACAGTAATATTGCAAGCCCTTAGGCCATATACTGTAATTATTCAGTACATTATATATAGAGTAGCTTGGTGTATCAAATGTTCACCACTCGTTCACAGCCTTTGGCGCGCGGTTAACACTACTTCACCACGATTCGTGAACATTTGGTACACCAAGCTACTTTGGGTATATTTTATTTATACCATGATCGTCAGATTATTAAGAGTCGCTATTATTTTTTCTCGTTCTACTGAGCAGTAGCCGCACAAACGTGCGAATTATTTTGTTTACACGAGCACCGGTGGGCGGTACTTCCGCTGTCAATTTTATCACCAAAAAGAAACAGGGACTTTTTCATTTTATTAACATAATAACATACTATTTCGAGTTATGTATGTTTCATTAACATGAAAGAATGCATGTTTGTTAATTTTTGGTATCTTACGGGGTAAACTCTTTTTAAAACGTAATAAATAATTGCCACTTTCATTTCACTCTTCGCGAGGAGACGTGCGATAAATTTAGACATGTTCGCATTCAGGTCGACGTCGCCAAAGGTCAAATGGGATGTAGTTCCACTGTTGGTGTAAATTTTAACTCCTGAAATCCCATTGCTGGCGTGTTCACCACGGTTGGTGTGTAAAGCTAAAATTTAAGTCATAGGCTTTTCATATATTGTAGAATAGGTTATCATAGTATAAAAAAGTTATGTTTTAGCACACTGACAAGGTACAAACATCCTATTTAGTAATATATCCATCCGGCCTTGACTAGCTTAAGAAAATCTAGTGATGGTCAGTGGTTACAGTATGGCCGTCGTGGACTGGTCACGTTCCACGTGTGGGCAATATTTCCAGTGACGCGATAATACAAGATTCTAAACACTAATTATAGGAGTAATAAACACAAAATAATTTATGAAACACCGGGTACAACCGGGTACAACCGGGTACAACGGGTACAACCGGGTACAACCTGGTGCTTCAATAATTAAAATTTCCCTGATGTTGATTTTCGTTCGTCCTTTTCTTTGTTTCTGTGTTCGTTCCTTCGTTAGTTGGTCAGCACCTTAACCTGGAAGGAGTCAAGTTGTCGTGTGCCACGTACACAACCCCGCTATCTTTGTTTCAGAGAATATCGTCACGATTCTTTTTGCAAGCTGGTATTGAAGCATCCAACCTCAGTGCTTCAACTACAACACAGTTTTGTGGTCGTTAATAATTATTTGTTTCCAAACTGTTAGAATTGTTGCGGGCCCATAACGACGTGTAATTGTTGGAACCCTTAGGATCGACCTAACTCGATGTATGGGCGTTACGCCACTGATTCCTGTCCCCGTACTCGACCTGAAAAATATCACTTTCTGCAGTCTCTTCTGTTTCCTCCGTGACAGTGTTGTGTGACGTAGGATTTCTTTCACGACATAACGTCAATAAAATGCTGAATGATTAATCAGATACATTTTTACATGACGTTCGTACAGGTAGGTTGCATTGCACGCGTGGCGTATCTAGCACATTTCTCAATGTGTCGAATAACGTGGAACACACACGTCAGCAATAGTGGTGTAATAATAGATTAATCAGATACATTTTTACATGACGTTCGTACAGGTAGGTTGCATTGCACGCGTGGTGTATCTAGCACATTTCTCAATGTGTCGAATAACGTGGAACACACGCGTCAGCAATAGTGGTGTAATAATAGTTGTTGTTTATGCCTTATTGACATTCCGTTGAGTTATGTAATCTAACGCTTTTATCGGGAATTTATTAACGTCTAATGGGCGCTCTCTAACACAGAAATGGTTATTCCTGTTTATTACTTTCCAAAGTGGGATTTACTGGGATTTCCCAGTTTGATTGTAAACGATAACTTCGCAAGTGAATTATGCACTCAACAATTGGGTCATGTATCCGTGCCCGCAAAGGAAGACGCTTTGCCGTGGGTGTAGTGGGGACTTCATTGTTTTTTTTTTGTTTTTTTTTTGGGGGGGGGGGGGGGGGGGTTAACCCTTTACCTGACATGAAAGGCAGACGACACTTGCAAAAAAAAAAAAAATCTTGAATAACTATTATTTTCATTTTTTTCTCAAAAACTTATGTTATGACCCATCACTGGAACGAGCTCGACGAGCTCGTTCCAATGAGGGACCGTAACCTATGTTTAGACACAAAAAATGAAAAAATCATGAAAATTAATTCCCGATTTTTGAGAATAGCGCTGGCCGTTTTTGGCCTTTAGGTAAAGGGTTAAATAATATAATTATCGTTAATAATGAAAAATAATAAACAGAGTAATCGCTTGACTGGACTGTTTATGTG
This sequence comes from Pictodentalium vernedei, assembly GCA_031216915.1. NCBI lineage: Eukaryota > Metazoa > Mollusca > Scaphopoda > Dentaliida > Dentaliidae > Pictodentalium > Pictodentalium vernedei. The sequence continues at coordinate 455,893,050 of CM062291.1, forward strand.
AAATAATTCATTGGAGGCGAGGGACTATATTGTAAAACACTCGTGCGCATTCGCGCACTCATGTTTGGACAACGTCCCTCACCTCTCATGAATTATTTCACGAAACCAGTCCATTCAACCGATTTCACTGTTTGTATTTTTACATTTCAGAGAACAATGCTCGATGACGATCTATTTGGCCCTTACAGCTCAGAAACGTTATGGAGAGAATTATTCCGTTATCGTTATAACTTATTGAACAGGTAAAATTTTCTTGATAGTATTGTGTGTTTGTTTATTGAGATTTAACGGCACTTTCAACAGCTAGGGTTACTTCGTGTTAGACTGTGTCACGGTTGGAGGACGCCGTAGTATCTTTTGGAGGTTTAACGGCACTTTCAACAGCTAGGGTTACTTCGTGTTGGAGAGTGTTATGGGTGGGGGACGCCGTAGTATGTTTTGGGGATTTAACGGCGCTTTCAACAGCTAGGGTTACTTCGTGTTGGACAGTGTTATGGGTGGGGGACGCCGTAGTATGTTTTTGTGGGGATTTAACGGCACTTTCAACAGCTAGAGTGACTTCGTGTTAGACAGTGTTATGGGTGGGGGACGCCGTAGTATGTTTTTGTGGGGATTTAACGACACTTTCAATAGCTAGGGTTACTTCGTGTTGGAGAGTGTTATGGATTGAGGATGCCATAGTATATTTTGGGGATTTACCGACACTTTCATTCAGCAGCTCCTCTTTCTCTTCAAATGATATTTGTTAGAAATGTTACGACTAAAATTGTATTAATTAGTTAGGCAAGATACGGTCAATCCGGAGTTACGATATTGGGGAGCTGGCATCTGCTCGTTGTTGTTCGGTGGTTCTCTCTGAGTGATCCGGCTTCTTCCACCCGTAAACCTGTCATTGATACGATATGACCTTGGCGTTTAATGTGTCGTTTAACCTTAATAAATAAATAAATAAATAAATAAATACGGTCAATCTCGTTCCTCAGAATGAAACCCGAAACACATCGGGATTCGCATGTTTTCGAATATTCGAGATGTTTCGAGTCAAATCAAACCAGTGAAAAGATACGAAATCGAATAAAGTCTCGAACGTTCGCCGAGCACCAATAGCTGAAGAAACAAGGGTAAAAGTGTAACACAACTTTGCGACCAATACATTTATCTCTGTTTTTGTGTTTATTACAGAGGTGGGAGTGGGGGTGGGGAGGGGGGGGGGGAGAACTGTTTTCCAGTAAAGTATGTTCGGGTGGGTGGATAATCGGAGTGGCCAGAAATCAGTTTTCTCCATGGTCTCAAATATCTTTCCTTTCATTCTTTTAATGATTTTACGTGATTTTTTTTATGACAGGTATATTCATATAAATGTTGATTTTATCATATTTATAGATTTGCAGCCATCATTCAATGAGCCATACAGTTAAAACTAGAAATCCTGTCACGAAATGCGCACAAATAGTACGTCGATCTGCGCGTTAATCTACGCGTTTTGATTATAGTAAGGCTATCAAATTCTCTACATATGACCTGTGCACAAGCAATGTTTCAGCCAGTGGACCTCCGGGTAACCAGGAGGTTCGCTGGCATAAACATTGCCTGTGTTTGCTATGAGTGACCTGGAGAGGAGAACCTGCCGTGCTTTGGATGCCATTCGATATGGCAACTGCGCCCAATTCCTGGGCGCAATTAAGCCTAGATAAGAGCACAGTCCATGGCAGGACTTCTAGTTTTAACTGTACTACGTTACGCGATCTCCACATTCTCTTCAAATGACACTTTTTAGAAATTTCACGACTAAAATTAAGTTAATTAGTTAGGCATGATACGGCCAATCTCGTTCCTCATAAAGCTGCAGGATGAGATGTCATCTTCAGAATGAAATCCGAAGCACTCCGGGTTCGCATGTTTTCAAATATTCGAGACGTTTCGAATCAAATCGAACCCGTGAAAAGATTCGAAACCGAATAAAATCTCGAAAGTTCGGCGGGCACTAATAGCTGAACAAACAAGAGTTAAATGGTAACGCAACTGAGTGTGCGACCAATATATTTATCTTTGTGTTTGCGTTTATTATACAGCGGTAACTGTATTTCTAACGATCACACAGTGGATGTATGTTTAGGGCAGTGGCGGCGCTAGAAATTTGTGTGTGTGTGTGTGGGGGGGGGGGGGGGGGGGGCAACTAGGGGGGCAGACTCCCATGAAGGGGGGCAAATACGTGAAGGATCATATCATTACTTTGTTATGAGGTAGTCCAAACTTGGACCCAAAGAAGTCCGTAATATACTTTTTTGGTTTGGTACGTCCTGTGGACGTACCAAACCAAAAAATTATATTACGGACTTTGGGTCCAAGTTTCGACTAAATGTAATGGTAATTAGCGGTCCTCCTTTCAAAAAAATTCTGGATCCGCGTCTGGTGGGTCTGTGCGTGAGAGAGAGAGAGGGAGAGAGAGAGAGTGAGAGAGAGAGAGAGAGAGAGAGAGAGAGAGAGAGAGAGAGAGAGAGAGAGAGAGACATGCCTTTGTTGGCTCACAACTTAATTATAACTTATAAGTATCTGCACCCGAGTCTTTAAATCTCTACTGCCTGGATGTGTTCATCAGCTAGCCTGAGGCTTTGGGCTAAGTGTGTATGGGAAATTAATGGGAATAAAAAAAGAGAGGGGTGTGTGGGTGTGTGAGAGAGAGTGACTGAATGTGTTTGTGTGTGAGGGTGGATGGAAATGCATGCGAGATGGTTGGGGGGGGACTGGGGGGGGAAGCCTTCAAAGCCCCCATCCCCCCCCCCCCCCCCCCCCCCCCCCGTAGCGCCGCCACTGGTTTAGGGGTGGGGAGGAGTCAGAATTGTTTTTTCCAGTAAATTATGTTCGGGTGTGTGGATAATCGGACTGGCCAGAAATCAATTTTATCATGGTCTCAAATATCTTCCCTTTCATTCTTTTAATGACTTTACTAGAAGTCCTGCCACGAAATGCGCACAAATACTACGCCGATCTGCGCGTTAATCTACGCGTTATGACCATAGTAAGGCTATCAAATTATGTACATATGGCCTGTTCACAAGCAATGTTTCCCGGAGGTCCATTGGCAGAAACATTGTCTGTGTTTACTATGAGTAACCAGGAGAACCTGCCATGCTTTGGATGTCGTTCGAAATGGCAATTGTGCGCAATTCCTACCCGACGGTACAACTGACCCCAAAGATGCTCGATTGGTGACAAATCTGGCGAAAGTGGGGGCCAGGGAAGAAATTCGATGCTCTGCTCTACAATAAAGTTAATACAGATATGCGCCGCGTGACATCGGGCAGGGTCTTGCTGGAATACCTGCAATACGACGTTAGGGTTGAACAACTGGACAACAACAGCGTTAAGAATTTGGCCCCTATATCGCTGTCCTTTCAGATTACCATCGGCAAAAATCAATTGCGTTCGATGGAGCAAGGAAATTCTTGCCCAAACCATTAGACTACTCCAGCCGAAATGGTCGCATTCCCACGTGCAAGCAATGCCAAGCATCGCAAAACCATTATCCTCGTCAGCGATACACACTTGCTCTACCATCAGCGCACCATAGAAAAAAATCGTGATTCATCACTAAAAGAACTGTGCTCCAACGCTGCTGAGTCCAGCGAACACGCTGACATACCCGTTCCATTCTGGCGGTACGGTGATGTTGGGCAAGGATTGGTCCGTGGTATGGGCGCCTACTTCGAATGCCGTGTTCATCGACTCTCTTGCGGACATTGTGTGCACTGATTCTGTTGTTAGTTCTACCAGGAGTAATTGCTGCTGTCCTCGTCGCCGTAAGGAAGCGATCCCGCAAGCCAAACGTCCTGGTGTGTCGGTCTTGTGCATGTGTCGTAACTCATGGTCCACCTGAATGCGGTCGGTCGGCAGAAGATTCAGTAATGCTATACCATCCAATGAGACGGTAAATAGTGGCCACAGTGACTCAGAACTCAGCAGCGAGCTCATCTGGAGGTATCCCAGCCTCATGCATACCATTGGCACGCAACCTCTGATTTTCGGTTAACCTTCACATTTTTTAAAATGTCGGAAGACAAAATCTAGCGTGTTTTCTCAATAACCGAGGCTCTCTAGCACAACATAACACAAAGAAAATCGTCGGTCACCCATTCAATTTGACATTCCCAGATAGCACGTTTTATCTTGAGATCCGTAGCAAAATTGTATACGGTTGGGTGGACAACAACAGCATGTCAATAAACTCTTTGCACGACTTCTTGTCCACAGACATGCAACAATAGAACTGTTATATTTCATCCTTCATGCTATTTTTTCAAATTTATTTCTATTATACTTTATTTTTGACTCAGTATATATATATAGCATTGGATGTATATATATATATACTGTTGTAGCATTGAACTATGAATTTTTGTATGACACATTCGTCTTGAATGTTTGTGGTATCCACATGCACTTTTATAAATTATGTATTGTCCTTCATGTAGGAACTATGTAATATATAAGCATTTATAGGCAAAGTTCTGTTCTAGTCTTCCTCTGAATAAGGTATGTCGGTCGATAACGGTTTTAAGTCACATCGCCTGGAGTTTTACCTTGGGGCAAGCCAAATTATTCTGTTTACCCGCAATACCAACGTATATGTATGTAGGTATATAATTTTGTCAAATTGCCCCCATGCTCGGGAGATTACTCCCTTCTAGGCGGCTCTTGTTTTTTGACTAATTCATATTCCGTTACGTTAAGTGCCGTACCAATGTATAACGCGTCATGGGAACGTAAAATTTAGCGTCTGGCTTATCCTACATGTAATTGTTATATGATAATTAAAACCAATTGTTCGAGATGGGCGTACGTCTTACAGGTCGATTTATTGTCTGGTAAGTGGCTGCCTAGCTCGTAATTGCGAATCCGTTTATAAATCACCGTTTCAAATCTTCCTTGGATGGCAACAAATACAGATATGTTCCCCGTTTTACGTTGTTCTCAGTATTCAAGGGTAAATTATGCACAAAGATACCACATCATATCTTCCCTGGGGTGACAACAAGTAAAGATATATTCTGCGTTATTACGCGCAAAATTTGTGCTCAGCTTTAGAATTACGAGCCTTCTATCATTTATGTCAACCTCGCCATGGTAACAGAGGCAGAGGCAAGTTCGCGTACAGTATTCTCACATCTAACCATTCCTTGACCCGAATCATTCAAACGTGTTGTTCTCCATATTTTGGCGTATTGCGTGCAAAATCATCGTATCATATCTCCCTTGGGTGGCAACATGTAATATATTTCTCCCGTTTCACGTTGTTCCCCGTACCCGAGTCTATTATGTGCAAAATAACCGTGGCATATCTTCCTTGGGAGTCAACAAGTAAAGGTATATTCCGCACTTCAAACTGTTCTTTGTATTCAAATGTAAATTATGCAAAAAAATACCGTATAATATCTCCATTGGGTGGCAACAAGTAAAGATATATTCCGCGTTATTATGCAACAAGCAAAGATGAATTATACACTATTGTTAAAACCCCGCCCTGGTAACAGAGGCAGAGGAAAGTTCACAAACAGTATTCACACATCCAACCACTCCTGGGGCCAAAACTATTAACCAATAAACAAGTATAAAGTGGGTCTAAATACAATTGTATCGGCAACAGAAAACTATGAACGGTTTTCATTGGTTGTAAATTAACAATTGTGAGCAATAACTTGTGTTCGCGTTCTTAAGTTACAGCTGTGCATTTTGTGAAAACTATCAATTGTCAATATTTGCTTCAGCAGTAAAAATTCACCACTATTTACTGGCTACAGTTAAAACTAGAAGTCCTGTAATTAAATGCGCACAAATAGCACGTTGATATGCGCGTTAATGCGCGCGTTATGATCCAATTAAAGCTGCCAATGGACGTCCGGGTTACCCGGAGGTCCATTGGACCTCCGGGTAACCCGGAGGTCCATTGGCAGAAACATTGCATGTTTGCTATGAGTAACCAGGAGAACCTGCCGTGATTTGGATGCCATTTGATATGGCAATTGCGCACAATTCCAACGCGCAATTAAGCCTAGATAAGCGCACTATTCGTGACAGGACTTCTAGTTTTAACTGTATATGTCACAAGTAAAACACCTCTTATACCCTGTCGTCGCACAAGTGAAACCACGTGCGGGATTTTGATTGTATGTCAAGATGGTGTATTCTTCGGACGAAGAAATCGACTCCTTACTTTTATCGAGAATTTCTAGACAACCACGAACATGGCATGAAAGAAGATTCGCTTTTGAGTCAGACAGGGAGTTTCGGGAACGGTATCGGGTTCCGCGTGCCGTTGTGGACTTTTTAGAGGAGAAGATAGGTGATAGTTTAGAGCCTAGAACACATCGGAGTAACCCACTGAGTGCTAGACAGAAAATACTCGTATTTTTACACTTTCTGGGAACCAACGGCTTTTACCACGTGGTGCAAGTCTGTCATGTCATTGGGTACGACACAGTGTAGAGGATTGTCCATTCTGTAACTCCAATGATTTTGACTCTTGTACCTGAGTTCGTACACTGGCCTCAAAATGGCTATCATGTGGCTGAAAAATTCCGCATTCTCAGTGGGATGCCAAGTGTATGTGGGGCACTGGACGGATCCCACGTGCCTGTCATACCATCAGCCGTAGACGAGAACAGCTATGTGAATCGACACCATGGACACAGTTTGAATATGACTATAGTGTGTGGTCCGGACTTATATGTTTATTTTGTTACTTCCAAAGCGCCGGGTAGCTGGCACGATTCCCGTGCTGTGCGCAATTCTGCGTTATGGGATGCATTTGAAGTGCAGGGCCGCCGACCTTTTCCAGGTGCCGTTATTTTGGGTGATAGTGCCTACACATGTAATGACTGGCTCATCACTCCATATCCAGATGGCGTGGTTGGTGCGCAGTCTCGATTTAACAAAGCACACAAGGCTAGCAGGAACGTTGTGGAAAGATGTTTTGGTATCATAAAGAATATATTTTATGCACTGCGTACTATTCTCAGGGTTAAGAAGATGGAAATGGCCGCCGAACTTTGTCAGTGTGCATGTGTCCTACACAACCTTTTCCTCATAAATGGAGATAATGGTTCTGACTTTGAAGAAAGCGAATCTGAAGAGGTGGTGATCGAAATAATACCACTGAGCAAGACAATCGTCGGGTTGTTAGAAGAGAGCAACTAATGCAGAATTTTGTGTGAGAAACATGTTCCTTTCTCGAAGCACAGGAATAAATTTACTATTCCATTAGTCTCATAAGAACCTTTCTTGCTCTATCTCAACTTACATTTCAGAAACCCATTCGTCACCCCTATTTATATTTCCTATTTGTGTCTTTCTTATGGGTACGCAGTCATGGAGTATACTGTGTTGGTTCACACCGAGCTAGAGATACAGGTGATATCCTGCCTGTGTCGTTCTTATTTCTTGGAATATGAACATTTTGTGTGTTCGTGGCTCAACGACACTGTTCAACCGATGTCCGAATATGTGAAGCGGATGTCCGAATAAATAAGCAATCAATTATATTAACCCTTCACCCAACGTAACGGACAAAACCGACCAGCGCTTTTCTCAAAGAAAACACGCTCGTTCGAATGAGGGGTCACAACCTATGTTTTTGATCCAAAAATTGAAAATCGTTAGTTATACAACAATTTTCTTCACGAGTGTCGTCTGCCCCAAGTGTTGGGAACAGGGTTAAGGTGACAAAGATGATTCGTGATGTTACCACTGCAGAACTAACCACAGATGACACCCATGAATCGAAGATATCTCGATATGAATAATGAAACTTTTATAAAAAGCTTATTTATGTGTTATGGATTTCCGCATGTTGATGAGAAGAATCAGTCGATTTCCGCGTCATCAGCATGCGGACATTCATATCACAAAAGTGGGCGTTTGATAAGCGTTTCTGAACAAAATGTTTACAACAGTGATCTGTTATATCACATTGGAGGTCACAATCTATGTTTTGTTAGCAATAAATGAAAAAAATTAATTATACGAAAATTTGCTTCAGCATTGTCGTCTATTTCAAGCGTTGGTAATAGGGATAAGTGGTTAACCGGTTATTGGAATGACCTGTTTTGAATTACATGACCGGTTAACAGCTTTTCTTAATACAATGCATATGTAGTGGAAAAGTCTGTAAAAATCACAAAAGTAAAGCATTATAATGATAAATACAGTTTAACCATTCATCCAACATAAGTAGTATAGCTCGCACGTTTCACCCCACATTTGGATGACCCCGGTGGATGACCCTGGAAGTGACGTCATGTCACGTGACGTAGTGGCGCCATGTTGTGTTGTCATGGTAACCCGCGTGAACGACCATGTTGTGACGTCATCTCCATAGTGATATGTGGAGTGAGTGCTCATGCGCAGCGCGTGTTGCTAGGGTGATACGTGTTTCCGTCGTCCATTTTGTATACTGGAGGCCGCCATCTTAGTTTCTATGGTAGCATATGATTGCCATGTTATCCAATTTTTCTGCAATAAGACGGGGTATGTTCGGAGGGTATGTTCGATTGTAGAAGAGTAAATCTAATTACCACAAACAACCCGACAATCCTTCCAAATCACCAAAATCCACCCCAAATCACCGAAATTGACTTAATTTGATACGGATTTCCCATTTTATCTGCTTAGCACGTAGTGCTATAGTACCGAGAGGGTACCGGGGGTGTGTTCCTTTGTAGAAGAGTGATGTTCTGCGTCGGATTTTCCCAGAATCCTCGTTTAATTACCCAAATAAACCCGTCAAGTTGTATTATTTCGAATTCTTTCAGAATCCCTTTTTTGGACCGCGAAACTTCTGGTTTATAATATAGTAGCACGTAGTGCTATAGATTTTTAAAAGGTCGTGTGTTCGATTGAAGTGGAGTAATGTTCCCATTTTTTGGATCCCATGACGTGTTATTTCCCTGTTAAGAATAGCATGTAGTGCTATAGGACAAATTTACCCAGAATCCTCTGCTTCTACTTGGAACTATATTTTTATAAATTCCTACGCTCTATTTTTAGTAACATCTTTAAGTGACCCACTAACTAATTGTTAGAGTCTATATTTAGCAATTTCGTCAAATGACCCCCCTAACTACATGATTTTAAATAATAAAATTAATGAGGATCAAGATGTTTTTACACTGACCAATCAGAGCGAAGTTAATCCACCAATCAGATTTCTGTATTCCCATTGTGTTTCTTTCCCATTAACTTCTTTTCTGATTTTCTAAATTTCCCAACTTTAACCTGTAATCCTATAGGAAACAAACACAAACGCCCATCGAGAATGAAAATATCGATGAAAAAACGTCGTGACGTTTTCAAAAACGTCCGTCACGTAGAAATAAACTCCGGAGAAGAGTAACGTCGCGTCATTCTGTTTCGATCCTTAGAACTGAGCACATCGCTAGAGAGTTTTCTATAGCAATTTTGCCTTTGCAAAAAATTTATGAAGATGGAGTCTGATGCTGCTAATGCCGTTACCAGAACTGATGTTTACGCCTGTGAAGAGTGTGGAAAGACCTTTAAGGACCGTCAGAACCGGAATCGCCATGTGCGCACCCAGCACGCCGGAGAGAAGAAGACCCACAATTGCACCAACTGCAACAAGAATTATGCTTCCAAGCAAAAGCTGGATCAACACCTGATGAAATGTTTGAAGACCTATACATGTATGGAATGCGGCCAGGAGTTCAACCAACTACTCCATTTTAACCGACACAAGAGCGTTGCCCACCGACCAATTCCTGTACAATCTAAAAGGAAGACTAATGAACCGAAGAGAGGACCACCCCAACAACCACGGACCACGACGACCACCTTATATGATGTTAACCAAATTGAGTTTAAAAAGAATATGATGTCTGAAGAAGAGACCGATGAGATGTTGACCGTGTACGAAGATAACTGGAGTTCTATTAGAACTCGCCACATGATGAACAGAAGAGTCCAGGACCAGTATAACTACCGGATCAACGATATGAACCTGAAAACGACGAATGATGAATTGATGACTACCATATTTCTGCCACAACAGGTAAGATTTAAAATTAATCTGAGTTTTGGTTTTATCCTGCGACACAATGAAACGAATGAACTGAAGTATTACCATCCACCACAAAACAACGCCCGGGGTACTTGATGTTCCACAACTTGTATGCTGCCAAGAAGACTTTGAAGAATTCCTTGATGATGTCTTGGAAGAAGATATCCTAGAATGGGCCAAATTAAAACGACCCAACCCCAAATGGCTTGTGGAGAGAGTTGCGAACGTCACATTTTATGTGAATAAGCTGAAAGACCACCCAATTGGAATGGTAGAAGATCTTCCTGACTACATTCTCCAGAACAAAGCAGTAAACGCTTTGGTGAAAGATGAAGCTCACCAATTTTATTATGATGACAACCTGTGTATTTTCCGCTGTTTAGCTTTATGGAGTGGTTCCACAGCACACAAATTGAATAATACAACAGATGTCATGTACAACAAGTATACAAAGAAGCCAAAGAATGAATTCCGCGGAGGAACGTTAGTCGAATTACCTGACTTTGAGAAATGTTCTGAAGTTAATATCCAAGTATATGAACTTGTCAAGAATGATGATGACCAAATTGTTGCCAAATTAGTACAGAGATCTCACAGAAAGTATGAAGATACCATGTATGTGAACGTCTACAAGAATCATTTTAGCTACATCATCGATATAGACCAATACTGCAAATACTTTGAATGCTTCACATTATTTAACCAGAAAAACAAAGACCTACATCACTTGGTGAAAGATAATATCGTTGGTGGACCTTCAATTATCTTCAACCGATACCACGAGAAAGATGTTACCCGAATCAGAGAAACAAAATATGGCAAAGAAGCAAAACCATGTGGAAGTATTATAGGCTTTGATGCGAATACATTATATCTTTGGTGCCTAATGCAAGAGATGCCAACGGGTTGGAGTATTAGACGTCGTGAAGAAAACCAGTTTAAACCAGAACATCCAATGAAGTATGGTAAAATGGCTGAACAATGGTTAGAGTTTTTATCCATGAGAGATGACATCCACATCAGACATCAGTTTAACGGAGCTGAAAAAAATGATTGGTCGAAGACAGTTGCCTGTTGATGGTTGGTGCAAAGAGACACAGACTGTATACCAATTCCATGGCTGCTTCTGGCACGGACATACCTGCATGAAAGATAAGAATGGCCTTCCCATCATCCATAATTAAGTCAGAGATAAACCCATGAAAGAACTGCTACAAGACACCTGTACCAATGCGAAATACATCACCGATTTGGGCTATAAACTTATTGAAATCTGGGAGTGTGAGTGGAGAGAGATGAAGACCGATGCCTCACTCAAAGCCTTCCTGAAAGAGAACTTTTCAGACAAAATAGATGGTGCGATAACAGATGAAGAAATACTGAACAAAGTGAAGTCCGGTGAACTGTTTGGTTTGGTCGAATGTGATATACATGTACCAGATCACCTGAAAGAGTACTTTGAAGAGATGACACCTATCTTCAAGAATACAGATATTTCCATAGATGATATTGGTGAACACATGAAGTCCTTTGCCGAGAAGAATGGATTCATGAAGAAACCCCGTAGAAGTTTGATCGGAAGCTATGGAACAGAAAAAAATGTTGTTTGCAACCCCTTTACTGCAGTGGTACCTCCAGCATGGTCTTGAAGTTGATCACGTCTATCAAGTTATCCAATATATACCAAGAAGATGTTTTGAAAAAATTGGAGATGAAGTATCTGAAGCAAGAAGACGAGGAGATGTTGACCCTGACAAGTCGATCGTTGCCGACACCATGAAGCTGTTGGGAAATTCTGGATATGGCAAAACCGTCACCAACAAAGAGAAGCATCGACGTGTGTGCTATTGCGACGACGAAGAAGTTACCAAAGCTGTAAATGACATGTCCTTCAGAGCCTTGAGTCCATTAGATGAAACATTATATGAAGTCGAACTGAACAAGAAGACCATCAAGCTGGATCTGCCCCTTCACATAGGATTCTTTGTTTACCACTATGGGAAACTCCTTATGCTTCAGTTCTATTATGATGTCATCGACACTTTTATCAACCGCCAAGATTTCGAATATGCTGAAATGGACATAGATTCTGCATATCTATGCACCTCGTCACCATCCATAGATGAATTAGTGAAGCCAGAGAAGAGAGTAGAATTTTGCAAAGAGAATCAAAAGTGGTTTCCATCAGAGTGTTGTGATTTCCATAGAGATGATTATGTGAAAACCAAATTAGAAGGCAAATAATGGCTGTCACCCTCATGCTGCCAAGAAAGAAAGCGTTTTGACAGGAGAACTCCAGTCTTGTTCAAGGTAGAATGGTAAGGAACCGGCATTGTTGGACTGTGTAGTAAAACATACCACAATGATTTGACGAAAGACTGATATTTGCAAGTTGCGAAGACTCAACAAAGTGGATCTGGCATCAACCGAGGATTTGTGATGAATGACAACACTATGTTTACCTACCAACAGAGCAGAGATGGACTATCATATTTCTACCCAAAACGAAGAGTTTTAGAAGTTGGAGTAAGCACCATACCACTAGAGATTTAAAGAGGAAACAATTGAGTGAGTGTCATATTTTTCTACAACCTGAACAATGTCCAGCTTTTGCCTACAAAAAGTCCTATTTAGTTGACCGAAAAATTCCTAAAAACCGAAATCTATTTTAGGTGGTCTATTCAATCATATTAGGCTCTTCAAAATTTATAAAGTCCTATATGGCATTCTCTAAAGTCCTTTATGGCATTCTCTAAAGTCCTTTATGGCAGTCCTCATAAAGTCCTATATGGAATTTTCTAAGTCCTTTATGGCAGTTTTTCTCTAATTAAAAACTCTTTTATGGCAGTCCTCATAAAGTCCTACATGGCAGTCTCTAAAGTCCTATATGGCATTCTCTAAAGTCCTTTATGGCAGTCCTCATAAAGTCCTATGTGCCAAGTTTTTCTCAAAGTGAAAAGTCCTATATGACATTCTCTAAAGTCCTTTATGGCAGTCCTCATAAAGTCCTTTATGGCAAGTTTTTCTCAAAGTAAAATGTCGTATATGGCATTCTTTAAAGTTCTTTATGGCAATTCTCATAAAGTCCTTTAAGGCAAGTTTTTCTCAAAGTAAAAAGTTCTATATGGCATTCTCTAAAGTCCTTTATTGCAAGTTTTTCTCTCTAAGTAAAAAGTCCTATATGGCAGTCTTCAAAAAAAAAAATCTAAATGGCAAGTCTTACAAGGCAATACATTTTTCTAGTGTAAAGATTTTTCAATTTTTTTTTATTTATTCTAATACAGAGAGTTTTTTCATCATTATCATCATTATCATGTTCCTGGTATACCTTAGGCTAACCCTATTGGAAGTGGAGGATACTTTTTAGTTTCATTCAAAACTTAGTTTTATTCAAAACTTTTTAGTTCCATTTATTTTTAAAAAATGTTGATCCATGGTATCTTTTCGGTTACACCTATTGGAACCAGATGATACTTCTTTATTCAAAATTTAGTTTCATTCAAAAATTTTAGTTCCATTTATTTTAAAAAACATGTTGATTCATGGTATCTTTTAGGTTACACATATTCGAAACAGATGATACTTCTTTACTTTTTAGTTTCATTTCATTTTTTTTTTAAAGTTGATTCCTGGTGTCTTTTAGGCTTCCCCTATTGTATAACCAAAGGAATAAATCATCATCATCATTACTAAGAAAACTCTGTTGTGAATATTTAAAAGAAATGAGAAATTTTTATGATAGAAAAACTGAATTGCTAAGTGGGACATGTTGTTTTCGTTTTCTTTTTTGATGAACAAAAAAAAATTCCCTCAAAGAGGATATGAACTGTAGGGGGTGGGAATGCACTCGAGCTATTTGACTTATCTCCATTGGACAGAGGTTTGTAGCTTGACCTGTCCCAAGCCAGTACAAAATGCAGAGGGCCATCTACTACAGTTTAAGGATCAAGATTGCAGTTTGATCGCCAAACTGACCAATCAGATTGAAGTTAATCAACCAATCAAATTTCTGTATTTTCATTGTGTTTCTTTTCCATTGACTTCTATACTAAATTTCTCAATTTTCCAACTTTAACCTATAATCCTATAGGAAACAAACACAAACCCCAACCAAGAATCAAAAACTCAATCAAAATTTGTTGAACTGGTGTGATGTTTTCAATCACGTCCTAAATAGAAGTAGATGCAGCCATATAGGACTTTTAACTTAGAGAGAAAAACTTTCCATAAAGGACTTTAGAGAATGCCATTTTGGACTTTTTACTTTGAGGAAAACTTGCCATAAGGGACTTTATGAGGACTGCCGTAAAGAACTTTAGATAATGCCATATAGGACTTTTTACTTTGAGAAAAACTTGCCATAAAGGACTTAATAAGGACTGCCGTAAAGGATTTTAGAGAATGCCATATAGGACTTTAGATAATGCCATATAGGACTTTATGAGGACTGCCATGTAGGACTTTTTACTTTGAGAAAAACTTGCCATATAGGACTTTATGAGGACTGCCATAAAGGACTTTAGAAAATGCCATACAGGACTTTAGAGACTGCCATGTAGGACTTTATGAGGACTGCCATAAAGCACTTTTTAATTAGAGAAAAACTGCCATAAAGGACTTTAGGGAATGCCATAAAGGACTTTATGAGGACTGCCATAAAGGACTTTAGAGAATTCCATATAGAACTTTATGAGGACTGCCATAAAGGACTTTAGAGAATGTCATAAAGGACATTAGAGAATGCCATATAGGACTTTATAAACTTTGATGAGCCTAATATGATTGAATAGACCACCTAAAATAGATTTCGGTTGTTAGGAATTTTTCGGTCAACTAAATAGGACTGCTTGTAGGCAAAAGCTAGACTTTGTTCAGGTTGTAGAAAAATATGACACTCACTCAATTGTTTCTTCTTTAAATCTCTAGTGGTATGGTACTTACTCCATCTTCTAAAACTCTTCGCTTTGGGTAGAAATATGATAGTCCATCTCTGCTCTGTTGGTAGGTATACATAGTGTTGTCATTCATCACAAATCCTCGGTTGATGCCAGATCCACTTTGTTGAGTCTTCAAAACTTGCAAATATCTGTCTTTCGTCAAATCATTGTGGTATGTTTTACTACACAGTCCAACAATGCCGGTTCCTTGCCATTCTACCTTGAACAAGCCTGGAGTTCTCCTGTCAAAACGCTTTCTTTCTTAGCAGCATGAGGGTGACAGCCATTATTTGCCTTCCAATTTGGTTTTCACATAATCATCTCTATGGAAATCATAACACTCTGATGGAAACCACTTTTGATTCTCTTTGTAAAATTCTACTCTCTTCTCTGGTTTCACTAATTCATCTATGGATGGTGACGAGGTACATAGATATGCAGAATATGTGTCCATTTCAGAATATTCGAAATCTTGGCGGTTGATAAAAGTATCGATGACATCATAATAGAACTGAAGCATCCGGAGTTTCGCACACTGATAAACAAAGAATCCGATGTGAAGGGGCAGATCCAACTTGATGGGCTTCTTGTTCAGTTCGACTTCATATAATGTTTCATCTAATGAATTCAAGGCTTGAAGGACATGCCATTTACAGCTTTGGTAACTTCTTCGTCGTCGCAATAGCACACACGTCGATGCTTCTCTTTGTTGGTGACGGTTTTGCCATATCCAGAATTTCCCAACAGCTTCATGGTGTCGGCAACGATCGACTTGTCAGGGTCAACATCTCCTTGTCTTCTTGCTTCAGATACTTCATCTCCAAATTTTTCAAAACATCTTCTTGGTTTATGTTGGATAACTTGATAGACGTGATCAACTTCAATACCATGCTGGAGGTACCACTGCAGTAAAGGGGTTGCAAACAACATTTTTTCTGCTCCATAGCTTCCGATCAAACTTTTACGGGGTTTCTTCATGATTCCATTCTTCTCGGCAAAGGACTTCATGTGATCACCAATATCATCTATGGAAATATCTGTATTCTTGCAGATAGGTGTCATCTCTTCAAAGTACTCTTTCAGGTGATCTGGTACATATATATATATCACATTCGACCAAACCGAACAGTTCACCGGACTTCACTTTGTTCAGTATTTCTTCCTGTGTCATCGCACCATCTATTTTGTCTAAAAAGTTCTCTTTCAGGAAGGCTTTCAGTGTGGCAACGGTCTTCTTCAGCTCTCTCCACTCACACTCCCAGATTTCAATAAGTTTATAGCCCAAATCGGTGATGTATTTTGCATTGGTACAGGTGTCTTGTAGCAGTTCTTTCATGGGTTTATCTCTGACTTCATTATGGATGATAGGAAGGCCATTCTTATCTTTTATGCAGGTATGTCCGTGCCAGAAGCATCCATGGAATTGGTATACAGTCTGTGTCTCTTTGCACCAACCATCAACAGGCAACTGTCTTCGACCAATCATTTTTTCAGCTCCGTTAAACTGATGTCTGATGTGGATGTCATCTCTCATGGATAAAAACTCTAACCATTGTTCAGCCATTTTACCATACTTCATTGGATGTTCTGGTTTAAACTGGTTTTCTTCACGACGTCTAATACTCCAACCCGTTGGCATCTCTTGCATTAGGCACCAAAGATATAATGCATTCGCATCAAAGCCTATAATACTTCCACATGGTTTTGCTTCTTTGCCAAATTTTGTTTCTCTGATTCGGGTAACATCTTTCTCGTATTGGTTGAAGATAATTGAAGGTCCACCAACGATATTATCCTTCACCAAGTGATGTAAATCTTTGTTTTTCTGGTTAAACAATGTGAAGTGAGTGTCATCATTCATGGTCTGGAACAGATATTTCAACGTGAGGCCCGGAACACTGATGCCATTTTTAAACATGTCGATGTGGCGTTCTTGGTAGAAAGCAAACTGCTTGTCACCTGCTTCAAGGAATGGTTTTACATCTTGGTTATTATACCAGATCAGAAAATCACGGAAAGTTGTCATCTCCAGGTCGTTTCATACATGCTGGCAGTACTGGTATTCTTCATTGGATATATTTTCTTTCTTGAGAGAAGTGAAGAAGGCTTCATGGTTTGGTAGGTGATCTTGATCCAATTTGTTCAAGCTGTCGATCCATTCATATGGTAAAAATCCATTCGTCACGGAGCAGCCAAATGCTTTCAAAAACTTGTCATAGCTGAATCCTGGAGCGAGGTAGTTGCAAATATCAACAAACTTGAAAGATTCTGTCGAGACGCACATGTAGTTATTCGATTTCTTCGCTGCAAACTTGGGTGGATTATGTCTCTTCAGGTATGTCATCAGTTCACACTTGACTACATTCATATCATATTTTCCAGAGTTGAATCCAATGACGGGCATCTCTTGCAGGTAGTCTTGAAATGTCTTCTCCATTTTTTGTAAAGGGTGCATTTTTGATGTATCTTCTCCAGTAGCTCTGGCTTCCGCTTCCAGCGTTTCATCAATTTTCTGTATGAGTTTAAACAAGGTCCAAGCATGATAGGTCTGCATCAGTTGGTGGCAATGAGATGAAATAGCTGTGAGATATGTCATCATTTCTTCAACAAGTTCTTGAGAATTTCCATTTGTAATAAAACATTTCGGTTCTCGGTATTCTGGAACATTACTACATATGCTCACACGCAATGGTGTTCTGCTTCCCATATCAGTTTATCACTGTCAGCAGGTAGACTGGATTTGACAAAGTAACTTTCAAAATCAAACGTTGCTCGGTATGGATAAAACTTCTTCTCTTCGGGTACTTCTATACCTTCATCTTCTAACAGATCAAATATGGACTGGGATGGATGGTATACACCGCCAACATACTGGTAATTTACTTCATCGGTACAGGTTTTCTCGTGACGACGAAGAAATCGGGCAGATTTCCATAATTTGCCACATTTGCAGCGTTCAAAGGATTTGCAGTATTGGTCTATATCGATGATGTAGCTAAAATGATTCTTGTAGACGTTCACATACATGGTATCTTCATACTTTCTGTGAGATCTCTGTACTAATTTGGCAACTATTTGGTCATCATCATTCTTGGCAAGTTCATATACTTGGATATTAACTTCAAAACATTTCTCCAAGTCAGGTAATTCGACTAAAGTTACTCCACGGAATTCATTCTTTGGCTTCTTTGTATACTTGTTGTACATGGCATCTGTTGTATTATTCAATTTGAGTTCTGTGGAACCACTCCATAAAGCTAAACAGCGGAAAATACACAGGTTGTCATCATAATAAAATTGGTGAGCTTCATCTTTCACCAAAGCGTTTACTGCTTTGTTCTGGAGAATGTAGTCAGGAAGATCTTCTACCATTCCAATTGGGTGGTCTTTCAGCTTATTCACATAAAATGTGACGTTCGTAACTCTCTCCACAAGCCATTTGGGGTTGGGTCGTTTTAATTTGGCCCATTCCAGGATATCTTCTTCCATGACATCATCAAGGAATTCTTCAAAGTCTTCTTGGCAGCATCCAAGTTGTGGAACATCAAGTACCCGGGCGTTGTTTTGTGGTGGATGGTAATCCTTCAGTTCATTCGTTTCATTGTGTCGCATGATAAAACCAAAGCTCAGATTAATTTCAAATCTTACCTGTTGTGGCAGAAATATGGTAGTCATCAATTCATCATTCATCGTTTTCAGGTTCATATCGTTGATCCGGTAGTTATACTGGTCCTGGACTCTTCTGTTCATCATGTGGCGAGTTCTAACAGAACTCCAGTTATCTTGGTACACGGTCAACATCTCATCGGTCTCTTCTTCAGACATCACATTCTTTTCAAACTCAATTTGGTTAACATCATATAAGGTGGTCGTCGTGGTCCGTGGTTGTTTGGGTGGTCCTCTCTTCGGTTCATCAGTCTTCCTTTTAGATTGTACAGGAATTGGTCGGTGGGCAACGCTCTTGTGTCGGTTAAAATGGAGTAGTAGGTTGAACTCCTGGTCGCATTCCATACCTGTATAGGTCTCCAAACATTTCATCAGGTGTTGATCCAGCTTCTGCTTGGAAGCATAACTCTTGTTGCAGTTGGTGCAATTGTGGGTCTTTTTCTCTCCGGCTCGCTGGGTGCGCACATGGCGATTCCGGTTCCGACGGTCCGTAAATGTCTTTCCACACTCTTCACGGGCATAAACAGTTCTGGTTACGGCAGTAGCAGCATCAGACTCCAACTTCATGAATTTATGGCAAAGGCAAAATTACTATAGAAAACTCTCTAGCGATGTGTTCAGTTCGAAGGATTGAAACAGAATGTTACTCTTCTCCGGAATTTATTTCTACGTGACGGACGTTTTTGAAAACGTCACGACGTCACAAGGTTTTTTCATCGATATTTTCATTCTCGATGGGCGTTTGTGTTTGTTTCCTATAGGATTATAGGTTAAAGTTGGGAAATTTTGAAAATTAGTATAGAAGTCAATGGGAAAGAAACACAATGGGAATACAGAAATCTGATTGGTGGATTAACTTCGCTCTGATTGGTCAGTGTAAAAACATCTTGATCCTCATTAATTTTATTATTTTAAATCATGTAGTTAGGGGGGGTCATTTGACGAAATTGCTAAATATAGACACTAACAATTAGTTAGGGGGTCAGTTAAGGATGTTACTAAGAATAGAGCGTAGGAATTTATAAAAATATAGTTCCAAGTAGAAGCAGAGGATTCTGGGTAAATTTGTCATATAGCACCACGTGCTATTCTTAATAGGGAAATAACACGTCATGGGATCCAAAAAATGGGAACATTACTCCATGTCAATCGAACACACGACCTTTTAAAAATCTCTAGCAATACGTGCTACTATATTATAAACCAAAAGTTTCGCGATCCAAAAAAGGGATTCTGAAAGAATTCGAAATAATACAACTTGACGGGTTTATTTGGGTAATTAAACGAGGAGTCTGGGAAAATCCGAACCAGAACATTACTCTTCTACAAAGGAACTCACCCCCGCTACCCTCTCGGTACTATAGCACTACGTGCTAAGCAGATAAAATGGGAAATCCGTATCAAATTAAGTCAATTTCGGTGATTTGGGGTGGATGTTGGTGATTTGGAAGGATTGTCGGGTTGTTTGTGGTAATTAGATTTACTCTTCTGCAATCGAACACACCCTCCGACCATACCCCGTCTTATTGCAGAAAAATTGGGTAACATAGAAATCACGTGCTACCATAGAAACCAAGATGGCTGCCTCCATTATACAATATGGACGACGGAAACACGTATCACCCTATCAACACGCGCTGCGCATGCGCACTCACACCAAGTATCACTATGGAGGTGACGTCACAACATGGCCGCTCACGCGGGTTACCATGACAACACAACATGGCGCCACTACGTCACGTGGCATGACGTAACTTCCGGGGTCATCCACCGGGGTCATCCAAATGTGGGTGAAACGTGCGAGCTATACTACTAACATAGTGGTGATGAAGAGCCGGAAAACCCTTAAATTAGTCATTTCACGAAAGTAGCTTTCGATTGCCTCTCTAAGACTGTACAAGACTGTACAAGCATGAATATTTGCTAGAACCGGCTAATCGAGCCAGTTCTAATGGTATTCGTGTTTGTGTATTATTATTATTGGAACATATTTAAAACTTCGAATTGAATTGGAAGTTTTAGTAAACCTTAGTTTCATTAAGGGTTAAACGAGTCAGGAGTACTATCCCAATGTACATAGGTCATAACTATCTGTTCGTAAAACGGCTTTGTTCTTGAGAGAACAGTTCTTGAACATTTTTTCAAAATACTATTGATTATATTCATCCCCATTAGAATGATTTTGATAGAATATCTCACCTTACTGGTTAATCGAATAATCGTGGTTATTATATGTGGTTAACCGTTTATGAAAGTTTCTAAACCGTTTCAATCTTACATTACACGCCATTAACCAATTACCACTAATAATCGAATAAATTACATGAGACCAATATCTTAATATGTATCATTTATTTTATTACAAGTCGGTTCGAGAAATGTTCATTTTTTCATGTTCTTTAGCTTTTCCTTCATGATCTTCATTTCGAGTTTTTTCGCAATATTACACAGTCGCAGATTTTCTACCTCTAGTGCAATTTTCTTATGTTTGAATTTGATAAAATCGTCTTGAAAAAGAGCATTCACACCACTATGACGTTTCTTCTTTCCTCGAAGCTGCATTTCTGCAGGTTGAACTGTGGTCCCCGTAGCCTGTGATGTACTGGGTGTAACTTCACTGTTGTCGCGTTGGGGTGAAGAATCAACTGCAGCTGGTGAAGCTGGGATCGAAACACTTGCTGCGTCAGCGGTAGCACTAGACTCAATGTTACTAACAGGCGCGGAGCCAAAACTCACAGGCGTGTCCCTCACATCAGGGGGTTTCAGCACTGCTGAATCTCTGCCGATAACATCCAAAATGAGATTGTCTAAATCGGTCAGTTTCGTTTCATTCCCGCCACCTGCACTGGTTTTCTTGCTTTCCGAATACCGTTTCATCGTTGCTCGGTGGATATTTGGCCAAACGGTATCTCGCAACGTCTTGAAGCCTTCCTCTTTTGCACCGATAGCCTGAATCTTGTACAAAATGTCCTTCCATGCCTGCACCTTAGCTACTTTCGTAATCTGATTAGAAAACTTCGCAAACATAACATCTTTTTTGTCTCTCACTGCTTCTACAAAGGCCTGCTGCTGCACCCTGCCCAACATGGTAATTTGACGAACTACTTACAAGATATGTTGGAAAAGACGGACAAGTGGCAAACAAATTTTTCTTTAAGCAATAAAAACACGAGCCCTACAAACTATTGATGATTGAACACACACTCTTATTTTACTTGTGACAGTGCGTTTGATTACAACAAACCCGATGAAGCGAAACTATGAATCTCTTGTAAACAGATCCTACTCTTGTTATTACAAGACTTTGTAAGCCATACTGTTGTAAGAAAACTGCTGTACTATGAAACAAACCGTGACTATTAACACAAGCCTGTGATAGCTGCCGACTATACTACTGTAGACAGATACGGCTGTAATGATGTTAATGGTTTTGGCCCCTGGTTCCCATCATATATATAGCTTTAGAGCTCACCTCACCGATTGTACAACTTCCTTCTTGGTTT
The DNA here is from genome assembly GCA_031216915.1 of Pictodentalium vernedei. Classification (NCBI taxonomy): domain Eukaryota; kingdom Metazoa; phylum Mollusca; class Scaphopoda; order Dentaliida; family Dentaliidae; genus Pictodentalium; species Pictodentalium vernedei. Next base: position 455,915,225 of record CM062291.1, read on the forward strand.
GGTGATTATGGATCGGCCTCCCTCACTGTACCTGATAACCCCGCCCTCCCTCCATTGGCATTGACACACGTAAAGTACGTTAGAAACACATAGCGCAGAGTTCCTCGGTTACAATTCTTTACAAGTTAATTATGTAAGACTAGTGCACCTTTGCCCTCCTAATCGTAGAGGAATGGAGGCAGGCAGCTATACCCACTCCCGCTTCTGCGCTCAAGACTGTTTTGAATTCCACTTTCTGTGTATCTACACCGGTACAACAATTAGTTGGGAGCATCAGACAAAAGAATTAATAGCTAGTGATTGGGGAAGATAAACACACAGACGGGTACACGTGCATATTGTAGATTCTACCGTGTACCCCATGGGTTGGGTCATGATGAAACCGCTGATCAGAATGATTTTCCTCTTACATGTATGATGTTGCCATATTCTGGCTACACGATTTAACTCATGTCAATTTTCTTTGCAATTGCGTGTTCAAGTGAAACAAGAAGGGAAGTTGGACACAAGATTGAAGAAATGGTGCTTTCCTGCTCCTTCTATGGTTTTGAATGCGTCATTGGGTAAGTTTTTTCAAATAATCTTTATTTCACCATTTAATGCTGTTCAAACACTGTATGTTGAAAATAGTAGTAGTGCGTGTGATTTTCGCACCATATTTGATGGACTTTTGTGGGAGTTCTTAACTGATTTTCTCCGATGCTAATTTCCTCTATGAATTTTCGTATGACACATTTGTATTGGAGTTTTATGGTATCCATGCACACCTTTATAATGTATGTATTGTCATTCATGTAGGAAATATTATATATTTTTTAGATATAAAATCCTATTCTATTCCTCCTCTGAACCAGGTATGTCGATCCTAACAGGTTCTAAGTCAGCTCGTCAAAACCCCATCTGTTTCACATTGGGATCAGCCAAATCATTCTTTTTATACGCACTTCCAATGTCGCTGAAATTGTCTGACATTCGAACAAGAGGTTCATGGTCTGGTGCACGCGGTTCTAAAAATGATTTAAAGTTAGCAGTATCCTAGAAACTTAATTAACTGACAACATCATCGACCAACATTAATTTTAGAGGGTTTCCAATAATGTTTACGATCACGCAGCATGTTGATCCATGGGCCGTTTTATATAAGAACTTATAATGCACACCTATGTGAGTAACACAGATCAATTCAAAGAGGTGTGAGAAAATTTAACAAACAAAAATGTTTCGAGAGAATATTGTTTTTAAATTAAGTCATATTTATGAACGATTTGGTTGGGAAACAATTGTGGTATAAAGCCAAGACACGAAGTCAACACACTGAAACGCTTAATAAAGCCCCGATGACAGACACGTGCGGACTTCGGATGTCTTGCCTTTTCGTTTACATTGATCAAGGCTGAAGGAATCTCTGACGTTTTCTGCAGTTCACATACCTCGTAGATATTTTCTCTCTATATAGTAGTAATTATTCTAGATCTTAAATGCGATCATGCGAGCAGGGGTGGCGCCAAGGTTTTCCCGACGGAGGGGGGGGGGGGGTTGACCTCTCCGACAGGGGGGGGGGGGGGGGGGGCTGTATACCGGTTCCCGACATTGACAACCAAAAAAAAGGTTACACAAGGGAATTCTCGGATGCGGGACTCAAACGGCTGAGCAGGTGTAGCAATTAATGACAAGATACACAGGATTAATAAGAAATAATACTATTTAGGGACATTCCTGTCACGGGAATGGCCCTAAATATTGTTATTTTTGATTGTTTGAAGGTTTGTGAACTTTTTAGGGGCATTTTGTGTATTTTCAGTGTTTCCAACACCCGTTTCAAGAGTTCATGTGAGTTAATTTCAGTTAAATCAAATTGGCAACAAAATGATTGTTTAATTGTTGTAACATTCTGAGGTAGATCATGAAGTTGATGAAATTAATTAAACTTCCACATGGTGTGCGCACTGCGCAACTCGCACGTTTTGCGATGTAATGTCAATCTCGAGTCCTCAACAGGATAATCTGATGATATACTGGACAAAATAAATTAGGGATCATGGGGTTTTGGGTTTGATAGTAGTATAAGATGCTATTTCGACCCCCATTACCAGGTCATTGGGGCCCCGGGGCCCTAGTGATGGGTCGAAAAGAGCATCATATACTGCTATCAAATCAAATACCCCATGACCCCTAATTTATTTTGTCCAATATTTAAACAGACAGTGTCACAGCTTACAAAGATATTCTGCATTTTGGAAACTTGAACTTGAATGTGTTTACTGCCGCGTTCAGATCAATGTTGCAACTTCGTGATCGATGAATACCCAACATCATAAGGCTGTCGAGTCGCTCATCACTCATGCGTGTTCGAAGGTCATTTTTTATCATTTTCATTGAACTGAAGCTTCTCTCACATTCAGCTGAGGAAACAGGCAATGTGCAGGCTATGGTTACCAGTCGATCCAACTCAAAGAACGCATCTTTCAGTTTCGAGAGATGATTTTTCAATTGCAACAGCGTGTTTGGGGAAGCCTTAGTCGTCGAGTCCGATTTTTTCACCTTAGACAACTGTCGCTCGCACATACATTTGTAGGTTCCGATCTCGCTGCGCAGAGCTTTCAGACCAGAACTGAACAGGTCTCCAAACTGCTCAATGGAATCAGGGTCGAGAAAGATCTCTGAATGGGGGGTTAAGGCGGCAATCCCTCGCATTATGGTGATGTTATGCTCATCGAACCTTCTGCCAAGCTTAGAATTGACTTTGTCTATTATTTCATACATGTCTCTTTTGAAATCATTGAATGCATCACCATCAGATTTAGGTTTCCCGACGGTGGTCTCAACGACAAAGTCTTTCAGATGGGAGGCTGTAGATCGTTTCCTACGAGTGGAACGAGCACTTTCGGGACGTTCATACTTTGACGAAGCCTTTTCAGCTTCCCAAAACTCTTGACATTTCTGACCTGTGCGACAGTCTTGCAAGTCATCTTTTAGAGTGTCAATAAACCTGATCGCGTCACTCAGATCATTTGTTGGACTTTGCAGGTAAGTTGACGCGAACTTTACCTTCACCACAAGAATATGCTTGATGACATTCAGGTAACTTGTGAACCGCCTGTCAAATTGTAGGAGGAGCCCAGTTGCTTCAGTAACTCAATCAGAATTAGTGTTATTTTCAACTACACCATTCAGCACATCAAATACAACATCGAGGCGTTCCCAAATGACTTCGAACTGTTTGGCCTGACATGACCATCTCGTATCAGAAACTCTACCGACCTCCATCAACTTTAGCCTGCGATCCCAGTGGTACTTAACCCATCTAACATGAACAGTACTGCTAGATAGGAATGAATGCAGTTTTTTGAAGACAGAAATCATGTCGCCGACACATGGAACGGACTTTACTACATCAACAACTACTAAGTTGAGCCTATGGGCGAAACAATGCACATAGAAAGCTGTGTCGACCCCGGTTTTGTCTCGAAATTTCCTCTGCATACCATTTAAATGGCCAGAGACAACGGAGGCACCATCATAACCTTGTCCCACACACTTCTTCAAATCAACTCCCAACTGTTCAAGGAGTTTTATTATTGTGTCACAGAGACCCTCGGCATCCAATTTGTCTGCCCGTGCAACTCCAACAAACTCCTCATGAATGGCATTTTGGTAACAATATCGCACAGCGACTACGACTTGATCTTTGTGGGCTTTATCTATCGACTCGTCAGCAAGTACGGCGAAGTACTGCGCATCCAGAAGCTCAGATTGTATTTCTGATAAGACCATGTCTTTCATGATGACGAGCAATGCATTCTGAATACTGTGATGTGTGTATTTGGAGATATTTGGGCCAGAACGAATCTTCTCAGCGATAGTGGGATCATGTTTTGCAAACGAGGGCGAGAACTGCTAGGAAATTCCCACAAGAGGGTCTGTAATCTAGGATTTCAGTGTATATATCACTTACACGAAATTCACTCTGAGAAATTTTTCGCTGAGCTGTGAGCAATAGAATTTCACAAAGAGTTCGTAAATAATGTCAGTTCTGCTGAAAGAGTTGTGAATGAGCGGAATCTTGCATTTCTCGTACTGAATTGCATTTTCCGGTTTTCATGTCCAAAAACCGTGAATGGGCTTCGACATTTTTGGCGTGCTGAACACTCAGCTGATGTTGCAACAGTTTATTGTTCTTCTTACCACCATAACATTTCTTCCAATGAGATAGACCCTGGCTTATAAAAGTTATTGAGGGGTGGATTCAACATCTACACTATCCTCATAATGGCGACAGTAGAAGCAATAAATGGCGTCTTCCAATGGGAGAATATTCCAACCACTGGAATTTATCGTACAGAATTGTAGAGAAAGCCCGATGTTGCTTTCCTATAACATGTGTAGGAAACTTAATATTTCGTGGCTGGTATGGCTTGTCGTCTCTAGATTTGGAGATGTCGTTGGGACCCGGGATTGCCCTTCGATTGCTTTGAATCATTCCGGGGTGGCTTGTGTCTGAAACAGCAAGTCCAGCTGGATCATTATCAATATCATATTCTAGATCAGAGTCCGACTCTGAAGTTGAGGTGTTGGAGTCATCCGACAAACCTGAGTCGTCAACTTTTTCGGACGATAGCTCACAAGACTGAGGTTCATGTCTCTCTTTAACCGACACATTTTCACTAGAGGGCAATGTAGCACGAACACTATCAGTATCAGCACTTGCAGAAGTGGCATCGCCAGGTCTACTTTCACTTTCAGTCTCAGTTTTGCGTTTTTATCGCTTTGGAAGGATCAAAAAACTGTGCTAACTTGGTTTGCTGTCCGCTAGCGCCACTTCCATCTGTTAGAATCATCGTGGGGGCAACTATACCTGCTTCATGGAGTTCTTTATGCTTTGATTTCGTGTGCCTAACTGCATAGCCATTTTGAAATACATCGCTACAAATGCAGCACCGAACATTATAGCGGGACGCCATACTGTTGTTTTGAGATTTCCTGGGATTTCACTTTCAGTTTCAGATTCTGAGACTCTAAAAAACTGAAAGTAAAAGTCGAGGAAATCCCAAAACACCTTTTGGAATTTCCTTGGGTTTTTTCGCTTTCAGTTTAAGCTTCTGAGAATCCGACTTCTACCATGATGGTTATAAATAACGGCAATCCCAGGCGTTGGGGTTAGGTGTGAAATTAGCTACTGTAATGACTCACAGACAGGGACCCCATACATCGTTTTTGATCGACATAAGCCGATACATTCGGGTTAACGGTATTCTCGGGGGGGGGGGGGGGCTGGACCCCCCTCCGACGGGCTTGCTGAACCTCACCGACGAGGTGGGCGGGGGCTCGACCCCCCCCCCCCCCCCGACCCCTCTGCCCCCCCCTTCCTGGCGCCACTACTGCATGCGAGTGATTCAGATAAAAACAGTTCCCTCGTTCTACTGAAGTAAACAATTGTATTTCATCTGTGTACCGATGTATCGTTGAGGAGCAAGAGTTTTAGCCAACTTGGTGAATAATACGACATGTACTGCACAGCGACAAACCCTCGAGATTGTTGCATCCCTTTCTTTATACGCGTTTTTCCAAACAAAGGCACATTTAAAGAGGCATATCTTAAAGTGTATCTGCAAATCAGTGACAAACTGCTAAATATTTTCTTATCAATGATTTTTCGACGGGCCAATCATGAGACGAAGATGTGAATGCCCTAATGAACGTCTGTAAATAGACGTTCTGTATGACCACTATAACCGCCCATTTCTATGAACGTCTACCCAGGGGCGGCGAGGCCGGGGGCACAGGTTACACGTGTCCTATCCCCACACTCTTTTCACCAATTATAGGTACCCGAACGGCATTTTCCAATATAACGTACACAATGATCAAAACACATCACCTATACATATGTGACCAAATTAAGTTTCATGATTTTATTGAATAAAAATAGAAAGTTCCAAATGGAACGTAATATTTAAAAGCACGGTTTCAAAGTTATGATTAGCCCTTTGAACCCCAGATGCCGCTTTTTGGCCCATGAACATGATACCTTATACATTCGTTAAGTATGATAGCTGGTAAGTGATTTTGTGGGGACGACCAATCAATATATTGAAAATATTAATTGGTCTACCCACATATAATAAATATGGCCTCTTCCAATTGCTGCTATTGGAATGATATGGAAGATACCATCAGGGTCCTAAGGGTTAAGTAAACACAAAACACAATAAATACCCTGAGGTTAGTGTCTTAAATATGGTGGGTTGAAGGGTGGGGGTAGCGTAAATTTATATGTTTTGCATGGATACACCGTACCACCGCCATTACCCCCCCCCCCCCCCCCCGAAGAAAACATAGTTTCCATCTTACACCCTTAGGGTACCCAGAAATGTGTGACCCCCACTCTTTTGCAGCTACCACTGCCTCTGCTTCTACCGCGCTTATAGCCTCGGAGGATTACTACTGACTTGTAGTACTACCACAGACGTGCTAAATCTCAGATTGCTCGCACCACTCGAATCTTATCGCGCAATGAGGTTTTCGAGCAATTGCGCGAACGAGTAACTCCGCATAGGATTACTGTTCTCATCCGGGTATTAGAGAATACCTATGATATGGTGATTTTGTACTGGATGATATCTTTTGGAGAATATCTTTTGGAGGATTCCTTTAAAAAGGATACCTTCAGGGGGATATCTTTTGGAGAATGCCTTTTATTGGATGGTTATGGATCCTAGAACCTGTTCAGTTCATGGATTCCAGACCACACCATAACCTCCATAACTGACCTATCCAAAGTAATCATTATCTGCCCGTCCTTCTACCACGCTTACAGTCCTGTACGATTACTATTGACTTGTAGAACTACCGCAGGCTTGCTAACTATCTCAGATCGCTCGAACGACTCGAATTTTATCGAGTATATAAGCCATCGAGTGATTTTTCTTACGACCCTTATCTTCACCTGGGTACCGAAGGATACCTATGACATGTTAATGTAGTTCTGGAGCATATCGTTTGGAAGATACTTATCGGAGGATACCTTTTATTCGTCAGTTATGGCTCCTTGTGTCTGTTCAGTTCCTTGTATCTAGACCGCCCCATGGCCTTCACACTTTCAAGACCACTACTGTTGACTTATCCATTGTCCTCACCATCTGTCCTATGGTCAGCTACCACGGTGTGCCAAATACTCTTGTTTGTTCCCCATACGAGCCTAGTACGATTACTACTAACATGTAGCTTTACAACAGGCTAGCTAATTGTAACAGATTGTTGCAACGACTCGAATCTTTTTGAGCAAATAAGCTATCGGGCAATTCCTCGAATGGGTGACTCCTTCTACGACTCTTATCCCCATCTATGTATTGAGGGCTACCTATGGCATGGCGGATTCCTTTGAAGGATACCTAATCGAGGATTTCTTTTAGAGGGTATCTTTTGGGGGATATCCTTTGGAAGATACCTCTTGGTGGAGTGTTATATATTGCTATGGCTCCTGTACAGTTTCTAGTTTAAAACCACCCCATAGCCTTCATGGGCTTAATACCAAATCTGCTGACTTATCCATAGTTCCTTCATCTGTCCTATGATCAGCTGACACTATATTTACCCAATACTATAAAATACCACCACTGCTGCCCAGCAGCATTCCTACTGACTTGGAGCATTACTGCAGGCTTGCTAGTTATCTCTGATCTGATCAAGACCTTGGCTTAGAGTGCCCAGGAAACCACCCATACTTTACTACGATAACTAAACATATATCACACAACCAGATGACATAGAATTTCGAACTACCCATATGGCAGTATATCGCCCTATGTGTACACACCAGTTTACATACCATATCATATTATTTTTGCAGTATGTATACTACTTGACGGAATTGGCGGCAAAGAACCGATGTTCTGTACAGGAAAAGGTGTCTCCGGCAAAAAACCCGTTTCTGTGGAAATTTAACCAAGGGGCTCAGGCAAACGTCATAGTAACGAGGGTCGATTCTTAGGTGCGATACTGTTGTCGTCTGTAAAAATGTATTTGCATAGATTTATGGGTGGCAGATTACTACGAAAACGTTACATGGAACACTTTCCAAATTACTAACATAATATCCGGAAATCACGATTTCGCCTGGGATTATCAGGGGATGCGGGTGAGGGGGCTATTGCATTATTATTATTTTCTGTCATTTTATCCTGCTCTTTCACATGTTTGCCATTTTGTTCAACATCATTTTTCATTTTGTAGCTGCTTTATTCGTCGGTGCTATATGTTTTCAATGGCATTTATGCGATTCGTAAATATATACAGCTGGATCATGACCACAGTGGGGGTGGGGATGGGGTAGGGTGTGGGGGATGGAGAATGTACATTTTATTGCTCGTTATTTTTGAGGCGGAGTCTTTTAGCAAGAGGCAAATATGTTTACAAATAGCTGCGTTTTCTTGAATCCTCTTCTATTTTACGGTCTCTGCATATCTCCTATGGTTTCTTTGATTATTTATTTTAATTCTGAGAGGAAAAAAATGTTCAAATATTTCAGCACATATTTTAAAAGCAAATATTAAAACTTGCGCGAAAATAGGAGAACTTTTAGAATAAAACCTGCAAATGGCCTGGTGAGGGTTGTTTTAATTACCCGATTTCTAGTACCGGTAGTTAAAAAAAAAAAAACTTTCTACAGTTGAGTCACCTAAAATGCGAGGAAAGACTCCGACATTCTCCGAACAATCACCGTTTTTCAAAAACTTGTGCCATTAAAAATCTGTACACACACTCGCACACCTTCCCATGTTACAGATGCTGAGATTTCCAAATGTGTACAAGTATGTCTAGTGCAGCTGCACGTACAATACGACTGTCGTCAACTGGACACTTTTACGGATGGGCAATATTTCCACGGACGCACTAATATGCGATTCCAAACATTCATTTAAGGAATAATAATCAAAAATGTAATTAATAAAGCACCGGGTATATTTTACTGGTGTCCATTTTTATTAAAAAACTGTATAGCTACACTCATATCCTTCGCATATTTAGTGTACTGTTACTCGCAGATTTTGAAAACAGTCTCTGTGCAGTCAACTCCAAATGTTTAAAGTTAGAAATTTACATTTTGTCTCAATCTGTGCTCTCGGTCGAGTTTTGGATTCATGATTAATAATTTATACACGCATGGACGGATACAATCGGCGTACACATCCAAGAGAAAGAAGGAAACAAAACGCAAAACACTTCTCACTGAAGTAACACATGTGTATCGAGCGAAAGAGATTGTCGTTTTGCGGCACACACGTCTGTCTTCAGACCACGCAGTAGCAGCATGTCACCTTGTGAAGTTGGGATAGGGTAGAATAGTGGCGTGAGACTGAAGATATTCTTAACTCAAGAAAATTTGTGACGGCATCCAACTTTTAGTGTGCAACAAATCAATCATACTCATGTGAAAGCTTCAAATAGTGTCATATTTCGCCACCGTAGTCCATAGAAACCGGAAAGGTGGGAAAGGTGTGCTAGGAGCTACTGGACAGAGAGTACGTTTGTCCAGCCAATGGTTTTGATAAGTATCCGAATATCTAGGTAGGAAGCAATGGAATCATCAGATCTAGTAATGCTGGGTGTTATGGAAGATAATGGAGAATTGCTCATGTTGTCAGCATTTGGCGAAGGTCAAACCAATTTTAAGTTTCGATAACATCTCAAGAGATGTCGCGTTTTAGAAATGACGAAACACCAGCTTCTAATGCTATTAATTTGTTTTACATTTTGTACATGTATAGTACAGTCTCCGTGGGCTTTGGACAAAAAAAAAACGTTGACTGTTCGAAACAGTTTCGAGTTTTTCATACTTTAGATCACTCAACTGCAAAATATATTTTTAACTAACGGTACGAGAAATGGGGTAATGAACCAGCTCAAACCGAGTCAGTTGAAGGTTTTGTATTAGAAAAGTTCGCTCCTATTTTCGTGCAGTTTTAATTTGTTTTTTTGTTTGTTTAAATATACCCTGGACAATTTGAATATCTTTTTCCCTCTGGATTAAAAAAAACGATAAAGAAAGAAACCAAAGGTGACATGTTGTGCCCGTAATATAGGAGCTTCTTTACGGAAACGCAGTAATGCCTTAGTACATATTTCCTCTTATCAAAAGTCACCGTCTCAAAATAGACAGTTAAAACTAGAAGTCATGTCATGAACTGTGCGCTTATCTAGGCTTAATTTCGCGTTGGAATCGCGCGCAATTGCCATGTCGAGTGGCATCCGAAGCATGGCAGGTTCTCCCGGTTACTCATTGCAACCATAGATTAACGCGCAGATCGACGTGCTTTTTGTGCACATTTCATGAAGGGCTTCTAATTTTAACTGTAGCGGGTAACAAAATGTGTGCACTTCCCTTCACCTACTATGATGACTATATCTCAATTATCTCATGATTTTTATGCAATGTGTACACTTTTTATATTGTAGTGACAACTTTAGGGAAAGGCAGTCATCTGTGTATGGAAACTGTTACAGCTTTAATCCATTTTTCGAGGTGGAAAACACAGGCCCAAATGAAGGTAAACAAACGTTTGTCTCATATTGCCATTTAAACACCTGATTGAAAGGCAAATTGAGATATACTGATAATTCGTCACCCTTCGTACGTAATTTATTGTCGACTAGCTCGTTCCAATGAGGGGTCATAACCTATGTTTTTTAGACAACAAAATAATGAGTATTATGAATATTAATTGGCGATTTTTGAGAATAGCGCTGGCCAGTTTTGGCCGTTACGTTGGGAAAAGGGTTAAACTTTCAACAAGCCACTTGCCAGATTCCTTAAACGTGTGAGTAATGGTTGAAGTGGGGCAAAGGGCATTTCGATCTTATTAAAACGAATGTGATGCCACAGGCAATGTTTAGGTGAGAAACATCTAATTCTTCTCATAAAAAATATGGACATGATGTTTGGCATTTCGCATCCTATTGAATCAATATTGGCCATTGCAAGTTCTGTTTTTGGCTGCGTCCAAATTTTATATTTTTCGAACCCCTTTTTGCGATATGAACAAAACTTGAGATACGTTATAAACGGGTGACAAATTTTTGATCTATTCAGCACTTTGGCATTGTCATCAAAGGACGCCCACATATACTAAACGGTACACTCTTTCAAACCTAACATGTTCCTCAACTACATAGTTCAAGAAATTGCAGTATGGCATGAAGCATCCTTAAATGGAAAAAAGCCAAACCAGTGAAAAGGTCCCCCATGTTAACATTGCAGGTGAAGTGGAAATCGATTGAAAAACTTGTTCTCGTAAACCACCCGTCTAATTACTTCTAGCCTTTAAGATATCTGCAGGGACACTTTACAGGTTAGCTTACATGGATCCTAGGGAAACATATTTAGGTGCACCATTGGGCCCTTATATGTTAACACTGAAGATTGAAAATAAACATTTTCTCTCAAACAGCTACTCCTCCAGAATTCTTTCATATGGTATAGCTAACATCTGTTTAACCCTTTGAATGCGATCGGCCGCTTTTCCTGACAGAAACATGATACACCATTGCGCCATAACGTCATTAAGTAGGCCTGCTGTTCAGTAAAAGTGTAGGTTAGCCAGAGGCTGCACGCTGAAAATATGTATTGGTCTACCCCCAATAATGAATGTGGACTCTTGTAATTAATACCATTGAACTGACATGGACGATGCCACTACAGTTAAAGGGTTAACCCATACAACCCGCTGGGCATAATTGTTTGTTTGAAGAAAACCCTGGAAGTTGACGAGCAATGATATATGGAACACAAAAATCTGAAGCGAGGCTCAGTAATAATTTAACACAATACCTAACATGAAAAGCAGACGACACTTGCAAAAATAATTCTTGAATAACTAATTATTTTTTTCATTTTTTGTCTCAAAAACATAGGTTATGACCCCTCGTTGGAACGAGCTGAGACAAAAAATGAAAAAAAAACAATGAAAATTAATTGGCGATTTTTGAGAATAGCGCTGGCCGGTTTTGGCCGTTACGTTAGGTAAAGGGTTAACACAATTCTCTCGAGAGCTGTTGGATTAAATTATCACCGAACCTCCCAACAAACCTGAATTGTTTCTCTCGTTTCTCCATGGACGGTATTGACTGAAATGATACCCTCCTGGGTGCCAGCGCTGAAAGGGTTAACACTATGGGTAATGGATGAAAGATTACAAAACGTATGTTCCCACAGTACTTTTCCAAGTGTTTTAATGCTTGAAATGCAACAGATTTCTGAGGACCATTTATATTGTACTAACTAAGCCCCTGGGAGCATATTTTCGGGTGAAGTCCACAAATTTCAATATCAAGTGTGCATATATAGTGGAGAAAATACTAACAGTACTTTTTTCTCTCAAACCACTCCCTCAGATACGTCCATGTTTGATATATAACAATGCGATTGGACTCAGTCCGGAAAAGTATATCACGCACGCTACGTTGATCATTGTTCAGTACACTGGCCGGCAGATTGAACGAGCATTGCTTCGTTCCCGATGCCATTCTGTTTAGCCTTTGGGTAAGACACCTCATTCCGGGTGCCAACTGTCCAATTGGTACCACGAATCCGAGCGCGTTAAGACAATAATTTGTTGATGTGACATGCGATTTTAACCAATACTATCCCATCCCGTGGCATCTTTGTTCAATTCTATTTCATCTCATCGTAAGAGTGGCTGGTGCGATTTGACCATAGTTGTTGCGAAGTGTGGTTAAACCTTCAGTGAAGTAACAAACATCATACGTGATTCTGAATAAACGAGAGATAGGACTTTCAAACTTTTTGAAAAATATGAGACAAAACTAAACGGACAAAATTTGATGTACAGTACTATGGTCACAAAAGCAGTCTGTATGGCGATACGATCCTGATCCGATCCGATCGAGACACATTTTCGCCAGTGGGTCGAAATCAAGACAGCATCAATAAAAATCAAATGAAATAATCATTTCAGATTTAATGGTATTGTATTCCCATTTCGTCAGGTGGGATTCTATAGTGCTACTTGACGGTGGCTCAGTGGTTACGCTATTGCACTTCAAACTGAAAGGTGCACGGGCCGATCCCTACCAGGAGAAACTGCGTTGTAACCTTGGACAAGGCATTTTATCATCATTGCCCAAGTGGGAACACGGTGGTGTATTGTGCTAAGGCATACTGCAGGTCGGTGGTACACTTGTCTTCAATCAATGTTAAGCCTGCTTTTGTGGAGTTAGTACTTTTGGGAGTCTGACAATTGCTTGCCGATGTTCTGTGTTTCTTTTCGGGTACACCACCCGTAAAACAGTCCGAAACGAGGTGAACCTAACTGCCGAAAGTGCCGTTAAACCCCACTAAATAAATAGTGGTGTTGAGTGACCGGCGGATATGAAATTTTCCGGGTACTCCACCCGTAAAACTTTCCGACACGAGGTGACCCTGACTGTCGAATGTGTCGTTAAACCCCAATAAATAAATAGTGGTGTTGCGTGATAAGCGGATATGGAATTTCGACCTGATCGCGACTGTGTCGCGATCTGGTCAAAATTCCATTTCCGCTTATTACGAATTATCACCCAAATTTCTGCCCGCTTTTGCAATCACAGTACTGTAAGAGCCTCGAACTGGAACATTATAATGAACATTGCCTATGGATATAAGAATTGATTAACCAAACAATTCTAAGACGCGTCTTGGTTTTGTGCTTGTTAGAAACACAGCCACAGTTAGAAACTATATACATGATTTATTGGGATAGTGATAGCCACAATGGAGAATACACAGACACGACAGTCTGTAATAAAACGATTTATTGTATAGCAAACTAAATAAGAAACATCGTAGAGCTTCTTTTGAGAAGTCAATGACCTACTTGCTGATGGCATAGCTACAGATTGTAATCGCCTTAATATTATTCTAACACACAAATCATTCTCATTTCGAATTACAATACTGGTTATGCGTACAGTAGTGGTTATGCGAACAGTACTCTTAGGTTGTTTGATAGTGAGCCCGAGAAAGAACGTTTAGCTCATTTTCTCCCCCCACTGCATGTGTGTGTCGTGGGTGAGATAGCAGGGAGAGACATATGTCTCACACCCCACCCACGTGACGTTATACATTTATAACGTTGTTATGACGTTATGCATATCGTATCAGTTTCTTGCTACCAACAAATTCATATTGACGTCATCGGAATGCAGTGTGATCAAAGTTCGATGCTCTAAAACTTTTCAACCCTCAAGCTGCCACCGTTCCTAATCGATTTCGTGGTATATACCTTTGGTATATACATAACTTGTGCACGCTCTTTCCGGTGGTGTCATCAGTTTCTCAAAACAACGAATACCAAATGAGTTGATTGAATCAGTACGTGACTCCCGATTACCTCTCGCTAACGTAATCTCTGCATGCTGGGGGAGAAAAATAATCCTCGATGAGTCTGAAGGTGGGAATGGGGACATCTCGAGGCAAGATATTTCAACCAGACCCTCGGCAAGCCCCGGGTCTGGTTCAAATATCTTGCCCCTCGGGTAAGATATCCCAATCCCACCTCCAGACTCATCGGGGATCATAATAATCTTGGATTATCGACGCTTATCTTCATTCCTTTGTGTTGTTTGGTTTGATTTATCGTAACACGTCAGTTTCGTACTTTGTTTTTTTCCAGGTTTGACAATAATTCTTGCAATTCAGCATGAAGAATATATTCCCACAATAACTAATGGATATGGAATACGTGTTGTAATACACGCTCCTTATACCAAGGGCTATGTTACTGAAGAAGGATTTGTTGTATCGGCTAATGCTGAAACAAATGTGGCAATCAAACTTGTGAGTATTAACATTAAGCACTGAAAGTATCAGTGGTAAATACTGCCATTGATTCCATGGCTATAAAAATTGGCTAATTGTTGTGGTGGCGGCGGAAGTGGGTAAGTTCCCTCATGGAGCCTTTACCATATTTTAAAATCATTTCGATGTTTGTGAGACTTGCTGAAGTTTTTGTAATTTCACGCCTGACCGTGTGACCACTCGCAAAAGAAACATATACCAAACTGGTCAAAACACATGGTGTTGTCACTAACAATTTCAACAGATTGTTTTTCTATGCAAGACTTTTTGGGATACACTGAGATTCGTCACTCTCAGAGACCTACCATTACCGTTCAGTAATTTAATATTGCATATGAGTACCAAAAAAATGACCATTGAACTATAAGCATATTTTTTTTCTCTATCCTCAAGCCTGAAATTGCACTCCCCAACTGAGAAACACTACAATAATTACCAGGAGGAGCGAGGAGAAGGAGTGAAGGGAGAGGGGGAGGAGTGAAGAGCAGTGGAGGAGTGGGGAGGAGGATGTGTGATGATAAGGAGGAGTAGAGGAGGTGGACAATTTAGGGGGAGGAATGAGGAGTGAGGACGTTGAGGAGGAGTAAGGAAGAGGGGTGAGGCGGAAGAGGAGGGGAGAAGAGGAGGAGGATGAGGCTCTCCTTCGTGACATAAACGATGTTACGGGACATATCCAGTAAAAAAGGCAGCACCCTGCTTGAGTACTCTGTACAGAAAACTCAACATAAGCCTTCGAGATGTACTAATATCAGGTCCCATGGAAGGCCCAGGAGCATGTTCCAGAGGGAGGAATCCTACCCGGTACAGTATTCCGTTATTAGAGGGGCACCCGGTGAGGCCAGGAACACACCCCTGCAGTAGAGAGCCATATATGAGATATCACACTATCAGGACCCCTGGAAAACCCGGGAGCACACCCACAGACGAGAGCTCCTCCCCCAATATACAAATATAATATATAATATACAAAACACCCCATAAGCCATAGAGATGTACTAATATCAGCGCACGATACGATCCCATGGAAGACCCAGGTGCACCTTCCACAGGGAAGAAGAAATCCTACATGAGACACTGTCACGTTTTTCGGGGTGGGAGGACATGATGAGCCCAGGAACATGCTCCCTACAGGAGATAAACCCTGTATGAGATATCACGCTATTAGGGTCAAAAGCACGCCCTCTGACTGGAGCACCTGCCCTAATCCCAGATCTTAATATAAAATAACATGACTTATGGGTTGCATCTTTATATTTTCCTGTTGATTTTGACATGTCAATCTTTGTCTATCGAGAGAGCTAACCATGGATGCAAATTTTGAAAATGTACACAACTCGAATAAGCTTGGGCGGAGTTAATTTCAATACATGCAGTCTAACTTCAACAATGCGTATTAAAATGTATTGTTTTGTCTAAAAATCAGTTTGGTGTAATATGTAATTGTTGAGTACTAATGAGGTTCAGATGATTTGTGAAAATTCTTTAATAATTGGTTAAAATCTCTTTCACTCACATAATCAAGTTCAAATCTGCACATGTCCAGAAATGTGTGACAAATGTCATTAAACTCGAAAATATTTGTGTTGGTGTATTTATATTTATGCGGTTCTACTTTATGATTATATTGTATATTTACAAAAAATCAATTAGGTTTCTCAGTATGTTAATCCTGGTTAAACACCACAGGCTGAGCATAAGCATATATAGAGGATATGGAATGAGTGTTTTTCTCATATAATATTTATGAAACGAGTCTAAGAATTTTCCGTTTTGGCGAGTCTCTGGCGAGCCCAAACGGAAAATTCGGACGAGTTTCATAAATATTATATGAGAAAAACACTCATGTCATATTCTATTTATCAAATGACACACACACGCACAAATTAGCCACTTAGTATGACTTTTTAACCCATCACCTATCTTGAGTTGCTGACGGCACATGGAAAAAACATCCTCGAATAACTAAATAATTTCATTGTTTGCTTCCAAAAGATAGGTTATGACCCCTCATTGGAACGAGCTCGTTCCAATGAGGGGTCATAATCTATCTTTTGGAAGCAAAAAGCGAAAATATAAAAAGAAAATTAATGGCGTTTTTCTTGTAGGTAAAAGATTAATACAATATAACTCACCCAAAATAGGAAATATAACGTAAATTCTCCCTACTGAAATTATGCAATTGTGACCCAGTTGTATTTTGTCCAATGAAAGCTCCCAACTCTAGTTATGCAAATTATGCAAATGTGGCCCAGTTGTATTTTGTTCAGCCAATCAAATTGTCTAGTTTTGATATTAACCTATGAAATTGACGGAAGGCTTTATTTATCACTGATTAATATGAAAACAAAATATCAAATGTTTTAAAGTGAACAAAACGGATGAGGTATATGATAAATATACATATTTATCTGATAACCACAGAGTATAACACCCGTTGTATACGGGTGTTGTACATAAATTATAATTATAATTTATGCGAACGACCTTTGAACTCGTTCGATTCCATTTTCATTCATTCATAAACTTCATAATGCAGGTTTGAATTCTTCGTTGATGGAGGAAGTGACATTCTATCGAAATCATATGATATATTCATCAGATAGTTGCATCTAAGCACTTAATTCTACGAACTGCACCTCAGAAGAAATCAGCGACAGTACTTGTCTTTTTCAAATTTCTCGGCGGTTGGTGCCGAAGGAAACTCTCTCGGCGTGGGTTCGAACCCCCGCCATGCCAATGTAATATGAAATATTTTCTATGAGTATAAACATGTAAACTTTATGTTTATTTAATTGAAATAAAGAAATAATGACAAACTACTTCGTTCAAAAATTTAAGTAGTCTTCATAAAGTTTTGAACGAAGCAGTTTGTAATTATTTACATTATAGAAATTCCTAGAGTGTCTTATTGTTGTGGGCGTATTGTAAACAACAAATGTGCTTGTCGTCAACTGGTTCTTATATTATTGGGCCGAATATATTACACCATTTGTAACTGATCGTCTACTCGTGGCACGTTCCTTTTCTCTCCCGACACTCTTGGACATTCCCCCATATATCCTGGAGGACGCGCATTTTCCTCTATCTATACCTTGAGGTAATATATCGACCACACCCTTTTCACTGAAAACTGGGGAGTGGAGGCGGCCTTCTGGTCCCGACTTATCCTTCCTTGAACACTTGCCGACACAGGTGTTATCACCTGGAACAATAAGGCATGGTTGTGGTACAATAGGTAATGCGGGGTGTCAAGCCTCTAAAACCATAGGCTTTATCCTCAAACAATAGTCAGAAAGTGACTCACTCTTCTTGAACACTTGTTGATGCACAATGATATCAAAGCGTCATACAACTCCCACACAATAGGCAAACAATAGGAGGACAATAGGTCTGTGGTTGATAAGTGGCATTACGTGCGGGTTTGTATAGAGTGTATGGAAAATGCCTCTAACAAAGTTCCTTCCTCGAAACAAGATGACGGCTTTTGTACAGAGACTATGGGGAAGAGGCGTTCTATAGTGCTTGTTATTACTACTCACAGGTACGTAAACGGGCGTTATCTGGGTTTTAGCATATCAAAATAGGTATTGATAGTCATACCTATGCTATCAAATCAATCAGTATTAGAGAGTGAATGCACCTCTGGAACACACTTCCTGATCACCTCACTCTGTTCTTTGTTTTTCTATGCACACAACTTTGGGAGTCGAGGAAGATGGCCCTATCAACAAAAATGATGATCTCGCCTATTCAACCCGTGTTGCGCATATTGACTAACACACGGTATCTCAACAACCTCCCTGGTGGTAGTTACTCCAGAGGAGATAACTTTACGACTATGACCTTCTCACTAGAGTTCTTGTAATCAAGTTCTTTCTGGTGCATGACATACGTGTTGCGTGTATGGAACTTGGTAAACAATTGCTTATTGGTCACGCATGTGTTGCCTGGTATTAACATCTTGTTTTCACCATCTGATAATTCGAGTTTGGTCTGAAATGTACATGCTTACACTGGCTCTAGAGTTGGCGCGGTGTTCTCGGAGTTGTTATCCACGGACCTACCACACTACCTAAAGCCAGAGTGTGCACCTCGAAAAGCCGAATAATGTGTGTAATATGTGATAGCCATAATTATATAACCATCGTTTCAGTTTCGTAAAAAGTTAAATTCAGGTCTTCACAATGTTTCACACATCATTTCAGGCCCAGCAGCACTCAGAGAGTGGGCATAATTATATATATTGAACAATTAAATAACATTTTATACTTGATAAGTTATATAGCTCCAATGAAACTGGGAGAGCAGGGGAAGAAACGACATCTAGTCACGTGCCCCTGGTCCGTACCATTAGGTTGGCGTAGTGGCCCAATTGAGTGGTTTGTTGCCCTGCTAATGGATGGTATCAGTACACATGCGCAGCGTGTATTGTACGGGTGACACGTGCCCATTTTGGTTACAGGAAGCCGCCAACTTGGCGTCTATGTTAGTGCATGTTTGCTTATAAGACCGAACGTCTTATAATGGGTGGGTTTTGTATTTTTCGAATGCGTCCAACTTAAAGAGAGAAAATATCATTGCTGGAAGCAACTCGACAACTCCCAAATGCACCAACATGGAATTATCTTTCTTGTGCACAACAGGATATTGTATTTATTTATTTATTTATTGGGGTGAGAGTGCGGTCGTGTCAGACAGTTCTACAGGTGGGTGAAGCCGGAGTATCTGGAAATAACCACGGAGCAAAGGTGAACAACAGCCTGATTCCACAACGTACTAACTCCACACAAGTGGGGTTAGCATTGGTTGAAGACAAGTGTATTTAGTACACAGCACCATAGTCCATCACATGGGCAGTTGGAATTAAGTGGCTTGCCAAAAGACGCAATGCCATAACCCTTGGCGGGAAACGACCAAAGGCCTATTGGTTTGAAGTGCAAGCCATAGGTACTGATCCACTACTCTCCTAACGGCGGGGTGGGAGAAGGAGTTGCATAGTTACTTAGAATAAGTCAGAAGGTCAAACGAGCCATACTTTCATGATTCTGTGTTATTCAGGAAATTTATAAGAGATATTTTATCTCTGATTTCCAGTGAAGTAGATTATGTGGAATTGAAAAGTGCAAAAAATGTGATACTCACATTGGTTTAGCTTTTGTTTTCTTTTGTAGTCTGAGAAGCACAGACTTGGTGGTCGATATGGTGCTTGTACCGAGGATTTGGATGAGGGATATGATGTCAAATACTCAAGACAGGTTTGTAAAATGCAAGTGATTTCAGTAAACAGTTATATGGTATGTGGACAGTGGATTGTAACAAAATCACCCATGCAGTGGAGTTATCACCCAAAGTATTTCTTTCAAATTCTGAATATATGGGCAAAAACACACGCAATTTTTAAGCCAATGGTTCGCTGAGTTTAACCCAGATGTCAATTGGCTGGAACTTTGCTTGTGCTTGTTGTGCTTTGCAACACATTTGCAAGTATTCACTGGGTGGAATATTCAATCTGCGGGTGGTTTAGTGGTACTGCACTCTACACATACTGTACTTTGAAGCTCATCAGATACAGGCGTTTTGAACTAAAGCGATTCTCACTACGATTAAAGAGTTTAGCAAATAAGCTACGACTTACAGAGGCATAACCCCCGATGTGAATCACGCACCACTATTTATACCAACAGGAAACAACCCACACACTTTTCACAACAGCTAATAAAAAGAGACTCAGTCACTAAAGTCTATCTCAGTTTCTACAATAAATAGAAAGAAATATATATAGTCGAGCTGAATACACAGATGAAGTTTCACATAAGGAGATAACTGTATACATCTGGATTTACCTTTTGAATGACTTTAAATGATCATGCATGCTTCGCCAAGTTTGAAGGGTGAGATTGTTGGTCAGAAGAGGGTTAAGCCATATAATAAACTGGGCGTACTGCACAGCGGAGTGGATAAGTAATAAAAAACAACCAGTTCAAACTTCACTTCCATCGAATTGTTTGGTCATTATTTGCACGTATTTTCTTAAACTGTGAATAGTTGAGTGGTGGAAAATCTACCCAGTAATATGGTGATTGTGAATACTATGCCCCAAAATTTATATAAAAACTTTATACCAGTGGTGCTTTCCTGTGAGAAATTGGAGGAATGATGCTCCTCTACCACTGTCTGGGTGGGGACGATGTTTCCCTATAAATTGCAAGGAATGGATTGATCTTCATGGATAACCAGCACTGCAAACACTTCCACGTCATGCTATTCTCACAAAGCCAATTTTAGTGGTATGTAACTCACATTGCCTTTCCCAGACAACAATTCCCACTACTTTTAAACACTTTTTGTCACTGAATTTCAAAATTTTCCCGGAGATGAACTCCTCTACTATGAGAGGACAACAACCCCTAATTGGCATTTCCCCTAAAACACATTCTGTGTCTGCTATCACGGCGCACTAAATGTCCGCCACCCCTTATTTTATAGTCACTTACAATTCAAAAGGTAAATACACATCTTCTCTAACAATATTAATGTTTTATGTTGCGAAGTGTAGCCTATGGAGTGAAGAAGTTAAACTGTGAAAATGAGTAAACTAAATATTAGTTGGAAAATGAGTTGGGTTCATAGAAATGTGCTAGCCAATATATCAAATGTTGTAGAAAACCAACAGAAAAGAAAATCAGTTAAAAGAGTGAATGTATAGTGCATACAGATTGCCTACATGGAAATTATTTGTTAACCATGATTGATATGTTAACTGTCAGAAGAGCAGAAATTACACTGATTAATATATAACAAGTTGCTACTACTGTCTTGTCAGATAGGAAGTGCTATTGTAAGAACGTGAGAACTAATCAATTCACATGCAGTTGACCACCTCTAGCGATCAGTGATTGCAATTTGTGCAGAACTGAATGGCTGAGGAACACAGTATTCCCAGACATTCAGTTTCAGACGTAATGAATTTAATCCTGTCAACTACAGATCATACCAGCAAAACTTACACACTGTGTGATAACCTGTATAAGCCTAGTCACGTTCATTCTGGCATCGAAAGCCACCAGGTCAGACATAAATGAAACCTTGGGATCAGTGGTAGATTATAGAAATGTTTTGGTGGATCTACATAATTTGTAGAGGGTGCCACATCTCCTCACTGACATAACTGGTTTTGGTGACAATCGCATGATCTGTGTTTAATAGATGTGCACTTCTTTCCAAGGCCAGTTGCATTCTTCAGAGTATAAACAACCACAATTAAGCCAAGATGCACAATGCTGGTCATATTGTATCAATCAATCATGCTGTTCATTTTTAACATTTTTTGACAGGACAGACTAATTCTGCTCTCAGAAGAGTACCATTTCTCTGGTGTATTAGATTTTGACAATTTGCAATATAACTGCTGCTGATAGTTCTAGTGAAAATTTGTTGAATTGGTGAAGAGTAAAAGTTATATGTTTTAACAAAATAAAACCATATAGAGAAAATCATTTACAAAGTGTTGGTATGATCCATTATCTACTTGCCCGCTGAACCATCCATCAGCTGAACCACCCATTATTTACTTCCCTGCTGAACCACCAGATGGGGCACAGATCAAAGGCAGCAGCTTACATGAGCCTATTCAGAATATAATTATGTTTAAGAGTATTGAAGATACTGACAATCACACGGCTCTCACTCTAGCTATGCCATGTCTTTATGATGCCTGGACCAGAGTGTAAACTCAGGCTGATCTAACCTTCATTTAGATGCAGTACAAGGTGGTAAAAATAGTGGGAAATTTGCAGGCACCTTGGTGGAAAACTAGGAATTCTCAGAGGAACCATGCAGGAAATTGTAGGACAAAACAAAAGAAACATGCAGGAATTCTTCAATTATTTTTTTCAAAACTGTGGGTACACATTTGGATCATTTTTTCAGCAAAAAAAGGTTTAAAGCTATAATTGTAAATAATGGCAACCCAGTTATCAGAGGGTCAAGTTAAAGCTGGTATAGAAAAAAACTTTTGGCTGAAAAAGCAGCAATACATGTCAAAGAACTAGAATTACAAGACTTATTGGATCATGAAATTGCTGAGAAAAACAAACTGCATATTGACACACAACAACGACAACTGCAACAATTAGAACCAAAGTTGCAACAAAAAGTAGCAGAGTCAGAAATGGAAGATGAATTTGTGTGATTAGAAACTCATCAAAAATTGAGTTCAACCACTGCTGCTATTCACAAATTACATAGAACAATAATCAAAAAGGAACCCTGAATGTGTTGGGGATCACCTCAAATAGAATTGAAACTTTGTTACACTGAAGTAATGGGACAATATTGTGACTAGTAATTATTTGCACCGTTTGAAGCAGGAGAGGCAAAAGAAAAATGAATCAGTAGTGGGTTATGGTAAGAGTTTGTTTGCTGATTTGGCAAATTATGCTTATAGTGTAGAAATAGATAACCCAGTATTACATAACATGGGTGGTGGCAAATTATTTTTGTGATGGCCTGTACGAAAATGATATGGTACTGAAACTCATTAGGAATGAGCCTTCAACATTTGAGAAAAGTCCATTCCATGGCCATGTATCAGACTTCAAACATAAAAAAAAAATATTGAAACATCATATAAAGGGAAATATTATTATTCCAATAGCAATGACCAAGGTGTAGTAGAATAAAATGCATATGGAATCTACAGTTAAAGCTAGAAACCCTGTCATGAAATGCACACAAATAGCGCATTGATCTGCATGTTAATATACACGTTATGACCATAGTAAGACCATCAAATTCTGTAAATATGGCCTGTGTAAAGCAATGTTTCAGCCAGTGGATCTCTGTGTAATCAAGAGGTCCATTGACAGAAACATTGCCAGTGTTTGCTATGAGCAACCAGGACAACCAGTCATGTTTAGGATGTCATTCGATATGACAATTGCATGCAATTCCTATGCACAATTAAGCCTAGGTAAGTCCACAGGTCATGACTGGACTTCTAGGTTTATCTGTAGGTACATTTAGCCCATACAAGTGCAAGTATAGACACAGTGGAGTAGGAATTGAGTACATGTAATCATGAAAAATAACAACACAAACAGTATAATAATCAAAGACAATATAGTAGTTGGTATCAGGAATCAATGAGAATACCAAACCCATTTGTCATAGGTGTGGTCAACCTGGACATTACAGGAGAGGATGCTGGGTTAAAATTACAAAACAGGTACAGATTGTGACTGTAGAACAAACTACTGAAAGGTCAGCAAACTCTGACCTAAGATGTTTGTGTTGTAG
This sequence comes from Pictodentalium vernedei, assembly GCA_031216915.1. Taxonomy (NCBI): domain Eukaryota; kingdom Metazoa; phylum Mollusca; class Scaphopoda; order Dentaliida; family Dentaliidae; genus Pictodentalium; species Pictodentalium vernedei. The sequence continues at coordinate 455,939,376 of CM062291.1, forward strand.
CAAAATTGGTCATTTTGCCCGAAAGTGCAAAAAACATGTAGTTCATTTTAAAGAAAAGTCTCTCTGTACATGTAGTGTAATGAGTAGTAAATCAAACAGTTCCACAAGGGTGCAATATGTAAAAAATAGGAAACATTAAACTAGAAATTGTAGGAAAAATGTGAGAAATATAAATGATATTAAGGAAATAGTTATAATTAAAAATGTGAATGGAAGTAGTCCACAAGAATGAATATGTAAATAAGGGTAGAACATGTAGTAAAACTGGTCAGGAAAGAAAAAGGTGTACAGTGAAATTAAAAAAAAACAATACATCTCACAAATTAGCAACAGAACAAGTAGAAGATCAACACCAACAGAAAAGTAAATCAATTCTAAAGAAGGTAAACAATGGTGACAAGGTAAAATATGTGCAAAGTGTGGTAGTTCAGTTCATTTACCCATTTTTGTTAGGGAATAAGAATATGTGGCAGATGCACTTCAGATGCACATCTCAGAAAGATAAAACTCGAGGCCAACAGCCTCTCATGTTATCCTTCTGTGCTAGCAGTTTGGCCATATGATTAGCCCATTTACACATGTGTGTCATTCTGTGTATTTACTTGCTGCAGCAGACATGTTATCATCATTACAATATTATCATTTTATTATTTTTTTCAGAGAAAGGAGAAATTATTTAAATAGATTTGTGACATCAATATACAGAGCATTTTATGACTTTTGTGGAGTGATGGTATGGTGGGTTTAGAATCATTTCCGAATAGTCCATTAGAGTCATCATATTTATAGAGAAAGTCAAGTATTTAACAAGAGTCTTTGAGATAAATCATGTCACTTGTACACTCCATTTCACATAACCTCTTCATATTATTGAGATCAAGTCCCTATGGGTTTTGATCTCAGGCGAGGAGGACTGTTGCAATGTGTAGCCTACCAAGTGAAGATGTTAAATTGTGAAATGAGTACTTAAATATTAGAGAATTAATTATGTTTCTAGAAATTAGCTGGCCAGTAAATTAAATGTTGTAGGAAACAAGCATAATAGAAAATCATTTATTAGTGTGAATGTATCGTGCACACAGCTTCCCCACACAAAACTATTTGTTAACCGTGACTGTAATTTCAGCTGTCAGTAGAGTAGAAATCGCTATGTCAAATATATTAACAAGTATCTATCCACATGTAAGTCAGGAAGTACACTTGTAAGAATCTAAGAACTAGTTGGTTTGTATTCTATTAATATAAGTTATCTCCACCAACATGTATATTATATGGAGATTTAATACCTGGATGTCAGTTTTTAAACACTGAGCACATGCAAGGTGTTTAAATGAGAGGGCCAAGTATTACCTCTCCTTATACCATACATGTTGGTGGAGATAACATTTTGTCCCGTTTGAAACACAAGACAAACATGGTGAAAATAAATTTGTGGACATATTTCTGAGCTCCACAATGACTTGGACCAAATTCGTGATAATTATTTTGTTTTCATAATCACAGAAGACAACAGGCAGAGTTAGATCCCTTGGGTCATTGAGGAAATGAGTAAACAGTATTTTGTTGACATATCGTCCCCTGAGTTCAATATGTTCTATGTGCCTACTGGCATATACAACACATTGGTACTTAGGGGACAAATTATTTGCGCTTATTTTATTTTTATGATTGAATTGTTGGAAATCTGATGATATTTGTGACTATTTTCAGGGGTTTTGTTTCAATTGTTATGTTGAGGTGTGCAAATGCAGAAAGCTATCGTTTAAACCATATGCCTCCAATGTTTTGTGGGCTTATACCCTGGATGTTGCACGCTCTCATACACTTTGGATGTTGGGTTCACCCTTTGTCATGGATATTTGACCAAGGCATTCTGACCAATCAAAAGTCAGAATTCATAGTCATATGGGAACAACAGCATTTCCCTCTAGTGATCTGGGGGGAGGAGGTGGGAGGGGTGGGCAGTTTGTATGGAACTGAAGGGCTGGGATACATATTATTACCCGACATTTGGAAGACGTTCAGACATAATGGAATTTTAACCTGTCGTCAGCATGTCATAACAGGAAAGCCTGCACACTGAGCGATACCTTGTGTAAGTCTAGTCACATTCATTCTGCCATCGACAGTACCCGGGCCAGACATAAATGAAACCAGAGAATCAATATTAGAGTATAGGGACATTTCTGTGCAGATACCTAATTGGTAGAAGGTACCGCATGTCATTTCACCAACGTAACTGATTTTGCTAACAATCACGAGATCAGTATTTAACAGATGTGTAATTCTGCCCAGTGCCAGTCATGTATTTATTTAAGTGTATAGGCTGTGCCAATTAAGCCAGGGCCTACACCTTCGGCCATATTTTTAGCAGTCTATCACCCTGTTTCTTGTTAACATTTTTGGCAGGGTAGTTTAGTTCGGCTCTCCAAAAACTCCTGTCACTATAGTGAATTATATATTGACAGTTTGCATTATAAATGGTGTTGTTAGCTCCAGTGATAATTTGTTGAATTGGTGAATGGTATACAGTTTAAAAGAATAAAAGTGTATAGAGAAAATTAATTACAGAGTGATCCATTGTTTACTTGCCTTCTGAATGGTCCATTATCTGAACCACCCATTATTTACTTCCCTGCTGAACCACCAGATGGAGCACAGATCAAGGGTAGCAGCTCACATGAACGTATTCAGAATCCAAAGACATTTGAGGGTATTGAAATCCGAACTATGTTCATCCAAATCCACTAGACTATCACCTAGATGTTATCCCAGCTATGCGACATTTAATTTTTTCTGTGCACCACCCAAATATATATCTTCCCTTCCACAGATTATAAAGCTGGGAGGTAGGTCACTTCATTGCTCAGTGATAAACATAGGATTGACTGAGCAAAAATCGACCAGAATATGACCAATACTGCAGGTCTACGATGTCAGTTAGTACAATACACCACTGCAGTCACAAATGAGGTCTTTTGCCGACCCAATCGATGCACTCTTACATCAATGGGATGAGATTTCTGAAGTGCATGAGAGCTAGAAGCCACTATCATGACTTTCAAAAAATGAGGGCCCCAGAACAAAAGCCAACATGTTCCTTGCTCATGTTTCCTCTTCAGTCAAATATAAGTAATGTTTTGTTTATATAAGTCTGCTTTATTACACATTATTGGAGAGAGCCTGTAGGCATTCTACAATAATTTGTAATAAAAAATTTTGCACAAAAAATGTAGACCACCCAAAATAATCTAGTCCTCAAATAGCTAAATATCAAGAGACCATTACAAAATAAAAAAAAAACAAGGAAAGAGAGAAAAACGAAATTTCCAATTGCGTGTCTGCATTTTACTTTTTTGACAAGTAAGATTTCACAATACTGCATGAAAGGAAGCCTGAAGAAAACTTCGACCGGATTGCTACTCGGTCATGATCCGATTATACGGCTTTTGTCTGCTGTTGTGATCACAGTACTGTATACACCAGTGGTCATCGCAATGTATGATCGACTATCACTGCAATCGGGAGTGCAGTGGCTCAGTGGTTATGGCATTAAACTTCATACCGAGAGGCCCAAGATTCGATCCCCGCCAGGAATAACTGTGTTGTGTTCTTGGGGAAGGCACTTAGTCCCGATTGCTGACGTGGGGGGCATGGCGACAGTGTGTTCTGTGGCGTAATACACGTCGATGCTGCACGTGACCTGTCTTCAACCAGTGCTAACACTGTTTGTGTGGAGTAAGTACGTTGGAGAGTCTGACAGTTGCTCGCCATTGCTCGGTTGTTCTCACTGTGTTCTCCGACTTCCTCTACCCGTAAAACAGTCCGACATGAATTGACCCTGGCTGTCGAAAGTGTTATTAAACTCGACCAGATAAACAAATTACTAAGGCCTACTCGAATCGCCCAGTACTGAAGAACGTCTACAGTCTGCAGATTGTCTGACCAATTTACCATGTAAGGTTGGGCTTCTGTTAAGGATAGAATATATGCAATTCAACACCTGCGCCAAGAGATTTATACTCTCTTTTGTCTGGAATATATTGTTTGACGAAAGTAATCCAACACACCAGCGGCCAATACTCTTACAAAAACTTTTAGAATTGTATTTTCTATAATTGTATTTTCTAGGTATGACTTTAAATGGGTTGAAATTAACCACTAGCATTTCCAAAGATGTGGCAATTTTTCAGTTGGCAAATTGCCATATCTTTTAAAATGCTAATGGTACAATTTATTGAGTTATATTAATATACAGAAAATACAATTCTAGAAAATACAATTGTAAAAGTTTTATAGTACTGGCTACAGGTATACTTTTCAAAATGTCAACCCTTCATTTTTCTGCATTTCAGCTCTGTTTGACTGTGTGCAAAATAAAGAGGATTGCTAAAGAATGTCTATGTGTGGATTACGATGCGATGGAGCATGAAGAGAGAGAGACGCTGAACCACGACGAACTGGACATTCACTACAGTGGTTGCAACTCCACATTCGGTAAATAACGAGTTCATAATAACCGATATCTTACGATAATAGTTTCAGTTTTAAACCATTTGACAGAAACACTAGCAGAGATGATGGGGTCAGAAGTAAAGCATCAGGTAAAATCATTACCGTCAAACATTCGCGATACAACACATTCCGTGTACCAGACAGATTTTCGCTGATGCATTATCTTTCCTCCTGACGTCATGGATCCATCAAAAGAACTAAACTCCGTCCATTTTATTAGTCAGTCAATAGAATTCTGACCTAGATCAATTCGGAAGCTGCTGTGCAGCCGATGAACCGACTGTAAATAGGAAAAATGATTTCGTTAAAATACACCAAAATTATCATAGACCTATTCTATAATTTTATAACACTCAAATTTTGACTTTGAAGCGATAACGACGGATAATTTCTTAAAAATATGAATGAATAGCATATTTGAAATACAATTTTCATTTATATTTTTCTATTTAGGTTTTGATCTGTGACACGTGTTTACCAACCACACCTCAGTTTCAGTTTTGTTTTTATTTCAAGTAGACATCAGAAGTGTCAAAGTCTCCAAATGAGACCAACTTTTTCAATTAACGGATTATATGTTACTGGGACAACTAATAAACACAGAACGCCACTATGTGTGAATGCGTTCGTCAATGCAGCACTCATGCCATCGCAAAGGATAGAACTCGAGCCTGTATAAACTATACCCTGCGAAACAATTTTGTTAGCATGTAAAGAATACCATATTTCCAATAAAAATATCTCTTGTATTTATTTAAAATGTTTTGTATCGTTGAATAACTAAATATTTCAATTTTTTGCATCAAAAACACAACACATGACCCCTCATTGAAATGAGCTCAATGAGTTCATAAGCTATGTTTTTTGAAACAAAAAATGACAATTTATGAAAATCGAATGGTAATTGTTGTGAATAGCACTGGCCAGTTTTAGCCGTTACCTTTTGTGAAAGAATATACTGACAGATGGTGTGGCAATTAGTTTGGGGTTAGGACTGAATTATGCGTACCCGTGACTGGGACCAACAACTGTCGAGGGGACTGAAATTGCATCCCATCGAACAAGTCAGATAATTATGTTAGACACTTGGCCAATATGGACATACGGCTTGTAATTTATAAAGCAATTTGACTCAGACACAAATACCATCCACCCGAGAATATAAGCTACATCCCATGTGGCATATTAATTATGTCGAAAGTTCATTTAAATCAAGGAATTAATACATTTTCACGAGAAACAAGGGACGGCCGTGCGATCATTTTTTGAAGCGGCAATCGTAAGCACCGTACAGAATCATCAACAGTAACTGAAACCAGTATGTATCCATTGTAACAGTAAACAATCTTCGCTGTTCGAAAAGCAATATTTCGTCTTTATGTCAGTAGGCACGCAGAACACATAGGAACTCAGGGGACGATTTGGTTACAAAATAAACCTTATCACCACAAGCATATCTGGAATACCCTTGCACACATTTACTGTCATTACAACCTGAAAATGGCTAAAAAACACATTAAAATGTTCAAAAAGTCACTTTCTATCTGCTGCATGAACTGTAAAGAAAATGTTCGCTTCACCATAAAAAAATTCATTGACTTTGAAGTTTGGTCAGTATAGGCTAGAATCGTTAAAAACAACAACGAACGTTTGGGATTACGAATACTATTTTCTGTCCATTTTTTAAATATTTGAAGTTTTAAATCAATAAACACTGTACCTTGAAAATATGTTTGGAACGTAAATTCTCTTTAGTTTGTTTCAATCCAAATTCTGAAAATTCGAAGCGAGTGAAAATACTTCAGTTTGATCAAAATAATAATGGCTGCTACTAACCTGATATTATAAGTTACAGGACGTTCAGGTGGCGGATACGGTATCATATGAGGCGAGGTGAAAACAATATTGGACGAGGCGGTACGCCGAGTCCAATATTGTTTTTGCCGAGCCTCATATGATACCGTATCCGCCACCTGAATGTCCTGAAACGTATTTATTATGCCAGCGAAAACAAAATAACAATCAAATTTGAACGCCAGCACATTTTCAAAACTGGTGCAAAACGCTATGTAAGTTGTAACAAACGTGCACAGTTGTCTTCCTGTTTGTGCATAATTTCCTTGACAACACAGACAACAGCGACAGAAGCTTTTCTTCGTACTGTCACTTTGCACTGTTGAGTGTGCAGAAAATGCCCGAAACGTCCGATTTTATAGAATTCGAACAAAATAAATGTATCTCGCATATTTTCCTTCATAGCTGTGATTCATTACTTACAATTTTATTATAGTGCAGTCGCTATTTTTAAAAAATAGCGTCTGGCACTCGACGTGATGGTATTTACCAGAATATAAAGCCGGAATAAAACAATTTTCGAATTTCATTAACAAATAATATCAGGTGAGTTACCTGATACGACGGTACCCTTAGATGGTATTCAAACGTTCTGATTGGATAAACTAACTTTGAGGCATAATAATAAATGTTGACTTCAAGTGGTCGACCTTTAATAGGCCGGCTTTTACACAAACTCGTAGATACACACCTGTATCTACGCACCACACCAGATCATTAAAGTTCCAATCAAATTAATACGGGTTAGCAGCCAGGTTGACATGAATTTATTATGAAAACGCGGAGCATGAATGACACTCAACTAACATCAAAGAACATCTACCAGCTAGATGTGACAGCATAGTGTTCGCCGATGAGCAGCTAACAAAAGTCGACGAAGTCGAACGCGAACAATTATTGAGAAACGGATATAGCGCTTCAGACGAAACAATTTCAGTGGTCATAACTTACCCTTGGCACCTCCCTGACTTCGGGAAAATGACACCTGAAAGTGGACGACTGCCAATTCTATACCACTCAAAATGTATGAAAAAAGTCATTTGAACATTTTTATGTATATATAATTGAAAATCTTAGTGGATATGCCATATGATAGCAAACATAATAAAATGTTTTTTAATTAGCAAGGCGTGAGATCATTCGTGTGCAGTAGGAATTGTGCAGTCTGTGGTTTTGTCCATCAAACTAAACAATTCGCCGACAAGCACGAAAACATACAGTACGGGGGTCAATACTATGAAACGTTTATACCTGCATTCTTCAGAATTTTACTTTCTATTTACGGAAATAACTAATTAAAATGAGCCATCAGCAATTTCAAAGACATGGCAATTTGGAATACTAATGGTTCATTGCTGTCATATATATTCACTTTACAATTGTAAAAGTTTTATAATGTTGGTCCCAGGTAGAAAAATCATAATCCGAAATTGGTGTATGGGATTTTCTAAAACAAACATAGTGTATGTTTGTGAGACTAGTATAAACTATTATGATAGAATGCAAAACTACCTGAGCAGAATAAAACTATAGGACTTGTAGCAACTATTATTATGTCTCAAAGTTAGTTTGTCCAATCAAAATGCTGGAATAGCTTCTAAAGATTCCACCGTATCGGGTAACTCACCTGATATTAATTAATATCAGGTAAGTAGCCGCCATTACTATTTTGATGCAATTCCCCTCACTTCGAATTTTCAAAATCTGAATTAAAACAAAATAAGAGAATTTAGGTTCCGAAAATATTTTCAAGATACCGTATTTTGTGATTTAAAACATTAAATATGTAAAAAGATGGGCAGAAGATAACATTTGTAGTCTGAAAAGTTCTTTGTTTTACGACTCCTTCAGTCACTGTTTGGATCGGGTTTTTGAGGTGAATAGAAAATTTGTAGTAACAACAGTAAATGTACGCAAGGGGCCTCCAGATTATGCCGAGTTGGCAAGCAGCACTGATCTCAGTGGCAAGCAGCGATTCGTTTCATTTGTAAACAAGTACGGCAATCGCCCTTCGCAAAATGATGATTTGTTTACAATTACCATGGTTACACGTACCGGTGCCTGTTACTGTTCATGATTCTGCGCGGTGCTATCAATAGTGGTTCCTGAAAAATAAATTCCGGGCCGTTGTTTGTTTATGGAGAAAATTATTAATCGCTTGATTTACATGGACTTTCGACATAATAAATATGTTACATGGCATGTAGCTGGCTGATACATTTCCATACAAGGCGATGAGTGTTCATATCAGGTTCGGCTTCGCCTCACCTGATATGAACACTCATCGCCTTGTATGGAAATGTATCAGCCAGCTTCACGCCATGTAACTTATAATACTGCAACTTTTCTTGACTGAAACTCGTTGTATAAACAATTTCCATCGAACAAATTACACAACAAAATATGGCTTTCAGAAGGTGAGCGAGACATTTTGAATCAACAAAGCTCGAACACAAGAACCCAATGAATTGTTACTTTTCTCATTTAAATGGTTCTGGGTGGGTAGGGCCAAATCAGCGAGCGTACTGCGAACTTTGGTGGGAGAGGGGTCGCTTTCGAGCTACATATATGGACGATAGGATTGTGTGATGGGACGCTGCTGTTGCGGGGGTGATGTTGGGGTTTGGTCTGTTTGAACACATGGGAAACAAATTACATTGCTTTGTGGGGCAGCATCCCGTAACATACTTATGACGCAAACCTACAGTGCGGCCGCCATGGATTGGCCACTTTCCACGAGTGAGCAATATTTCTATCCACGGACGCGATAATGTTAGATTTCAAACTCTAGTTATAGGAATGATCTTCAAAATTTTAATTGCATCCCTGTGCTTCATTAATTAAAGTTTTACTGATGGTGATTTTTATTACCTGGTAAACGTATGCGTGGACAATACTGCCCACGCGTGGATTACAACCAGTCCACGGCGACTGTACTGTGCGAAGTGCTCCAAATCCGTTTGATGTTTTCGTTAATTTTTCTTTAAAAGGGCGTCGGGTTCGACTTGTTTACGAAAACAGACGAATGCTGATGAAGTGCAACGAGAGAAAACCAGCATCGCAAGAATATTATCGACTTATGACTTCCGACAGTTTGGGGCGCATATACAATTCTGCTTACTTTAATATGTTTGAATTACAGGCAAACATTCTAAAGTGCCGATTAGCCGAATTCAGACTAATTTCTGCGAAAAGGGCTGACAGTGGCAATTAAATGAATTCATACAGGGTCCCTCGACCATTATTGTCGGAGTATTCCTCAGTCCTGGGCCTCTAGTTACCAGGTACATTGATTTATAAACCCAACTGGTGTATTAATCTTCTACCCAGAAGGTATTTGATTCAACTTTCCGAACTCTTTTAACCTTTAAGGGCATATTGTGGACTTGGGAAATTTTTACTGTATTAGAACAGGTGCTCCAACTTGCTGTGTTTGGGTAAATTGCAAGGTACGCTCTTAGCACATTAGAAGTTGTTTCTAGGTAAGTCTTGGCTGCCCATGTAGGCAGTCAAGTCTTGCGTGGACACAGCAGCAAAGTCACAGAACATTAAATGTCACAGTGTGGCAAAATGGATAAAAATCTCTAGGCCGTCGAGTGTTAAAGGATGAGGGGTGTCAAGATACGGTTCTCTTATATTCAATTTTTTTATAGAACGGGTATCTTGAAGGAAATCCAGTCTGAAATATATATACCACTCGTGCAATCCGGCCTACAACATGTAAGAACGCATCTGGTTGGCTGCTGCGTATTCCAGTTGATGGCGCGAGCCAATGGAATGTTAATTCGATCCACTGGAATTCAACACAAACAACAGTGTCATGAAAAACGTAAACAAACCGCCCAAGTTGATGTTTTTCTTTAAAAATCCAAGCGTTATTTTCATATTTCAAGTTTACTCGTGTCATAAATACGTAATACGATCGGGTACAGTACGGGGTACCATGTTGGGGTTTTCTATATTTCATGGGCGTCTCGCCGTGTACTTCATTATTCTCCAATGACCATTGCACGTTGATTATTTGCGTAGATACAATGTTTACAATCAGATACTTCTTGGGATATTCCATACCAATTTTGGTATCACTGGTAATGCCCTCAATTGGTTTTCATCATTTCTATCTAAGAGATATCCTCCCCTCAGAAGCTCCAATTTGGAGTCCCACAAGGCTCTGTACTTGGCCCTGTTCTCATTACATTGTACCTCAACTCCTCCCACCAATAGTCAGCCAAAATGGTTGTGACCATCACGCATACGCTGATGATACCTAACTCCTAAGACCTTCAATGCTCAACAATTTTGATGATTCACTAGAAACTATCGAAAACTGCACCACATCAGTTAAACAATGGATGACTTGAAATAGATAGAAATTATACGACGATAAGACAGAAACCGCATTGGTCGGCACACACTCAAAAGTCACCCCACTCCTAAACCATCACTTGTCAGTTGGCAATTCAAGCATCCCTTTCAAGACCTGTGTTAAGAACCTCGGTGTCCACAGTTCTTAGTTTCATATGTAACTTTATATCAGTCTGAGACTGAAAGTCGAGAGCTGATGTCAAGTTACCAAGTAATAACTTCTTTTTATGAAACTAAAACAAAAAATTACAAAATGGTCTCAGATTTGTTGCAGTTTGCTGACAGTCTTCTGACAGTATTATTGTTCCCAATTCTTTTTCGGAAATTCAGAATATTCTCTTTCATAGTTCAGCTTTCCGAACGTCTCGACACCCCCCCCCCCCCTCCCCAGCGACGTTCGGATAGCTGAACTATGTTTTCTCCCACTTCAACAAATCTCCGTAACGACTTTAAATCTAACCTAGAGTTGAAGTGTGTGTATTGCCCTCTTCTTCTTTCTCTGTATCCGCCTCATACTTACTTACTGCCATCATCATTGCCATTGTCAGTTCTTCATCATACAAGCAACTACTCACTTTTGAGGTAGTCACTTTGACCACTTTGGAGGCTTGGCCACAAGACCAAGATATGGACTTCTACAGACGCGGCATCAAAGACTGGACGACCAGGTGGAACAAGTGTACTGAATTACAAGGGGACTAAGTTGAAAAATAAATATGTTATGTACCGACATTCCAGCTTTTTTATGTTAGGCTCAAAACTTTTTGACATCCCCTCGTATCTTTCGTGACAGTCTGTTAAAAACAATCGTCAGCCTAACATAGGTTAATTGATTTTGGCAAACCTAATACCTTCTAATGCTCGTCAGTGGGAGAAATTGACCACATTATCCAAGGGTTGCTAGGATGCGTTTATGTAATTATCCTCTGGTTACTATGTGTGTTCTTGTGTTGCTCAAACTTATACGGAAGACACTGGCAGCTTTAAACCGAAATGCTATAAAGTCCATTGTTTTGTGTGTGGTATTTTCCAGAAAAGTCATGTTGGATCAGAGAGGACAGATTGATCAAAAAGGAGGAAACCGCATGCGATTGCAAAAATGCATGCAGGTGAGTTTATGTTACTTTGTTATTAATAATCGTTCACGTCACTGCCAGCACTATTTTTAATTAAAAAAAAAAATGATCAGATCCCAAAAACGAACTTTGATTGTAACTGTCATCTTGTAATAGACTACATTCGAGTCCCTTCGCTGTTCTCGCTGCGCAGAGTTCTTCGTGTAACGAATTCTAAAATTATCAGTTGTGAAAAAATCAGCAGCTACAACTTTTGAGTTACTTGTGTTGTAGTTGATAGAACAGACAAAACTTTTACGGCAAGTGGTAAACACCCGTGCGTGTGCAAGTTTTTATGCAGACTTTAATTGGATATTCATATTTTGTTGGAGAGTCGTGTGTTCTTAAACCCTAGTTCACACCATTAGTACAGGATTTACTTCTGGAGGTGCCATCATTATACCTGCTAAAGTCAATTGTCCTGATTGCGTTTGACGATCATTTCGATATGAACAAATTGGTTGCACCAAGGAGCAAGTTCAGGGGACAACACTAGGTTGGTTCATATCGGCCGAGATCGCCGTCATTTTTGCAAAGTTTGAATCCATATCAGTCGAGTTTGATAAAGGTCAATTCTGGGAAAGAAAATCATATCTGCTAACCCTTTACCTAACATGAAAATCAGACGACACTTGCAAACAACATTCTTGAATAACTACTTTTTTCATTTTTTGTCTCCAAAACATGGGTTATGATCCCTCTTTGGAACGAGCTCGACGAGCTCGTTCCAAAGAAGCGTCATAACCTGTGTTTTTGAGACAAAAAAAACGAAAAAATAATGAAACAATAATTGGCGATTTTTAGTGAATAGCACTGGCCGGTTTTGGCCGTTACGTTGGGTAAGGGGTTAAAAAGGAAATAATAGAACATACGTAAGCAGTAAGATATGAGATATTATTAGGAACGTTTGAAGCTTCAATCTACGATCTCATTTGAATGATTCGATTCGATTTGAGTGACCCCAACTTGAACGTTTCAGAATCACCCAGATGTCCTGAAGTCTTCCCTCTTAATTTCTTATTGTAATTAGTTGAATCTCTCGTCTGAGGGTCGGCGAATCTCAAATGTAGAGCCGAATGGAATGCAAAATCGAATCTGGAAAAAAGATTTCGTATCGAATCGAATCGCAAATTGAATTTCATCGTTTTTTTAGTTGTATATATTGCATCTTCCTACAACTAAACAGCTCTTCTCCCACGTCGACATACCTCGGCTTACGACCCTGGATTTTAGTTTGCGATGAATTTTCTGAACAACTCCATTTCTTCTCTTCATACACCCAATCCTTAATCCCAACATTAATTCCTCAACGTTCAAAAACTACTTATTTTTGCCTAGTAACACCAATTTTATTAATTAATTGCTTTCGTCGAATAACAGTGAACGATTTCGCTGTAAACAGAATGGCTGCGCATAGTAACGTATCAGAGGGGTGGGGTGGGGGTGAGGGTTCATATCGGCTAAGATCAGTGCCATATCATCCTAGTTTGATGTCGTATCAACAGGGCTCGATACTGGGCAGTTCTTCGAAAGAAAAACTGACAAATACCAAACTGTATAGACAAGTAGTAGCAGTGTCTTGGGATGGTCACATGACCAAAAATGGCTGAACGTTTTGTTTGTGGTCAGAAATATATGGGGACTTTCGAAGCGACTAACTATATTCAATTTTCATGTGAATAGTGTGGTTCTATACTTGTGATGGGATGCAATATGTAAGAAATACAGATAAAAGAAAAATGAAAACAAACCAAAAAATATATTTTTGATTTCCAAAATGTTACCAAAAGAATGGTAAACGTTGCACAAGAATATACACTCTAATAATATGAATAAATAGGTACTAGGTTCGGTAATCAGATTTAAGCCACGCCTTGGATAAGGGTTTTAACCACGAGGCTCTGCCGAGTGGTTAAAACCTTTATTCTACGAGTGTGTTCAATCTGTTTACCGGCCCTAGTACATGTTTGTTTTGTTTATGTCATGCTCTTAATAAATAATAGACTTTATCACTTAAAGAAAACGATACATTCTATTGCAAACACATGGGTTTTTATTTTGTCCACATAAGTCGCGTAGGGGAGTACTTGCGGCTGCACGTGATAGCTTGATTGCCAGCAAGATATATCCACAAGGTTGATTGAATTTACGGTGCTTTTTTAGTGAAATTATTATTAACAATTCTTAAATTTTATTTAAAATATTTAACTGGAGGCATTTTAAACTTAATAAGTCATTGCACATAGTAGATAGTATCGCAAAATGTCGTAAAGAAATAAACCCAATAAGAAATGAATCGACAGATCACGAGGAATAACGATGTTAGGGTTTGTGCATCATCCTATAAAGGAGAGTATATTAGAGAGATTTTCCTTTGGAAAACAGGTTTGAGAGCAGAAATTTTATTTGACGTCATGATAGCTGTTAAGAATTAAAACTCAATAAATGAGTGTATGGCCATATTGATGTTGGTGTTTTTTTTTTTTTGCATCATCCTATAAAGGAGCAAATATTAGAGAACCCAAATTATTAAAATGTAGTACCACGGTGCACATGTGCGATCAGCGGCGCCGCGAAATCCGACTGGAGGGGTGTAAACAAGATTTGTCCCAACTGTGATGGATCAAGTCCGAATGATAAAATATTCCAATTTCGTCTAAGGCATGTCCTGATGATATATTTGAGTTATTAATCTCTTGGGATTGTAATTAAGAAACTGATGACCTATTGGAAATTTATAATTGTGGATAACTAAAATATACATGTAGTACAGTACAGTCGCCGTGGACTGGTCACTTTCCACGGGTGGGAAATATTTCCACGGACGCGATAATATTAGATTCCAAACACTAATTACAGGAATAATCATCAAAAATTGAATTAATGAAGCACCGGGTACAACCCGGTGCTTCATTAATTAAAATTGTGCTAATGGTGATTTTTACTACCTGGTAAACAGATGCGTGGACATAACTGCCCACGTGTGGATTATGACTACTCCACGGCGACTGTACTGTAGTCGTAATCAGCTTCTTATTTAATTACACTAGTAACCGAAAGTGTTCATGCTGGGACCCCAAACAATCCGAATAGGATACCGCATACATCCATGTAGCAAATTTAGTCTTGTAAGAAAGGACATGATTAACAGAAAGAGTGAAATGATATCGAAGAATCCAACCCAGACGAAAATGTTCCGACTGAAAAAAGTATTGGGAAGGGTGTCATCCCCGAAATTTTCCTTCGTAACGCCCCTGTGTGCAAGAGGCATTGCCTAAATAATAACAAACAACAGACAGATGTAATAAAAAATGCGTAATAGCAGCAGCAATACTGTGATTGCAAAGGCAGCTTCTTTCTCGTCGATAGCTAAATGGTCGTGACACATTTACACCAGTGGTACGGCCTTGCACAGCTTCGGAATTCGATTCGATTCGAATCACTCCCACGATTCGATTTGCTTCTAAAGGCGCTGATTCGGAAAGTTCCAAATGTTCTCAAAATCCTTTCAAGTGTCTCTTCTTTAACTCTTCTTTTGATTCCGTTTCATAACTACTTTGATTCTGTTTTTTGATCAGCCGCCCAAACAAACCAGTTGGCCTTAACCTTTACCGAAAAAGTGCCTAAAAATATTATACTACCCTTTGATCCAGAGTCACATGATGTATGATATTCATATCTGTGGTCACTCGCCATCAACTCGAAAGATTACAAAATTACGAAAGAAAGCCATCCGAATTATATCTAACAAAAAATACAATGCTCATACAGACCCACTGTTTAGAGAACATGGTATTTTAAAATTTACAGACCTGTATAAACTCCAGATCTCTCCGTTTATGCACGACTGGTACAACAACATGCTACCCGAAAGCTTTGTGGACACTTTTAGAATTTACCAAAACCCCTCAGGAATGGACACAAGACAGTCTGGTAAATTACATACATTGAAACCAAGAACTCAGTACTCCGCAAACTTTCCAATCCATACTTTCCCTAGGATGTGGAACTCAATAGAACCATCAATTCAAAATTCTTCCAGATCATCATTCAAACATTCTCTAACGGAGCAATTCTTGAATTCGTACTCTTTTCGCGTCAGGTGTAATAATCCAGTTTGCCCCGCCTGTAGGTCCTAGCTCTGTAATCTCATCCTTATCTATTAACTACCTCTAAATTGTTTCATTTTTTAGAAACGATGGCAAATTATTTTTATTTATATGGAAAGAACCATTTTAAAAATTAATCCATTCATTTTCTCTTCATTAACATAGCCGTTGTCAGGATTGGCTCACATTTTACTTCTTTGTTTTTATTGGGAATGGCGGGAAGACAACTATGCCATCTCCCTGTAGTGCAACCTTGTATTTGAAATAATTGTATGTTGCTGTATTTAGTTTGTATTTGTTCGCATGTTGTATTACAAAATAAAATCATTCATTCATTCATTCACCATTTACCCAACACAGACGACATCAAACTTTATTATTTTAAATGTCATTTTTTTTAAATTTTTCAAACAAATTCTACAAAACCATATCATGTGACCCCTCATTTGAACGAGCTCGTCAAGCTCGTTCCAATGAGTGCTCACATGATATGGTTTTGATGAAAGTTTTTAAACAATAATATTTTTTCAACTGCTGAATTTGCATATTACGCGGGTGGATTCGTTTTGTAAAGGGTTAAATGCAGTAATTGAATGCCTATGTGGAGTTAGAATATGTGATAACCTGACAGTTGCTCTCCTTGCTCTGTAGTTCGCTCCAGGTACTCCCGACATCCTCACTCGTAAAACTGTCCGACACGATGTGACTTTGGCTGTTGAAAGAGTCTTTAATACCCAATAAATATATACATGAACCTTCAAAAATGGAAATATTTATTTATTTATTTATTTATTTATTTATTGGTGTTTAATGTCATATACTTATGCACAATGGCTAATCGTGACCGTGGCAGTTTTACAGGCGGGGGAAGCCGGAGTACCCGGAGAGAACCACCGAGCATCGACGAACAACTGTCAGCTCCTCAACATTCTAACTTTGTTCAAGCTCCGCTCAAGCAAGGTTACAGCGGTTGAAGACATGTGCATCACCGACGTGCAGTACGCGTTAGTACACGGCGTCATCGTGCCCCCATGTAGGCAATCGGGATACAGTGCTTTGCCCAAGGACACAACTCGGGCCGTCCCGGACGAGGATCGAACTGGACACCTCCAGCAAAGAAGTTCACTTAGCCACTGCGCTCCCCAAAATGGAAAGGACGCAGAGTATCTCAATTATTTGTGATAACGGTTTATATAATATTCCGTATAAGCTGAAGTATACAAAAATAGCAATTCCACATACATTATTATCAATTTTTTTATTCATCTATTGGGGTTTAACGACACTTTAGACAGCAAGGGTCACCTCGTGTCGAGAGTTTTCCAAGTGAAGGAAGCCGGAGTACCCCACCGAGCTACGGCGAGCAACTGTCAGTCTCCGCAACATACTAAGTTTGCACAAGCAGGGTTAGTACTGGTTCAAGACAAGTGTACAATCGACGTTCAGTACGTCTTAGTACACAGCGTCGTTATACCCACGAGTACACTACGCATTTACCCCTGCGGCTCAAAATCACTGAGCCACTTCACTCCCACATACATTACCTGGGTTACCTGTTAAAACAAAGAAACCTGAAGTCGAGTGTCCTCTCCAGTGATGTCGTATAGCAAGTGCGCTTTATAATTGTGGGTAGGAATAGTTTTATTACACAAGCAGCTGTTTCTAGTCAAGGGTGGTCTGCCTTAATAGGCAGACGATCCTTAACAAGAAACAACTACTACGTCACTGGCCTTCATATTCTTATGTTTAATAAATTTAAACTTATTGCACTGGTGCGTATTAATTAAAGTTTGACACCAAAGTGGAGTGCTGGAGAGGCTGGAAGCTCGATTAACACCAGGTCAATGGCGAGTGAGATAATTTTGTTGGCGTCGATACGGGCGTCTTCTGTTTAGGAGATAACCGTGATCTGCTTCAGTCGCATTACCTTATGAAAGGGTATGGCTCCACTTGATAGTTTTGTAAATCGTGAATTTTGTGTAGGATTGGTTTGAAGGGGGGGGGGGGGGGGGGAGGGGGTTACCATGACAATGCCATGCTTCGAACTGTTATTAAGATGCGCAAACAGCAATGTGGACAACATTATTTCTTTAAAGTAATAATAAGCATTTATTTGAAAAAGATATGCAATGGGCTGACCGTTAGTGTAATCAGGAAAGGTACGTGATATTAAATTTGGACATTATTACCAGCTTCTTAGCACCTCACCTAATAAACCGGCCAGGTGCGCCGGAAGCACTTAAGGCCAGGGGGTTCAGACCCCGTGAGAAGGGATTTACTCCCACTAGCAGTCTCCCCATGACATGCCGAAAATTGCATGTCTCGAGATGGGAGAGTTTGAGAAGAGGTGCCTCCTCCCATCTGGAGAGTGCACTTCCTTCCCAACTCCCCTTTGAATTTTAAAGCCTTTAAGATTTTAGGTTTAATTTAGATTTACTTCGAGAATAAATCAATAAAATCATTGCGAAAAAATGAGTGACGAACCTGGGAGGGCATTGTCTGCTCCCTCGTGCACTCGTGGTCCGAACGCAGGGAGGACCGATTCCCCCTTTGCCACGTGTTTCCAGCGCCCCTGATAACGGCCAAATCCGGCAAGAGCTATTAACAATGGTGTCATACAAAGTTACTTATTTTTCAATCATAACCGAACCTAGTGAGAATGGCGGTGGGCGGGTCTGCCCCCCCCCCACCCCACCCATCATGGCCATGTGTATTAAATATCTTTCTGTCCGTCGGAAAAAAATATTAGTTACTCGAACGAAAAGGTCTTCTCTGAAATCCGCTACTCTGAAAAAATGTTGACCATTTGGAGAAAGCACAATTTTCATTTAGCAGAGATACAGTTCAGATATATTTTGTATGGAAGTACCCGTTTTAAGTATATGCCCGTCGTGTCATTATTTACAAGTAACAGTTCCGTGTATTATTATTATTTTAAAGAATAACTTTCGTTGAAAGAAAATCAATTTTTAAAATTATAAGGAATGATCGTGTGTGTCTCTCCATTTCTTGAGCTATGAACCCCAGAAAACAAAGGCCAAACTGTACACTTTGGTTGGCACTTGTTTTTGAGGGTTCATAACTCAAGAAGTACACATAAACAGACGATCACTTCTTATAATTAAACTTGAGGGGCAATAAGATTAAACACTCTCTACTTTGAGGTGTTGAAATGAAAACGAGGTCGCGTCATGGTTGCCAGTGATAACTGAAAAAAAAACGACACAGTTTTCCAAAATTCTGTTTGAAATAACGATACATTTCCCTGAAACATGTTCTTGAGTCATTAAAAAAATTATTGACCAGTGAATTACGTAAATTAAAAAGTAACGTCATAAGGAACGCCTACACAAAACTTCAATCTCCTTTTCCACTTGACGGGATGGTACTGTCATTCAAAGCAACACTTAATTAAATTTAATTCCGATTTTGACCTTTCCTGGCAAATTGAAAACACAGTTTGTAAATATGGAGTCCGATATAAACCAGATGACATGAAGTTGACTGAACTTTGTCTCAGAAAAGTTCTTTCAGTCTATTTGGCAAGTGGAAAGCTTTGTTGGCGTGAGTGTCGTTTGTGAATTATAATGACCGGCCATTGTTTGCGTTTGGATTTTGGGTAAAACGATGAACGAAGACGAGCATCTATTGCATATAAACACATAGAACATGGAATAAAACGTTTGATAAGAATTTCATTGTTTATTAAATTTTATTTTGAAAGTCATATTAATATGATGAGATAAGTATTAATTACTTTTCACGCCGAAACTGCATAACCATTAAGTGGTTCCTGTCGATTCACATTGTGCAACGTAATTTTTAAGACAGACATTGGGGACGTGGTTTAAGGTGTGCCTAAATGCGTTTTTTTCGGTTCATTGTGTTATGAAAAAAGAAGAAATACTTGATCCAATCGTTTTGCCTGAAAATGCATGAACAGAAAAAGAGTTTAATTATATAATAAGAAACAAACGTTTTCGACCTGTTTCGATTATGATTGTTTAAAGAAATATATTAAGCTAGGTTTCGGAAACATTTCCCTGAACACTATCGGAAAATTGTAAATTGTGAAATCCTGGCTCCATATCTATTTTCAATATATCTTTCCAACGTATTGCTTCTGACACCCTACTAGTACACGTACACATACTACAGTTAAAACTAGAAGTCCTGTCACGAATAACGCGCTTATCTAGGCTTAATTGCGCGTTGGAATTGCGCACAATTGCCATATCGAATGGCATCTACAGAACGGCAGGTTCTCCTGGTTACTCATAGCAAACACAAGCAATGTTTCTGCCAATGGACCTCCGGGTTACCCGGAGGTCCATTGGCTGAAACATTGCTTGTGCACAGGCCATATGTACAGAATTTGATAGCTTTACTTGGGCCATAACGCGCATATCAACGTGCTATTTGTGCACATTTCATGACAGGACTTCTAGTTTTAACTGCAGATATATCGGAAAATGTTCGGTATTCGGTATCTGAATTGACTGAGATTTGCTGATAGTACCAAAGGGGAATTCACATCTGAAAAAACACAGAATAAGCTGTTGTTCTATCATTCTATCACAACGCTATAAATGACATTGCCAGTGAGCTTTGAGATCAAAAATCGTATCTGCAGTAACTTTGTGACTTGTTTTAACCCTTTACCTAACATGAAAAGTTGACGACACTTGCAAAAAAAATTCTTGAATAACTAATTTTTTTCATTTTTTATCTCGTTCCAACGAGGGGTCATAACCTATGTTTTTGAGACAAAAAATGAAAATATAATGAAAATTTATTGCCGATTTTTGAGAATAGCGCTGGCCGGTTTTGGCCGTTACGTTGGGTAAAGGGTTAAATGCACCTACATGCACCTTAATACTTAAAGACCCGTGTCAGGCTTTTGCCATCCCAGAGCATGTGACCAGAGCACGTGACCTAATATGCCATCTTTAGAAGGTCCTTCTGACAATATCCAAAACACGGCAGTGGTTTGCAGGGGCGTGGCTAGAGGTTTTCGACTGGGGGAGTGTAGGGTTGTGAATTTCCAAACCCCCTCCCGGCCCCTTCCCCTAGTTGGAAATTCACTACCGAGAAACAATTTGAAAATGAAGCCATGAAAGGGAGCATGAAATTGATTCTAGTAACTGAAATGCCAACACATTTGTAATAGAATTATCAGGTTATTATTATTTGGTATTACTCTGGGAATTGAATATGTGCTGAACAAATGTCCAAGCTGAGAACTTTGAGCACTTCACACTATCCTAGCATTAAATCTGATCTTATGCAGGAATGATCAGTTTTCGATGTTTTATCATTTTGTAACTCGGAATGATGGAATGAACTCAGAATAGCGATTTTACATGATCAAATTTTCTTGAAGTGCATTTCGAGTATTTTTTTATTACGATAAGTAAACGTACTATAGAAATATCGTACCGATTGACATCATGCGTACTTATGAAGTTCAACATTGCGTACACTGTAGTCGTAAATAGTAACAGTTGGAATTTTGAGAAGTAAAGTAGACATCAGGATCACCAAAGAAGCTCTAAAATCAGATAGATGGAATTTCGAACTACTCATGACTTGCCCTCCGAATTTCCAACTATAGGACATTTTGGCCACGATTGGGGGGTGACACCCCCAACCCCCTGTCGCCACATCCCTGGTGATTTGTAGTCAGGTCTTGGCTGTCCCGACTTGACAGGATAAGGAACAATCAAACATTCCTGTTTATATTAATACTGATATCCTTGCCATCCTAACAGGTTATATGTAGCTTTGCTTGTTTTGTGGAGACGACGAGTTATAAGCTTTCAGCTTACAGTCGAATTCACCAGCTTGTTCTATTCACTCTATGTTTGCTTGTACACTTGGAAATAAATATTGTTTAAACTAAATGGACATGTACAGGATGAAGTTTAGTGGGAATTCAGGACAGCTGTCCAGTCCATTGAGGGTTAACAAAACTGAAAAGAAAATCATTTCTTTCCAGAAAATGAACCTTTTAACTATTATCAGGCCTCAACAGGGACCTATAAAAAGCGATTGTATGGAAATTTGAAATTCGGACGGATTCGTTATTCAACGAGTGGTACGGTTCGATTTTTCGGTGTCCCCATGATATCGGTATCGGTTCGTTTTGTCGGTATATTACCCATCTCTACCCCACACACATTAACCCTTTACCCAACGTAACGGCCAAAACCGGCCAGCGCTAATCTCAAAAATCGGCAATAAATTTTCATTATTTTTTTCATTTTTTGTCTCAAAAACATAGGTTATGACCCCTCGTTGGAACGAGCTCATCGAGCTCGTTCCAACGAGGGGTCATAACCTATGTTTTTGAGATAAAAAATGAAAAAAATTAGTTATTCA
Organism: Pictodentalium vernedei; assembly: GCA_031216915.1. Classification (NCBI taxonomy): domain Eukaryota; kingdom Metazoa; phylum Mollusca; class Scaphopoda; order Dentaliida; family Dentaliidae; genus Pictodentalium; species Pictodentalium vernedei. The sequence goes on from CM062291.1 coordinate 455,961,715, forward strand.
AGAATTTTTTTTGCAAGTGTCGTCTGCTTTTCATGTTAGGTAAAGGGTTAAATATTGTTCGTGTTTGACTAAATGCTTGAAATAATGTCCTCCTTTGTAGTCTAGTCAATCTATGCGATGTAGAAGCCATACCCTGAACAAATTGCAACAAAAGGATTTTTCACTCCTGTTTGTTCCTTGGTTATCACGGTAAAACATAGTAAAAATCGATAAAAATATAAGCAGTACTTTTCTAGAAAATCGCCGTTTTACGTGAGTACCCCCATCCGGATTTTGCCGTTTAACGGAGCCAATGCCGTAATATGAATTTGTTACCTTATGCCCTGTTATCAGAGTATTTTATGGCTGGATGTATCACCTCCCACCCCTGTATGCATGTCTCTTGTAAATAAAATAAACGGATTTAGGTGTTCATGAAATATCATGACCAGATCTATATTTGGTGACGCCAGACCCTGCGACGATCGCCATTTCATAACAAGTCATTGTTTGAAGCAGCAAATAAACAGAACTGGTCTTGAAACATAATTACCTTTGGCATGTGGAAAAGAAGAAATCTGTCGGGTATACACCAAGTTCAAGATAACACTGATTTATTCAAAGCCGGAGTGAATTTGGAACACAACTCTCCCTTCCCCCACTCCCCTCCCCTCCTCCCGCTAATAATTATACCAATCATAATAATCACAGATATTGTGTAATGTCTGATGATCTGAACTGCCACTGATACGTTATATCGTTATCTTAGAGGAAAAAACGACCAACTACAATGCTGCTGCATTGCGCTGCATTGCAGTTGGCACCGTTTTCCTCTGGGGTGATGATATATATCTTCAGTAATTGAAAATAATCGCAAGTCATAATCGTTTCCTTTTTGGCAGTGGCCACATCACGGGCGCCCGTGAAATAGCCTGGTGAGCATATATTAACTATTTCACAGGCGCCCGTGAAATAGTCAACAGGCTATTTCACGGGCGCCCGTGAAATGGTGAAGATGTTATCCAAAGGCTATTTCACGGGCTCTCTCTTGGATTATGGATATTCGTCGATTATGACCGATATTATATAAATAAAAACTCATTAATCTGATATTTACAATACGCTAAATGCACGACAGTAAACAACTGCTTAGGGGATCGATGGACAAGGCTGTAAAAATAGAAAGCGTATTATTACATTTCATTTGGTTGCCGTCTTTCGGACAATTTCTACCCCCATTTTATACATTCCCAATACCTGTTTCCGACTTCGAGAATTTAATTCACTTCTTGAAGTCGGGAATAGGTATTGTGAATGTATAGAATGAGACTAGAAATGTATTTAACCCCTATACGGGACACGACTTGCCGCGGGTCCCATCCATGGAAACGTTTTATTTGGTTGCAGCCTTTCAACATAATGTGGAAATTTTTTCCCAAATTTTATACATTTACAATACCCCTTCCCGACTTAAATTTAATTCTTGAATTCGGGAACGGTTACATGTATTATGAATGTACATAATTCACAGGAAAGTCAATCACGTATAATAATTTATCAGAGCCCGTGAGATAGCCAGAAGTGTATTATACTGACTATTCCGCGGACGCCTGTGAAATAGCGGGGGGGGGGGGGAATTTATTGACTATTCCGCGGGCGCCCGTGAAATAGCCTGTAGACTATTTCACGGACGCTCGTGAAATAGCCACTTCGTTCTTTTTATATATATATAATCTCGGAACTATTGAATTAGGCAATCGAACAAGCATTAATAAAGATTTTAAATCAATCGTCATCCAAGTCATCTGGTATAGTGCTGTTTGAGTTGGTACATGTGCTCCCGGCGTAGTTAGAACACGCCGTTGTGAAATCGAGTCCATGTTTTCTGCAACTACAGCGCAACGCAGTGCAATCCGTTTTGCATTTACAACGAACACTTGTAAGTAACTCAGATGGTGCAGGAGGGAGGTCACTTAGTAAAGGAACTAATAAGCAGTTGATTTGTTGCCATCCCCATTCTTGTGGTCTGCGATCTCCTATATCACCCATCCACACGTGTACTTGGTGGTACACTCGCATCAGGTGATACTTTGCTGCTGCGGTAGTCGGAGGTAGATTCTGAGGCTGAACACACATTGAACTTACAGCCACTTCTCACAAAACCGATGATAACATAACTCATCAAGAGACGCACAATCATTTCCATTATAGACGTCTAAAATGGCCTTCTCTCCAGCATTTAAGATAGTATTTACATTGACATCGTTCGCTCTGAATACCGATGCGGCAATATTGAAGGGGGTGTCAGACTTGAGTTTTTTAATGCACACACCTTTACCAATCCCATGCATCCTCGATGTGGTGTCGCAGCCCAAAATAGCATGCGCGAAAAGAATGTTGTTGCAAATTGCATCTCCGAGAAGCTCCCTGGCCTTCGTGATGTTCCACACCCTCATTTTCTATTTTACTGTCTGTTTTGGTTCAGATGTAAAATATATATCATGACATATGTGGCTAGTGTGATACAGAAGCAGAGTGACGAGATCCGTATCTTCGCCTATAAGAACAGTGGGTGCTTTCTGTGCCTGTCCAATGGCCTTCTCAACAATTAAACAATCTGCATCCCCATCCGCATGATGTACAACACAGCCCGATTGTGTTAGACGGTCGCCAAGTAGAAGTAGAAAATCCTGCTTATTCTCTTTATTGCTCAGAAACGTTTCTTTTCTGGAGCAGACAACCACATCATCAGAGAAATTCACCCTAGGTCCAGATGCAAAGTTTCGTCTTTTGTGTGCGATGTCTTTGGTGCTAGGCTCATCCGTGTAACCATCAAAAACAACGACCGGGTTGCCGTGCCGCCGATGCACGTAGACCACATAAACTCCGCATATAGCCCTATATGTGAGTCCTCGAGCCCAAACCACACGCTGAAGAAGGGCACCTCCGCGAGAACATAAGTAATGTCTGTGGCCGACGACCTGAGTGGCCTCTCCCAATCCGGTTCACCCAATGCTGACCAAAGTGCATCCAATAACGCAGGTTTGTTGGCTTGTCGTGGCAATCCACCTGGTTCGAATAAAGATGTTGGGACACTACACAGTTCATGGTGGAAAATTGTTGTCATCTCAATTGACGAGTTCTTTGCGGAAGTTAATAGTGCACACCCACGCAGTGGCGTGGGCGCACATAGGTAACCCAGGCACGTATCCATGATTTTATATTTTTTCTATATACCATGCAATAGAGTTTGGGGTGCCATCTGGTGGCGTGGCTCTCCCACTGGCAAAAAATCCAGAATCATTGTAACGGATATTTAATTGTTTTTGGCTTTTCAAAGGACATTATGTAAAATATATTGTCGCAGAATGCTGGAAACTATGAGAAATAATTAAGTAATGAAGTGGCTTTCGAAGTTAGGTGGTTATTGGCGAGTTAGTTAGGTTATTAGTTAATTGTTTGAAAGTTCGAAGTGCCAATGTTGTCCGTTGCCGGTTTCGTCAGATTCAAAAGCCCAGTTTCAATTTTAATTGAGAACGTACATTTCACAAATTGTTGACAACGAATAAAAAAATAAAACCAGTGATTTATTGACACTTTTAGTGGGGCTTTTTCATTTGTGGGGAACTTAGTCCGATTTCCTTAGAAACAGCCGGAGTTCGGATGAATTCAAGTTATGTTGTCGTACGGTCTGAGGAAATCTTTGTTTTCAAAACACGGTCATGCAGTCTTGTAGTAAAATTTTACAGAAACAGAAATGGACGCGAACAGCGATATTCGTTTATTTCCAAGATTTTTCTTCACATATTCACTGGCTCTAGTTTATGAACTATTTTTACCAGTGATACAATACAATGTCAGTTTAAGACTGTCAGAATTACAGTGTAGCGGCCAGCCAATTTTGTGATCCGACGTGTTCTCCTAAAGGCTAAATACCAGAACCACTCACAACTCCCATTTAAACTACACTTCCTCTGTGTTTTGGTAAACAATATTTTAATTCCTGGATGCTTCAGGTTTTGCAACCAGAATAGAACTGAATTCATCCTCAAACTAATCAATGTCGTCGCCCTCCTCGTCTGACCAACATCTGGAGGTGGGGATTCTGATAATTAGTACATGTATGTTTCTCTAAAAATGGCAAAAAACGTTTAAAAAGCCTAAATACCAACCTCCCCAGAACCGACCTCTAAATAACATTTACACACTGATTCCAGAGGAAATATTTCATTTCTACTAATTCTAGTTTGTTTTAGCATTCAAAAGGAAACTGACATTTAATTTATTACAAAATGTGTGACGGCATTTCTGTCTGTCCATCCATCCATCAGTGAGTTGGAAAACTCATAGCCTAGACGATTCGTACCTCTGGCAATTGGTTGCTTTTGCTGGACAAATGAGAAATTTAATATCATAAGAAGTTTGTTTTGTGTCAACATCAATTAATTTATGAATTATATCGTAGTTTTGGATGAAAGTGGGTATGTTGGGGGTCTCGGGGACACATTCAGGGCTATATTTTACCACATCAATATGTACATGTAGAAGAAAATTTGACATTATTTGTTAGGATAAAATGGCACTATCTAGTAATATTGGTGATTTATATAGCTGCAACACCAGTTTTTAAAACAAAATTGACATTCATTTTGTTTTGTGTGGAGTGGAATGAGACAGATTTTTCCCCAAACTATTGTCTGCTGATGCAGATTTTAGTTTTATTTTGGGATTGGGGTAGTTTTCAAAGAAAGCAGTGAATTCTCAAGCAGAAATGACTCTTTTATCAACTGAAAGAGGTAAAATGTATCTTTGGAAGGATTAGAATGAAGCTAAAATCCCTCCCAATCATTTTTACACACTTGGCAAAATCCCCCCCCCCCCCCCCTACAGTTTTTGAGGGTAGTACCACAATCTCCCACATTATTTTGAGAAATTGAGAGCAGTACAAAAATCCCCCTCCCAGCCTTTTACACCAAAAGGTTAAAAGGCAGTCCAAGAGGATTTAAAAACTTATGTATTTAATTTGTAAATTACATAAACACTCATTTACAAGAAAACATGCCTCAGTAACTATTTATCAGGACAGTTATTTATTTTTTTATTGGAGTTTAAGGAAGTGCTCTGCCTCGAGTGGTAAAAAGTTTTGGACATTTTTGTATGGCTTCAAATATACTACTTCTAACAAATTAGTGGGGGGGGGGGATTTTGGTTCACCAGAAATTATGGAGGGAGGAATTTCTGTTCACCTGAAAAAAACATGGAGGGGCGGGGGGGGGGGGGGGGGTGGCATTTTTGCGCATTGTGTGAAAAATGGTTGGGTGGTGGTGGGGAGAGGGGGGGGGATTGTCAGGTAAAAGTTTTGTAGGTTACCCTTTGGAAGGTTTGGGATTGATTATAGGAAATACATACATGTAAATGTGCATGTATTTTGGCTTCTAACACTGATTTAATTATTATTTTTTGGATATTACAGGCATTTCACATTTAAATGTTCATTCAAGAAACACAGACCGAATAATACTGTTTTATTTTTTGAAAGGTTATATTTTTGTCACAGTCATCAATAAAGGCCATATATTGCCAAAAATAATGCAGTTAAATGCATCTTGAGCAAGTGTGGCATCCAGAACTGAGTAGGACACTATAACCTCCGGCAAATACCAAAAACACATATAACCACCTATTTTACCTATTAACACATTTAATTAAACCATGGTTTCCCCATCATAGTACTTGTTATAGAGGGGATTCCAATTATATTCCAATCCTCTCCCAAATCACCTTCCAAACACTCAGCCGGAAAACCCATATTTCACTTGTATTCACTGATATAATATAAGTTTTCTCCATATTATGATTCCCCGTGGGAACCCCGGGAAGTAAGCAGCACTTGTTTACTGTGGTAAGACAGTTCCGCTTTACCAGTAAAATAGGACCCAGTCACCAATGCTTGGGGTGAAAGTCCTCTAAAATGGGCAACATGTAGATCAACGATTGACTAAACTTGACTTCATCTCCATGTTGTGTCACGATTAGCCATGGTGCATAAATATGTGACGTTAACCACCAACAAACAAACCATATTATGATAACCCTTTACCTTGCATGTACATGAAAAGAAGATACCACTTTTGAATAACTAATTCCTTTTCATTTTTTGGGTCAAAAACATAGCTATGCCCCCCCCCCCCCCTCACTGGAATGAGCTGAACAAGCTCATTCCAAGGAGGGGGTCATAAGCTATGTTTTTGCTACCACAAAATGCAAAAATAATTAACATTGAATGGCAGTTTTGGTGAATGGTGCTAGCCGGTTTTGGTTATTATATTGAATGAATGATTAATAGAAGCTTTCTCCATATTATGATGTTAACCCTTCACCTTACATGAAAAGAAGATGGCACTTTTGAATAACTAATTTCTTTTTATTTTTTGCGTCAAAAACATAGCTATGACCCCCACCCCTTCCACTGGAATGAGCTGAACTAGCTCATTCCAATGAGGGGTCATAAGCTATATTTTTGATGCAAAAATAATCAACATTGAATGGCAGTTTTGGTGAATGGTGCTAGCCTATTTTGGCCATTACAATGAGTGAGTAATGAAAAATGTTTAAAACCAATTTCTTCATTCACAGAGTATTTTGGAACATAAATTTGGGGAAAGTGGGTGGGGGTACATTGGGAAAAGTAACAAAGTTGCAAATGTAAATGAATGGCTTTTGTGCACATACCAATATAGTAGTCTGATACTAGTGTTGTCAGGGTCCCCATGTTATAGCACAAAACTACATTAACAATTGCCCCTCTACCACCCATACTGATCCCCTCAGCTGATGAGAAAGTTAACAGCATACACTCTCAGTTTCCTATGATTTGCTTTAGTCTGCAGCACTCAGGGTCCACTGAGTTTTTGTTCTATTTGACAACCCTGTCCTGGCTCTTCTCACTATATTTTTCATTGTATGTCATTCAGTATTCCTATGTACATGCAGACTGTCACTTTCAAAATATGTGATTGCATGTCTGTCTGTCAATCATACCATTCCTCTGTACATGTAGCCTGTCACTTTCAAGATATGTGATTGCATGTCTGTCTGTCCATCATACAAAGTGTTGGTTTGTTTTTCATTTGCACAGTTCTACATTTTCAATAACTGGCAATTGACCCCCCACCCCCCATACACACACATACACAAATATATTAAACATTAAAGAGCACTACATTCCTGAAGCAAATATCTGAGTCATCCTCACTGGGTACTATGCATACATGTATTTTCCCTAATTTCACTCTTTTTATCAGAATGGGTGCCTGTACGGATTAAATCGAAAGTTGTAAACGAGCCCTTGTGGGTACATGTACTTGCGGGACACGCACATCACTACAAAATCAATATTTGATGGTTTTATGCATTTTAACAGTGCTATGAGATACCATAGGAGCAGTGCTCAGCTGGTCATACCGTTGGAAAAAATCAGTGTTTTATGTTTTGTCAGTGCCATACCAATGACTCTAGGTCCCTTAACTGAGAAAGTGAGGCTTTTTTTCACAAGAGTGGCAAAATATTGATCAAATGCATTGTGACATATCTTCAGAAGCCAGACTTTGATTTAAAAACTATCACAAATGGGAAATTTAATATCACAAGAGGTTTGTTTTGCGTCAACATCAATTAATTTATAAATCTTAGTTTTTGATAAAAAGGGGCAGACTGGGGGGACACCTTCAGGGCTATATTTTGCCACATCAGTATGAAAATGTAGAAGAAAATTTGACATCAGTTGTTTGGATAAAATGGTACTCTCTATTGCTATTGGTGAATTATATAGCTGCAACCCCAATTTTTGAATCAAAATTGACAATCATATTGTTTCGTGGGGTTGGAACACCACTCTTTGTCTTGCTATATGGTTAAATCACTTAAATGAGACAAATTTTTCCTCAAAGTATTGCATGCTGATGCAGATTTTAGTTTTATTTTGGGATTAGGTTAGTTTTCAAAGAAAAGCTAGATGAATTCCTTACCTCTCAGCTTTCTCTTTAGGTAACAGAGTAGAAAAATTGTATTGGAGCAGCAGTTTTTAAGCCATTTGACACAGTTTGGACAGTTTTCTTTAAAACAACAAATTTCCCATGTTTTTAACTCAGTGGAAGCCAAACGTTGAATTCTCATGCAGAAATGACTCTTTTGTCACGTGAAAGAGGTAAAATGTATCTTTGATAGGATTGGGGTTGATTAAGGAAATACATAATTTGGCTTCCGAACCTGATTTAATTATTATTTTGAGAGATTATTTCACATTTAAAAATGCATTGGGATACCACACACCTTACAGTACTCTTTTATTGTTTTGAAAAATATGTTTTTGTCAGTAAGGGCTATATATTGCAAGCAAATTCACATCTTGAGCAAGTGTAGCCTCCAGTGGCACAATACAGCCTTCAGCAAATGCCAAATAACAACCAATTTTACCCTACGTGTACACATAAATAAATAAATGTAATTAAACCATGGTTCCTCATCATAGTACTAGGGGCAGAGGGGGCTTCCAATCTTCCAACCCCCTTCCAAATCACCATTCAAACCCACAGCCAGAAAGCCCAAATAGCACTTTTATTTACTGGTATTTAGATGTTTATCTGAATTATGCTGTTAACCCTTTACTTAACATGAAAAGCTGATTACCTTTGCCCACAAACTTATTGACTCACTAATTTTTTGTGTCAGAAACATGACTTTTTACACCATTGGAATGACTTCATTCCAATGAGGGGTCATAAGCTTTCTTTTTGACACAAAAAAACGAGAAAATAATGAACATGGATTGGCAATACTTGTGAATTGCACCAGCAGCTTTTGACCGTTATATTTGGTAAAGGGTTAAAAAATGTTAGAAAATAATTTCTTCATTGAAAGAGTATTTTGGAACACAAATTTGGGGGTGGGGTATAGTGGAAAAAATAACACAGTAAAGTTACAAATGTGAATGAATGTCATATGTGCACAGCTACCAATAAAGTAGTCTAGTACTAATAAAGCAGTCTAGTACTAATAAAGTAGTCCAGTACTAAATTTTTCCTCTTATTTGATGCACGACCCTCTGTTTTTAGGTCGGAACAAGTTCTCTGAGGGTTATACTTGACAAAGATATTTGAATCCCAAAATTAAAGTGATGCGATCAAATTTTGTTTAGTTCGAGTGATGTTGTCACGGTTCCCATGTTACAGCACAAAACTACAGTGTCAACTGTGAAATATTGTTCTCTCCTTGAATCAAGTCCCTACCTCCCACCCACCCATAGTGAAGCCTCAGTTGATGAGAAACAATTGGAAAAACTGTGCAGTCAATCTCATACACCCTCAGTTTCCTATGATTTGTTTTGGAACTGCAGCACTCAGGGTCCATTGAGGGTGTTTCCGTTTGACAATCTTGTCCTGGCTCTTCTAACAAAATTTTCCATTGTATGTCAGTTTTTATTTCTGGGTAGACTTCCAATCCATCAGACAGAGTGTTTCTTTGCTTTTCATTTGCCTGGTTGTACATTTTCAATAACTGGCAGCAGACTATATTTCACACTCCCCCCCCCCCCCCCCCCCCCATTCACACACAAGTACCTGTATATTAAACACTAAAAAAAAAACATTTTTTTTTACCAAATATCTCATCCATCCTCCTTGGAGACATATTTTCCACAATTTCACTCCTTTTATCAGAATGGGTGTTTGTGGGAATTAAATCCAAGGTTGTGAAAGTACCCTAATGGATACTTGCTGCTCAAGCAAAGCACCACAAAATCAATATTGAATGCTTTTAGGCATTTTAACAGTGCTATGATATACCACATGAGCAGTACTGGTCATACTGCTGAAACAAGCATTGTTTTATGTTCTGTCAGTACCATACCAATGACTCTAGGTGCCTTAACTGAGAAAACTGGCTTTTTGTTTTTTACAAAAATTACAAATGATTCACCAAACACATGATGTGAAATGTCTTCAGAAGCCTGAATGTAATTTAAAAACGATCACAAGTAGGATATTTAATGCCACAAGTTGTTTGTTTTGTGTCAACATTAATTAATGTATGAATTGTATCATGTTTTTGATGAAGAGGGGTATATGTGTGTGAGTGTGTGTGGGGGGGGGGGGCATATTCATTGAGGGCTATCTTTTTTAAAAACATTTTCCACATCAGGATAAATTTCCAATTTGTGATAGTTTTGTCGCAAGATGTTTGTTTTGTGTCAACATCAATTAATTTATGAATTATATCATAGTTGTTGATGAAAAGGAGTATGGGGGGGGGGGGGGTCACATTCATTGAGGGCAATTTTTTACCACATCAGTATGTGGAAGAAAATTTGACATCATGTGCTTCGTGGGGTGGGGAGGGGAGGGGGGTGCAATGGATGCAAAACCAGTTTATTTAAGAATATGTGGACGTGTGAATGGCATCAATAATTAGGCCACATTGAAACTCTTTTTTCAAATTTATTTCCCCTTCACCTTGTGTGAGGACAATAATAATCCTTATGAATCATTGTATTATGATCAATCACGAAACAAACATCAACACAACAACTCTATGAAATGGTCCGCACAGATTTTCGAACTCGACCAAGACATTGGTCCTTGAAACCCATGTGCCAAATATCTGTCAAATCGGTTGACGTTTGTTGAAGTATCGCGCTATCAAGCTCAAAATTAGTAGATTTTAACAAAGGGCCATAACTCTTGATAAAAGGCGCTGACACGCCCTATTTGCGTCATCAGGTGTTGCACGTGCATATCAAGCTTTTTACCAAATATCAAAACCCGTCCAGAAATAACTAAGTTTTATTAGCAAAAAAGGCCGCCTGCCCGGCGACCGGCCCTCGCCATACCAATAGTCAAGTTTTTTTGTTGTTGAAAAATTCGACTAAAAATAGGAAACTAATTGAATAGAATTAAATAAGTATGCCTAATGATATCACACGAAATAAAGACAAATATGCTTTTTAAACTGGCAGCAATTGCGTATCAAATAATAATATTACCGTCTTACTTTTGTTTCCGATTCCTTCGTTTTCCTATCGCCCTAAGAGATTCATTAATTTTAAATAGCGAATCCGGACCAGAAGAAACGGATAAATTACCAAATAACGGCGAGGTTATTTCGTAAATCCGGCGACGGAACACCGGCGACGTTTTTTTTTCTCGAGTCTGACAAATAACTGACAACATTGGTGTCATTAAATTGAGATAGGCCGGATATCACACATAAATCTGCTATTAAGCACCCCCCCCCCCCCCCCTATACATCCTGCAAGTATAAATATCTCCATAATAAAATTTCTTGCCTAATGTTCCCTACATGGGTCAACTTGGTTGGGGAAGGGGGGGGGGGGGGGGGGCGTATGGATGAATTTTAGCTCACCGAAGGGAGCTTAACTTATCACTTGCCGTCCGTCGTCGTCCATCGTGAACTTTACATTATCGACTTCTCCTCCCAAACTACTGAACCAAATTTGGTGTGCATGTTCCTTATAATATCAAATTTGTACAAATAACCTTGCCGCGCTCACAAGGGGCACCACAAGGGGCATTACTCTGATAGCACCCATACTTTTTTTTAATTTTTTTTTTAAAATCTTCTACTCCAGAACCATCATTTAGAACATTTTGATATTTGGTATATAACATCTCTAGGGGTGGGGGAGGGGTGGGGGTGGGGCGTGGGGGTGTCAGTCAGATTCAAGTTTGTTCAAATCGAGTCCATGGGTTAATAATCGGGTTCCGAATTTTAACTTAGTGAAATATGAGGAAATTTCTTTAAAAATCGTTCACATTTGGTATGAATGCTTCCGTATTTGGTATACAACATCTCTAAGAGGGTCAGATTCAAGTTTGTACAGATCGGGTGCCTCAGTTAGTATTTGGGCTCTCTATTGGGGCCCAAAGATTAACTTGATGCAATGTGAGGACATTTCTTTAAAAACCTCCTTCATCTCAAGGGGGATCAGGTTCAAGTTTGTTAAATTTGTGTCCCTGGCTTATTATTTGGGCTCTCTACGGGCAGGGGTAAGGGTGGCATGGGGAGCATGATAGGTTCAGGTTTTTTTTCAAATCGATTCCTTAGTGTTTTTCCATAAAATTTGCCTTTTCATTCCTTTGTAGTGTTGATGAACCATGTATAACTGAATGTGACCCCAAATACTTCTTTGAACCACGTTGGCAGGTGAGCGATTAAGGACCCTTGGGACCTCTTGTTTAGTCAAGTTGTGACGAAGTCAGGCTCGACATGTAGTTTGGTGAATGGCGGGCGGGCGTAAACAATTGGTTTCCGGATGATAACTTGAAAATGGTTCGACCCACGTTCATGAAACTCCATAGGTAGGTTGGCATCGGTGAGTGGAAGAACCCTATTTATTTTGGACTTGCTTGGTCTAAGGTCAAGGTCACAGTGACTATGAACATAGTAAATTGTAAACAATTGGTTTCCGGATGATAACTTGTCTATGATCAAACTCACATTCATGAAACTTCACAGGAAGGTTGGCATCGGTGAGAGGAAGAACCGTATTTATTTCGGACTCGCTAGGTAAAAGGTCAAGGTCACAGTGACCTTCAACATAGTAAATTGTAAACAACTGGTTTCTGGATGATAACTTGACTACACTTGAACCCACATTCTTGGAACTTCATAGGTAGGTTGGCCTAGTTGAGTGGAAGACCCCTATTTATCTTGGACTCGCTAGGTCAAAGGTCAAGGTCACAGTGACCTTGAACGCAATAAATCCAATCGGAATTATTATTTTATTTTTTTTTTTTTGGGGGGGGGGTGTGCCCCCATGGCTGCGCCACTGTGCCCCCACTTGGACAATCGTGATTAAGTGCCTTGCCCAATGACACGACGCAGTTACCCCTGCTGGGGATCTAACCGTGTATCTCTCGGCTTGATGTTAGTAGTAAATCATGTACACGATCGACCCACATTGGCCGTATCTCATGTGACATGGCCCAGTTACTTCATTTTTGGTTGTCAGTGGTAGCCCACGTGAGTGCCATCTTGTGACAACATCCCCATAGTGATACGTGGTCCTAGTGTGTGCATGCACCGTGCGTTTTGTTGAGGTGAGACGGGTGCATGTCGTCCATTTTTTATATCTGAGACCGCCGTCTTGGTTTCTACTGTAGCACATGCTTGCTATGTGACCCAAAACCTTCTAATAGGAAAGGGGTGTGTTCAGAGGGTGTGTTCGATTGAATAGGAGTAAATTTAATTACAACAAACAACCTGACAATCCCTCTAAATAATCCAAAACTACCCAAACTACCAAACCCTCATCTAGGGCTTATAATAGTAGCACGCAATGAATGATGAGAGGTCTCATGTGGATAAATTTTACGTGAACTAGAATAAATCGAATTACCACGAACATCCAGACAAACCCTCTAAACCATCAAAACAACTTTATTTGGCACGGATTCCTCAATTTTGGACTTAAAAGAGTAGCATGCAGTGCTTTAAGGTGCGTTTCCTGGTATGAGTACTTGTATTTGTTCGAATACTTTGTAAAATTACCCAAATAAATCCAACAGTTCTTTTACTAGTGCGGATTTCCCACTAAATATTAGGTTTCTATCTGTTGTCCCCTAGAATTCTTCTTTTTGCCCAACAATAGACGCATTCCTTTGTATAAGAGTAACTTTATTGTTTCGAATGTGCACCAAAGTCTCGGTATTTTATCTATCCCGATATATTCTGTGGTTTATCCTTCTATTTCCTGGCCCGTTTTGCTTTTCACTGGCCCCATTTCTGCCTATCCCAACAGTCTATTTTGTCCTGGACGTCTCTGTGTTTGCCTTCCCTGTGTATAGCGAAGTCCTCTATGATCCTCAAACCCAAAATACAATAAAGCAGGGATAGGTATTATCCGAACGACTCGAATCTTATCGAGCGAATAAGCTTTTGAGCAATTACTGAAAAAGTCATTGCTCGAACGACTCAAATCCCATTGAGCAAATGAGTATCGAAAGAGCAATTTCTTTTACGACTCTTAATGCTCATCCGGGTATAGGAGGATACCTATGACATGATGACGTAGTACTCTATATACCTGATGATAATTTAGCTCCTAGCATCTGCATCCCCGTGGGAACCCCGGGAAGTAAGCAGCACTTGTTTACTGTGGTAAACCAGTTCCGCTTTACTAGTAAAATAGGACCCAGTCACCAATGCGTGGGGTGAAAGTCCTCTAAAATGGGCAACATGTTGATCAACGATTGACTAAACTTGACTTCATCTCCATGTTGTGTCACGATTAGCCATGGTGCATAAATATGTGACGTCAACCACCAAATAACAAACAAACAAACCTAGCATCTGCCCAGTTCTAGACCTCTCCGTGATCTTCATATCTCCAACACCACTATTACTGATTTTCCCAATATTGCCATCGTCTGCCCTATGATTATCTTTTACAGTAGTCACCAAAACCTGTAGTCTTCTTCCACTCTTGCAGCCTTGTACCATTATTAGCACCAGTACAGGTTTGCTAACCATCTCAGATTGCTCGAACGACCAGGATCGAACAAATGAGTAATTGCCTGAACGAGTGACTTCACTTCTTTTGCTCGTCTAGGTATTGAAGGATGGGAAGGATCTTGGGAACTAACAACGTGATATAATAACCTTAGTTATTGAAAGTGACGTACAATCCAGCTCATAATATAGTCTTGGTTTTTGAAAGTGTTGTTAAACTCCAATGAACCAATTTGCCAGTGAATTATGATCTTTTGTCAGTTTAAACTTAAAGAATGAAGGTTTGTTTTACTATAGCTTGTCTCAAGTTTGATCCCTCCGCAATCTTTCAAAATTTCCCGATTGCCATATTTGTCGCCACCTTAACATTTGAACATACATGTGTTGTTCTGTGTTTATTGCATGTCGCTGTACAACACGTTTTGGCAAATTGTTGTATTTCACATAACTGCTGCTATTTCTGCGATATATACCATCTCTTTCCTGAAAAATCTTGCTTGGGGCCTGCAATATTTACCGAAATTGACAATATTGGGTGTGCACCATTACGTGTCACGTATTTTCATATTAGCCTCTGAAACAAGAGTATCGGATCAACAAAAACTTTATCGCCGCCAACGTTGATTGAGTTGGATTGGTTCATTGTGGCAACAGTATCCTTCCGTTTGAAGGAAAATTCCATGATGTTCTCTCCAGTCATGCGGTCAAGGATTTTCTGTCCAACAGCCATGCAATTATCGACATTAGCAGACTTATCAGCTGTCATTCCATTCACGATGTTGTGGAGCGATTTATCGCCCGAAAATGGAGGTATGTTGTCAAAGAACTGTAGTATAGTTATGAGATCTTTGTTATCTCGTTTCTGTCTGTCTGCTGAACAATCCACATGTGGCGTATCTGGGGCAGAGCTCTGAATGCCCGAGAACTGCATCATGGCAGTGTTGACGGCAGCGCACGTGGGCATAGAGAGGTAAGCCAGGTAAGTCGTTGGAGTTCACTTATGCCTCTCCCCCTTGTTAAACCCCCCACCGACTTCATACTGCGCATCAATACTTGTTCAATAATGAGATCGGTGGAGAGACCAGCCCACTGACGATCGCTACGGCGAAACACATGTCGCCCTTCGAGAAAATCCGCCCAGATGTTCGGTCGAGTTTGTTGAAGGTCTGACATGTCCTGTAAATATATTCTTGCAGATTTCGCGTACAGGTTATGACCACATGCTGCAAAATACGGCAGCATTTTGGTCACTGTTTCCAGATTCAACTTCCAGTCACCGAGACGCTCTGCTCTGATGAAACTTCTCAATAGGTCGATCATATCCATGTACAGAAGCCACAGCTTTGATGTTCGAGATTCCCCCAACTTCGCTTTGAGTGAGTTAACTGATGTTCGTATGGTGTTTATAATGTCGCCGTACTTTGTAATTACATCCTCCGTGGTCGTGGTCCCTGCTAATATGTCTCCGTACAAGTCGCCAGCTTTCTTCAATGGACCTTCTGTGATAATGTGCTTACTCTCCCAATTTGTCGTACAAATGTCGACATTTCAGTCGGATTGTGTGTCAGACATAGCAGGAGGGCTTTCGGAGGTCGGTTGGTCTCCAAGAATGTCTGGGTTGGTACGGGAGACAAAACATACTGGTGGTAGTTTCCGTATGTGGGCCATTGGTGGGTTCGCATGTCTCATTAGATGACGCTGCATCTGCAGACTCCGTTTGAAATGAAAGGTTTGAAAACAAAATGGAATTCAGTGCAGAGTCCACCAACATATGTCCTCGAATAGCTCTTGCCATTGCTTTCCCCGACAGCATATGTAGAACGACATTGGGAGCGTATACTGTTTCCAAAACATCTGATAGTCCAGACCCTGCCATCACATGGCCAACACATCCAAGGAAGCTCATATCAGTGTAAAAACCTCCCAACCTCAATACAACAGACTGTATAGTTCTATCCGACGTCTCCGAAGACAATACTATTCTTGACTTCCACCACAGTGGCTGATCGAATGTCAGAATTGGAGTAGTGCTATATTTAGCAGCATTCTCCGACACGATTCTCTTGGATCCATATCAATCAACGGTAGAAAGAATACCGAACCATTCCCAATGTATTCGCCCTTGTTGATCATTTGCATACTTCCAGACCACGAAGGTCTTGGGGTTTTGATCACCCAAGACAATTTTCACATCAGATCCTGGGTAGTCGAGATGTGGTTTTCACCGCCGTCGATGTTCTTAATCTCTCTAAACTTCTCCTCGATAGCCCCAACCCAAGATGATTTATAAAAGTGTATACCTATGCGACCAACAGCGATGGTGTCTGCGGTCGAAACCGCTTTTCGTGGTATTGGTTTGATGTGACCTGTTTGCGGCGTCACTGTCGCAATAATCCCCATTCCGTGGAACGTCCCCATTCCGTCTATAGTGCACGTGTTGTGATCAGCATTGTCAGCTACATATTGAACGAAACTATCAGATGTAACGCCTGGAATTTCGAGATTGCTATTAGCTGCAGTGTTAGATTCAAACTTTCTAACTTCGCTGTAGGATACGCACAGTCCGAGGCTATTGAGGCAGTCAACCAAAAATTTTGACCCAAAGTTGTGGTGTAGTTGTAGTCCGAGTCCGATAAAAAGTGGAGACAGCAGGACTCTCGGTCGAGTTGCCTGCATAATGCACTGTCATATGGGGGAAACTTTAACGTCAGCTTCTTTCTCAATGAACAACTCCTGGAGTAGCACACGCAGAGTTTCTGGTAGAAAGTGAATGTTTTTTTCAACTGACGATATATCGTCTACATTGGGGTAAGTGTCTTTCGTTCTAGCCTCGATATCCTTGATATCACATTTCAATAGTTTTGCGGCTGTTTTGATCAAGCGACATTTCTCTTGCAGGACGTCGCCACCACGCGGTGCGCGATAATAGTCGTGCAAAATCTTCGCATCTGTCCCTCGAAATGTGACAACGTCTCAGACAAACCGTTTATTTCTGTTATTACAATCTGATGAGAAAAACGATCAACTAGTTTCTTTTTCATATAACGGTTAGAATACGGCTCTAGTCCGCTTTCGATGAGGCTTTCCTTCATACGCGAAACAAGATCACTGACTGTTATTTGTTCATTGTCGTTCTCCTCTAGAAATATAACTGCATCATTGAACGCTTTAGCGCGCACAACATCATCGGGACGACCAACTCGTTTAGTTTTACCCAACGTTTCACCTACAGGCGCGTCTGTAAACTCGCGAGGCGTCTGTCGTTTCGTTCGAAAATTAACACTACGTATCTTGTGATAAACAGCATCTGCGGCAAAACAATCTGCGGCATACTCCAACCGTCCGAGAACTTCCAGAGCCCACTTATCATTGTTTCGTTCTGAGCACACCTGTCGTATAGTGTCCTGGAATTGATTTTCGGTTCGCACAAAACAAGCTGAAGCTGTCTCAAGTTCATTATTTTTATTTCTCCGGCACGGATTTCCGCAGAAAAGACAGTCATTTGCGAAGATAAACTTTACTTGCGCCTTTCGGAGATTGTATGTTCGCTCTTCCGACGAATCTGGCTCCGCACTGCGCTTCACAGCTGCTTCTAACAAATTACGATTGGTGTGCTTTCGTCGACATTCAACATGAACACTCTGTCCAGGAACCGTTCTGATGCCACTTTGTCGTTCACCACTGGCTCGGCTTATGCCGTCAGATCCTTCTTTAGTCAGACAAACTGTCTCTTGTCCGCTCAAGAGTGAATGCCCACAAATTGCACAATCCATTCCATCAACTGACCTGGAAGTATAAATTAGACAGATAGTATAATATTTCAACTGAAAATATGTTTCATTGAGTTATAGAACGAGAATGATGTGTAAAATATTATAGACAAACTGTTAACTGGCCTTTTTATTTATTTATATCAGATTCTCAAAAACATCTCACTCAATCGAGTCAGTTAATTAGTAAAGTGCTGAGTTTTTTTCTGACAACAAATTAAAGCTCATATACTGCTCTATTACATTTAAATGGATAGTGCCTTATAGGCTCTATCCAATTAAATGTCAGAGAGCAAGGTATTGTAAAAAAATCTGATTCATATCAGGGACAATAAAGGCTTCCTCAGGCAGAATGTAGCTACAAACAGTTATTGCCTGTCACTTTTAATAAAAAACCGAAATAGGGCTTTCAGCACTCTACCAGTTAAACGTTTTTGCGTGGACGTGTCTGGCGTTCCATACTTTTACAGACAAATCAAACGTGACCTCGTTTCTTCCAAGACATTCTATGACGGTACGTGGTCAGCAAACAATGGTCTATTCTTTCGTTATTTCTTGCTCATTATATTGTGATTACATCACGTTACTTTTAATTAAAATTAGAGATAAAAAAACGATATGGGACACATACATTAATTTTCATTTTGTAGGCACAAATCTTCATTCAGTGGTGTGCGTTTTTACCAAAAAACAGGCACACGCCTATCGGCATTCCACCGGACACTTGAGAAATTGAGTTTGGCGAGACCGTTCGGTACAGGATATTTGACTTATTTAATCACTTATTTATTGCATGCGTCTTGATTGTTTGCCTGTAAACTTACCTTTGTGAGCGTAGTGCAATTGCAGTTACTAATATAAGGATTGTTGATTGTAGAAACATTAATAAATATCTGCGTTTTGTCTTCGTGTTGACGTGGTGAATCTTCACAAAAATCTACGATAAGCTGCACCTGTAATCCTGCGTGCCAAAAATTCGGGTTTCTAAGAGAAAGGAAAAACATATCGTAAAAGTAATAGAAACCTTCTCGATGTTTACCAAATTGTCCACATACACCTGCAGATTCGAAAAATGCAAAAAAACGTTTTGTTGCAATTTGTTCAGGGTCCAGTCACAGAGTGATTAGACTATTAGTACTTACTACACACCTTAACGTTGTGATAAAATGTTTTCCAGTCCAAGGTGGTTCCGTATCATTCCTGCTTCACCTGTGAAAGAGATAGAGGATATTCACGAAAATTTGATGAATACCGAAAATATCTCGTGAGTGGCTACAAAGAAATATGAGGATCTTCACGAGCGACGCAGTCGCGAGTGAAGATCCTCATATTTCTTGTAGCCATGAACGAGATATTTTCGGTATTCATCAAATTTTCGTGAATTTTCTTTTTATTTAATGCTCTACGACTACAGACTCTCCAATTTGTGGCCTTTATTTGCCATTAAGGCGCAAAATTTATGTGCCGAACCGGCGTCCATACAACAATTACAACAACCAAACTCCAACCATTGGAATGTGTGAATATCCGCACAAAAAGTAGTCCCGTCTTATTTCTCCCCTAACTTTACGATTTACCAAGGATGGCGAATTGAAATAATCGCAATGTGTTTCGAAGAAATAGAACAATAACAAAAAACACCACTTTCTTATTTTCAATAACAAGACACGTCATTTTATTTTTTTTGAACTCAATGCACTGAAGACGTGTGAAGTTGAACTGAAGAAATTTGAAAGTGATTTCGGCTTTTCGCTGGAAGGTGAATGAGAAAGTCAAACTTTGAAACCGCTGATTTAATGAATTGATTTAGTCACTGTCACTATCAATTATTCGAATTCGTTTGTATTTGGGACTCTGGAATTCATTACTGATGTGCTGACTCGTTTAAAGTACATGTGATTCGTCATCCGAACCTACGATGAAATATCGATTTCTAAATATCATTTTGATATTTTGTTTTGCCGACCGACAGGGGAATATGACTTAATTTTTCAGTGTGAATTGATGCCTGAGCATTAAGTAAATTTGTTTTCCTGTTTATCATTGCAACATTTATACCGCTACAGTTTTAATTGTTTGCAGTGCGAAATTGTACACAAAGACAATATCCTCAAGTATTTGGCCAACCTTCAGTCGTTTGGTAAGTGAATTTTAGTGTAGATTTTCCCTCTGTCTCCTAGTTCAGTTATAACATCTCACCATGTTTGACTTGTTTGTTTCACAGTTACTAACTTATTGTACGGACTGACTTAACGAAGGGAACATTGGGATTGCTTCTTTATATATTATAGATTTCCCGCCCCTGAACTAAATTGAAAGTTCTAAAAATATTTAGAACTTTCAATTTAGTTCAGGGGTGGGAAATCTCAAAATATCCGGGATAAACATCGTAGTGGATGGGTGGGGTCTGAGCCTCAAGTGTTGATGTTCTGGTGTCCACACATGTTTCCAAATTCATTTCAGAGACAAATTAAAGCTACCAACATTTCTACATTTCTTTTCGTAAGAACCATGCTTTTGTTTCTTTCCCGCCCATCTGTCAAAAGCAAGTCAGGGAGTGTCAAACGGTGCTGTTGAGCTGTGATTACACCAGGTTGATTTAGGACCTGTTGAATTTCACTCATTTGTTTCACCAAAACAAACACACTTGTTATTGTCCACTGTAAAATGACCCGATGTTGACACGGAGCAGTGCAACATTCATAATAACACATAACACATATGTATTAATTCGCAAGTCACTGTTCACGCGGGTTGTTAACACTATATTTCTTATTAAGTATATAAGAATGTCGTGTGCGCAAAATTGGATACTACTGAGTAACTGAGAGTTCGTAAAATACGTCATTTCTCAATTTTTTCATCCTTTCCGTCGCAGAGTACATAGCAGTAAACAAGTAACTTCTCTAAATTAAATTATAGAACTTAACATTGAATAAGATGTGGCCTCCTTGGAGTACAAATGTTGGTTGAGCGTGTGAAGTTTTACAAAATCCATGCAACTTAATATGCCCAACAAACATTTATGTTAAGGTAGAGAGACAGCTTATTCATTTCCAACTTTTTTTAGTATACTAATGTTTAATTTCTAAAATAAAATGAGAATTTCCTTGTAATTTACATCTGAACAATGATCTGAGTGCGGATAACATTAGTTCAGTTGTTTATTTGTTTGTTTTCCAAGCTCGTTGCTTTATGCGTTTGCTGCCATCACCACCAACACATGCCACCAATTAAACGCTGAAATTTCTCTTTAATCAGATAATCATATTCATTGAAAACATTGCTAATTATAAAGTTGAATCTCTCATCAAGGGCTCTGCGAATCTCAACTTTAGATTCGAATGGAATGCCGAATTTTTAATTGAATGGAATCCTGAATGGAATCTCACCGCCTATTAAGCTGCACATACTGTGCCTTTTCCTGTAAACGTAAATATCCACAATCTTCATTCAAGAAGTGTTGTTTGCAACGGCAATTAGTCAGTTTTAACCCTTTACCCAACGTAACGGTCAAAACCGGCCAGCGCTATTCTCAAAAATCGCCAATTAATTAGCAAAATATTTTCATTTTTTGTCTCAAAACCATAGGTTATGACCCCTCGTTGGAACGAGCTCGTCGAGCTCGTTCCAACGAGGGGTCGTAACCTATGTTTTTGAGACAAAAAATGAAAACATTTAGTTATTCAAGAATTTTGTTTGCAAGTGTCGTCTGCTTTTCATGTTAGTTAAAGGGTTAAATCGAAATGAGGAATACTACGAAACAGAATATAAGTACAGTTAAAACTAGACGCACTGTCATGAAATGTGGGCTTATCTAGGCTTAATTACGCGTAGGAATTGCGCGCAGTTGCCATATCGAATGACATCCAAAGCACGACAGGTTCTCCTGGTCACTCAGAGCAAACATAGGCAATGTTTCTTCCAATGGACCTCCGGGCTAAAAACATTGCTTGTGCACAGGCCATATGTACAGGATTTGACAGCCTTTCTGTGGTCATAACGCGAAGATTAACGGACAGATGGACGTACTATTTGCGCGCATTTCGTGACAGGTCTTCTAGATTTAACTGTAAATGATGGCTGCAAATCTATAAACATGATAAAATCAACATTTATATGACTATACCTGTCATAAAAAAGTCCATTGCCTGAAGCATTGCTTGTGCAATGCCATATGTACAGAATTCGATATGGTCATAACGAGTAGATTAACAGAATCTAAGTAGTTTCGAAAGCGGGTCCTCTTTGGACTCTTCTATCAGCTGGTCCCCTGTACAGGAGATCTGATGATAGAAGAATAGGTCAAGAGGAGAAAGTGTGTAGGCACCACGACCGAAGATTCGACAAAACCTGAGTCAGCGCACTTGAAAACGAATCGAATTTTGTAGCTTCGCAGCGCCTACTCTAGTCATTGTAACTTTCATCATCACTAACAGAGATATCTTACGCACGTTCAACGTTTTCCATTCTTTCTCCAACTCATCTCTCGCTCTTTCCTCACCGATAGCTGGTGACACAGCCCGTCTATTTTCAAGTTTGAGGATATTTCAGGCAGGCTGTCCAGATGATTTGTCTCTCAGATTTCAAATGCAATCATCGGACAATTTGAATAAGGTAAGATAGAGAGCTTATACCCAGGTCGAATACCCAGGCCCAACACTCTATAAACTGCGGGCGTTCTAAATGTTTCCTTCGTCAACTGTCAAGGAGTGCAATTCCCCAACCCTAATCTTCGGTATCTAATGGAAACAAGCTGCTTTGGGGTCCAAATAAATTAATGAACTTTGTTTGGAAAAATTAAGCACGACGGGAAGTTAAGTTACCATTGGTATGAAGCATTTGGACTAGCCGCATTACAGGCACTGACACTCGTGAGATTCTCTCAAACACCACACTATTACTGAAAAAGTTCTAGCAGTCGTTGGACCTCCCACAGAGCCATTTTATAACACTCTGTACATAAAATTGGATCTGTGAAGAGGAAGGCCCAAATGCCTGATGATGGCTAGTATGTACGTCTACGACTGGGGACCTTTTTCTAGGACAGGATCCACATCAGCCAGGGTATGTAAAGCCGGAAGCCTAAATACCTGATAATGGCTAGCGTGTATGTCTATACTGGTGGAGCCTCTCTAGGACAAGCTGTACAAAATACAGGGTATGTAAAAAGGAAGCCCAGATGCCTGATGAAGCTAGCATGCAAGTCTAGTAATGCACGTCGATGGTACACATGTCTTCAACCTCTGAAACCTTGCTTGAGCGGAGCTTGAACAGAGTTAGAATGTTGGGGAGCTGACAGTTGCTCGTCGATGCTCGGTGTCGATGCTCGGTGGTTCTCTCCGGGTCACGGTCATGATTAGCCATTGTGCATAAGTATGTGACCTTAAACACCAATAAATAAATAAATAATAATAAATATGTATGTCTAACGTCTACTGGGCCCTTTCGGGACAAACTCTAAAACAGGATATGAAATGAGGAAAGCCATAATGCCCGATGATGGCTAGCGTGTATGGGCCTATACTCGATATGGCGATTTCCTCCGATCCTGAACATCGGCAACCGCTGTAATCGGTTTTTAGATGTGCTAATATTTGCCTTCTCAGAAAACAATTAAGCTGGCATTAGGCATGCAGCAGTACATGTACGCAATGAAAATGCCACAGTTCAGTACCTTTTGTAAATAAAATTCTTTTAATTGTTTACATTTTTTTTATAATTCTAGAGATACATTAAACATAAAAAATGTTCGAACTAGAACATAACTTTATCAGCCATTATTTGGTTATCTTGGCGATAGTTGGACACAGAGACGACTAGGCCCCAGTTCTCCAGTCAGCAGTAAGGGTGGGTGAAATATATACAAGTGGTGACAACGTTTTATAGCCGAATCTGTAAATAAAGTAACACTTGGGTAAACTGTTAATGAACATGTTTTATTTCTATAAGCTGTGTATGTACCACGGTGATGTAAATGTACAGAATAGAAAGTAAGCTCATTTGCTTAACTCTCTCATCCCTGTCACAGACACCCACACTTCCTTGCATTTCTCCACCCCATACAGTTAAAACTAGAAGTCCTGTCATGAAATGCACGCAAATAGCACGTTGATCTGCGCGTTAATGTACGCGGTATGGCCATGGTAAAGCTATCCAATTCTGTACATATGGCCTGTGGACAAGCAATGTTTCAGCCAATGGACCTCCGGGTAACCCGGAGGTCCATTGGCAGAAACATTGCATGTGTTTGCCGTGAGTAACCAGGAGAACCTGCCGTGATTTGGATGTCATTCGATATGGCAATTGCGCGCTATTCCAACGCGCAATTAAGCCTAGATAAGCGCACTATTCGTGACATGACTTCTAGTTTTAACTGTAGTGGGATATTATACCTCGCGTGACTTCCTTGCATTCTGATTGGCTGAAAGGTGATACCCTATTTCGTGTAGTTGTCCAGCACAGAGCTGAAGGGTGACTCCATGCGGGCACTATATGTTTTCTATTTTTAGCACGGGCACTATAAGCATTTTCTGGTTATAAATACGTACAAAGCAACGATTTATCCAAAATGGTGGCAGAAAATCCCAGCCACCAATTAGACAATTCGATTTACATAAAAAATATACACTTCGTTTTTTTAGTGTCGCAAGAAAAGCCGTTTTTCGAGGTGATACGTTCCGATAAATAGAGATGATTACCATTATGTGGATGTACAAAATATGTATCCGAGTCGAGCTCCGGGTTCTAAGAGCTGATCACGTCGAGTCGAAGACGAGTCGTGATCTACCCTTAGAACTCGGAGTGAGACATTGGCAGAGGCGAGGAATAGTGTCACTGTGTCGAACAATGATCAATATCCACACATTATTCTCATTTCTCCTTTATTGTTTAAAATAAAAACATCATTACATGTTTACAATTTGGATTGTAGATTATTTGGTTAATTTACATTATAGGGTTGTTCGATATAATATAAGGACTAGTGCATGGCTTGTTGACTACGCCCATATAGTGCCCAGTGAGGTGGTGTAGTTCCTTCTGCTTCGCGTCGGGAACTACACCACCTCATAGGGCACTGTATGGGCGTAGTCAACTCCAGGCCATGCACTATTCCTTACGTAGTAATGTGGTTGGGGGTGTGGAGTTGATTTGCTGGACGCATGTTTCCCATGACCGAGAGACCCAAAATGGTCTCCAGTATAGGATTTCGCATGCGACAGAAACCTCACATTCGCCCGAAGAGCATTGACTGTTGCCGATAATTTTAGAATTTTGCAAAATATTATCCGGTGAGCATCCCCAAACCCGAACCCTCTCCCCCCATAATGGCCTTCCGCATTTCTTGCTTGCTCTCTGGAAACTTGATTAGGCACTCTCTATTTTTGAATCCTGGCTGTGCGCGTGTGCTAATGGTGTGGAGTGAGGTTCAAGAACACAGACTCTCCAACAAAATAGTTATAACCGTATTAGGTTTGCGTCACCAACTCTTATAAAAACTTGCACACGTGTGGACGTTTAACACCTCTTATAGGAGTTCTCTCTGTGCAACTAGCACACAGGTAAATCAAACGTTGTAACTGCTGATATTTTTCACAACTGATACTTTCAGAATTTATTACAAGAAGAACTGTGTGCAGCAAGAACGGCGCGTGGACTCAATTGTAGTGATTTACCTGATGACAGTTACAATCAAAGGTAATAACTTTTTGTTCTCACTTATAAATTCATTGTTAGTTACTATAGAAACGAAGTGGTGCCAAGTGATGTCGGCACTGAATGCGTCTACTGATTGGCTAAATTGGCAGAAACAAATGTAATGACGCTATTTTGGATAAGGTAGTTTGTCGTTTTATATTGAATCGCGCATTATTTCTATGGCCGGTGGCTAGAAAAAATCGTCGTCGCTTTCAGATTTCAGAGTTCAAAATCGACATCCAGGTATTAAAGTTCTATGTACCCTGGATGCTACCCGAAATAACTGTTTGGACATGTCAATCCAAAACACTGACTATACGAGGAACGGAATCAAAGCACTTTCGGTTGTGGAGACCCCTTGAATTCATCTTCTGCCATCAGGTCTCCTGTACAGGAGACCCGATGATAGAAGAACAGTTCACGGAGGTTCCGCATCCAGATCTACATTCATTCCATTCTGTAGTATTTCTCCTTTTTATTGACTTGCCCAAACAGATGAATTGCCGTTGCAACCTATACCTCCAGAGTGGAAACTGAGAATATTTACGGTTGTACGAAGATGCAATATCTACAATTAAAAAAAAAAAACGGTGAAATTCAATTCGGGATTCGATTATTCGACATTTTATGCCAGATTTGATTCGGCATTCCATTCGAATCGATATTTGAGATGCGCTGAACCTAGGATGAGGGATCAACTTTATGATTAGAATATGATATCAGAGAAAAGACAAGAGAACATGTGTACGATTCGAAAACGTTCGAGTCAAGGCCACTCAAATCGAATTGAGTCATCCGATTGATGTCGAATCGATTCGTAGGTCGGAGCTTCACATGATCATTCTACATAATATCTCATAGCATATTATTTAATTAGGTTATATTATCTCATATCAAATTACTTTATTAGGTCATATTACCTTATATCAAATTACTTAATTAGGTTATATTTGTTATATTATCTCATATCAAATTAATTAATTAGATTATATTACATCATATCATATCATATCAATTACTTTGATTATATTATCTCATATCAAATTACTTAATTAAGTTATATTATCTCAAATAATATTACTTGCTTTTGTTAAATTATCTCATATCACATCAGTTACTTAGGTTATATTATCTCATATCATGTTACTTGCTTAGTTTATATTATCTCATATCAAATTACTTAATTAGGTTATATTATCTTATATCATATTACTTAATTAGGTTATATTATCTCATATCATATTACTTGCTTAGGTTATATTATCTCATATCAAATTACTTAATTAGGTTATATTATCTTATATCATATTACTTAAGTAGGTTATATTAGCTCATATCATATTACTTGCTTGGGTTATATTATCTCATATCAAATACTTAATTAGGTTATATTATCTTATATCATATTACTTAATAAGGTTATATTATCTCATATCATATTACTTACTTAGGTTATATTATCACATATCATATTACTTGCTTAGGTTATATTATCTCATATCATATTACTTAATTAGGTTATATTATCTCATATTATATTACTTACTTAGGTTATATTATCTCATATCAAATTACTTACTTAGGTTATATTATCTCATATCATATTACTTAATTAAGTTATATTATCTCATATCATATTACTTAATTAGGTTATATTATCTGTTATCTATTAGATATGAATTTCTTTCTCAGAATTGCCCATTATCAAACTCGACTGATATGGTTTCAAACTCAGCTGATATGACGGCGATTTCGACCTATACGAACGAACCTAGTGTTGTCCCCTTTGACGAGTTACTGCGTGCAACCAATTTGTTCACATCGAAATGTATTCGTCGAACGCAATCAGGACAATTGACATTACCAGGCATAATGGAGTTGTTTGAAACTGCGTTTTTTATACGGTAGGAATTAACCATTTACAAAACGAATCGGCCGCATCCGCCCGCGTAATATGCAAATTCAGCAGTTGAAAAAAAATAATTTTTCAAAAAATTTCAACAAAACCATATCATGTCACTGAGCTCGTTCCAATGAGGGGTCACATGGTATGGTTTTGTTGAAATATTTTGAAAAATTAAAAAACATGATATTTAAAATAATAAATGTTGATATGGTCTGAGTTGGGTAAAGGGTTGATGATTGTAAGGATCAAGTTGTTGAAAGTAGAAAGAAGAGTGTTTTACAGAATGTGCTGAACAAATTAAGAGTCGAAAGCGGAGATTCGTCGAAATGGAAGAAGAGATAGATGGAGTGGTTTGAAACAGAGTTTTGAGCGGTTATGATTTCATGGTGGACAATACACTGCAAAAAATATAGGTTCTCTTTAGAACCAAAACTGGTTCTAATCTTGTCCCTGAGATGGAACCAGTTCTGTTTAAACAGTACTTATTTCAAATCAAATAAATTTATAAAGATTAACATTAAATATTAACAGAATTAAACATAAATAGAGGGGGTTTCAGCTGTAAGTTTAGAGCTTATACGAGGTTGTCTCAAATCATTATTAAGCAAAGGAGATATGAACAGTTGGCATATTGAACCAGTTTCGACCAAAACTGGTTCGATATGCCAACTGTCCATATCTTCTTTGTTTCAAAATGTATGGCGACTGCGTTGAATAAGCTTCAAGTTTACTGCTGAATCTACTTCATTCATGTAATATTCTGTTAAAATTGAATGCTAATCTTGGTAAATTTATTTGATTTGAAATAAATACTGTTTAAACAGAACTAGTTCCATCTCAGGGACAAGATTAGAACCAGTTTTGGTTCTAAAGAGAACCTATTTTTTTTGCAGTGTACGTAATGATTAGCTGGATGAAGAGAAGGAAGAAGCGAGTTGTACAGACAATTCCTCGCAAAGTCATAATCGGAGATTCGTCGAAGTGGGAGAAGAAGTAGTTCAACTATCTGAACGACGCGGCTTCCCCAGTGTGAACAGATAGCTCAACTAGTAGTAGGAGAAGCGAAAACTTTGTGGAAAGAATGAGAAACAATAATACTGTTAGAAAAAAAAACAACAAAGCTGAGAATTTTTAAAATTATTTGCTACATCAATCAAGAGTGTATGACTCGGTTCTTTTCATATCGGCCGAGATATCAGCCCTAGGTAACGTCATATCTGCCTGAGACAGACGTTGGTTAGTTTCATATCGGCCGAGATATCAGCCCTCGATGACTTCACTTCAGCCGTTGACCTTCTGCCACAAACTGATATGAAGTTCCATCGGTCATATATAACCGTCGATCTGAGACTAACGAAGTAACAACCTATAACAAAACAGGAATAATATAACCTACGCAATGCCCATTGCATACTACAGATGATATATATACTTCTCAAAGTTTGCAAAGCACCAAGTATATCCAACTACCTGCTTTACGTTTTAGTTGGAATATTGTTATGAAAAGTGTATATATTTTATATATAATTATATATTTAATGATTTAAGCACAGAAATTAAGATTTTGTTTGTGTTGGAAATTATTTTTTAGCTTTTGAATACGATAACCATGGAACATTGATATTATTGGTAACAGAGGATTTTTTTCAAATTTGCCAAAAAGTTGACGTAGCGAACTGATATGGGTTCAATATCGAGTATTGAACCCATAACTCGAAACACTGCCATCACATGTGACACAGATCACGCATCGTGGCATTCCGTCATATCTAGGTCCTGATTGAAACAGTAAGAATGGGGGCCGATTCGTCCGTTGTATACATACGAATTGCGAGAATTTCAATGTGCATTGGAAACCTATTCTGACAACTTTATTATCCTTTTACCAAACGTAATGGAAAAAGAACGGCCTGCGCTATTCACAAAAATCACCATTCAATTGTTATTATTGGTAGAATACGGGGCGCGGTGGCATTGTGGTAAGCGGTTCTCGTCAGATCACCGAAGTTAAGCAACGTCGAGCTCGGTTAATCCTCGGATGGGTGACCGCCTGAGCGATCGATTCGCACTCCCTCGTTGAGTCCTTGGGCAAGGCACTTAGCCCCGATTGTCCACATGGGGCCTCGATGACGCCGTGCACTAAGGCGTACTGAACGTCGATAGTGCACATGTCTTCAACCAATCTAACCCTGCCCGTGCTGCAGTGCGGAGTTACGATGTTGGGGAGCTGGCAGCTGCTAGTCGTTTCTCGGTGGTTCTCTCCGGGTACTCCTGCTTCCCCCGCCCTTAAAACTGTCATGGTCATGATTAGCCATTGCGCATAAGTATGTGACCTCAAACACCAATAAATAAATAAATAACAAATAAGTAAATAACTGGTGGAGTGCTAAATTATCTTTGGTCATCATAATTTGTTCACGTGTCGTTGCCTTATTACAATTTATGGGAGAGTGCCAACAAATTGTAACAAGGCAAATCCTAACAGACTAACTAATTTCACTTCTAAGATAAAGCGATGCACGTCCACTGAATATAAAGTCTTTGAGTTGTGGTACTTATACTTCCAGCACTCTAACATTTAATGACGTTGTGACGTATCCTGCTGCTAGACGGAAAGACGGTCGCTACGATTCAAAGGGTTAAAATGAGTCTGAGAGACACAAGCAATGTTTCAGTCAATGTACGTTTTGTTCTGACAAATACGCTATTAGCGTAACTCAATTCCTGTAGAAAAACATCGTGCCCAACTCTGTACATTTCTATACTAGTACTTAGATATCATTAAAATTATTCCTAATCTCTACAGGTACTGTTAATGACGTAAATAAATATCAGAACTCGACGACATATACATAATGGAGAAAGTGGAATACTATTTAATCGCAGCGCCATATATTCCCAACTCGAAACGTATTTACAACTGTCCACAACAGCACAATGAATGCTTGCAAACTTTCAACACATGGATCAACAAGTGCAACCTTGTGGTCCATGTGATGAACGTTGTGACGTATTTCTTGAGTTTTGTCCTAAAAAATTGTAAATAATTGCTAAGTGAAAAGTCTATTCCACGATGATTTAGTGGTAATCCAAACTCCACATTCTGTAATCTCAATATTTTCTTTCTGTTTGATTGGTCCAGTTGTGATTTCACTGCCGAACTCGCTAATAGCGCATTATATTTTGCATTGCACGGCGCAAACGTTTTTGTGTTTTTCACACTACTTCATTCTTCTACAGTGAGGAAAGCATTAACTGAAGAGAATTTTCTGCGCTAATTGTGACAAGATTTCTATTTTCAACTGTACAGCTAAAGAAATACTTGAATTGATTCAACATCACATTCGTATTCAGGTTGAGATAGCATATTAAACCCGACCGCGGTTCGGAAAACTTTAAAATATAATTTTAGTGTATACAGTTTTTGTCCACATGATCTTTCTCCTTGAAGTGACTGAAGTCGGCACTAGCCGTGCTTCCTGGTATCTGCTCTCGATCTTTAGTATACCTCCAGTTTAGTCAGCCAACGAAGTTGGTGACCAATAGCGATCGTCAGCCTATTTTTGGTACTTTTACTTTTTCAGGTTTTTTAAGGTACTTCCTCTTCACTCATTTACAACAAATCGAAGATTACAAAATCATTTTAACATTTTCAATTTTTTCTCCTTCATCCAAAACAGCGCCCTATTTAGTCTTTATTTTGCATTTAACTTTTAATGCCAACGCCTTTATCAAGCCTCCATCTTTCAAACTTTGGATATATTATCTCCAACACAAAAACATTTCTAAAATATAGAATATACCCATAGTAGCTTGGTGTACCAAATGTTCATCACGAGTGGTGAAGTGGTGTTAACCGCGGGCCTTCGGCGCGCAGTTAACACCACTTCACCACGAGTATACGAGTATACCTACTTTGGGTATATTTTATTTATACCATGATCGTCAGATTATTAAAAGTCACTATTATTTTTTCTCGATTTTACAGAGCACCAGACGTACATACGAGCGAATCTGTTTTTGTTTACAAGAACATCGATAAGCGGTACTTCCGCTGTCAATTTTATCGCCGAAACGATATAAAAAACTGAGCCTTTTTCGTTTTAATAACATAATAACTAACTATTTCGAGTTATGCATGCTTTATTAACATGAGACAATGCATTTCTGTTAAAATTTGGCATCTTATGAGGTAAACCCATTTGAAAACGTACTAAATAATTGCCGCTTCCATTTCACTCTTCGCAAGGCGACGTGCGATAAAGTTAGACAAGTTGGCATTCAGGTCTACGTCACCAAAGGTCAACGGGGATGTTGTTCTACTGGAGGTGTATATTTTTGCTACTGAAATCCGTGTTCAGTACGGTTGGTGTGTAAAGCTAAGATTTATGTCAGGGTTTTCATATATAGTACAATAGGTAATCATGGTATAACATTAGGTATCGACCTGGGGAAAATCCAACAGTTATGAAAGAATTTAGGATGGCGTTATTGACTTCAGCGTCATCAAAAACTAAATGACGCCCGATTCTCGTGAAATGTTTGTATGGTGTTTAGTTCAAATGGGGAGATAACTGTTGATCAGTTTTTTGATTTATCCCATTTTTGCCGTTCTTCATCAATTGGGGTGTATCACTTTCTAGATTTTATAACCTAAAACATCTCCCCCCCCCCACCCCCCCCCCAAAAAAAAAGCGCGCCATATATAACTCCATCACTACTGAATCTACAGCTATGAAACTTTGCAAACTTGTTCATATTTCGGCGATGTAGTGCACGCCATTTTAATATTTTTCAATTTCAACGTTTTTCCAAAACATATCTAAAACTAAATATTACGTACCTACCTGGGAAATCGCAACGGTAATGGCCGAATTTAAGGGGGCGTTATTAACGTCAACGTCATAAAACAAACTAAATGCGCTTAAAAATTTGACGATAGCTGTTTTTGTTTAATTCTTCAAATTATTTTTTTGATGTTACGTCGCTTCAATGTTTGATCATTCTTTAAATATTTATTATAAACGCTAAGCTTTTTAGGGATCAACATTTTTTTCGGGTGTTCAAAAATGCTACGATCATGTTTGACAGATTTCCTGCAAATAACAGTGGACATTTTGAGATACTGCTCCTACAAGTTTGGCAACAGTTTACTGTCAATGTGTGGGACTGTTATTCCGGTTTAAGATATGCTCGGCTTTCAGACGACAGGGTGTGATGTTGGGCGCGAGTGCGTTATTCAACTGCTTTGTGCGATAAAACGCAGCAAGAATCTTCTCCTTGTTGTTGGACCCACTCTGTGATGTACATACTTTGTTGGATGACTTCTTGACAACAGCGTGAGAATTCAAAATCATCTAGTATGTCATTGCGATTGTATAATTTAAGATTGTCTCTTTTTGGATTGCTTGTGTGTGTATTGGGGGGGGGGGGGGTGGGCACTTAAAATAGTACATCGCCGTTGGTGCTGCTCTTATGGTCATGTAAGCTACAGACACAACTCACAGACCATGTCTCCCACCATCTGTATGTTCTTGTTACCAACACTTTTATGGTGTATCTTTCCTTCCTTTCTCCACTCAAGTACCCCACGACAGTAATGCTCACTATTTTCAAAGTCAATGACGATGTTCGCGACGCTTCCTCAGTTTGTGTATGCTAACACACATATATCTACTCGTGAATCTGTGGAACACACTTAATGTTAACTGATTTCTAATCATTATTGTTTTCTGGATGATCTGACATAATTAATATGTATGCATTTTATTTTCTCATTTCAGCCTCAACTTTTTAAAACTGAACATATACTTTGAAGACCTTAATTATGAAGTTATTAGTGAAGAACCTGCTTACCCGGTAATTATACAGGGCCGCCAAGAGCGAGGGCGGTGCAATGTGTAGAATGGGCCTTACAGGCCCTGCGAGCGCCGAAGGCGGGGTTCTGGGGGTCCTCCCCCCAGAAATTATTGCCAGGAGAAGAATTATCCTGCATTCTCTTGACAATATCTGCTCAATTATTTCATTGCGATTTGGGTATTTGTCTACCCGTATTTCTGTGTGCATAGTGCATTTTCATCCAGACATAATCGTGACCACCACGATGCTGGGAAGACCGGTGGAAAACCAACAAATTGGAACAAATGTTTTTTTTTTATTGAATTGAACCTGGTCAGTAATACAACTACGTACTCTTGTCACCTCCACCGGCGTCTGAGGCCCGTACTAAAAACCTCCCCACGTCTTTCAGCTCAAGCGTGCGTATCTCTAGGTCAGCGTACACATTGTTTAAAACACATTGTTTAAAACACCAAAAATTCCGTGCCCTTAACGAGGCCCGGGTCCGGGGGCCCCGAGGGCAGCCATACATTGTTTGCTCTGTTTCCACCTGAATAAGAGGCGATGAAAGCTCACCGAAACCGTTTGAGTGTAGAGTGTGTGTAGAGGGTAGGGGGGGAGAGGGGGGGGGGGGGGTCTGTTCATGACACTCTGCATCCCAAGGTTCGCTTTTCTAACCAACTGAGATATCCACCAGATTGAATGTGAAAGAACTGATAATCGTTCATTTTCTTTGAATCAACTTCAGAAATATTTATCAATCGAGACTTGATTTAAGCTTGTTTTTGAAGATATATTGAATATACCCAAAGTAGCTTGGTGAACAATTGGTTCGCCTAGCTACTTTGGGTATATTTTGTTTATACCGTAATCGTCAGGTTAATAAGAGATTGAATGTTAAAATAAATAAATAATACAATATTCCCACGTGCGAATCGGTTTTTGTTTACATGAGCACCGGTGGGCGGTACATTTGCTGTCAATTCTATCGACGAAACGAAATGGAAAAAAATGAGTTATGGATGCTTTATTAACATGAGGCAGCGCATGTTTGTTAATTTTTGGTATCGTATGAGGTGAACTCATTTAAAAACGTAATGCAATAAACGGACGAGTTTCATAAATAATATATGAGAAAAATACTCATCCCACATTCTATTTATCATATGACACACACGCACACATAAATTAGCCACTTAGTTTGACTTTTTAACCCATCACCTAAATTGAGTTGCAGACAGCACTTGGAAAAATCATCCTCGTATAACTAAAAAATTTCATTTTTTGCTTCCAAAACATACGTTATGACCCTTCATTGGAACGAGCGTGACACATTAGTTCCAACGAGGGGTCATAACCTATGTTTTGGAAGCCAAAAGTGAAAATATAAAAACAAAAATGAATGCCGTTTTTCTTGTATTGCGCGAGACGGGTTTTGCCGTTATGTTAGGTAAAAGATCAATACAATATAACCCACCCTAAATAGGACAGATAACGTAAATTCTCCCTACTGAAATTATGCAAATGTGACCCAGTTGCATTTTGTTTAGCCAATCAAATTGTCCAGTTTTGAAATTGACCAATGAAAGCTCCCAACTCTAATTATGCCAATTATGAAAATGTGGCCCAGTTGTATTTTGTTCAGCCAATCAAATTGTCCAGTTCTGAAATTGACCAATGAAATTTACGGAAGCCTTTATTTATCACTGATTAATATGAAAACAAAATATCAAATGTTTTAAAGTGAACAAAACGGACGAGTCATATGATAAATGCATTTATGACATACCTTGCGTGATCAAAGTGGTTTACAACTTAAAATCATCATTGTTCTGTCAACTGTCCAAACTTTGTACATTGTATGGTCATTAAAACAGTGTATGTAAATCCCCACGTTTTAACCGCTTTCTTGTCAGATGTGTACCGATTCGTGATATTATCTGTTGATGGTAAGGGGAATTCAGTTGTCAACACGAAACGGATTAATGAATCCGTAGTTGAAATTTCATGAAACATGTACGATTTCCCTGGAAATACGTTATGCAACTCGGTGATGAATTATCAGTGATAGTTTATTTGCAGGGCTCTGCTGACATAACATTTGCCTGGTAACTGGCAACTGGCATGCTTGTTTACTTGTAATCAACCACCGCACGCGAGAAATATTGTCTGTTGCGAGCGACATAACAAAGCGGAGAAAGTATATATTATACTAGAGAAATATACCGTTTTTCTTCTAAAATATTCTTAGCATTTGTGGAGAAATGCACCCCAGAAAGTGCAATTCCAAGTGGTAGCACACCTGCCATAGATGGGACGTCCCAAGTACAAAGTGTATAAGATCTTAATTTGTTGTTATATTACGAAAAACTGGGACACGGGGGAATTCCCATGTAAACTGACGGAACTCCCAAGTGCTATTTTCAGAGATTAACATGTCATCACATGGTATCTGGGACATGTGAGTAGTATAGCTCGTACGTTTCACCTCTAGGTTTGGGGATTCCATCGGGGGATCTCATGTGACGTCATAGTCACATGACCCAGTGGCGCCATGTTGTATTGTCATGGTAACCCGTCTAAACGGCCATATTGTGACGTCATCCCTATAGGGATACGTGGTGTAAATGCGCATGCGCAGCGCGTGTTGTTGGGGTCATACGTGTTTCCGTCATCCAATTTGTGTGCTGGATGCCGCCATCTTGGTTTATATGGTAGCACGTGGTTGCTACGTGACCTAAAACATTCTTATAGGATAGGGGTATGTTCGGAGGGTGTGTTCGATTGAACAGGAGTAAATATAATTACCACAAACAACCCGTCAATCTCTCCAAATCATCAAAATCCACCCCAAACTACCGAAGTTGACTTTATACCCGTATGTGCCTATGTGCTATTGCACAATGTGTCACATTGTGCATTTTCACATAAGCACTTATCGGCACATCCAGCATGTGATAATGTGCTACATGTAATGTGTACAAATTGTGACACAATGTGTAATAACACACAAGCACATTCCACCAAACACCCAAGTGGCATGGGATCCCCCTTTTTGAAAAATGTCTGGCGTTCGGAGCCCCTTTTTGTCGTATGTGCCTTTGTGCTAGTGCAAAATGTGACACGTTGTGCAGTTTCACATAAACACATATCAGCACATCCAGCATGTGCCAATGTGCTTCATATAATGTGCAACATTAACAGGTCGTCGGATTATTTATGGAACATGATAGTAATGGCACAATAATGGTACAAAACTATACCATTTTGGGACTAAAATAGAGCCAAATCATAGGACAGATAGTAAGATTACCTGTATAGAAGCTGGGAATCCCACTTGTGGAATCCCGTTTTTGGAATCCCTATAGAATCCCTTTTTGGGGAAACGCCGTTGGTTATAGAATCCCTTTTAGTCGTATGTGCCTATGTGCTATTGCACAATGTGTCACATTATGCCTTTTCGTATAAGCACATAGGCACATGCTGGGTATGCCTTTGAGCTACCTGTTATGTGTAAAATAGAACATAAACACATCTAGGGAAGTTAGAATAAATAGAACAAAGTAGTCATAAGCGAGCTTGCAGATACATAGGTAGAAACCGAGAATTTACTGAGTAATGACCAAAGGAACGTGCCTTTTAAACTTCATGGCATATTCTAAAAAGGGATTCTGGGGGGAATCCGACCAAGAAAAAAACTACTCTACTTCAATCGAACTTACCCCTAAGGCCTTCTAGGTACCTGTGGGCCTCGGTACCATG
Organism: Pictodentalium vernedei; assembly: GCA_031216915.1. Classification (NCBI taxonomy): domain Eukaryota; kingdom Metazoa; phylum Mollusca; class Scaphopoda; order Dentaliida; family Dentaliidae; genus Pictodentalium; species Pictodentalium vernedei. The sequence continues at coordinate 455,999,194 of CM062291.1, forward strand.
TAAATAGGATTCTGGGGGGACATCTGTATCAAATAAAGTCAATTTCGGTAGTTTGGGGTGGAGTTTGGTGACTTGGAGGGATTGTCGGGTTGTTTGTGGTAATTAAATTTACTCCTGTTCAATCGAACATTTCCTCCGAACACACCCCTATCCTATAAGAAGGTTTTAGGTCACATAGCAACCACGTGCTACCATAGGAATCAAGATGGCGGCATCCACTATACAAAATGGACGACGGAAACACGTATCACCCTAACATCACGCGCTGCGCATGTGCACTAACACCACGTATCACTTTGGGGATGACGTCACAGCCCTATATGTAGGTACAGCCCTGTAGGTAGTTACTGCCCTATAGGTAGTCACAACTCTTTAGGTAGGGACCGTGGTAATTTAATCATACAAACCTATATGTAGCGACCATGCTAATTTAATCGTACAACCCTGCAGGTAGGCACCGCGAAAATTTAATCGTACAACCCTATAGGTGGTTACAGCCTATAGGTGGTTACATCCCTGTAAATAGTTACAGCCCAATAGGTAGTTACAGCCCTATAGGCAGTTTCAGTCATATAGGTAGTTACAGCCCTATTGGTAGTTACAGCCCTATAGATAGTAATATCACAATGTGTAGTTACATCCCAATAGGTAGTTGCAACCCTAAAAGTAGTTACATCAGAATAGGAAGTTTCAGCCCAATAGGTAGTTACAGCCCAATTTGTACTTACATACCAATATGTAGTTACAGTCCAATAGGTATTTACTACCCTGTATGTAGTTACAACTATATAGATAGTTACAGCTATATAGGTAGTTACAGCCTTATATGTAGTTCCAGCCTTATTGATAGTTACAGCCCTATAGGTAGTTACAACCCTTTAGGTAGTTACAGCCCTTTATGTAGAGCCCGGCGAACATTCTAGATTTGATTCGATTTCTAACGTTTTCAGTGATTCGATTCAATTCGAAACATCTTGAGTATACAAAAACATCCAATCCCGGAGTGTTTTCTATTTCATACATTTCTTGATTGTCGACTTTGTGCAGATGACAACCCGCAGAACGAGACTGACCGTATTCAGCCAAACTCGATTTTACAGATTTAGTCTGGAAATTCCTCAAAAGGTCATCTGAAGCGATACCGGATATCGCCTTCCGCCTAATTTTCACAATATATTGCCCCCTGCCAGAAATGATGTGCCGTCAGCAATGCTAAAGCATTGCAGATGGCGGCTTGTTCCACTTAAGTGGCGATGTATGACTTTTTCCACGTCAACGTTGGTGATACCTAATAAATTTTCGTTTGAATCTAGTTTCGTCCTAAAATAACTGCTCGATGACTTGTCACCAAGAGCAAATTAAGAACAGACAAACTCACAACTCTGTGCAGTAGTGATGATACATGCAGTGCGATAGCTTCGAGAAAGCTGTATGTCAGTGCCTACGAACCCCATCCTAGTTTGCAATCTAATATTATTGCGTCCGAGGAAATGCAACCCACTCGGGGAAGCGACCATTCCACGGCGGTCGTATTGTGTATGTCGATACCGCTCATGTCATCCGAGCTGAAAGAGTCAGAATCATTTAAAAGCCTATTGGTTATTTGGATCTTCTTGGTTAAAAAATCATTTAAATGATGCTTCGTGTTGGCAACTGTGACGTTTACTTTTTTTTATCGGAGTAGTTTACAGTGGATGTTTGTTGCTTAAATTAATTGTTTTAACCCTTTACCCAACGTAACGGCCAAAACCGGCCAGCGCTATTCTCAAAAATCGCCAATAAATTTTCATTATATTTTCATTTTTTGTCTCAAAAACATAGGTTATGACCCCTCGTTGGAACGAGCTCGTCGAGCTCGTTCCAACGAGGGGTCATAACCTATGTTTTTGAGACAAAAAATGAAAAAAATTAGTTATTCAAGAATTTTTTTTGCAAGTGTCGTCTGCTTTTCATGTTAGGTAAAGGGTTAAAGCTCACATGACACAATAATAAAATATATATTTACAATTGCAGACAATAGAATTCATATCAGACATTGGTGGTGCACTTGGATTGTGGATTGGTATGACTGTGTTGAGTTTGGTAGAAATAATTGATGTGGTCGTGGAGATTGGGCAGTTTGTTCGGAGAAAAATAAAGCATAAGACAGCTGCAAGAAAAGTGGAGGCCACTGAGTAATTGCCTCGGATACAATATGCCTGCCGGAAAAAAAGTACATACGGGTCAGTCAGTACGGGTTTTGGTCTTAACGACGCGATGTGATGACTGATGTAAATATTGACTCACAAGCTGAATTCCTCATACTATATACTCACTTCTATTTGACAATTTGTTATACTATAATATATATGTTACCAAGATGGTGTACTGAAGTCGACAAGTTGTTATACTATAATATGTATGTTACCAAGAAGGTTTACTGAAGTCGAGACCTTGTATATGGGCATATGACGACGAGTCAGTTTATCTTACTATGCCCCCCCCCTCCACCCCCCCCCCCCCCCACACACACACATTTTGACAATCTTTCACCGTCTGTGAATTACTTTTTTATGAATGAAAATCGTCACGTCATTGTATTGCGTTCTTGTGTATGCATCACAAAACCCGCATTCATTTTTTCTACGTGTTATAAAATCATTGTGGTTTATATTAGTGTTGTAGTTATGTTTTATTTTTTAGTTTTAACGCAAAGGCGGCTTATATAAAAATATCATTATCGCAAAAGATGATAAAGTCTAATTTATTTCGTTGCGTTGGTGATTTAATTATCTTTTAATATCTTTTATCAAATAGTGATGGCCTCGACATGTGTAACCAGGTTTCGATGAGTACAAGTGAAAAACTTTCTTTCTCTTTCTGAATCGAATGATCGCACATGCGTATACAGTGGAACCCTGTTAATTGAATAGCCACTTTGCCAATGAAAATTTTTCAATTAACAGGAGTACTCAATTAACATGGATTATGTCAATTTCCTGTATTCTAGAGATAAACTTAGCATTTATTCTATTATATCTTGTTTGACAGAGCTCCATGAGCTCTGTCAAACAAGTTATAATAGATTATATGCCTGTATTGGATGTACTGAGGCCAAATAGGTCTACAAACAATGGGTAAATGGGGAGAATCAGGGTAATTTCTCGACAGGTTACAATATTTATTATTCAATTAACAGAGAGAGTTTAATCTATAACCTATATTCAATTAACAGGTCAAATGTGTACTGGGATATGGTAAATGGTTTTGTGTCGGGAAATTATATTCAATTAACAGGATTATGCAGTCAAGAGATAGCCAGTTAATTGGGCTCCATTGTACTACCCTTAATACAAATTTGTATTTTGTCTGGACGTTTTCACTTGGACTGGGAGTCTGGACGTTTTCACTTGGACTGGGAGAATCTCTTGTAAGATAAATGTATATAGTAATGCTGGATTGTTTATGTTATCCCGCCTAGAACATAGTGGTTATATTCCAGATTGTATAATGAATTTCACCAATATGTTACCCGAGACGCAGTCAGTGAATATAGCGGTTGTCAAACCAGTCTAAATTCCATACACCCTGGCATATAATCGGAAAACCAAAATATTACCACCCGTAGAAAGTGACCAGTCCACGACAGTGTGCTAGAATATAACACTGGATAATTACAGTATGTGGCCCAAGGGCCCTAAATATAACTCTTACGCAACTGCTACTAACTCATCTTGTGGAACTGCGTTAGTGCGTAGGGGAGTCTGACGGCAGTTCGCATTTGGTTGGTGGTTCTCGCCAGGTACTCCGGCTACCGTCACCTGTAAAACTGCCCGATACTACCCGATTTAGGCTGTTGCGTCGTTAAACCCAAATAAACGAAGGGCAAACAGCAACAGACAACTCCATGAAAAATGTAAATCTTTTAATATGAAAGGCCGCTTTTTCCGGGCCAAGATCGTAATACGATCTGAATTCATCAAGTAGATAGTTGCTCTGTGCATTTGTGTGGTAGACCACTCAATATTTCAACTTGCAGTCCTCAGGCTGTACGTTCAAAATATTCATTCTTCTTTCCCCAGGTGACGAATATGACGCATACAGACATGCCAATTTATTGTTCTGAACTTGCCTGGAATATACCATCAAAATCTAACGGGTTAAAATCGTAAACAACCCTGCCAGGTATCGATGCCCGAGGGACTTCATCTGTCATAATTTGTTTAACAGACCTCACAGAAAACACAATGAATAATAACAGTAAATATATTCACGTTGAAGTGTGTCGTAAATTTATAAATGATTTAATAAACTGACTGGGACGATAAATGAGGCATAATAATAATAATAAAGGAATGACCAGTTGACCTTTTCTGGACGGAGAAAGAACACAATGAAGTCTGCAAATTTAATATTGATATAACTTTCCGATTCATTTCTCACAGATTAACTGTATTGTTTTACACATACTATTATCATATTTAACGTTTTATCCAATTTCCAATGAATCACTTTCTCTGCATATGTTTTACACTGGGCTAAGGCAGTGTGGAAATAACACAAAAATAACACGTCACGTTTCACGTTCGCACTTACGGTCAACAACCCAGGAACACTGTCTAAAAATATAAACTAACGGCACACCATGTCGGAAAATGTTGAGATCCTAGTTTCCAGTCTGTATCCAGTAAACTATTACTTTTCAAGTATAGTGTTAACCCTTTACCCAACGCAGACGATATCAAAATTTATTATTTTAAATACAATTTTTTGAAATTTTTCAAAAAATTTCAACAAAACCATATCATGTGACCCCTCGTTTGAACGAGCTCGACGTTGAAAAATAATATTTTTTCAACTACTGAATTTGCATATTACGCGGGCGGATGCGGTGATTCGTTGGGTAAAGGGTTAATTTATTTTAACTGATCTTTATTCCACTGAATTGCTAGAGCGCTCATTGGTCACATACAAAATAAGTGCCTTCACCAGAAAGGGAGAGGGGCGGAAGTTTATACAAATAATCAATACTCAACATTCTTGAAGGTTTTTCAAATTCCCTACGCCTTGATATCTCCGATCGATTTCAAGGAATATACTAATAAGTCTGCGAAAGTGAATATATTAATGAAATATACTGTTTTCGTGCCAATACAAACGGAATACTTACAACATATTTTGGTTACTATTGACAAAAAACGAGTGTTGAGAATGGAAAGTTGTTAGAATGTTATCAGTTTTCGTACAAGGTTAGCGTCATGGGGTTTGATGGAGGGAAGGCCGTTTCGTCGTGGATTAACACTTCTGCATCACTGAACGCCGTGCTTTTTGGGGAGTTGCCATACTGATTAAATTGACGCCATATGTGGGGGTGGGGAGGGGGTGATAAACGACATACTTCTCTGATGTTGCAGTATACCAACTGTATATGTAGTAGATGTGATTATAGCCATCATTTTAAATGTTGTTGATATATTTTAACCGATCCGTTATCGTGTGGAATGGAGATATTTATATTTACAGATTTGAGATTGCAGCTTGATGGGAAACCATAGTTTTTTTTTTTGCTTGGCAAGTTTGAAAGACAATGTTTTTCGCGTGTGTCAGATGACGTGATAAAAGACTACAAACTTATTGCTTGTTCTTGAAAGTCCGCTGGTCGGAGATGTTTGCATTCTTCGGTAGAGCTGTAGGTTTTTAAATTTCTTGTTCGGTTTCGGTTTTGGTTTTTCAGGTGGAGTAAAACCTCGGTTCGGTTCGGGTTTCGGTTTGTTCATGAGGCCAAATAAAATTCAATAAAACTCATTCTTTTGTCCGGACTCATAACTGAATGGCAGTGAAATTGAGTGAATGCCCGAAATAAGCTATAATACTTGAAGAATCAGGAAGGGCAATATAATAATTACCTAAATATACAGAAGTGTTATTGTGCTTGGCCATTTTTCGAGGTCTGACACCTACACGCAACATGAGGAAAGCTGAAAACAAACTCAACTGAAATGTCGGAAATTCACAGAATGTAGCCTTCCCAGAGTAGTGAGAGTACCCAGACACTGCCATTGGCAGTGTCTGGGTTCTCTCACTAGTCTGGGATGGCTACATTCTGTGAATTTCTGCAGCAGCAGAGTATTTACTAAAAAACGAAAAACCTTAGATTACGGGATGTCGGCGGTTTCGGTTTCGGTTTTAAAAAAAAAACTAAAAACCCCGGTTCGGTTTCGGTTAATCTACAGCTCTATTATTCGGTAGATATTGATTCGGTAGGTATTCACCAACTTGGATAATTTATCTCGGGTTGAACAATTGGGTTTGTCGTTTTTTTGTGTTGTCAGATAGTTTGCTTCCTTCTCAGTCGCTGCTTATTCTATTTCCCATTGTCAATTAATTTCAATATACTGGTTCGTCGATTTATCGATTGGCAGCATTCACACCTTTTTTTAGAAACGTTACGCATAGTAACGGGCTTCAATTTTTAAGCTAACATGCACAACACGACGAGAGTGACGGTGATTGAGTTGTGAGATGTGATGCCGTCGTCCTGGTTAGTTTAAGAGAGCGTTGAACCCACAATCTGATAAAAATTGTCTTTATGAAGTAAGTTTTTATGTGTAGGGGTCTATGACAATATGTGTACATTCCGGTGGTTTTATTCTACTATTATATGCAGTCATTTTTTAAGAACGTAAATATTTGTTCCGTATGGTGTAGGGTGTTAATAGGAGGGAGTAAATCGAGTTTGGTGACCACTACGAATGTCTTCAGCATGGCATGCATCTGTGGTGTACCCAGGTTCAAGTTTGCTTGTGTCTAGTTTGTAGTGTTTTTAGGTTCCGCGTTCCAGCTTCTAGGGATTGGATGTGTTCTATAATTATGTTTTATAGCTTGATGGGGTAAAGTGATGATAAATGGTCTATCATATTGTATTGAGGGCCCCCCGCGAAGCTGCGGAATTCGATTCGATTTCGAATCTTAAGTTGGTATTCGGATCGATTAGAAATCAGGTGATCGATTAGTGTTCCTTCCAATCTTTTTACTGGAATTGCGCTTGGGATCGGCCATTTTAGGCGTCTCACAAAACGTATAGCTGAGATGGAAATTGTACATAAATAATATTGAAAGTAAAGACTGAGTGTAATTTCCGCTGTATTTAAGGAATAGTGCATGTCTTGTCGTTGACTACGCCCATATAGTGCTTCGCGGAGGGAACTACATCACCTCACTGGGCACTATATGGGCGTAGTCAACGACAAGACATGCACTAATCCTTATATTATATCGAACAGCCATCAAGAAAAACATCTGTCCGATTTGTTAATCTATCAACAGCGTTATATAGAAAAAAATACCATGTAGTTTTTAAAAAACATTTTCTTCTTCCAAAACACGGCTAACTTGGATTATTGATATGAGCAGAAGACAGATTTTGAATCGGTCGGCAAGGGTAAACAAAACATTTCCCCCAAACGGAACTGTGTATTCTAGAATCGTGCAACTCGCGAATGAAAACTAAAATTTTCGAAATTTGACAACGCAATTTGATAATTTCCACACATTTGTCACACATATACATTACCGAATGGGTCAGCACGGGATACAAACTCCGAAGATTCAATTGAATTCCATTATTTATTCGTTTACTGCCCAAAACATGCAATTAAATAGCGAAATAATATGAGCAACGAAACAAACGATTTTTCATATCCGGACGCGTTCTGATGAAAGTTGGACCCAGGTATGGATCACTCTCTTCGAAACGAGATATGGATCGTCTTCTCAAGGAATAAAATGAACGCCTCGAAAAATGTGACTTCAACAATGGAAAAGCGATACATTTTTCCACAAAGATTTCTTTCCGGGTCGTTTTGTGGATGTTGTGCCTCTGTGAATCGATTTTTAAATTTAGTCTGATCAGTTTTATTCGCCCAGTATGAAAAGAAAACTGATATAGTAGTGTGCTAAAAATAGAAAACGTGTAGTGCCTGGGTGTAGTGCCTGGTCAGTTCAGTGGATGCAAACTACACGAAATAGGGTATCATCTTTCAGCCAATCAGAATGCAAGGAAGTCACGTGAGATATAATATTAACATATAAAGCATCTGTACCCATGCCACAATCGATGCTAATTCCAGTTTCACCAGTCACTACCACTGCTGAACGCAAATTTGAAGTCCCCCCCCCCCCCCCCCCCACTATTCACGATGAGCCCACGGTTGCTAGCGGTTATTGCTTTTAAACTAAAACAGCTTACTGGGTAATATTTCAACTACAACATGGGGGCATGCCTTCGACGATGTAGTTAGAACATTTTATCAGTTAGGACTTCAAGACACATGTATTCGATCCGAATCGAATGGAAAATATGCGATTTGCAAGGCTCTAATAATATTATAGGTGATTCCCACTATAATGACAGTCACTGTATTAAGACGCACTTAGAATTACTATAATAGTTTAATGATGTTAATACTGTTTACAAATTTACAGCTTAAGAGTGTGGTAACGGTATAGGAGTTTTACATTTTTACTTAAGAGTGTGGTAACGGTATAGGAGTTTTACATTTTTATTTAAGAGTGTGTAACGGTATAGGAGTTTTACATTTTTACTTAAGAGTGTGGTAACGGTATAGGAGTTTTACATTTTTACTTAAGAGTGTGGTAACGGTATAGGAGTTTTACATTTTTACTTAAGAGTGTGTAACGGTATAGGAGTTTTACATTTTTACTTAAGAGTGTGGTAACGGTATAGGAGTTTTACATTTTTACTTAAGAGTGTGGTAACGGTATAGGAGTTTTACATTTTTACTTAAGAGTGTGGTAACGGTATAGGAGTTTTACATTTTTATTTAAGAGTGTGTAACGGTATAGGAGTTTTACATTTTTACTTAAGAGTGTGGTAACGGTATAGGAGTTTTACATTTTTACTTAAGAGTGTGGTAACGGTATAGGAGTTTTACATTTTTATTTAAGAGTGTGTAACGGTATAGGAGTTTTACATTTTTACTTAAGAGTGTGGTAACGGTATAGGAGTTTTACATTTTTACTTAAGAGTGTGGTGACGGTATAGGAGTTTTACATTTTTACTTAAGAGTGTGTAACGGTATAGGAGTTTTACATTTTTACTTATGAGTGTGGTAACGGTATAGGAGTTTTACATGGTAATGGTATAGGAGTTTTACATTTTTACTTAAGAGCGTGGTAACGGTATAGGAGTTTTACATTTTTACTTAAGAGTGTGGTAACGGTATAGAAGTTTACATTTTCCCGTTAATTTATATTTTCAGTATCCCTCATAGTTAAGTAATATTTTATTTATTTATTGGGGTTTAACAACACTTTCGACAGCCAGAGTCGCATCGTATCGGACTGTTTTACGGGTGGAGGAAGCCGGAATACTCGATGAGAACCACCGAGCAAAGCCAAACAACTGTCAGACTCCCCAACGTACTAACTCCACACAAGCAGAGTACTCCGGAATCCGCTAACCGCAAAACTATCCGACACGATGCGAAGCATTAGTTGAAGAAAAGAGCACCATCAACGTGCAGTACGCATTACTACACAGCGACACCATGCTCCAACGTGGGTAGTCTTTGTGTCTTGTACAAGGACACAACACGGTTGTCCCATGTTGTAACCAATGAGCCACAGCGTTCCCTGTTGTATAATGAAGTTATGAAATGGTTCAACTGAGTTAGTTGTGGCACAGCCCTGCTGGGCATTATTTAACTATTAATTTATTTAATGTGATGCCCTAAAGCCTGGTCTGTTTCATATAGATATCATTGAATGATACAGACCAGTTTGAAAATTGTACTATTTTTATTATTATTGAAACATAAAACTGAAGTAGTGCGCAAATAAGTTTAGTAAACATGCTTCGTGATATCTACTACACAATGTTGTCATTTAATTTGTGTATTTAAGATTTTCGTGCCTGTGTATTTTATTAAATTAAAAAGTATAAGACTTTGCAGTGTCGATTATTGAATATTTTCGGTCTTGTTGTTGTTGGTCGATTAATCAGTTTTACTAAACTGCACAGTTGAACTACATGTTGAAAGCACCACTATGTGCCTAACGCAGACCCCCGGAAAACCTATCACAGTGCAAATTAAAAATGATTTGAAAATTAATATTACCAGAAAAAAAAAATTTCCCTGCTACAGGAAATACAATATCGACAAACATAACATTTAAAAAAACTAGTGATAAATCATATGAGAAATTAAAAAATATAAATAAATGTTTGCTATTTTGAGACATGTTTACGGCTTCCGTTCATCTTCTTTGTCATTCTAATTATAACTTATACCCTAGTGTCTGTTTGTGGAGGAGGAGGTGGAGGAGGTGTTCCTATCTGTTGTCGCTGATGTCTTCGTGGTTTTTGTCCTATATTTCGAAAGATAGACTTAAGAATTGTAACCCTGCAGAACATGGTAAATGTTAAGCCTTATAAACAATATTGCATTGCTAGCCTATCATTATGGTATGTAGAACTTTTTTGTGTGACGACAATAGAATGGTCAGAATGTTAAAATGTAACATCAATGGAAAAATGGTGACATTTTTGAAGATTTCTAATCAGGAACGCGATTCGGTCTAATGTCCCCACCGCATTACGGAAGAATCTCACCTGACAGAAAGGAAATGCGATAATACTGAAACTCAGATACTACTTTCGTTTGGTGTTCTTAACCCTTTACCCAACGCAAACGATATCAAAATTTATTATTTTAAATATTATTTTTTTTACTTTTTCAAAAAAATTCGACAAAACCATATCATGTGACCCCTCGTTGGAACGAGCTCGACGAGCTCGTTCCAACGAGGGGTCACATGATATGGTTTTGTTGAAATTTTTCGAAAAATAATATTTTTTCAGTTGCTGAATTTGCATATTACGCGGGCGGATGTAGGCGATTCGTTAGGTAAAAAGGTTAAATGGTGAAAGTTGATACTGAAGTACCGGTATGTTTCAAACAGTATGAACGTGATGTCGTAGCATTAAATAAAATCAAGGTTATCTATGAGTACAGAAGATGGATCTCAGATTAAATATAGAGCAATCGTTCTATGGAAAACAAGACAAAACCACGAGATAAGCTCCAGGCCTAAAAAAATGCAAATAAAACCTGGAGTTGCCTAACCGAGAATTTGGCATGTGCGTCATATATATTTTCACAGAATGTGAATTCTCTAGGGTTTGACGAACGTTCGAGATTTTATTCAGTTTCGAATATTTTCGCTGACTCTATTAAATTACATCCTTCCCCATTTTCATCCTTTCATGTCGCTTTTCAGATGTTATATGTGTGTTTAAATATGTTCTCCTTGTGTGTTCTGCTGTTGACCCCAACGGAATTATTAGGTGGGAATTTAATTTCTGGGGCACAGAAACACAAAATAGGTCCAGGAGAACATTAGAGATTCGATTCGGTTTCGACGGAAAAGTCGAATCCGAGATAATTTTGGATTTCAGACATTTCTTTATTGCCGACGCGATTCGTTGGGTAAAGGGTTAATGCGGTCTTAACTTGTAGAGTGTTACATATTTCTTGACAATAATTTTTTTTCACCATATATTGTTCTTTTACATGTTGATTGGATAGCGCCAAGAGCCACTATCCAATCAAATGTAACTGTGCAAGGTGTCAACAACAAAATTGTATTTTTGCCAGGGTCAATATGAAACCACCATCAGTGGAGAGTTGGTGTTACAGTTGCAGCTGTAGCATTTAGTAAAGCCCAGATATGGGCTTCCATCATTCTACCAGTTAATGGGCATTTTATTCTGAACATTTCGACCCACTAGTGTAAATATTTCGCGACCAAATCGTGATTGCTTCGAGAAAAGATAGCCTCAAGAAAGGAATAGGGTTTCAGATTAGCAGTGCTGCGTCCTGCCCAATATATTTTTGTTGATTTGGTGTAGATTTTGCACTGTGACTTTCTTCAGATACATTGATGGGATAATTTAATACAGTTTAGACTTTTGAGATTACAATGTTGTATATCAGGATCAATCAGATATACAACATTGAGGTTCTAATCGACTTCAATTATTTCACCGGCTCATTTCCAATCGAAACCATCTCGGCACCTATTTTTCGAAAAAAATCGAACCTAAACGCTAGATATTCATACATTTTTTATTGTTGACTTTCTGAAGATTGCAACTCATCATACGTTTTCCGTAGAACCGAATTGACCTTTCCAGTCTCACTTGATAACACAAATAGTCGGCAAATTCTTTAAAATGCCATTTGAAGCGACAAGAGGACCGTGTTACGTCTAGTTTTCACATTATACATGTAGATCACCACCTGAGTGGTACAATGTGTCATCTGCAATGCTGAACTATTGCATATGGCGCCTTATTCTACTCACACTGGCGAATGCAGCTTATAGTAAGGATTCGACGCAAAGATGTTGATTGCGGGATCTTATTGTCCAACTGCAGAATAATTTGCATACCACGGTATTCAAGCTCCCCGTGGGAACCCCGGGAAGTAAGCAGCACTTGTTTACTGCGGTAAACCAGTTCTGCTTTACTAGAAAAATAGGACCCATTCACCAATGCTTGGGGTGAAAGTCCTCTAAAATGGGCAACATGTAGATCAACGATTGACTAAACTTTACTTCATCTCCATGTTGTGTCACGATTAGCCATGGTGCATAAATATGTGACGTTAACCACCACCAACAACAAACGGTATTCAAGCACCAGTGCCACTGCTCTGGATTTTCACAGGGTGATCACTTCAGTGTGAGCGTTTTGTTATGCCGACACTGTTGTTAATCGGATCCGAACGTTTTATTAAACAAAAGTAAGGGTTGCAATCACATTTTTTTGGCAACGATTTCTAATTCTCGTCGAGCTACGGAACCTGTAGAGACAGTTCGCCATTCACAGGGAGACTATTTTATATGTTTTTATTGACCTGTGCTGCCCATTGTCAAAGTGGGTTTATAAAGTACCCGCATTACAGGGCTCTATGCTTATTTGCTCGATAATATTCGAGTCGTTATTACATGTTATTGCTCGATTGTCGTTTTGGTTTAAGAATTAAAGAGACATCCGTTATACACAAGGGAGATAAGTCTGTATGAACGAGGACAGATTTTGGGAAATCAAATAATCTTACTGGTGATGACAAGAGGGCAGAGGTCGTAACAAACTAAACAATCAGAAACCGGTGATTCACTGGGAAATCCGAGCCAGTAAAAAATAGTTGTCGGGTTGTTTGTGATAATTAGATTTCCTCCAGTCCAGTTTATTAGAACGCGCCTTATAGCATACAGTTAAAACTAGAAGTCCTGTCATGAAATGCGCACAAATAGCACGTTGATAGCGCGTTAATGAGCACTATGACCCAACTAAAGCTATCATATTCTGTACATATGGCCTGTGCACAGGCAAAGCTTCAGCCAATGGACCTCCGGGTAACCCGGAGGTCCATTGGCAGAAACATTGCATGTGTTTGCTATGAGTAACCAGGGGAACCTGCCGTGATTTGGATGCCATTCGATATGGCAATTGCGCGCAATTCCAACGCGCAATTAAGCCTAGATAAGCGCACTATTCGTGACAGGACTTCTAGTTTTAACTGTACACTACTATAAGAAGAATGAAATAGTATTTACGGAAATTATCAATATTCAAACAAAAACTGGGGAATAGAAAATGTTACTAGAAAACGTGTACCTCATTCAGTTATTATCACGTCCATTATCGCGATATCGGATTTTTATGGTTCCGTCGTTTATTAAAAGTACAAACATTTAACCAGTAATAAAAAAAATGATATTAAATGTAATTGTCTGTTTAATTATTACACTTTGATCATCAATGGTCTTCGCCACAAATAACTCTATTATTAAGATTTATGCTCTCGAAATGTATCTGGACGTTAAGCAATGAACGGATGTTTGTTGGCATTGGCTTGGCAATCACATCTCCTTTCGATGTTTAATGAAAATATCTGCAAAACTGTCATTAATTATTCAGAAGTTTTCTATCTATGAATCTCAAATTATGTTTTTAATTTTCAGAAGCAAAAACGATAACAGGTGGGCACGCGTTTGTAGATCGCAGATATCTGTAGTCCTTCATTATTTGAACTCTGGTGGTATCTTCCATATAAGTTCAATGACAGCAACTGGAAGAGTCCATGTTCATTATTTAGGGGTAGACCGATTAATATTTTCAACGTGCAGCCTTGGGGCTGCACGTTGAAAATATTGATTGGTCTCCTACACACATGCACTTAGCATCCATCCTATTTAATGAAATTATGACGTATCATGTTCCTGGCCGGAAAAACGGTCTCTAGGGTTTAGAGCGTTAAAGTATAAATTCTAAATATTGTCTTTTATATGCAATCCACCTTCCACCGATTATTTGTTTATTATTTATTTATTGGTGTTTAAGGTCACATATTTCTGCACAATGGCTAATCATGACCATGACAGATTTACGGGTGGCGGAAGCCGGGGTACCCGGATAGAACCACCGAGCAACGGCGAGCAACTGTCAGCTCCCCAGCATACTAACTCCAAACAAGCAGGGTTAGCATTGGTTGAAAACAAGTGCACCATCGACGTGCAGTACGCTTTAGTACACGGCGCCACCGTGCCCCCACGTGGGCAATGGGGGTGAAGTGTCTTACCCAAGGACACAACGCGTTTGCCGCAGGTGGGATTCGAACCGAGGACCTCTCGGCTAGCAGCCTACACCGCTACCTACTGAGTCACCGCGCCCCCCATCCACCGATAAAATAGTTATCCTACAGAAACGGACTATTGGAACAAATAAGATAGAAAAGTACAAAAGTCACAGTAGTTGCATATTCCTCCTTCTTGTCACACTTCAAAGAAAATTATCATGTTAGAATTGGCCCCAGCGGCGGGGGTACATAGTGCTATATTCGGGTTTTCGCCAAGGTTCATAAAACATACGACGTTCCTTTTGGAAAGGGAGATAAATCTCACTAAAATACCGTACAGAGAATACGACTACGTCTAAAGGTAACATTCCATCTGGTCGAAACACTCAAAAGTAAATAGGATTAGTTATTTATTTATTAGTGATAAAAGACGCACATTTCCGCATAATCGCAACGTGGATATTCAAGTCAAGTTCGCCAATCGTTTTTACAAATGTCCCCCACTTTAGAGGACTTCCGCAAAGGCATTAGTTACAATACAATATCCTATTTACCAGTAGAACGGAGCTTGTGTACGACAGCAAACAAGCGCTGCTTAATTTCCCTGGGTTTCACGGGGGAAAACGTGATACGATTTGCAAAGCGCAGGGTCAGTGAAATAGAAGAAAAGCGAACTAAGATAGTGTCATCTAACATCAAAAAACGCAACAATCCGGCAGCTAAGGCTTATCGCGACTATGTATCTGTAAAAAAGAGGCCCACTTTGAATCCTCTCCAAACGAATCACTTGAGGACGTACTCAGTCATTTCTGTTTGGACGCAAGCAAACCTACTGGAAAGAGTATGAGTTTGAACAGTGGTGGCGCTAGGATTTCCAGGACCTACCTGGGGTCAATGATTCCCAACAGATGTGGGAGGGGTGTAGACATTTTAGGTTCTCAATTGAGAAAAAGTGACTCTGGAGACTTTGAGAAAAAAATATAAAAAATGTGAAATTGTGGAACTTGGTTACCAAAAAGGTGTCATCATGGCAATTCGTCATTGCACCTGCTGTTCATACATTAGTTCCACAAGCCACACATTTAATAAATACGATTTATCTTTCAATCAACATGTATTTTGTCTGTATTAACAAGCACGTTCCTTTAGCGTGAGTTCCATTTTTTTTTCTTTTTATTCATCCGTACGAAAAAATAGTTCGTTATATATTCGTCTACATTCTTGACTTATACCCAATATATTGTAAGATAAAATGCTTATTACCATTATGTGGATGTACAAAATATGTATCCGAGTCTCGCTCCGGGTTCTAAGGGAAGATCACGACTCGTCTTCGACTCGTCGTGATCTGCCCTTAGAACCCGGAGCTTGACTCGGATACATATTTTGTACATCCACATACTAGTAATAATCTCTTTATAACTTTCAACAGAGACGTGTAGATGTGTGTCGACTAGTGATTGTGAAGAGTTTCTGGTACAGACTAAAATATAACAACGTAATTAACTCTGTCTATTCCACAGTGATTATTCCTATTGGTCACGTGTATTGGGTCTTCGGGAGTATTATCTCTATCTTCATGGTGCTTGCATTATTTTTGCCCTCTGTTTTGAGGTAAGTTTGCAGTACGACAAATTCGCCTTACATGTCTTTGGTGGTGCATGGCAGGCTGTAAGCAACCACATGGCCATGAATTTTGTTGGAGAGATGCGCTTCGCGGCGATTGACAATAGCGGGCCCAAGTCAAGGTCGTCCTGGCGCAGAAAAGTTTGAAAAATGAGCATCAAATGGAGCTCTGATGTAAGCTTTGGAAAAATTGTTATGGGAAATTTAGCATTAAAATATAAGCACTTTTGCATAATTAAATGAAAAATTCATTGAAACATAGATCGATAAAGTTCAAAGGCATATTTTATTTTCCAGATATATGGATATTTTACACATGTACCTGTATATATAATTTGTGATTCTTGGAAATTTAACAGCAATAATCATGGTGTAATATGTAGGCCCTGTTACATCCATTACCATGTACGTAGTTTCTGTGAAACGAGCAGGCACTTTGGTAGTGTTTTATAGCCGTGGCCTGTGCCCGTAAAAAAATATCAATTTTGTACCCCAGGTGTTTCACAGAAGCTACATAAGAACATTTATATTTTAAGACAACTTTCTCCAATACGTCTAAGTCACAGAGAGTACGATGTATCGGCATATGTGATGTCGCCCCATTTTATCAAAAAAAATCAAATCACAAATGGTTGATGGAACCCATTGTGCCAGTTTTGTTCGTGATGCGTTACCACGCCTCGCACATCCCCTGGCTACGCGCCTGCTATCAGAAAGACATAGACATACCTTGAATAACTTACAGGAAATGAACGGCTGCACAACGCCCCCCCCCCCCCCCCCATAACATACCCAGCTTTTCATTTCAGCTGACTGGTTCAAGTGGACGGTTATCTCCCCCTATCGACTACCGGAAACCATCAGCTAATTGTTCCACAGATAATCGGCCAAGGTGTGGGAAATGTAATACGATCTTACAGAATTTAGGACATCAAAGGAACAAAGCTCTAGACATGTGTCCGATAGATATATTTATCAGACAGTAGACAGAATATCACATTTTCCGAGTCATCTATCAAACCAAACAAAATTCAGATTGTAAACTGGCAACATTCAACAATCATTAATTACATTTATGATGAATATTCTAATAAAAAGTGTTTGGAACTGCGTCCGTGGACATATTGCTCACCCGTGGAAAGTGACTAGTACACTTCAGTTGTACTGTACACTCACCCAACGCCGCTCTACATAGTCATGGGATACACAGGTGACTTGTAAATTGAACATCTGGGTTAAAACCCGGAGGTCCATTTACTGAATCATTGCTTCTGCATAGGGAATGAACTATAATCCTTACTGGGTAATATTCCAACTACATCATCAAGGCATGCATCCGCCGAAGGCATGCCTTGGAGATGTAGGTAGACTATTGAATCAGTCGTGACTTGAATCATAACAGTAGTAGGAGAGCGATGGAAAGTCCAAATTCAGCCGGACCTCGCAAGGTATCATGGACCTAGGAAGTGATGTCATGTTACGTGACCTAGTTACGTTATGTTTGGTTGGCCTGGTAGCCCGCGTGAGCGATCATCTTGTGACGTGATCAGAGTGCGCATGTGCAGCGCGTGTGGTTAGGTTGATAAGTGCTTCTTCCGTGGTCTAGTTTGTATTCTGGGCCGCCATCTTGGTTTCTATGGTCGCACGTGGTTGCTATGTGACGTGACCAAAACCCTCCAACAGAACGGGTGGGGGGGGGGGGGGGCATTCGGAGGGCGAGGTCGATTCAATAGGAGTAAATTTAATTACCCAAATAGATCCGACAATCCCTCCAAACCACCCAAATCTACCGAAACGGACTTTATTTGGTACAGATTCTTGGAGAATCCTACTTATAAGAGTAGCATGTAGTGCTATAGGTCCGATAGGTCTCCTGAGGGTGAGTTCGATTGAAGTAGAGTAGTTTGTTGGTTCGGATTGCTTCGAAATCCTCCGTTTCTATCTGGTGTCTATAACTGACCTTATTCTGACTATCATAATAGTCTATCTAGTCTTAGCTGTCTTTGTCCCAGCTTCTGACCTCAACCAAGTCTTATAATCGCCAGTCGCATTGTTTCATTTCCCGTAATCTTTACATGTCCATACAGAGTTATCTCCTCCGTGTATAACAAAGTTCTACAGGCTTCCAAAAGCTAAGAGTCAGTCGAGCAGGGACGAAAAATATTGCTCGAATCTGATCGATCAAATAATTCATCGAGTAATTGCTGGACCGAGTGACACCACATACGACTGTTACGCTCATCTCGGAAAAATGGGATTCTGTGACCACAGGCGGGAATCTGCAGGGACTCCACAAATGAATTCCATAAGTGGAATTCCATACTTGTGTTTCCAAGCTCTTATACTGGCAGTCTTACCGTCGGCTTCCGCCATGTCCTAAGGCGTCTGTCCTTTTATAGGCTTCCCCTGAATTCACCTAATACTATAGTCTTCTTCACCCCTTACAGCCTTGCACAAGGCTGTAAGGGGTGCAATAGACGATATTAGTAGCCTCAGCTAATGCGCGATCACGCTTTGTCGCGCCTTAATTGTTGTTAAATATGTTTCGCGGAATTTCAGTTTAGATGTAAACAGCATGGCCAGCGTAGTGAAAAACTGAAAACTGAATGCATTACTACACCGTCTTTCTATAGGTTACGCCCATTTTCTTTAGGGTTACCTGCAAACAGCATACGATATAAGCTCAGGACCTGGTACCAAACGCCTGACGCCAGAATCTCCTTTGTGGTACCGGTACGCATAATTATAAACAGTTCGCACAGCATGTCTTAGCTCCTTCGATTTTGCTGTCGGATGTTTCTGTCCAGGGCAGATTTCTCTTTCCACATGTTTAAGTATAATTTGGGTACATTTAATCAAATGTTACCCCTGAAAAGTGTATAGAATTGTTCTTCTTGAATTAAATTTAGATGAATTCTTCATAAAATCTAGTCATGGCTCCTATGGATTTCATGAAAATATCTTGAAAATACTCAGCAGGTTAAGGGTTAACCATTTACCCAACGAACCGCCCACATCCGCCCGCGTAATATGCAAATTCAGCAGCTGTAAACCTACAAACAGGGTGGTGGGGTCGATGTTCAAGGTTACTTGCAGTAAATAACCACCACCGTATAACACAGTGGCGTCGCGATGATGACCAATTTGGTTGGAGGGGGTGTGAACGCAGTTTTTCCCTACTGCTATGAATTCCTCAAGGCATGCCTTATTCGAAGACATGCCTTGATGATTTACTGGTATATTTTTTCGATGTGGATTAATTGTCAATGGATACATAGATTATTTGTTTTCAATTATTTCTGCCATCTTATCTTTCTAATAAAGATAAACCGTGGGTTATCAATTTAAGACACAGGTCTTATCATAACTCATGTTTCCTTTTGTGCTATACGGCACACAGAGGAATCTCTGACTGATCCCACGAATTTTCTTTACAGACATGTCAACGGTTTTGTGAGCTGTCAAAGGTTTTGGCAAAGTGCAAATGTTATAGTAGGCGCCGAGAGGATGTTTTCATCAAAATCAACAATTCGATTCCACAGAACATTGAAGCATGTTCATCGGACATGGGTTAGTGTTTTATTACTAAGCCAAAACAAACTGAATACTCTTTGTACATTTATTTGTGTTAAGAAGGAGTTATTGCCCCTATGTAGGTGAGACATGAAGATATGACCCGACGCAGTAAAGAATTAAGTATAAGTTTAGTTGTAATTGAATTCAACACTTTTCTAAGTTCCGGTGAACGTTCGAGATTTGATTCGGTTTCATATATTTCTTTTTCCGAAGACGACAACTTATCCAGCAGTTTCCCTTCAGTTCAGCTCAGTGTAACATACATACATAAATAAACCACTATTAACCCTTTACCTAACGAATCGCCCGCGTCCGCACGCGTACTATGCAAATTCAGCAGCTGTAAAAATATTATTTTTCGAAAAAGCTCAACAAAACCATATCATGTGACCCCTCTTTGGAACGAGATCGTCGAGCTCGTTCCAAAGAGGGATCACATGATATGGTTTTGTTGAAATGTTTTGAAAAAATGAAAAAAATGATATTTAAAATAACAAATTTTGAAATCGTCTGCGTTGGGTAAAGGGTTAATACGTATGCTGCGAACATGGGAGAATCATTGTGTTGAAATGAGCTGATACGGCAATAAACAATAAAAACAATCGACAAAACTTCTGTAAAAACTTATTTGATGTTTAGATATTAGGTTAGGCGTTTTTCTATGGTTTACAGTTAAAACTATAAATCCTGTCATGAACTGTGCGCTTGTCTAGGCTTAATTGCGCGTTAGAATTGCGCGTAATTGTCATATCGAATGGCATCCAAAGCACGGCAGGTTCTCTTGGTTATTCACAGCAAACACAGGCAATGTTTCTGCCAATATTGCTTGTGCACAGGCCATATGTACAGAGTTTGATAGCCTTACTATGATCATAACGCGCAGATTAACGCGCAGATCGACGTGCTATTTGTGCGCATTTCATGGCAGGACGTCTAGTTTCAACTGTATATGCGATGTTTGTTTATCTCTCATCATATGAAACTTGGGATCCCATATCACAACTAAATGTGTCTACAGGATCTTGCATTAACTAATTGAGGAATATCCCTTAAAAGTAGACTATATTCCACACATACGAACATCCGATCTGGTCTCTGAGCCCTTTCCAACAATTAATCAGATGGTAGGTTTGATCCGCGCATACCAGAAGGGACCATCATGAAATAGGTGACAATAGCTTTTTCGGCAGTGTAAGTGTTGAATTCATACTATAACCTCAGTTACATTATACCATGCGTTGATTAATAACACTGATGTTTAAGAACGATTTACCTGACTTATATAAAATACATATATCTCAAGTATTATATTCTCTTCCAAGCAATACATCTATTAATTAAAATTGCGTATAAAGAAATAACAATCACGCATAAACCTAGGGACGTGAGAATTGCCGATTTTGATCGAATCAAATATCGAATCGAATTGATGAAAACGAATCGAATTTCGAACCGAACTTCGAATGGAATCACAGTTAATGGATACGCCATCAAAAGAAAAGTTGTTTTTTTTTTCTAAAATAATAACCCCGATTATTAAGACACATAGTTATGTAGAGTGCATTTTTCGCCTGACCACTGCCCACATTATAAACTGAGATACAAACCAGTATGCTAGGTTTGTATGTGAAACTATTCGAATTGTTGACTTTGTAGCTTGGAAACTGCATCAATAAACATATTTAAACTAACCTGACTGATACGGCTGATACCTCACTTTTATCACATGTTTTCTTGAAAAAAAACTCGTCTTAAATCGGATCAAATCCATTCAATCATGAAGCCATTTGTTTTGAAATGCGGAATGACTAAAACGAAACGACAATTCAACGCGGAATGGAGTGGATCCGCTTGTAAATAAAAGCCTTCCCTACTTCTATTTATATAATAATCAGCAGTATTCTTTCAGAAAACCATGCTTTTTGGCGACGTATCAAGTTACTGTGATCGAACAGAATACCCAATATAAAACAATGAGATCATGTTGTGGAACAAATCATTTTTTGAAGTTGATTATTTTTTCAAAGTTCAAAATTTTTAATAAATGATCACTGGTCATAATGCACAATAAGTTGAAATGAACAGTTGTAGCGGTAATAGCGTTTGTAGCAATGTAGCTACAGCTGTTATACAGTTGTAGCTACATCGCTACAAACACTGTTACCACTACAAGGCAATTACGTTTCTACTCAGAATACTCAATATTAAATAATGTTATCAATTACAATCTGTAATCATTTACTGTTATGGTCGAAGTAATATACGAATTTCCGATTTCGAATCGAATCGAATATTGACTTTCGAAACGAATTTCGAATCGAATTTCGATTTTTTGCAGGAGCCTAATATAACCTCCATTATCATATCGCATCTAAATGATAATATAATTGAAGTTATAGTATGGATATACGTGACCTGTCTAAAATATCCCACTAGCACTAAAATATTACTCAGTCCTAAAAGATTACTCAGTCCTATAATATTACTCAGTCCTAAAATATCCCACCAGCACTAAAATATTACTCAGTCCCAAAATATCTCACCAGCACTAAAAGATTACTCAGTCCTAAAATATTACTCAGTCCTAAAATATTACTCAGTCCTAAAGTATCCCACGAGCACTAAAATATTACTCAGTCCTAAAATACCCCACCAGCACTAAAATATTACTCAGTCCTAAAATATCCCACCAGCCCTAAAATATTACTCAGTCCTAAAATATTACTAAGTCCTAAAATATCCCACCAGCACTAAAAGAGAACTCAGTCCTAAAAGATTACTCAGTCCTAAAATATTACTCAGTCCTAAAAGATTACTCAGTCCTAAAATATTACTTAGTCCTAAAATATTACTCAGTCCTAAAATATCCCACCAGCACTAAAAGAGAACTCAGTCCTAAAATATTACTCAGTCCTAAAATATTACTCAGTCCTAAAATATCCCACCAGCACTAAAATATTACTCAGTCCTAAAATACCCCACCAGCACTAAAATATTACTCAGTCCTAAAATATCCCACCAGCACTAAAAGATTACTCAGTCGTAAAAAGATTACTCAGTCCTAAAAGATTACTCAGTCCTAAAATATTACTCAGTCCTAAAATATTACTCAGTCCTAAAATATCCCACCAGCACTAAAATATTACTCAGACCTAAAATATTACTCAGTCCTAAAATATCCCACCAGCACTAAATACTCAGTCCTAAAATATCCCACCAGCACTAAAAGAGAACTCAGTCCTAAAATATTACTCAGTCCTAAAATATTACTCAGTCCTAAAATATTACTCAGTCCTAATATATCCCACCGGCACCAAAATATTACTCAGTCCTAAAATACCCCACCAGCTCTAAAGTATTACTCAGTCCTAAAAGATTACTCAGTCCTAAAAGATTACTCAGTCCTAAAAGATTACTCAGTCCTAAAATATTACTCTGTCCTAAAATATCCTACCAGCACTAAAATATTACTCAGTCCTAAAATATTACTCAGTCCTGAAATACCCCACCAGCACTAAAAGATTACTCAGTTCCAAAATATTACTCAGTCCTAAAATACCCCACCAGCTCTAAAATATTACTCAGTCCTAAAAGATTACTCAGTCCTAAAAGATTACTCAGTCCTAAAAGATTACTCAGTCCTAAAATATCCCACCAGCACTAAAAGATTACTCAGTTCCAAAATATTACTCAGTCCTAAAATATTACTCAGTCCTAAAAGATTCCACCAGCACTAAAAGATTACTCAGTCCTAAAATATTACTGAGTCCTAAAATATTACTGAGTCCTAAAATACCCCACCAGCACTAAAAGATTACTCAGTCCTAAAATATCCCACCAGCACTAACAGAGAACTCAGTCATAAAATATCTTACCAGCACAAAAATATTACTCAGTCCTAAAATATTACTCAGTCCTGAAATACCCCACCAGCACTAAAAGATTACTCAGTTCCAAAATATTACTCAGTCCTAAAATATTACTCAGTCCTAAAAGATTCCACCAGCACTAAAATATTACTCAGTCCTAAAATATTACTCAGTCCTAAAATATTACTGAGTCCTAAAATACCCCACCAGCACTAAAAGATTACTCAGTCCTAAAGTATCCCACCAGCACTAAAAGATTACTCAGTCCTAAAATATTACTCAGTCCTAAAATATTACTCAGTCCTAAAATGTCCCACCAGCACTGAAAGAGAACTCAGTCCCAAAATATCCCACCAGCACTAACAGAGAACTCAGTCCTAAAATATCTTACCAGCACAAAAATATTACTCAGTCCTAAAATATTACTCAGTCCCGAAATACCCCACCAGCACTAAAAGATTACTCAGTTCCAAAATATTACTCAGTCCTAAAAAATTACTCAGTCCTAAAAGATTCCACCAGCACTAAAAGATTACTCAGTCCTAAAATATTACTCAGTCCTAAAATATTACTGAGTCCTAAAATACCCCACCAGCACTAAAAGAGAACTCAGTCCTAAAATATTACTCAGTCCTAAAATATTACTCAGTCCTAAAAGATTCCACCAGCACTAAAATATTACTCAGTCCTAAAATATTACTCAGTCCTAAAAGATTCCACCAGCACTAAAAGATTACTCAGTCCTAAAATATTACTCAGTCCTAAAATATTACTGAGTCCTAAAATACCCCACCAGCACTAAAAGATTACTCAGTCCTAAAATATCCCACCAGCACTAAAAGATTACTCAGTCCTAAAATATTACTCGGTCCTAAAATATTACTCAGTCTTAAAATATTACTCAGTCCTAAATTGTCCCACCAGCACTAAAAGAGAACTCAGTCCTAAAATATCCCACCAGCACTAAAATATTACTCAGTCCTAAAATATTACTCAGTCCTAAAATACCCCACCAGCACTAAAATAGAACTCAGTCCTAAAATATCCCACCAGCACTAAAAGATTACTCAGTCCTAAAATATTACTCAGCCCTAAAATATTACTCAATCCTAAAATATTACTCAGTCCTAAAATATCCCACCAGCACTAAAATATTACTCAGTCCTAAAATACCCCACCAGCACTAAAATATTACTCAGTCCTAAAATATCCCACCAGCACTGAAAGAGAACTCAGTCCCAAAATATCCCACCAGCACTAACAGAGAACTCAGTCCTAAAATATCTTACCAGCACTAAAATATTACTCAGTCCTAAAATATTACTCAGTCATAAAATACCCCACCAGCACTAAAAGATTACTCAGTCCTAAATTATCCCACCAGCACTAAAATATTACTCAGTCCTAAAATATTGCTCGGTCCTAAAATATCCCACCAGCACTAAACTATTACTCAGTCCTAAAATACCCCACCAGCACTAAAAGATTACTCAGTCCTAAAATATCCCATCAAAACTAAAAGATTACTCAGTCCTAAAATATTACTCCGTCCTAAAATGTCCCATCAGCACTAAAAGAGAACTCACTCCTAAAAGATTACTCAGTTCTAAAATATCCCATCAAAACTAAAAGATTACTCAGTCCTAAAATATTACTCAGTCCACTCAGTCCTAAAATATTACTCAGTCCTAAAACATTACTCAGTCCTAAAAGATTACTGCAACAAAATAACAAACAATACTGAAAGGAATGTTAGATGTAACGAGTATTAATACGTTTGAATTCACCTAACCTAGTGACATCCCATCTTGTAACTCTGATTTCGTAACTTTCAAACACGTGCAATTAACCCTTTACCCAACGAATCGCGCGCATTCGCCCTCGTAATATGTAAATTCAGCATTTGAAATAATATTATTTTTCAAAACATTTCAACAAAACCATATCATGTGAGCCCTCGTTGGAACGAGCTCGTTCCAACGAGGGGTCACATGATATCGTTTTGTTGAAAGAAATTTTTTTTAAAATTTGAAAAAATGATATTTAAAATAATAAATTTTGATATCGTCTGCGTTGGGTAAAGGGTTAAACCGTTGATTCCGCTGGTTCAAGGATATTGAAGAGTTTTTAAACTAATTACTATCGTCCTTTTGGAGATAGAACAAAAAGAATATATTTCAGTTTTAAAGCTTTAAGTGTAACCAAATTTTGGTTTAAACGGTGCCCACCGGGGTGGGTTGGGGTGGGAAGGTGTGTATCACGTGCAACCCTTATCTCAATTTAGGCAGAAACTGGACCTAGAACACTGTAATTCTCAGGCAACGAACTCCCTTAAATATCCTCCTTTCTGTTTGACCTTCGTATTTTCGATAATACAGTTTGTCCTTTGGTAAGGCTATTCTCCTAATCTGGTTCATGTATGAAATCAGTTGAGAGCTATTGGATTTGGGCATTGGCTCATTTTGAATCCAATTTGGTCCTGGCACAATCATATATGCATTCTATCAAATCATCATTAGCTCTCTTGATCACGGCCTTCACTTCATGTCGGTCAGCGTGGGATAGAAATCGCAGTATTTTTCAAGTTCTGGCCAGACTTTCATTTGCAGTCTTATTTTGGTTTTTCCTCTTCTATTTTCTTGCCCCTCCTCGAACCGACTTCTTCCGTGTGCCATCTTCATGTTAACTTTCGACAAAATGTTGTTTTTGTAGTACTGGCAGCGATGAACTGCCATGTCGTCACTCGACGACGGTCAGGGAAGAAATGAGCATTTGGTGTCGTGAATGCTTTTTATTTCTTAGAGCTTAAACTTGTGTGGAATGCGATCCGAGAAAATTACATTTCCAGAATAGATTTCTTTTTATATCGGTAGAAACATCATCATACAGTTAAAACTAGAAGTCCTGTCAAGAAATGCGCACAAATAATACGTCGATCTGCGCGTTAATCTACGCGTTATGACCATATTAAGGCTATCAAATTGGGTACATATGGCCTGTGCACAAGCAATGTTTCAGCCAATGGACTTCCGGGTAACCCGGAGGTCCACTGGCAGAAACACTGCCTATGTTTTCTATGAGTAACCAGGGTAATCTGCCGTGCTTTGGATGCCATTCCATATGTCAATCGTGCGCAATTCCTACGCGAAATTAAGCCTAGATAAGCGCACAGTTCGCGACAGGACTTCTAGTTTTAACTGTATGTCTGCAGCTTCAATACCCTGTCCTGTTCCGCAGATCACTCTATACCGTTGCATTCAGCAGATCCTGTCTTCGAGAAAATTGACTGCATATCTGCATAAACAAAACACGTTATCAAATCATCACATGTTCATTGTAGAACTGCATCTGCCCCCTCTTTTTCGTATCAAACAAAAAACAAGGCTTCTGTATTTCTCTTTATCAGGGGTTAGGTATAGGGGGGGGGCAATATTCAGTATCCCTTTGTGATTGGTCGTCATTGATGAGCTCCGATTTTCGCGGCCAGTATGGTCTTCATGCCTCTTTCTTGTTTATTACACGCACGTTCTGTGAGATCCCCATCTTCAGCAACACCACACCATGCGGAAAGTGAAATTCTGTTCGGAAATGGTAGGCGGACTATTTTTATAAAGAAGCGAAATTCACTGGAATGTTCCACAATCGTGCACCGCATTTGTAATTTGAATCGCTA
This sequence comes from Pictodentalium vernedei, assembly GCA_031216915.1. Lineage (NCBI taxonomy): Eukaryota > Metazoa > Mollusca > Scaphopoda > Dentaliida > Dentaliidae > Pictodentalium > Pictodentalium vernedei. The sequence continues at coordinate 456,026,583 of CM062291.1, forward strand.
GCAATTGCTAAAAATTGTCCCCTGAGTTCCAATGTGTCCTATGTGCCAGTAGGCACATAAAACACGTTGAAACTCAGGGGACGAAATATTAACACGGGTTCCCCTCGCAAATTTGGTTGGCGATAAACTGTGTTATTTTTGTTGATAGTTGTTAAATGAATTGTTGTGTGTCCTTCTAGTAATGTTTTTCATTGACGTGATGGCGTGTAATCAACACAGAACGATACGTGTGTGTGAATGGGTTAGTCGATATGGCACTTGTGTCATCGCGAAAGGAGTGCTATCGTTCTATCCTTTCGTGCTGGCACTTGTGTCATATTGGTTAACCTATTCGAACGTGGGTGTCGTTCCGCGTATGTAAGGTCGGGGAAAACATCTTGGCACAATATCTGCAGAGGCGAGCATTCTGCATATCTCCACTATGCGACGGTCACAACACAAAAGAATTAAAAGCCGAGCTCGCACAATTTTTGTACCTTTCCCACTGAAGTACACGATTGTAGCGTGAAGTACCCGGGTGTAGGAATCACATGTTTCAACGGGCACTATCCTCCAAAAGGTAATCACTAAAACGTACCCTTCTTATGGAATCTCACTATAAGAATGCCGTTTTAGAAAAAAAAAACATCCATGGTTATAGAATTCCCTTTTTTCGAGATAAGTCGTAGAGGTGTGCGATGTGCCATTCGTTGGATCAATTACTCGATGAGTTATTTGCTCGATTAGATTCGAGTCGTTCAAGCAATACCTGTTCAAGTCACTATTCGACAGCTTATTAGCTCGATAAGATTCGAGTCGTTAGATTTAGCAGAGTATATTCGACTGCTAATAGCGGCGAGAGCCAAGTATGATAGCGACTATCGTATAGTGTTTCAGGTAAGGAAAGCCACGGTAGTCTGTAATAAGTGTGGGATACTCCAGTACATGGCACCTAGTGATAGCCAATTAATAATTGAATGCAATTTTTATAATCTTTATTGGAGTATGAACGTGTGGGAATGGATACAAATTATGTATGAATCCCGAAGGGATTCATACAATTTGTATCCATTCTCACACGTTCATACTCCAATAAAGATTATAAAAATTGCATTCAATTCTTATAATTACATTCCGTAACTGTTTAAACTACTTTTTACCAAGCAACAAAGCAGAAAGACGAAATAAAACATGTATGAACGATCGAGGCGAAGAACCACCCCCACACAAAAGACAAAGCGCACAACTCTGATTTTTAATTTTCACAACTTTAGAAATGGAAACGAGTGTTTTAGTAACGGATTTTATACCACAGTTGGGAAATGTCACCAAAGAAACAGCAGCAGAGTTGATCTCTGCGGAGGCGCTAAAAGTTAAAAACCCGGCCAAACACCACCCGAGTTACATTCTGTCAACTGCGCTCTACCGTAAATGCGGGTCAAAGTTCGACCAAATGTATTCATTGAGAAATGAATTACATTTGGTCATGACGTTTTCATCCAGCTGACCAATGGGAATTGAGTATTTTGACCAAAAACGTATAACTACATTAACAATGTAATTATTAGTAGTTACATACTGGTTGTTGTAGCAGAACAGGGTAGGCGGTAGTCATTGGACAGACGATGGTGACAATGGACAAATCAGCAATAGTCGTCTTGGAGCTATGAAGGCCATGGTGTGGTCCAGATGCAAGGAACTAACCTTATCCTAGGAGTCATAACTATCTTCAAATAGATATCCTCCAAATAGTATACTCTAAAAGGTATCCTTCAGTACTACATCGTCATGTCATAGGTATCCTCCAAATAGTATCCTCTAAAAGGTATCCTTCAGTACTACATCGCCATTTCATAGGTATCCTCCAAATAGTATCCTCTAAAAGGTATCCTTCAGTACTACATCGTCATGTCATAGGTATCCTCCAAATAGTATCCTCTAAAAGGTATCCTTCAGTACTACATCGCCATGTCATAGGTATCCTCCAAATAGTATCCTCTAAAAGGTATCATTCAGTACTACATCGTCATGTCATAGGTATCCTCCAAATAGTATCCTTTAAAAGGTATCCTTCAGTACTACATCACCATGTCATAGGTATCCTCCAAATAGTATCTTCTAAAAGGTATCCTTCAGTACTACATCGCCATGTCATAGGTATCCTCCAAATAGTATCCTCTAAAATGTATCCTTCAGTACTACATCGTCATGTCATAGGTATCCTCCAAATAGTATCCTCCAAAAGGTACCCTTCAGTACTACATCGTCATGTCATAGGTATCCTCCAAATATTATCCTCTAAAAGGTATCCTTCAGTACTACATCGTCATGTCATAGGTATCCTCCTAATAGAATCCTCTAAAAGGTATCCTTCAGTACTATATCGCCATGTTATAGGTATCCTCCAATACCCGGATGAGCATACGAATTGTAATAGTCGTAATCGGAGTCACTCGTTCGAGTTATCACTGGATGGCTTATTTGCCCGATAGGGTTTGGGTCGTTCGAGAAATACTACCCCCCCCCCCCCCCCCACTGCATGTGTAACATACGTGTGTCCCGGGTGAGATAGCAGGGAGAAACAGATGTATCCCCCCCCCCCCCCACCCACGTGACGTTATACATTTATAACGTTATTATGACGTTATGCATATCGTATCAGTTTCTTGCTACCAACTAATTCATATTGACGTCATGGGAATGCAGTGTGATCAAAGTTTGATGCTCTAAAACTCTTCAACCCTCAAATACAGCAGTTTCACTTTATTTTTGGAAATCTTCCACCTCCATACAGAACAGTTTTTTTTCATAAAAGCAGTTTGAAAACCCAAAACCCGCTTCAACTTCGTCTTAATTTTCAGACTCGCCAGTATTGCCACCACTAACTCCTCCAACACTCTTTTCACTGCCCCAACCAGCCTGCGCTACATGAAGAAAAGAAGACTGGTGATGACAGTGAAGAGGTTCGTTAGGAATCAGAACTGTAAAAAGTTCAGGAATGGAAGGTCTGACGAAATCTTACAAGTTGCATTGGGGCAGTTTTGAAATTCATAAACCTTCAATTCAACACACACACGGTCTCACGCTGGATTATCGGTTCCCTGCTATATACTTCTCAGGTGTCGAGGCCGGCTTTCAGAACCCGGGAATTTTCTTTCATGAGAATAAACTCTACTTCCAATGACGAAATTGTCAGCCATGCAATACTGTGTGTTGGTATTGGATTGCGATCTAATCGTGAAAAAACAGATTTGCACAAGTTGCACCCGGTGGTTCATGTGTTGAACGTTTGCAGTGTTTCACGTGCTATTATGAACAATTACAAACACTTTACGAGTGGAGAATAAATGCCGCTGAGATTAAGTAGTACTTCGCTCTCTTCATTATGTATATGGAGTCGAATTTTAATATCAGTTTACGTCATTGCATGTACGTGTATCCCAGAAGAGGTTTGGAATGGTGTTAATGGTTTATGTTTACCTGGACAGAATTGTTGGGAACACTTTTTTTTCTACAGTATTTGAGCCATGCAAATTACGCTGTTTGAGCTTGATAGGGACAGAAAGTGCATTTATTTTGAGCGCCATTCCTTCAGAATAGTGCATAACACAGTGACTGAACTTCTAGTTTCAAATGTATTGAATTGATATGGGATCTGTGTTGACAATTATTGTCAGGATATTTCTCAATCCTCAGTTACTTGTTATGACCGCGTAATGATTAATTTATCCGGCTTAGTAAACGCATATCTCTTGCACAACGCCTCATGCGAATAAAGCGATTAATTTCACGGTCAGGGTGGCTCAAGCTGTGTCTTTTTCTAGTACTCGATAAGTAGTTTTCCTCAACAATCTAATTTTCACGGTCAGCGTTATCATACTTTTCTATTGTTTGATTGTAATCGGTCGATGACAGGACTGTGACCCCTATTATTTTGTCCGCTTGCTCAATTAACCCGATACTGGTCTCAAGCCAGGCATAAACAGGTGTCAAAACAGGATGACGTTACTAACAACGAACTGACTCCCTAACGCGATCACAAGAAACGCAAATACACACAATTAGGTGGTAGAGCAAATGTGGGCGACTGTGAAGGTGCGTCCAGACCATTGATCGTAGACGGGTCTTCGTTGTGGCTTACATACTCTTTCTCACAATTCTTTCTCAAGTTTTTTGAGACTCTGCAAATGAGTTATAATCCCTGACGACTTTCCGTGTTTTGTCACTTCTGAGCAGACAGCCAGTGCGCCTTTTGCTGGAGAAGGAAAAACCCGTGCAGTTGAAATTGCACCTCCGTTATCCCTTTACCCAACGTAGACGATATCAAAATTTATTATTTAAAATATCATTTTTTCAAATTTTTCAAAACATTTCAACAAAACCATTGCATGTGACCCCTCGTTGGAACGAGCTCGACGAGCTCGTTCCAACGAGGGGTCACATGATATGGTTTTGTTGAAATTGTTTGAAAAATAATATTTTTTCAACTGCTGAATTTGCATATTACCCGGACGGATGCGGCCGATTCGTTGGGTAAAGGGTTATACAGTACAGTCATCGTGGATTGGTGGTAATCCACGCGCGGGTAGTGATGTCCACTCATGCGTTTACCAGCTAATAAAATCATCATCCGCAAAACTTTAATTAATGAAGCACCGGGTTTTACCCGGTGCTTCATTAATTAAATGTCTGATAATTATTCCTGTAATTAGTGCTTGGAATCTTGTATAATTGCATCCCTGGATATATTGCCCATCCGTGGAAAGTGACCAGTCCGCGGCGGTTGTACTGTAAACCATCATCTTCTGGGAGCGCAGTCGGCTGAAAAGGCGACGTTTCGATCCTGACCCGCGCCATTTGCGCTTTGTCCTTGATCAAGATATTTAATCCCGATCGCCGACGTGGGAACAAGGAAGCGCTGTGTATTAAGGCGTACCGCACGTCCATGGTGCACATGTCTTCAACTGCTGCCATGATAGTAACTTGGAGAGTCTCACAGTTGCACACCGTTGATCGATAGTATTCTCTAGGTGCTCCGGATTCCTAGTACCCGCAAAGGTGTTCGATATGTGGACCTGCCTACTAAAAGTACTTCTAAAATCAAGATATCGCATCCAGAAAACCAAACAAACAAAGATACCATCTAGGATCCTTTTTTCTCGCTCTTTAATCACATGGGGTATTCTAAACGTTGTGTGTGTGGAAGGAGGTCGGGATATTTCGTCCAGCTCGCCTCCCCGTGGCGATCCGGTAAACCTGGTCCGCCTGCTTTTGTCACAAACGATTGTATACGCAAACTAAGGTTTTCTATACAACCCAACACACATATACAGGAATTGGTACATACTTTTCAAGAAAAAAAAACGCTTCAAAATGAGGCGAAAAAAGCTGAGAACATAAATTAAAAAAACACAGCCAGCAAAACACTTTCCCAAACAGATTTTTTTTCTCAGCAGATATCAATGTTTATGGAGCTGTTCATCCCTCTTATAAATCCACTCTTACTTTATAGAAATTAATTATTGGTATTTGAGTTAAATAATGACAAATGTGATATGACTCTGTTTTAAAAAGCAGAACTTACCTTATGTAGGATTTTTCTTAGCCCGCTACATAACGTCGTAACAGCCAGTGTTATTAACCCCTTGAACCCGAAGGGCCACTTTTCCGGTCCAGGAACGTAATACGTCAGCATTTCATTGAGTATTCTTCAGTTATTGGGTTATTATTATGATACAGAGATTTATATCAGAAGCTATTTTATGCTTGAATCATGATAGAAAGTGATTGTCTGCTTTTCTATATCTAAGAATGATTGAGAGAGAGAGAGAGGGAGAGAGAGAGAGAGAGAGAGAGAGAGAGAGAGTGGGGGGGGGGGGGAGATGCCTGCTGTGCTGTTCATTCAAGCTTGCAATAACAGTCACACCATCACATAGTCAACACTGTGTAGACTGCTTCGTGGCCCCGACAATTTACACGCTGCACAGATTTGATCCCAAGTGACCCGAAGTGTAAACATTCCACGGCTGCTGGAACAGCGTGGATGTATTGGATTTGGGTAAGTAATTAAGAAGATGTCTCGGGTTCTAAAGTTAGCCCCTCCCATCTAGCCCAGCGCTTCTGAAAGCGATCATACCTGAATATTCGGTAATATGCCGCCCATTCAATGTTATAATATCGCCGAAGTTCATGTTTTATCTGCGATAACGTTGGGCAATGATTAGTGAATTGTGTTTTATAAATGCAAAATTTAACGACAATAAAAATAAATTGATGCAGTTCTTCAACCTGACCTGCAACTAGAGTTGCAAATAATATGGAGTCTTCAGTTATTTGTAGGTTTTTACCTGTCTTTTCAATAACCCATACTCATTCATTTTCCCACAGCCGTGATATTACTGGACATTCCCAAAATAGGTGAATAATTGTTTCCGGTTTCGTCTTACAAAATGTACATAGGTTATCACACGTAATACCACACTTATGTTAGAGGGGCCTTGTTCCAAGAAGTCGAGAGTTTATACCATATTGGAACCACTGATATTTACCATCAACACAACATTTGAAGGGACATATTAGTGCTGATTGCCACCAGTTATTTTTAGAATTTATGCCACAATCCCTCTCCCATCTTCCTTTAAATTTATCTTCGTCCCTCCGTCTCCTGAGAATCGTATATGTGCTTTTACAGTCCCTGTTTGAAAAAAGGTAGTCTAGCTGAAACGGTCTGATTGCGCTGGATAAAACAATAAAACTACTTGTATTATAGATAAGCCTAATGTCAGTGGTGACCGCTTTCGTAATTCCAGAAAAAGTAATAAAATATGTCTCTATTTTATAGATATCTTTGAATTTTTCATAAGATTAAAAAATTTCCTTTTCATCTAAAAGATCGTTAAAAAACGTAACCCCGTTATCTTCCCATGTTTTGAAATACACTGTTTTTTTTACAAAAAATGATATTTTCGTTATTCCAAAAACCTTTAGCTCTTTGCAAAACAAGTGCCAAGCTTCAAATACATTCCTCTAAAACTGTTTTTTTTTGTGGAATTAACGTACTTTTTGATAATTTGGGGAGTTGATAAAAAACATATTTTATCTAGAAAAGCCGTTATAGTTTTCAACAATCCCTGTAGAGGCGTGTTCTCAGAAACAATATGTTTGAGCCATGATATTTTCAAAGAGTTTATAAATAATGGTATATCGATCATTTTAACCCCACCTCTCTCGTACTCCTGCACTAGAGTTTTACGACTTATTCTATTGTGGCCATTCCATCTGAATTGATATAGGACACCCGCCAATTCTTTAATAAATTTACTCGTAGGATTGGGGACACTTAAGAAGAAATGTACTAATTTTCAAAGAACAAGCGATTTAACTCCTGTGATTTTTCCTAAAACATTTATGTTCCGTTTTGTCCAAGCCGATAATGTTTTCTTTCTATCATTCATTTTGGACAAATAGTTATCTTCTGTCATAGTATTAAGTTCGAGGGAAAAAATTACCCCTAAAACATTGACGGATTTAGGCTTCTACTTCAATTTCCACCTATCACATATTTTTGTCTGTGTAGTCCTTCTTGGTACCAATCCATACTGCTTGAGTTTTGTTATTTGTTATTTTTAATTCGTAATCCCGACACTTTTTCAAATCTGTGCAGCATATCCATCCCCGAGTCCAGAGACCCGGGAAAGCCATCAAGAAACAGAGATGTATCGATCGCGTATTGGGTGATTTTAAGTTCTATTTCGCCAATATTGATTCCTCGTATATCCCAACACGATCTTATTTTGGTAGCCATGGGTTGTTCACACAATAAACAAATATATGGCGAAATGGGATCTCCCTGTCGGCAGCCTCTCTCAAGTTTGATTTCAGGCGAAATTTCCCCATTCACATGTAGGCTGGACGATATACCATTATACAATGTTAAAATATATCTTTTGATATTGGTCCAAATTTAAAGTAATCCAATACTTTTGAGATGTATGACCATGATACGAAATCAAAGGCTTTTTCAAAGTCTATAACAACGAGTAAGCCTGTTTTTTTTTTAGAATTTAAGTAGAGTAAATAACATCATAGATAAGTCTAATATTTTCGCCAATAAATCTACCCGTAATGACCCATTCTGGTCAATGTGGAATAAGTTTGGGTAATAGACCATTCACACGTTCCGCTAGACAATCAGGTAAGATCTTATACAAAATATGTAACAACGTAATTGGTCTCTAGATTTTCAAAACTCTCGGGGTTTCTTATCCTTCGGTAGCAGTGGTATTACTCCATGATGTTGTGTGACCGATAACAGTCCTCTTTGTAGACCATACAGTTAAAACTAGAAGTCCTGTCACGAATAGTGCGCTTATCAAGGCTTAATTGCGCGTTGGAATTGCGCGCAATTGTCATATCGAATGGCATCCAAAGCACGGCAGGCTCTCTTGGTTACTCCTAGCAAACACATGCAATGTTTCTGCCAATGGACCTCCGGGTTACCCGGAGGTCCATTGGCGGAAACATTGCTTGCTCACATGCCATATGTACAAAATTTGATAGCTTTACTTGGGCCATGACGCGTACATTAACGCGCATATCAACGTGCTATTTGTGCGCATCTAATGACAGGACTTCTAGTTTTAACTGTAATTGAGTGAACGAACAAGGAATTTACCAATGTCTCTCCAGACAAAATATTATTTTTCATTTTTTTCAGATAGCTAAGAACTTCCACACACGTTACTTCTCTTTCAAAGTTTTCGGCTTCTGTGACCTTTAACGTCTTGTTTCAATTTCCGTCTCAAAGAAGGAGAAATTATTATTATTATTATTATTATTATTATTATTATTATTATTATTATTATTATTATTATTATCGGGGGTGTTCGTAGAAATACAGTACGTGGAAAGTGTATTATCACTAAATCACCCGCAGAGTGGAGATTCCACCCAAGCAATAATTGCAAATTTGTTGGAAAGACTGACCAGCACAAGCAAAGTTTCAGCCAAAGGACCTCCGGATTAAACCCGGAGGTCCATTGGCTGAAACATTGCTTGTGTTTTTTGTCTTTGTACAAAATTTGAAAGTTATAGCTTGGGTGATAACACCACTACGCGGGTGATTTAGTTACAAGCCACTCTCCACGTAATGTATTATCGTGTCTTTCTTTGTATAGGTTTGCGTAAAATTTCACTGTTTCATCAAGTATCTTTCTTTGATCTAGAATCTTATTGCCGTTATCATCTTCTAAGTTTGAAATCGCTTTATTAATGTAATTACGTTTTTCTAAATTTAGAAAGTATTTAGTGGATGTTTCTCCTTCAGACTCCCGCCGAGTTCTGGACCTTATTACCATCCCCTCTATCTTTTCATGTCTGATATATATTAATTGTTGTTTAACCCTCTCCAGTTCCCAGGAATGGTTTAAGTCATTCGTTACTTCCAGGCCTGTAATTTTGTGTTCTAATTCTTTCTCTGATTTATGCATTTTTCCTTTATTTTTTTTGGTAAACTGTATCGTTTTACTACTTATCTCCATTAACCCTTTACCCAACGCAGACGATATCAAATCTTATTATTTTAAATACAATTTTTTCAAATTTTTCAAATAATATCAACAAAACCATATCATGTGACCCATCCGTGGAACGAGCTCGACGCGCTCGTTCCAACGAGGGGGTCACATGATATGGTTTTGTTGAATTTTTTTAAAAAATTAATATTTTTTCAACTGCTGAATTTGCATGTTACGTGGGGTGGGGGGGGAGGGTGCGAGCGATTCGTTGAGTAAAGGGTTAACAGAGTTTCAAAAAATAACTGATCGTTAATTTTGAATGTATATTCAGGGTCTTGGGAATTTCTGGTTTTGTACTGCCCTATTGTCTCCAAAATAGTGTTTTTTATAGAGTTTACATAATCTTTATTGCTAAGTAGTGAGTTATTAAATTTCAAAAACCCAGCCCCATGTCGAAAGTTATTAAGTTTGAGTTCCAAGTCAATTATTGAGTGGTGGGTTCTATAACCCGGATGCATATTACAGTTATCAACACGTGACGTGGTATGAAATCAAGAAGACGTCAAGGCGGGTTTGTTTTGTCGGGTTCTTTCTGCGCGAAGTAAACATTTGCTTATCTGGTTTGGTCGCACGCCAAATATCTTGTAGATCAAGATGACTAATGATTTCTAATAACTTTTGTCTTGCAAATGGATTATTTATATGGAGGTAGTTTGAAGTATCTTGTACAGGATCCACAACTAAATTAAAGTCCCCGCATAATATATTAATAGATTCAATGAGCTCCATTAACTTCCTGTAAAAGTTTGGGCAATTTTGCTTAGGACCACATATATTCGCTATCACAAAAATATGTTTTTCCACTTCGATCTCAATTATTAGATAATTCCCGTCGGGATCCAATATTTATACATATGGAGTTTGAAATCGAAATTGTTATTGAACAGTATTGTGAGTTGTGCAAAAAAAATATTACACTGGTGAAGTGGAAAACAATCTTCAGTTCGATCCTTAGTCCACCTAGTTACCTGTTTTTCCGCGTCGTGTTTTGTTCGAACATACTTAAAATAGCCAATGCACGTCAGTCAAAATTGTTTCGTCCTGTATTTTGAAAGACTAGTCGCTGATGCGTCCTATCATGTAACTAATCCTGCTTTATTGTGGGCCACTGATGCGTGACACGCCGTCGGGACGGAATCACTGGCCCCATTCGGGCAGCGTGCCACCCAACCGCAGCCCACTACTTATAAAGACACGAGCACTTGAACACTATTGCAGTTCAACTTGATATAGGTATTCACATTAAGCCTTTGTACTCGATTGGCAGTTTTACGGACATATTTAGTTCTTATCTCAAGTTACAATGAGAAATTTATAACGAAATACTTGAGAGGACCAAATAGCATGTGCAATCTGCAGCACAAACTGCAGATTGCAGATGTTATTTGATGATTCCCCACAAATGTTTGTTTTGGACTCGTCTATCTTTCTTCATTTAAGGAGGGATGGGTGATACCATTCTAGTGACCTGTCTCAAGTTACAAAGAGAAATGTGTATCGGAATATTGAGAGGCCGAAATAACATCTGCTATATGCAGCGTACACTGCAGATTGCAGATGACATTTGATCTCCTCCCACATTTTTGTTTTGAACTAGTCTATCTTTCTTCATTTACAGAGAGATGGATGATGAGTTAAGATTCAAAGGGTTAGTGGCGTAGGTAACATGATGTTGCTTGTATTATGTGGATACGGATGGCGTAAATTATGCTTAATGAAGGGGTAGGGGGCGAACGTATTCACTCGTGATTGTTGCATCACTGGTAGACAGCTAGCGTCTGGCGTGTCGTCAAAATTGACCCACAGCTTTCTTCCGAAACCGTGTCTTTAAACCTCATTCCCGTCCATATATAGGCCTTCCTTTCAGACACAACAGTTAGAGGTACTTTGTAGCCATGTCCAAAGGTGAGTACTCTGGTCTCTTGGGAGAACCGGCATTAAAATATTAATTGGTCTACCCCCAAAATGATGAATACGGACTTTCCCAATGGCTGTCATTGAACTGACATGGAAGATACCACCAGGTTTCAAAAAGTTAACTAACATCGCCATTCAAATTTAATATATTTCTTTCAATATTCAACGAGAATACGTCACAATACAGTGAGTGTGGTGTACTGGAAAATGGAACCAACGAACAAAGTTGAGGTCTTTTTGTGTATTTCAAGAGCACCGTTCGTTTACCTCGTTGGTCTCGCTTCGTCTATGTTTTTTGCGTGCGAGAAATCTCGGTTGCATGTTGGCAAATAACATGATGGAAAACTGATAGTTATTGAGGTCCAGTACTAATTTAATACGAACACTGAGCCTCTCTATAAGTACAAAATTAATTCGCCCAATTGATGTTACCAATAGTATTAGTTACACAGTTTGTTGGTGGCCTAATATGGTATATATGGTGTCAGTTAATTTCATATTGGACTCGAGTCGCTCTCATCTAATAGGAAATTAACTGACACCATATATATACCATATTAGGCCACCGACAAACTGTGTAACGAATATATCTTACCGACTGCTGCATCGATGCACAGCACTAATAACAACAGCGATCAAAATTAAGTGAGAGAATTATCACAATGTGTTCACGTGTCTTTGCCCTGTTACAATTTATGGGAGATTGTCTACAAGCACTCTCCCATAAATTGTAATAAGGCAAATTCATACATACCAAACATTTTCATTTCGAAGTTAACATGACTGACACACATCCACAGAATATGAAGACTTTTAAGTTGCCTAACCTGCACTTCAGACCGAATATGGGCTTCCAACACTCAATCTTTCAACTTGAACCGTTTATCGGCTGCCGCCATTTTGAATAATCAATTAACAAAGGGGAGATTACCCATGGCTTTCGGCGTATATTGATGTTGACAGGCAGTATATGGTTTTATATGCAGTCTGCATGTGACATCGTTGAACTAATGAAATTCCCAGATACTTGTAGGAGGTAAGATATTGTATGTTGACATCCTATTCAGGTACAAGAATTGAAATGATTAGCCAGTAAGGTTATACAAATATTCGATATTAGAAAAAAACAAAATAGATTCGAAACGCATATTCAAGCCGAATTCGAATTGAAAACGTAGAGCCTAATAAAGAAGTTTTGAATATGGTCAACGAAAACAATTCTGACAGTATTGTGCTATTATTAAACTGCAATTCACGAATCGACTATTTCTAAGGAAGTTTTATATCTAATACCAATATATTTTCTGATGAATTCTCGGGATATGGTCATTTGTTTTTCTCCCTCACTTCCTTCCAATGCAAGGCATGCGTGTCTCGTTTGAGAAGGCCGTGCGAGATAGATATATCTCTCACATGACCTACATGGCCGGCTTATTAGTATATTTACTAAGCGTAGGACTATTCAATCATCGCACGTTCCTCTGTAAACAAACAACAAGGTGTTCCTTTTCGGAAATATTAGCAGACGAACGTTTGTCGAAGAAAAAATAAATAAAAACACAGACCGCAAAACCAAAGGACACTTGACTCTTTTATATCAGTTTTGGATGAAGGCCATCACGAGTAGAGAGAGTTGCACGAAATTCCCGTCCAAAATAATGCGAATGCATTGCAGAATTCATAATATGACGTCATCGGAATGTGTCAGTGTTAATTTCGCTAATAATATTTAACTCCTGGCTTGCCGGCGTTGGTATTTAATTTCGTGGTATATTCTTGTGGTATATACACAACTTTTGACTGAGCTTTCCGATAAGCAAATTCATTGTTTTCAGAAATGAACAACAAAATGGTTCGATACAGCTGCACGTGCCCCTGAATAGCTTTTGATGACGTCAGGGTTTTTGATTGGGGAGAAAAAATATTCCTGATAGGGAGGGTGTGAGATGAGGAAAGCTCACCCTCGGGACAAAATATTTGGTCTAGACACTCAGCAAGCCTCGTGGCTGGCCCAAATATCTTGTCCTCGGGTGAGATTTCCCCAGCTGACACCCCCACCCATCAGGAATAATAATATTCTTTATATTTTGGCTCCTGGCGATCCCAAGGGGGATGTAAAATAAATCGGCCTAGAGCAAGTACAGCATCAGAAATATTGCTACGAGGTTGTGTCGAATCGAATCTAGAATTGAATGAGGCACATGATTTAAAATGAAGAATAATCTCGAATCGAATTTCAAAGCTTTTGAAGTTCTTTTTGTTGCTCCTCCTTTCACTCTTACATATTATCAAATGGGTTAAACGCGCAATTGTCTGTTTTGGCAAATCAATAAAATGACAGAATATTAAAAAACAAGGTTCCTAAATAATAATCATGAAATATTATTTAAACGTTAATAATGACCATTTTTTCTTCCTTTCTTTCTTTCTTTTTCTCTCTCTTTGATTCTTTCTTTCTTTCTTCCCTTCTCTCTATCTATGTTTTTCTTTCTTTCTTTCCTTCTTTCTTTTTTTATTCATTTATTTATTTATTTTTTTTTTTTTAGTTTCAGGTTTATATTTTCATTATTTTTATGATTTGTTCTTTGCGACTAAAATTCTTGAAAATACAGGTCCCACCAAATTGAAATATTGTGCTTTGAGTGTCACAGGGTCATCTGCAATGCTTTTGCACTGAAGATGGCGCGTCATTGCACTCCAAGGATGATACATAGTTAATTTGTTCTAATTTACAATCAGATGTCATTCATCACTACGATCTTTCATTTGGCACCGAACAAAAATACTACCTTAACACGAAGAACATTTTGTGGCAGAATGAACCCTAGAGACAAAGTTTCGTTAAAACACCATGAAGAACCGCCCCCTCCCACTCGGCGGATATAACCCCTGTGTAATAATCTCTCCATTAAAACCTTCAATAAATGCGCTTTAAAAACGGAGTCATATTTATTTCAAGTGCGGATTATATACTATAGATTGCTTGATTCGTAATTTTCTGCGGGAGAGTGTTAAAAATGATTGCATTATGTCTTGACCATGGTATCTTTTCACATCAGTTCACAAATACAGTGATAATACCAAATAGCTTACTTGAAACGAATAACACTATTTGTATTGTATAAAACATAGTTAACCGACGTACTTGTCATTGCGTGCATAGCAGGCAGTGTAGTAGACCAGAGCTTTTGCCATTATATTGACACGAATACTGTGTACGATTGGGGTGGAAGGAGGACGCACTCAACCAAAAGAAACATTTAAATTGGATGTATAACCAACATCAATCGTATGTACAATTTTATTTTTTTTATTTCGACAATTTACAATTTCTATCTCTATCAATACTTATTTTTTGTGGGTTTTGATTCGCTTTTTGAAGTGGACCATGAAGGTGGTCAGGTCCTGAGAAGGTCACTGAATGTGGACTTTAAATTAGTCAGAACAAACATTTTTCCCACAAATGGACTTTTATTCGAACAATAAAAGTCTTGGATAAATATTTGCTTTTTTCACCTAGTAGCAGCTGCTAGCAAGGTGATACAATTTCCCCGTAGGTTTAACACTGAAATAATTTATTCCTGTAGTAAAGACAGACTTGTTGACCTCTGACCTCTACCGCATTCGTGTTGTCATGAATTGTTTCACGTTTGTGGAAAACAAATTGACCGTCGCTGAAATGTTTAGTTTTAGAATAAATGACACATTTCAACTCTGTCTTACAATAAAACGAAAAACAATTAACAAAGCAAACACAAAGTAAATCAATCGAAACAAAGCGTTGAAAAGCGTGCAAGTTCGACGGTGAAAGGCGAGGGCATGATGAGTGATGTTTCATTTTCCAAATTAGGAAAGTGTAAATAAACAAATGCACGTGTCGTCTGCTTTGTTTATAAAACTCAAATTGAATAGACGACGAAAAAAAAACAACAATAAACAACGAAAATAAGAAAGATAAACATCGTTCATTTCATAAAGTATTTTTGCAACTTTAGCACAAGTTTGTAGGGGAATTATGTTTAAACAGAAATGTATCACTGCGCCATGTTACGTTTTGGCAGTTTGCTTGTCGATCGAATTGGACCAATGTGCTCCTCACTTCTCGCTGTGTTTTACAACGAGTAACAACACGATTTCGCCGCGATTGCCCTGTAAAAGATTTATGGGATAAACAAAATAAACGTGTAGTGTTTTTAAGTACAAAATGTATTTTACTCGTAGGATTAAGAATGAAACCGACTCGCCAGAGGCTCGTTGGTTTCATTCTCAATCCGACTCGTAGAATATATTTTTTTACTTGAAAACACTATACGTTTATTCTATGTATCCCAGGCGACTTGATCAAGTACAAAAGCCGTGTTCTAATATTTAACACATCGTATATTATTTTCTCTTACATCAAATAACATATATTACATGTCAACACTGCCGGCAATTTCGGGGTTTTCTCTTTTCAGAGCCCCTTTCATTTTGACTAAAACAATTGTTCAAATGGCGGGTGGGTCACGTTTGTACCTTAATGTGTTGGGCGCGTTGAAGATACACACCCTATTAGACAGTATTAATCGAGCTTCAAGTCCGTATGTGATGGATTTCTATGACTATAAAGTGTGACAGTTATTCACCACTGGTCGCTGGGTCAATATTCTTGGCTCCGCTACCCGTAAATATCATTGGCTCCACTACACATAACTGTTCTTGCCCCCGTTATCTGTAAATATTCCTGGCTCCCCTGTCCGTAAATATTCTTGGCTCCACTACCCGTACACAGTCTTGGCTCCACTACACGTAAATATTATTGGCACTGCTACCCGTAAATATTATTGGCTCCACTACCCGTAATACTCTTGCCTACGCTACCCTTAAACATTCTGTGCTCCACTTCCCGTAAATATTCTGGGCTCCAACACACGTAAATATTCTTGGTTCGCTACCCATTATTTATCTTCGCCCTGCTACCCGTAAATATTCTTGGCTCCATTACCCATAAATATTCTTGGCTGCATTACCGTAACTATTCTTGGCTACCCGTAAATATTCCTGACACTGCTACCAATAAATATCCTTGGCGCGACTACCCGTAAATATTCATGGCACCGCTACGCGTACATACAGTTGGCTCCGCTACCTTATATATTCTTGGATCCGTAAATATTCTTGGCTTTCCCACCGTAAATATTCTTGGCTCCACAACCCGTCAATATTATTGACTCCGCTACCTGTAAATATTCTTCGCTATATTCTTGGCTTCATTGCCCGTGAATATTCTTGGCTCCGCTACCCGTTATAATCTTTGCTCTACTGCCCATAAGTATTCTTGGTTCACTTACCCGTAAATATTCTATGCTCCACCGCACGGAAATATTATTGGATCAACTACCGCAAATATTCTGGGCTCCACTACCCATTACATTCTTGACTCCGCTACCTGTAAATATTCTTGGCCCCGAAACCTGTTATATTCTTGGCTCCACTGCCCGTTAATATTCTTGGTTCCGCTATCCGTTATATTCTTGGCTCCGTTAACCATGAATATTCTTGGCTCCGCTATCCGTAAATATTCTTGGCTTCGCTACCCATTATATTCTTGGATCCGCTACCTGTTATTCTCTTGGCTCCACTACCCGTAAATATTATTGGCTTTGTCACCCGTAAATATTCTTGGCTCCACTATCCGTCAATATTCTTGGCTCCGCTACCCGTTATATACTTGGCTCCGCTACCCGAAATATTCTTGGCTTGGCCACCTGTAAATCTTCTTGGCTCCGCTACCCGTTATATTCTTGGATGAACTACCCGTAAATATTCTTGACTTTGCCACCCGTAAATATTCTTAACTCCACTACCCGTTACATTCCCGACTCCGCTACCTTTAAATATTCTTGGCTCCAATAACCGTAAATATGCTTGGCTCCGTTACCTGTTATATTCTTGGCCCCGCTACCTGTTATATTCTTCGCACCTCTAGCCGTAAATATTATTGGCTTTGCCACCCGTAAATATTCTTGGCTCTACTACCCGTAAATATTCTTAGCTCCGCTACCCGTTAGTAGTAGGAGATGTATGGATCTGCTCCGGTTGGGGGGATCTCATGGGGGATCTCATATGTGACGTCATAGTCACGTGACCTGTGGCGCCACGTTGTGTTATCTTGGAAACCCGCGTGAGCGGCCATCTTGTGACGTCATCTCCATATTGATATGTGGAGGGAGTGCGCATGCGCAGCGCGTGTTGTTAGGGTGACACGTGTTTCCATCGTCCATTTTGTATACTGGAGGCGCCATCTTGGTTTCTATGGTAGCACGTGGTTGCTATGCGTCCCAAGACCTTCTAACAAGACAGGGATATGTTCGGAGGGTATGCTCGATTGAATTGGAGTATCACGAATTACCCAAATAAACCCGACAAGTTGTACTATTTCGAATTCTTTAGAATTCTCTGCTATGGAAATGACGTCACAAGATGGCCGCTCACGCAGGTTACCATGACAACACAACATGACGCCACCAGGTCACGTGACTATGACGTCACATATGAGATCACCCATGAGATCCCCCAACCGGGGCCGATCCATACATCTCCTACTACTCCCGTTATATTCTTGGCTCCGCTGCCCGTAATTACTCTTGGCTCCGCTACTAGTTATATACTTGGCTACGCTACCCGTAAATATTCTTGGCTTTGCCACCCGTATATATTCTTGCCTCCACTACCCGTTATATACTTGGCTTCGCTACCCGTTATATTCTTGGCTCAACTAACCATAAATATTATTGGCTTTGCCACCCGTAAATATTCTTGACTACATACTCGTCAATATTCTTGGCTCAACTCTCCCTAAATATTCTTGCCTGCGCTACCCGTAAATATTATTGGCTTTGCCATCCGTAAATATTCTTGGCGCCACTACCCGTTATATTCTTGGCTCCACCACCCGTAAATATTCTTGGCTCCGCTACCCGTTATATTCTTGGCTCCACTACCCGTAAATATTCTTGGCTTTGCCACTCGTAAATATTCTTGGTTCCACTACCCGTTACATTTT
This sequence comes from Pictodentalium vernedei, assembly GCA_031216915.1. Lineage (NCBI taxonomy): Eukaryota > Metazoa > Mollusca > Scaphopoda > Dentaliida > Dentaliidae > Pictodentalium > Pictodentalium vernedei. Next base: position 456,045,099 of record CM062291.1, read on the forward strand.
CGACTCCTCTACACTTAAATATTCTTGGCTCCACTACCCGTAAATATTTTTGGCTCCGTTATCCGTTATATTCTTGGTTCCGCTACCTGTTATATTCTTGGCTCCACTAGCTGTAAATAGTCTTGGCTTTGCCACCCTTAAATATTATTGGCTCCACTACCCTTAGATATTCTTGGCTCCACTACCCGTAAATATTCTTGGCTCTGCTACCTGTAAATATTCTTCGCTATATTCTTGGCTTCACTGCCGTAAATAGTCTTGGCACCGCTACCCGTTATATTCTTGGCTCTACTGCCCGTAAATATCCTTGGTTCCACTACCCGTGACTATTCTGGTCTCCACTACCCTAGAATATTCTTGGATTAACTACCCGCAAATATCCTTGGCTCTGCTACCCGTACATGTTATTGGCTCCGCTACCAGCGAATATTCTTAACTCCTCCAACCATAATTATTTTTTCTACTCCAATCGTAAATATTCTTGGCTCCAGTACGCTTAAGTATTCTTTGGTTTACTATCCGAAAATATTCTTAGCACCACTCGTAAATATTCTTGGATCCTCTACCCGTAAATATTCTTAGCACCACTCGTAAATATTCTTGGCTCCTCTACCAGTAAATATTCCTAGCACCACTCGTAAATATTCTTGGCTCCACTACCCGTAAATATTCCTGGCCCCACTGTCTACAAATATTCTTTGCTCCGCTAGCCGTAAATATTATTGGCTCCTCAAATCCGTAAATATTCTTGGATCCTCCAGTCGTAATTATTCTTAGCCCCACTACGCTTTAATATTCTTGGCTTTTCTACCCGAAAATATTCTTAGCACCACTCGTAAATATTCTTGACTCCACTACCCATAAACATTCTTGGCTCAACTACCTATAAATATTCTTTGCTCCACTAGCCGTAAATATTCTTGGCTGAACTGCGTGTAAATATTCTTGGCCTAACTTCACGAAAATATTCTTAGCACTCCTCGTAAATATTCTTGGCTCCACCACTCTAAATATTATTGGACCCGCTGCCAGTAGACATTTCTGGTTCCACTTCGCGTAAACATTCTTGGCTCCGCTACCTGTTATATTCTTGTCTTCTCTTCCCGTAAACATGTCTAACAATTATTGAAAGTGATTTGCAAGTTAGTACCCCTTAATTTTCTAAAGTTGTCAGTAAATTTAACACTAGGGGTATGGGAATTTCATATAAAATTAGAAATTTGGAAGTATTAGCGATTTTGTATGATCGACATGCACATTATGTCACAAATGTAAGGCAGTTTCCTGTAGCGTATTATAAAAATACAGAAGCCTGCATTTTACATTTTTTTCCTAATCAGTTTGAACGTTTCACTATTGTTCTCTATTGATACCCATTTAAAAATAAGAAAACATCGCTTCTGCCATCTTTTGATGTTCACTAACATGTTTTCTGTTCATTTATCAACAGTCTACGCATCCTGACATATAATACCGACACTACTTCCCGATAATATAATAGACTAGGAGGTGAGATTTGCTAATATATTGTCCAAAACAAGTTAAACACCCCCCCCCCCCCCGCACCCCTATAATACCTGTGGGTATACGAATAGCTCATATTGTGACATTCTGCAGTCCTCTATCCGATCGGGCATACATCCTTAAAACAGGTGATATTTGCTGGCTATTGACCACTTTACTGCCGTGTGCTTATAGAGCAATGAGACAACATCACAGTGAGAGAAATTCGGAAGGTCATGGACAGCATGCCAAGCCGATTAAACCTTTACCCAACGTAACGGCAAAAAACCGGCCAGCGCTATTCTCAAAAATCGCCAATTAATTTTCATCATTTTTTCATTTTTTGTCTCAAAAACATAGGTTATGACCCCTCGTTGGGACGAGCTCGTTCCAACGAGGGGGCCATAACCTGTGTTTTTGAGACAAAAAATGAAAATAATTAGTTATTCAAGAATTTTGTTTGCAAAACAACATACAGCTTTGAGAGTTGTCTGTTGTTTTCGTTTATTAAAAGTTACATAACAAAACTTCGCTTTACTTTCTTTTGATGTCATAGGTGTTTTCTCAACAAGGTTGGTTCTCGGAATGCCAGCTCAGTCTAAATAAACAAATGTCGGAATGCCGGTGTAAAAGGAATGGAAGTCCGTTGGAACGTTAGACCCTGTGGATTATTATTCCGCGGAATTATAGTCCTAGGTCTAACATTTCTAGGAATAGTAGTCCGGCGGACTACTATTCCTAGAAATGTTAGACCTAGGACTATAATTCCGCGGAATAATAGTCCAGAGGGACTAATTTTCCTACGGACTTCCATTCCTGTCATACCGGCATTCTGATGCAAAATCCTTGAAATGGACCGTGTGGCAAACGAATCAGAACTGGGATAACAGATTTCATAAGTACGGAGAGATGGTCGTGTAGTATTGTATACCGGATTATTAGCGGGTAGAAAAATACTGATGGCGTCGTTGTTTACTGATGGCGAATCGTTTCTCCAGATAATCGTTTCAGCATACCAACAATACAATTATCGTATAACTATATTCAAGTTTGATCTTCTGGGTACATCAAAAATGTAAAATAAATGTTCACAGGTTAGTGTCAATTTAAATGAACTTTTTTATGATTGCTCCATTGTGGGATCTTAATACATTACTGGGGACCTTCCGAGCTTGGAAATTTGATTTGATTCGATCGTCCTCGTCCTGACGTGCGTCGTGCTGTTTCGTACATCTTTGAATTGTCGAAATGTCCTGCAAATCTAACCAATTATCTCCTCATGAACACTTCTTCTCTCATCACGGCCTTTGTTCAGAGTTCAACGAGATTCCTATTCTGAAACTACTTTCAGTCCATTTTAGAATATTCCGCTTTTCAGTTCACTTTCCAAAAAGAACCAAATCGTTGCTGAATACAATAGTGGAATCGAAGCTGGCAATATTTCCCAATGTAAGAAGGGGAAATGTATTTACAAAACGAAGAGCTATGAGATTTGATTCGAGATTCAGTACTATTCGAAATCCACTGCCAAAACTCAATTCAGGATTCAATTTGAGTCGAAGTCGGATATTCGCACGTCCCTAGTTTTTACATTATATAGCGGCAATATCTGACTAAATCGGAGCAACTCCAGTTGTAATAATCTCCATTCTGGTTTCATTTGTCTTCCGCTATTGACCCTAGAAGACAGTTTATGATCAGCGGCGCCGCATGGCCGTGTTTAAGGGTGTGTGACACATCCCAATAGTTTTTTTTCCAGACGGGATATTTTTTGTCAGGAATTGAGTCTGATATAACAATTCTCTCTTTCCGGAAATCGTCTGCTTTCTTACAATACAAAATTTAATTCATACACATAACGCGATGTGTGTTTGAATCGGTGGATGTTTTACATAACGAGTTGGAATGGTGTAGTCATATTTGTAGGTCCCTATCTTTTATATAATATCGCGGCAATATATGACGAAATTTGGGCAACTCTAGTTTTAAAAACCTCTATTCCGGTTTTATTTGTCTTTCGCTATTACAGCAAGAAGACAGCTTATGATCAAAGGCGTCGCAGGGCCAGGTTTAGGAGTGTGTGCCACTTCCCAATAAGTTTTCCTGTCGGGATATTTATCGATTCACTCTTTCCAGCAACCATCTGCTTTCCTACAATACAATATTTAATACGTAATCTTCTGTCATACAAACAGTTTGCTATACACTTGGATGTCTGTAGTTCACGATCCGGTTTGTTGGGGGTCAAGTATATGCAGTACAATAATAACATGATTTTCAATGGCATTACGGTTCATTAGCGGACCAACGGAAATGATTAACAGCCCGAGTTATTATAAGCAGCCCGAGACGAATTCGAGGGTCACTAATAAGGCAGAGGGCTATTAACCATTTCTGGCAGGCCGCCAATACAACCGTAATACCCATGAGAATCACGTTATTACTATTATTACCACTAATACAAAAATCAATACAATGGCGAAACAAACAAATAGGAGAAATGTAAAAAAATATATACAAGAAAATCTAACTTCGAAATAAAAGAGAGTGTGAGAGAGAGAGAGAGAGAAAAAAAGAGAGAAAAATAAATTTGATTGATTGCTCGGTGGTCATCTTCGGTTACTCCGGCTTCCTCCACCCATAAAACTGTCCGACCCGAGTTGATTCTGGCTGCCGAAAGTATCGATAAATCCAAATAAATAAATAGATAAATAAATAATAACATAATTATAAATAAATAAATAAATAACTTTCCAAGTAGTCGTGGTGTTTCTTCAATTACATTTCCAACTGATTACTATTCCAAGTACATCGTCAATGCAAGCATTTCACGAAGGCATGCCTGGATGATGTATTTGAAATATTAGTGAGTCGAACTTGAACCACCATGTTTGGGGCAAATCAGGTTTACACACCCTCCCCAAATCGGTCATCTTCCCGACACTGCAGCTTTTGGCCCCTCATTGGAACGTGCATTCGAGAACAAAAATGAATAGAATAGATTTATTTATTTATTTATTTATTTATTTATTTATTTATTTATTTATTCATTTATTTATTTATTTATTTATTTATTTATTTGTAGCGTTAGGTATTGCTGCGTGAACGTATCTGTTTAAGGCAACTTACGTGTGTATGTCCCAACAATTTTTTTTGTACAAATGTTTGTTATTATATGTATAAGTTATAATGAGACTACCAGTGGCAAGGATCATATCGTGTTGGGCAGTGTCCGGATGAATGTTGCTTGATTAGCCTGGGAAAACCGCCGAAAGGCGGCAAGACACCGACAAATTATGCAACCAACGCAATCGTCCACAGGCAGAGATTGTCTTTAACTGACATTGCTGAAGGGTATTTCCATTTATTTATTAGTTATTAGCAGGAGTAATTGTAGAGTGTGTGCTTATTGGGGGTATAACTACACGTTCTTCACTCAAGGCAACATCATGTGGACTTGATCTCGTCAAGAAAACCGACTTTCGGTAAAGTTATCTCCCATAGAATTATTGGACAGGCGAGCAGGGGCCAATTAAAAAGCATGTATTCTTTTTTATTGAATTAATATTAGGCACCGCCGACGTCATCACAAAAAAAAACGTCACGGTGTTCAGTACCTGATGGAACAGCCTCAAGCATATCTAACACACCTTAACCTTTTACCTAACCTGAAAAGCTGATGACACTTGCAAACAAAATTCTCGGAATGCCGGTGTGACAGGAAGGAAGTCCGTAGGAACGTTAGTCCCTCTGGACTATTATTCCGCGGAATTATAGTCCTAGGTCTAACATTTCTAGGAATAGTAGTCCGGCGAACTACTATTCCTAGAAATGTTAGACCTAGGACTATAATTCCGCGGAATAATAGTCCAGAGGGACTAATTTTCCTACGGACTTCCATTCCTGTCACACCGGCATGGGTCCACGACAAAATCCCACAACGACGAAATCTTCCACTACAAAATCCACTGTGCCCCCCCCCCCCCCCCCCCCCCCACAACACAATCCGTTTAACAAAGTGTGCCAAATATGCCAAAGGTATTTTCACTGAAAAAAATACTTAATATCATTCACTGGTTTATACCTCAAAAACATATCGTGCAAAGTAAGTGCTGTATAATTGTTTTGTGTACCAGTCTTTAGATGTGGTTCAACAGAAAATTCACCCCCTCTGGACACAAATGTGGGTGCAGTTGAACCCTGTAACTTGAATAGCCACTTTGTCAATGAAAATTATTCAATTAATATGAGTATTCAATTAACGGGGATTGTGTCACTGTCCTGTATTCTAGAGATAAATTTAGCATTTACTCTATTGTATCTTGTTTGACAGAGCTCCATGAGGTCTGTCAAACAAGATATAACAGATTAAATGCCTGTATTGGATGTACAGAGGACAAATAGGTCTACAAACAAGAAAAACTGGAGACAATAAGGGTAATTTCTGGACAGGTTACAAAAACTGTTTATTCAATTAACAGGCGTTTACTCTATAACCTATATTCAATTAACAGTCCAAATTTGTACTGGAGGTATGGTAAAAGGTTTTGTGTTGGGAAATTATATTCAATTAACAGGGTTATTCAGTTAAGAGATATCCAATTAAGTGGGCTCTACTGTAGTATTAAAGCAATATTTTTGTTCATTATGGCGGAAGCACAGTGGCTCAGTGGTGGCGGTATTCCACTACAAACCGAAAGATAGAACTTCGATCCCTGCCAGGGATAACTGTGTTGTATCCTTAGGCGAGGCACTTCATCCTCATCACCTGCGTGGGGTACGGTGGCGTTGTGTACTAAGGTGTACTACAACTCGATTATGCTCTTGTCTTCGACCGATGGTAACTCTGCTTGTGTGGAGTTGGAATCTGGCAATTGCTCGCCGTTGAACTGTGGTTCTCTCCGGGTACTCCGGCTTCCTTCACCCGTAAAACTGTCCAACACAAGGTGACCCTGGCTGTCGAAAGTGTCGTTAAACTTCATTAATTAATACCCTTCCATAATGCAGCTAGGAATTTAACCAATTCAATCTTGTTTGACGGAGATCAAAATGTGTGACTTGAAAGTTTGTTTTTTTTAAACATCAGTGTGAAGGGGGTTAAAGCTATAATTGTTCAACTTTATTAATTTGTAAATTTTGTCTGGGAGGATTTTGTCGAGGAGGGGTTTTGTCAAGAGGAATTATGTGGATGAATTATGTCGTGGGGTTGAGGGGTTGACGACATCTCACTAACACCATATGCAGAATCCGAAATTATTTCGTATTTTGAGAGTAAAAGAAAATTCCTCTCTACCATAAGGGAAATGTGTTTATTACTATTGGTAGAGTGGATTAATTAACGTGAATTATAACAACGAGCTAACGAAAACTATTTGATTTGCATTTTATGATCACAGACACGGCATACGGAATCGGAACACATTTTTTGTTTCATTTTCTGGTAATTGCAATCTCATGTTGATTTTGTGATCGGCCATGTGTTCTAACTTTACATGCACAATGCAGAAAGATGAATCCCAGCAAAATTCTCGCAGGGAAGATTCTTGCTTACGATGAATATTAATAATTACTGAGGACAAAGGTGAGGCACACTGACAAACATCTAGCTCACGTGTCACAAGAATATGCCCTGTGGTACATGAGCTGAATATTTTTGGCGGATATTTTTAATTTTTTTCAGACAAAGTATATAATCTTTGGGTGGAAAATAACTCAAGTAGATTCGGCGATAGCAGCTTATCTCATTTGCGATAATAACGCGGATAAAGAAGTTACGCAAGTCCTGCACATATAAACGTTCAGTAATAAATGAGATTGAAGAATAATGTAAAGTAATTTAATTTTTGATTGAAATAACATAATGGTTAATTAATATTTTCAACCGAACAAATATGGTGGTGTTTTCCTATCGTTGATATCTCAATGATGTTTACAACTAAGTCGAATCTATTGTTTACATTTTATCATGTCTTGTTATTTGGCTTCGGAACTGGTTAAAAAGTGATGTTCCATATACATGGCCTATAACTCGCCGCTGTCACTAGTATATGCATAGCCTACAACTAGCCCCTGTCACTAGTATATACATGGCCTACAACTAACCGCTGCCACTAGTGTATACATGGCCTACAACTAGCCGCTCTCATTAGTACATTGTCCCCAAGAATAGTAATGAGATAGGAAAGAGGGTTATGACGAAACACTAAAATTCCACTGAAATTCTCAGCAACGACTCTGGATGCATTATGGCGAATTCGCCATGCTGCACCCAGTGTCGTCAAAAGGAATTTCAGAGGAAAATCAAAAGTTTGACATAGCATCACCCTCCCCCACCTCCCCCCCCCCCCCGCCTTACTACTCCCATGAACATTTCTTTGTCCGCATGTATTGTGTTTAATTTTTCTCTTTTTTTCAGCCCGTACATGTAGCTTACAGTAGAATTGTGGTTGGGAACCTCGGAATCGGCTGTTTAATGTGCTGTAGGGAGTATGAATGACACTGTGGGTAAAAGTAAAATGCGTACAGGCCAAAATCGGGCATTTTTTCGGTAGATGATGTTAATATTTCATCATAAAACTGAATAGTATTTATTTATTTTGTTCGACGGTTTCTTAAGCGGCCGTTAAATAAATGTCATTTTCATGAAGTCACACATCCGGGAACCACGTTCTTGATAGGCAAAATACTGAGTATAACGTACACACAAACATGACTCAAGTAAAACGTCAAAGTCAGGGTGCAAACGTTGATGCTGAGCGCGTATAAAACAGATACCTGGTAAGTTGTAACACTGTCGTAAACATGTAAATATGTTTCGGGGAGATGCTCATTATAAAACGTGGATGTTGTAGCTTGCATGCATCGCACATCTCGAATGTTTTTTTTTTTTGTAAATACGACGTTTGCTGGCAGCCATGACCAAATAGAACCCCTATGAACAGGTTTGAAGCCCATTGTGTACATTTTAATGTTGTGGTTTCCGAGATGAGTAGAGATCACTGCATCACCAATTTGTCGGCACTTCAGCTCAATATAACTTTGTGTTTACCTCACTACCTAAGGTATATTTCCAGTTTTATATACCGGTAGTTTATTCGTGAGAGGGAGCTTGCAAACGGACCAACTTGACCGTCCCTCCACCAAAATCTGATGCATTTGGCATTTCAGTAAAATACAAATTTGCAAGTGTTTACCTCTCTTTTGAAGGTATATATATTAAGTTTTATTCTTAGGCATTTTTATCATTTGTCGTGGCCCGTTACCGGATACTGTTCATCAGGATGTTTGTGCTGACAGCATTTAGTTAATTTGAAGTTTCCAAGTGATTTACTCACAGGTTAATTAGTACGTTTCAAGTTAATATAGACTAGATTAATTTAGGAAAGAGTGAGCCTACTCGCCTCGCACAAACCTCCCCACCACCAGAATATTTGCGCTGTTGGGATTTCAGTTACATATATTTTTACAAGTTTTTCCTGTTTTATTATTTTCAGTTTTCTACAGAGTCAATTCATTTAAGAGAGGAAGTTGTCACCTGACCAGCCGCCTGCCTTTTGTCTATCTTCTAGTATTTTTTTCCTTTGGTGACGGTTTATTTCCGTTTACCATGCACTCGCAGACAAATTTAATATAACCAGGGTCCAGTAATTTCTACAACTGCATTTTCTAGTTTCGGCTTTAAATGAGTTGAAATGAACCATTAATGTTTTCAAAGATATGGCAATTTTGCCCGTTAGCAAATTGCCATATCCTTTAAAATGCCAATGATTCGTTTTAGTGGGTTTTATTAATAAGTAGAAAATACAGATCTAGAAAATACAATGGTAACAGTTTTATGGTATTGGTCCCGGGTTCGTGTTTACGGAATCTCACAATATTCTTTTATGACTCAAAATATTCAGACTGGGGCCAATACTACAAACCTTTTACAGTTGTATTTTCTAGAATTGTATTTTCTAGTTACGACTTTAAATGGGTTTAAATCAACCATTAGCATTTTCAAAGATGTGGCAATTTGCCAATTGGCAAATTGTTATATCTTTTAAATGCTAATGATTCATGTTAGTCAGTTACATTAATAAGTAGACAATACAATGCTAAGGATTCATGTTAGTCAGTTACATTAATAAGTAGACAATACAATTCTGGAAAATACAATTGTAAAAGTTTTATAGTATTTGTCCCTGGTAGTCTTTTTAGAAATATCGAGGACAGCAATGAAAAAAAAAACGCCTAACTTTTAATACCAAAGATTATGGCACCCACATGTCTAGAATATCTTGATGGTATATAGCGGATCTCAAACGACTGATGTTTGGATATAAGATTTTTTGAAACGAGTTTGATGAATTTGATTCACAACGTGCGTTACAACTTACCAGGTATCACGAGTTAAAGATTCTGTATATCACATGAAGTTTCGAATGTTTTACACTTTTTATTTAATTCATTGTCGCTAAATTCTCCCAAAACAACCGACAATCAGTTCGTTGGCTCAGACGCTTCACACCATGACGTCATGAATGCGCTTTACTTGCACCTGTTGTCGTAATTGACGTCATGTGAACTACACACAAGAATACAATGCTGCTGCTATGGGACCACGCGCCGATTAGACACTAGTTGATAATCAGGAAATAAGACATGGGTTCTTACGTCGAAATTAACGACGTTTCATGTGATATAAAATTATTATTTTTGTATTAGGGTTTAACGACACTTTAACGGCCAAGGTCATATCGTGTCGGTGACAGTTTTAAGAGTGGAAGAAGCCGGAGTACTCGAAGAGAACCACCGGGCAACTGTCAGTTGTCAGTTCCCCAACATCGTAACTCCGCACTGCAGCACATGCAGGGTTAGATTGGTTGAAGACATGCGCACCATCTACGTGCAGTGAGCCTCAGTACACGGCGTAATCATGCCCCCTTGTGGACAATCGGGGTTAAGTGCCTTGCCCAAGGACACAACTCCGGTGTCTGAATCGATCGCCCAGACGGTCAACCATCCAAGGAGTAACCGGGCTCGACGTTGCTTAACTCCGGTGATCTGACGAGAACCGGTTACCGCAACGCCCCACCGCGCCCCCAATCTCGATGTTTTGTGCATCGGAAACTCATTTAAAAATCTGAGCTCCACGAACCACGTGCTATTAATTGGCGATCAATGTAGTTTCAGAGAATACAATCATAAATTGTCGTGGATTTGCTGTAATATCTAACAGAAAACCAAACCGTATTGGATTAAGTAAATCGTCATGGTAAAATGTGATTATCAGTACTTATGTATAGAGAAATTAGGCAGTCAAACATTCATATAATTACCTTATTTACAGCAAATCCAATTTACCTAATCGCCTCTTATTATTCGACATTCGCCCGCTTGCTTTTCACAGTGACCAGTGTGGTGAGTTTGAGTGGACAATTTCATTTATGCCATTTTATATAGTTGTATCAATTTAATGTATTATTTGTTAAGATGTATAGCTGTGCGTACGAATGGTGGTGGTGGTGGGTGGGGGAGGGGCGTGAAGGGGGGTTGGTGTTTTTGTGTGTGCGAATGATTGAAAACATGAGCGCATGTTCTTATGTACATATTATACATAGAAATTTATATTGTTCTTCATATGTCTCATAAGACTTCACGGCTGTGTTTCATGCTATTTTATACATTTGAATCAATTTCATGTATTATCTGTTAAGATGCATAGTTGTGCTTACGAATGGTCGTGGTGTTGGGTGGGGGGAGTGCGGGGAGGGGTTGGGTGCTTTAGTGTGTGCGAATGATTTGAAAAAGTATGTACATATTATACATAGAAATTTATATCGTTTTTCAAGTGTCTCACAAGCCTTCACGGCTGTGTGTCATGCTACTTTACTCACCTGTATCAATGTAATGTATTTTTCTGTAAAGATGTATAGAAACGTGACACTACAATAAAATAATTTACTACTACTACTACATTATCTCACAGAGTAGCAGGTGCATTTTTATCTCATATTTGCCCATTAACATTGTTGTCTATTTGTATAACACTGGTGGGTTTATTCCCGGAACGACTACTGGGCTAAATAAACACCAGGCTGATTAAGAGGATTAAGAGGTTCCTTAAGGAGAAAGTTATAATTATGTTACACTTATCATAGTAATTATTCCCCGAATGCCTACTCGAGCCGATAACTCTTTATTGGGTTATATCGAATAAAATAAGAAGGAAGGATGATTTTTTTTTTATTATTTGTATTGAAATATAATGATATATACAACCTAACATACATAACAAATATTTAACATTTCAACCTTACATATAACATACATATAACATACATAACAAATACTTAACATTTCAACTTTACATATAACATACATATAACATACATAACAAATATTTAAATTTTCAGCCTTACATATAACATACATTACAAATATCTAACCTAAATGTAATAAGTCAGAAGCGGAATCGACATATGACATTAAATCGTAAGTTCCAGTCTCAAATCTTGATTTTAACGTTAACAGACGATGGTCGATGTTCATGTATTTTTTTTCTCGTGGTCGTCGAGTTCCACCGGCAGCTCTTTGAATAAGGTTGATTTCGTTGGCATTGTCGACGTCTTTGAACATTTGGATGGCAGTGAAGATGTTTGGGTGAGCATGTTGTGTCATTTTCTTTAGCTTACTATGCCATCCCTCGAGACTGTTGGTTGTTCGAGGACCCTCGTTATCATAGTGGTTCCACAGTGATCGGTCACCTTCAACCAACTGCTCTGTTACGTAGTCGACAAATGACTGTGTCTGCTGCTCTATATCGGCATCCTCCCTGTCTTCTAAGGCTTGAAACCACACATCTTCGATCGCATCTAAGGGCACCAGTGGCAGAATCGCTGCTCGACGAACCAGGGTCCTCACATCTTCGTTCTCACGATAAGCGATTTGCAGCCCGGTCGCTTGTGCCTTTCTCCAAATGCACTGCGTATAGTGGAAGAAGCACCCTTTTATAACAATGTCTGGAAAAACGTTTCGGATGGCGTTGTGAACTGCTGATTCGAAATCTGCCATAGCACAAAGCGGAGAAAAGTGCAAGTCCATTTCTTGCATCTTGCCCACAAGTAATGAGAAGAATCGTGTATAAACTGTTGTACTTTTTCCTGGGAGAAAAGCATACACAACGGGTGTCATTTTGTCGTCGATCATCACATGAATACTATATATTTGGTGAAACAGGCGTGGGCATGTATAGAATGTGCCGTCACAGAAAAATGTCTCTGAATTTGCCAGTTGATGAAGATTTTCTGTTGTCGCAAAGCCGATTATTCTGCCGCTGCGATCGTTGTCGTCGAACAGAAGAAACCTGTTACCAGTTGCAGTTTCTTTCCACCGTCCATCTAGTTCAATTTCATTTTGCGTCTTTGGCAGTGACAGTGTCTGTTTTCGTCGTGCCCTGTAGAGTGTCGATTTGGCGGAGTTGAATGTGGGAAGTTTTTCGACAACTTCTTGGACATCGTCATCCCAATCATGATCTCGAAGCTTGTTGAGTTCTTCTGCAAATATTGTCGGAATAGGTCTAACATCCGCGGTACACTTCACAGCAAGTGTATTCATGATTTGTTTCGCGGTAACTTTAGCTGAATCTCCTGGGTGGTTGTGGGTTTGCCTCCCAAACTCAAGTGGAATGTTGTCACGTGTAGAAATTGTAGCTGGACACCGGGCAACTGTGCATCTCCAGAAGATTCTGTCTGTCCCCTTGCGATTTATTATGTAGATGTACCCATCAAGAGCTAAATTCTGTCCACCTTTTCTATTCGTAAAAAACTGAACATTAACCTGCGCGTTAGCCATTGTAACTTTACTAACAATTATCAGTGGATCACCCATTATATAGGATACAGCACTGTGTTCATAACAATATGAACAGATATAACAAAAAAAAAAAACAATTTCAAACAGGAAATAAGTTCAAATAACAGAGATATATCATGCGTTTGAACTGAGATGTATTCAATTTCTAACATAACTACTGCTCTGAATAAAATAACAAAACTTGTAAAATATATAGACACTAAAAAGCACGCCAGAAAAAACATACTAATATGTGCTCTGAATAAAATAACACACTGCTCTGAATAAAACAACAAAATAGTTAGGCAATAGTTTTCACCAGTTGTCATTCCGGGAATAACAAAGAAGATATTGATTAAGTTTCACCCACACAGCACCTCATAATCCACCTACTTGATAAGATGTTGTTTTAGTCCAGTAGACGTTCCGGGAACACACCCACTGGTGGCTATTGTTCTATAACCTCGATAATGATGTCTTCTATTCTGCTCAAACATCAGACGATTGGAGAACAATAGGGATTAACCGATTAGGGAATCTTTGCTTGCCAAAAAATGCATGTTGTTTTTAATTATGTCCATAGATTTATATTTATTTATATGACGAACTCTTTTTTTAAGATTTGATGAACTCTCACCAGTAGTTTCAGAGTCATTCCACATGGCACTACCTTTACTCTCGAATCTCTGTTCCGTCATCTAATCACAGAAATGAAGTAATTCTTTTTCGATTTTCTAGATTCCGTTCTCCCAGGACATTCGTCCAGACAAGTTCAGTATCCATTTTGCAACTAGGAATTTAACCAGTTCAGTTTTGTCTGACAGAACATTTTTCCTGCATACTGCTAGGAATTTAACTCTTTATCTAATATGAAAAGCAGACGACACTTCCAAAAATTACAAATTCTTGAATAATTAATTTTTTTCATTTTTGTCTCAGAAACATAGGTTATGACCCCTCATTGGAACGAGCTCGACGAGCTCGTTCCAACGAGGGGTCATAACCTATGTTTTTGAGACAAAAATAATGAAAATTAATTAGCGATTTTTGAGAATAGCGCTGGTCAGTTCTGGTTGTTACGTTGGGTAAAAAATGAAAACATTAATTGGCGAGTTTTGAGAATAGCGCTGGTCGGTTTTGGACGTTACGTTGGGGAGAGGGCTAATAAATTAAATCTTGTTTTACGGAGTTCAGGATTGAGCTGGTTACATTCCAAATTTTGTTATTTTGATATTTGATTGTTAGCAGAGAGCGCACAAAGGTTTAAAGCTATGCCTCTGTAACATTATTAATTTGTAAATATATGTAAAACAAACGTTTTGCCTACTTGTTTTTCAACTCAGTTGTCTATTAACAGAACATCTGCTGGTGTTTTGCGTCCCCTCGTAAGAGGGTTTTATAAGAGACGGATTTTGTCGGGGAAATTTTTTTTTCAGAGGGGGGTTATGTCGAGGAAGGATTTAGGCGAGGACATTATGTTGAGGGAATAATATCGAGGGATTATCTCGAAGGGGGGATCCCAAAAGATCTACCTGCTCATCATTTGAGAAGGCATACTACAGATCACATTTTGTGTGTGTTTCACCCTACCGATTCGAGAAAATGAAATAAACTTCATTGAACAACGCAGTTATGGATTTATGCGTCGCTACACCAAAACCATGGATTAATTATTCTGGTCAGTACCAAAGGAATATTTCGCTCAGCTGTCTTCTCGTTTATTGTCCTGAAATACGATATGTATATGGTCAGTTTTATTCAGGAGGAGATCAATGTTCTAAAAAAACATTCGATAGATTTATAGTTTAACAAATAGAGAAAACATTTTCTTGTCAAATGGAGCACCCCGGATATTAAAGGCTGAAATACCGGAAAGTGAACGCACAACTATAGGAAAACGACCCAGGAAATATCAGATGTGGAGTACCTGAACCCGTTTAAGGATTTCAGGCTTGGGTGTAGATAAGTTTGAATTTTCCAATAAGCGAGCTCCACTACTCAACTCCTTGGCTACGACGCTGCTGGTTCCGACCGAGAGGCTATAGATATCTACTGTACTTACAGTACGTGGAGAGTGGATTGTAACTAAATAACCCCCGGTGTGGAGTTATCACCCAAACTATAATTTTCAAATTTTGTACACCTCGACAAAAAATACAAGCAATGTTTCAGCCAATGGACCTCCGGGTTTAACCCGGAGGTCCATTGGTTGAAACGTTGCTTGTGCTTGTTATGCCTTGCGACACATTTGCAATTATTGCTTGAGTAGAATCTCCACTCTGCGGGTGATTTAGTGATAATACACTCTCCACGTACTGTACATGTAGAGCATGATATGGCAGTTCATTTTGCATAAACCTTTTACCGAACGCACGCGATACCTAAATGTATTACTTTTCTTGTCTGTTTTCTAAAAAAAAAATTCATGAAATGTCAGCAATACCATACCAGTTGATACCTCGCTGGAGCAAGCTCCCCCTAGTGAGGGGGTCAAATGATACGTTTTGGGGGAATTCTGTGAAAAAACCCTTTCAGCGACTTGTAAATTACCCAATTGAATCCGGCATATTCGCTAGGTATTTATTTATTTATTTATTTATTTATTTATTTATTTATTTATTTATTTATTTATTTATTTATTTATTTATTTATTTATTTATTTATTTATTAAGGATTAACGACGCTTTAACAGACAAAGTCTCATCGTGTCGGTGGAAGTTTTACGGATGGAGGAAGCCGGAGTACCCGGATAGAACCACCGCGCAACGACGAGCAGCTGCCAGCCCCAACATCGTAACTCCGCACTGCAGCACAGCACATGCAGGGTTAGATTGGTTGAAGACATGCGCACCTTAGTACACGGCGTGCAGTACGCCTTAGTACACGGCGTCATCGTGCGCCTGTGGGGACAATCGGGGTTAAGTGCCTTGCCCAAGGAGCCCGGTTAGTCCTTGGATGGATGACCGAATCAATCGTTCAGACGGTCATCCCATCCAATGACTAACCGGGCTCGACATTGCTTAACTTCGGTGATCAGACGAAAACCGGTTACCGCGACGCCACCACGCCCCTTTTGTAATGAATTAAAATATAGAGTTCACAGGAGAACGAAAACGTAAGTAGTTGACCCTTTTTAAAACATTCACATTTGTAACTTTTCCATCAGAAGAGAGATATACGAAAAAGGTTTACGGGTACGACTATTGGCAAACGTTGGTTGGGGCATACAAAAAGCACGATCGTTTGTAAACATGCGTTAGAGCGTCCTTATGTTGAAGAACCCGACAATCGATTACTCATCGTCAGGGCTGGGAGCAGTTAACGTTTCAAACGTTAACGTGCTAAATTATTTTAACAACGATAAAAAAAATAACCAAGTTAATAACGTTTAACTTTGAAGATTGTAATTGTATAATATGTAGCAATGCGTCGTTATCTTGTATTACTCAGGCCGGATCGTGCGTGCCGACGACGTCGAATTTTGCGCCATTTGAGGAAACTGATGAACATGAATAATTTAGATGTCCGTTGCCCTCCTACCAACGTTGGTTAAGTTGGTCCGCAGATATTTGACGATACAGCAATATCAGCTTCATCCGAATGCCTATTTTCCATGTAAGGACTGGTATTCGAGCAACGGCGGATGTCTCTTCCTAAAGAGACGACCGTAGCGATTGTATTCTTAAATGAAAATATCGTTGAATGTTAGAATTGACGATAACCTGCGAGAACTATCTTAACTACTCGTCACCTGAGTTCCAATGTGTTCTATGTGCCAGTAGGCTGCCAGTAGGCACATAGAACACATTGAAACTCGAGAGACGAACTGTGCGTAAGTCAATTATATTCAAATTCAAATCAATAAAAATGGCCGAAGTTATTAAAATGTTGTTCCTTTTAACATTTAACGTCATTTTACTCGTTAACGCAGAATTATTTAACACGTTAACGTGTTAAGGGAGATTTTAACTCCTCCAGCCCTGCTCATCCTGTTAGTAGAGCGCTATTGTTTCAACACTGAACTGAGAGTACAAGCAGAAAGCTCGAATTAAACCTGTTGAACCCGAGAGGCCGATTTTCGGACCAGGAACATGATACGTCATATTTTCATTAAGTAGGGTGGGTGCTGAGTGCGTGTGTGGGTAGACCAATTAATATTTTCAAAGTGCAGCCTTGGGGCTGCACGTTGAAAATATTCATTAGTCTGCACACAAACAATAATACGTACTCTTAAAATCGCTGTCATTGGACTGACACTGAAAATGCCACCAGTGTTAAATGGTTAATGACATAATTTAATCTATTATTAACAGAATCGAGAAAAAAAATAAATTAGATCAAATATAATGGTTTTTGTATTCCGTCTTCGTGCCTCGTAATTGCTGTGAACAGAGCTGATCATCAACTCCATGTGGCCGCATGGCAAAAAGTACATTGCCCTTAGAAATTATCAAATTGTTTTGTGGCAGTTTCCGGATCATAAGATACATTTTACACAAGACATTAATCAGAAACACGAAGCCAAAATATTATCTAGTAATTATTTTCAGTGTGGAATATTTAAAAAAAATCTCATTATTTTACGATGGGATGGTGAATTTATTGAATGAAACAAAAATGTTATCAACTAAATATCGTGCACTTGGCATCTCGAATCCAATTTCAAAATGTATTTCTTTATTTAGAGAAAGACAAGACGATTGAATTGTGAAAATCGGAAAAATACTGTTGGAGTAGTATTTCCGTAACAGAAGTCGTCACCTGAACAACATGTCGCAAAAATCTGATAAGAGCAAGAATGCGATGGAGGACTGCGGGCCTCCGCCACAATGGATGAACATCCTAGAGGAAGGACAATTTGTGTCGCCAGTTAAAACAAGACGTAGATCAGCGTCTTATGGCTCCTATGAATCCTGGGTGAGTATATTTGATGTTTACAGAAAACTGACGAAGTATTAGATTTTATTGCAGTTACGCGTATTTGGTACGCACGACTGCTACACGATCAGTTGCTTCGTCAGTTTCCGTTTTTGACTCTTCTGTTTTTTCTTTGTCTATTTTCAAAATTACAGTTATGGTTACTTTTGTAGTAGAACTTAATGCATTCGACCACTAAGAAGTAGAATTAACTTAATTGATTGCCTGCTGGTATTGAATAACGAATATGAATAAGGAATATAAGTGTTTGTGTCGGAGTACAGTTAAAACTAGAAGTCCTGTCATGAAAAACGCACAAATAGCACGTCGATCTGCGCATTAATCTACACGTTATGACCATAATAAGGATATCAAATTATGTACATATGGCCTGTGCACAAGCAATGCTTCAGCCAATGGACCTCCGGTAACCCGGATGTCCATTGGCAGAAACATTGCCTGTCTTCGCAGTGAGTAACCGGGAGAACCTGTCGTGCTTTGGATGCCATTCAATATTGCAATTGCGCGCAATTCCTACGCGCAATTGAGCCTAGATAAGCGCACAGTTCATGACAGGACTTCTAGTTTTAACTGATTGTATACCATGCGGAATAGCATTGCCAGATTAGCTGTCTTCCTGTTATCCCCGGGAGAATGCGAAAATGACTTTAAATGCCTTGTTTTGTCAATCTTGCCTGTTGTTACCGATAGGGGACTTGTTCACATATATTTTCACAAAAGCATGATTGTCTCCATATATGGTGCGTGTGTCTGTGTGTGTGTGTGTGTGTGTACATACATTAGTCCCCTGTTGACAAACACTACAAATATGTGAAGGTGTTTTTTGGAATGACACAATCGTGGTTTTGAGAAATTTAAAATGTTGGTTTATGTGCCCCCGTCGAGACTCGCACCCTCGCCAACCCTGCCTGCCAATCAGGAGTCCAACATCTAGACCACTAGACCATTGCACATGGTCAAAAAAAAAACGATGGCTGGAATCTAGATCGTTAGATAAATGTTCTCATGATTAATTGACACATCCTCCTTTCGGTAGCAGCATGAAAGTGTGGAACGCGCTGCCCACTTTACGACGAAAGTGCTATGAGTGGCCTCAGACGAACACTGGCACGGGTCTGTGTGTTTTTTTCGAATGACACAATCATGTGTGTGTGTGTGTGGGGGGGGGGGGGGGGGTCGGGGGAATCGGGGCGGGTGCTGAATGATCTGCATTTTTTACATTGATTTATTTGACGCCTCAGAACCTCATTGCATTTAATCAAATCTATATATAATCTACTGAAAATATAACTGTTTGTATAAAAAGATATGAAAAATGCACATGACCTCACGAATACCTTTTTGTTTTACTTGTTTACACATGATGTTATTTATTTAACCATTTTACTGCCAAGCCCACTTTAGCCAAATGTGGGGGACCTCTATGTACGCCTCTGTGCGATGATGTTTAAAACATGTTATGACATACTTGAAACTCGATCACCTGATTAAGCCCTTTCCAACAATTATCAGATGGTAGGTTTGATCTGCGCATCCTAGAACGTACAAATAATCATCATAAAATAGGCGACAATATTCGCTTTCGGTGACGTAAGTGTTAAATGACACTGATCGCGTCAAAATTTTTCTATTTCTCCTCAGTACTTGTCAAATATATTAATACGCGGATAGGCAAAAATGTCATTTGGATGAAACATATTATTAATGGTATTAGCAACTAAAATGGGATTTTTTCAGTGAACTCTGGCATGTTAACCTTTTTACCTCTTTTCTCTGTTGGGTTGTATCTTAATCCTTTACCTAACAGGAAAGACAGACGACATACAGTACGTGGAGAGTGGATTGTAACTAAATCACCCGCAGAGTGGAGTCGTCACCCAAACTATAACTTTTAAATTTTGTATTTATCCACTAAAAACACAAGCAATGTTTCAGCCAATGGACCTCCGGGTTTAACCCGGAGGTCCCTTGGCTGAAACTTTGCTTGTGCTTGTTATGCTTTGCAACAAATTTGCAATTATTGCTTGGGTAGAATCTCCACTCTGCGGGTGATTTAGTGATAATACACTCTCCACGTACTGTAACACTCGCAAACAAAATTCTTCAATAGCTAATAGTTTTCATTTTTGCGCCAGAAACGTAGCTTATGACCGTCAATGGAACAAGCTCAATGTTTAGAGAAAAAGGAAAAAATAATAACTAGAGAATTGTAATTTGTTGGACAAATTACGGGCTTTCCTAAGTTTTAATGTGAAAATGCAGACTGTATTGTATAGAAAGCACATTGAGCTATGCACTTTTGTTTTTTGGAGAAAATGAGTGCAGAAAACTGCAAAATTCACTGGAAATCACAATATAAAAAGAAAAAAAATAGAGAAGAAAAACTGTGAAACAGAAGGATAACAAGAGTCTTTCCCAAACTGGGTTTTGGAAAGCCTAAATCATGCCTGCGAATGTTACCCATGAAACGGCATCGGTAAAATGTACAAGTTGAGAAAAATATTCAACTGAAGAGGTATTACTTTGTAAATCTTGGCGGCACCAAAATGGGGTGTTGACATTGACAAGTCTCCTTGATTTGACTCGTGGGTGTTGACGAATCGATTCCAGAATCTCAGATTTGTTTCGATACTAAATGCTTCTCGGAAATTCATTTCTGAGCTGTAAAATATATTGGGCAATCTCGCAAACAAATTTTAAAAATTCTGCCCCTGATGGAATTTACTTTTGTATGTTTCTGTGCATGTTTTTTTTTTTCGATTATTCAAAGACCTATCATATACTGGAATACATCACCCAATAGTACAACACACTGCTCAACTGTGAGGTGCACAATTAGGCCAAAAAATAAAACATACTTGTTTCCGATTCGGTGGCCAGAAAAATTCAGGTAGATATGTGAGGAAATGTTTTTTTTTAAACCATCCCACATAGCTCCAGAGTAGTTTTGGAATGGAACATTTGCTTAACCCTTCACCCAACGCTGACGATATCAAAATTTATTATTTTAAATATCATTTTTTTCAAATTTTTCAAGAAATTTCAACAAAACCATATCATGTGACCCCTCGTTGGAACGAGCTCGTCGAGCTCGTTCCAACGAGGGGTCACATGATATGGTGTTGTTGAAATTTTTTGAAAAATTAAAATTTTTTCAACTGCTGAATTTGCATATCACGCGGGCGGATGCGGGCGATTCGTTGGGTAAAGGGTTAAACGTTGATGAATTAGGGACTCATTTAATATATTAATAAAGATCCTGTTTATAGAGGATATGGAATGAGTCTAAGAATTTTCCGTTTTGGCGAGTCTCCGGAAATTTCGGACAAGTTTCATAAATATTATATGAGAAAAGCACTCATTTCATATTTTATTTATCATATGACACACACACGCACAAATTAGCCACTTAGTGTGACTTTTTAACCCATCACCTGACTTGAGTTGCAGACGGCACTTGGAAAAAACATCCTCGTATAACTAAAAAATTTCATCATCGTCGAGCTCCTTCCAATGAAGGGTCATAACCTATGTTTTGGAAGCAAAAAGTGAAAATATAAAAAAAATGAATGGCATTTTTCTTGTAGGTAAAAGATTAATACAATATAACCCATCCTTAATAGAACAGATAACGTAAATTCTCCCTACTGAAATTATGTAAACTTGACCCAGTTGTATTTTGTTTAGCCAATCAAATTATCCAGTTTTGACATTGACGAATGAAAGCTCCCAACTCTATTTATGCAAATTATGAAAGTGAAAATGTGGCCCAGTTGTATTTTGTTTAGCCGATCAAATTGTCTAGTTTTGAAATTGACCAATGAAATTGTCGGGAGGTTTTATTTATCACTGATTAATATGAAAACAAAATATCAAATGTTTTAAAGTGAACAAAACGGACGAGTCATATGATAAAAAAGGTTTCTCAGTGTTCTGTCTATTAATTCCATTAATGATAATCATATTGCTTGGCACCAACTAAAAAGGTACCAGACCGGCAACTTTTTTCCAAGTCTGTCGGCTATTGGAAACAAGTATGGATTTTTTTGCCTTAGTCATGAGGCGCTTTTAAATAATCAGCTGTGTGATGGTTGGCAAGTGACATAGAACATCCCATATTCGAAAGACGGCACAAGCCCTAAAGATATCTCGGCCAGAATGATCGCTCAGTTCATAGGAAGGTTGTTGATTTTACAGTGTACATATTTAGGTAACCCTTTTAATGTTAAAGCAAAAATAGCCAGGGTATAGTGCTTAGAAATGATTAGCAAACTACAATCAGTTATGAAAACAAAAGAGGGGTTGGGGTTAGGGGTTTTGTGGGGCAATCAGTTAATGCTTCATGGGTACTGTGAGCCAGTTGCTTAATGCTCCCTTTGTAAACAACCAAAGAGAAAAAACAAAATTCTATTTTTGTTGATGAAGTGAGTTGAAAACGTATATTTCAGACTAGAGAATTGTAATTTGTTCGACAAATTACGG
The DNA here is from genome assembly GCA_031216915.1 of Pictodentalium vernedei. NCBI lineage: Eukaryota > Metazoa > Mollusca > Scaphopoda > Dentaliida > Dentaliidae > Pictodentalium > Pictodentalium vernedei. The sequence goes on from CM062291.1 coordinate 456,067,857, forward strand.
GCTTTCACAACTTTCCAATGTGAAAATGCAGATTACATATAGCAAAGTGTTTGAAATGTTCCGTTTCCAAAATGATAGACAGAAAACATCCAAGGTTGGCTATTTTTTGGCATTCTATAATGGTACTCTTATTCTCACCCTCATTGTGCTTGAGGGTTACATCTTGAGATTAAAAAGTAAACAGTAACTTTCTTCTGCAATCATTGTTACATCTATCCATTCCAAAATAAGTGCTACAACAACCTTGCAATTAGAGGAAATGAGTACAGATGTTTGCAAAATTCACTGAAAATCAATTTTTGTCGGACAATACCATTCTTTACGTGGACAAAGCATATGTTGGGTTAAGCCCCAAAGCATAACTTACAGCAGCGGATTTGTTCATTAAGCATCTCTACCTATAGCAAAGCAAAGTGTTTAAAATTAACCCTTTCCAAAATGACAGGAAAATGTAACCGAAGTTAGCTAATTGTAGCATTTTCGAATGGAACTATTACCCTCATTGTGCTTGAGTGTTAAAGATGAGATTAAAAACTAAACACTAACTTTCTTCTGCAAGCAATGTTGCATCTATGCAAACAAAAATAATTGTTACAACAACATTGCAGTTAGAAAAAGTAGCGCTTGAAGCTAGTCAATCTCGAAGATAAAATGCTGTATTCATATCATTTGTGGCCAATAGGGATTAATTTTAACCTATTTGTGTGTTGATTTTAGTGTGTCATATTATGCTCTAAATGTGTGAACACGAATCAGAGACTGAGTGTCTGATAAGAGACATGGATGAATCTTAAATCTTGGTATTTAAATGAACATGTACAAGTTGAGGGTACTCCATGTCAAGGCACGACAACTGGGTGAGTGTTAAAACGTGGAATAAAACATACAACAGCAAAAATGTTCTTGGATGAATGCCCTATCTTTTCAGGGGAAACGTTTTGAGAAAATATGGCTGCAGTGGTGAGAAATTGCATGTACATTCTGGCGAAATTAACAATTAATCCGACAGTACTCTTATGGGAAGTCTCATATCGTACTAAGGGTTAAACTTTTAATAATAACATATAGAACAACATTTCTCATACTTTGACTGCTGCATGCAGCTATAGAAAACATTTAAAGCTCACTCAAATAAAAATGGAGTAAATTGTCACCTACTCTTACCAAATTCTGAAAAAAATTGAGTTTTTTTGGACGGTACCTAATTTTATGCAATCAGAATGAGATAGGATTAAACTTTACAACCACACTTACAACAGCAAATATACTCGGTAGTCAATTGTGAATACGTACACGAAAAGTGTTTGAAATTAACCCTTTCCAAAATGATATAAAGAGCAACCAAAGTTGGCTAATTTGGGCATTTTCAACGGTACTCTTATCCTCGCCCGCATTGTGCTTGAGGATTAAATCTGAGATTAAAACATAAACAGTAACTTTCTTTTACAATCATTGTTGCATCTATCCATACCAAAATAATTGTTACAACAAATTTGCAATTAGAGAAATTTGCCTTTGAAGTTGGTCAATTTTGAAGAAAAAATCTATATTCATGTAATTTTTGGCCAATGGGAGTTAATGTTGAACGATTTGAGTGGTGATTGTGGTGTATCATATTATGCTCTAAATGTGTGGAAAATTTGAGCTTAATGACTGTAAACGATTTTGAGACATTTGCAAAATGGTGAAATTTCGACAAATTTGGCAGAAAATTTTGAAAATACGCGTTTTCACAGACATGACGGTACCGCATTTCACTAGATTTTATGATATTACATAAGTATGTCAAATTTGGTCAAAATCGTACAGCTTATTTTTGAACAGTACAACAGACAAAATTCAAGGCGGAAAAAAAACTCCAAAAAAAAAAAAGAAAATAAAAAGGAAAAAAAATAGAGAAGAAAAATTTTGAAAAGGAAGAATAACAAGAGTCTTTCCCAAAATGGGTTTGGGAAAGCCTAAAAATTGAATTGCAATTTTGTGAATAGCGTTGGCCTGTTTTTGGCGTTAAGTTTACTAAAGGGTTATTCTGCATGATTTTGTGGTAAATTTTGTTTATCCGGTCACCATAATATTTGTTGCTTATGTGATTTGGTAATTATTTGTATAGGCAAAGTAGTAATAATCAACTAGTGACTATCGTAACTCCATATACTTACTCCGTCACATAACCTTTCACACGTGGAGGAAGCTAACCTCGATCATGTTTATGGGAACAATCTACCGATGGAATTTAATCATCCTCCAATGTGTAGTGGATGATGCGGACATTGTAGATGTTGACTGCCACACCCACTTAAGCCCTATATGGAGGACCCCTATGTACGCCTGTATCGAGGAAGTTTAATAAAAAATATGACACACTTGAAACGCTATCATCTGATTACTTGATGGAAAGGGCTCTCAATGCTCTTTCCAGCAAGTAATCCGATAGTATGCTTGATCTGCGCGTACCAGAATATACAGATAATCATCATGAAATAGGTGGCAATAGTCGCTTTCGGTAGCGTAAGTGTTAATAATGGTTTGAAGAAGAAACACGTTATCACCTAGGAGTGTTCACGCTATCAAAACAGTAAATTGCACTAAACATTTTGATTCGGGACCAAAACATTTCCTTTTGGGTATAAATTTGGCACCAAAAAATTATTTTCATTCTGAAGGAAATCGTTGCAGCAATGAAGGCGCGATCGATAAAGAAGTAAACAAACGAAAATATGTTTTTACTTCTGGCACAAGTAATGGTCGCGAGTAACTTGAGAGAAATATACTTCGCTAATCGACTTATGAATAGCATCGCTAATTCGAAGTGTACACTCCACATTCGCCTACATATTGAGATGGGCTGTGGCCCAATCTTTGTTTGAATACAAATGTAAAAAAACGTAAACATGACTATCTGAAAGGCGTTATCTCTGTATCCAAATGAAAGTACAGTGAATCCCACTTAACTGGATATCTCTTATTTGTATATCCCTGTTAATCGAATATAATTTTCAAACAGAAAACCATTTACCATGTCTTCAGTACAAATTTGATCTGTTAGTTGCATATGGGTTGTAGAGTAAACTTCTGTTAATTGTATATAAATATTTGTAATATATCGAAAAAATTACTTTGACACGCACCAAATTCCCTTTATTTATCAACCTGTTTGGCCTCACTACATCCAATACAGGCATTTATTCTATTCTGTCTTGTTTGACAGAGCTCTATGAGCTCTGTCAAACAAGATATAATAGAGTGAATGCTAACTTTACCTCCAGAACACAGGAAACTGACCAAATCCCTGTTAATTTTGTACTTCTGTTAATTGAATACTTTTCACTGGCAAAATGGATATTCAATTAAAAGGATTCTACTGTACTTCTTTTGTGTGAGAACAAACAGACAATATTTTGAGTGAAAAAATAGGAAACGTTCTAACATAATTCTGCATTTTCATGTGAAACAAAGGAATATAAAAATGATAATACATACCGACAATATTATTGTATATTACTAATTTATAACGTACCGAATATCTATTTTTCAGAAAAGTGAATCGGAAAGTTATCCTGAAAACTCAGTATCAGAAACATCGGCGAAACGGAAAACGTTGAGAGATATCATGTCGAACTTTGCAGAGACGACATCAATGTCCGGCGTAATTCAAATAAAAACATCAACAAACTGGCTGCTTAGACTGTTTTGGATACTGTGTACAATAGCTGCATTGGTTGCGAGCACTCTTCATATGTATTGGCTTACTAAACTTTTCACAGCATGGCCAAAACAAACTGATATACAGCTTGAATTCAGTACGCTAACTTTCCCGGCTGTCACAGTCTGTAATACAAACTCAATACGCTATAGTAAATTGTTCAACCTTTCCGATACGCTTGCTAACTTTGCAAGCCTAGTGAGCCCAGAAGAACTATCTAGATCCCGGCACCCGCCACCTCCACCTCCACATGGAGGCAACCAGGAAGGGGGGTTTGGCGGCTTGCCACCTCCACCTCCACATGGAGGCAACCAGGAAGGGGGGTTTGGCGGCTTCCCACCTCCCCCTCTACATGGAGGCGGCCAGGGATGGGGGTTTGGCGGCATGCACCCGCCACATTTACGATCCGGACCTCCAGACCAAAGAGGTGGTAGTCGTCCTCCATTCAATCAACATGAAGGAGTTGGTAGACAAACTAGCAGTGGACAGAACGGTGGTCCTAACAGGCAACGCAACCCACCTGAAAACCAAAATTCTGAAGACAATCCACCATCAGATAAGGTAAGATATTAGAATGTTTTACGACAATTTAATTAACTAATTGTTTTGCTCCTGGATATGTAAGACTATCTTGAAGTGTGCTGCCTGTGTATAATGACTAGCCGAAACTAAATATGTACAACGGTGTGATCGAAAAATTGGTTCTTTTCCCGATCAGTTCGAGATAGGATTGTTACTCAGTTACACCAAATAAAGTTTAAAACATTGCCAAAGAAGACAGACCAACAATAAACGAATATTACTCCTGGGGTCAATTATCTGGCATTTTTTAACACATGATTTTACAGTATTGTAGGGCAGGAAAGCAGACAGAGATTTGGAACAAGATCGTAACCCAGTCGCGACCTGGTCCAAAATGCTATGTCCGTTGTTGTTATCACATTACTTTGCCAATTGGCACTAAACCTCCGAGGCCGGGAAAATGTGTATAGATAGATTTAGAACCATGTTATGGATTGACGCAAATTTAGAAGATAAAAAAACATTTTTTAATGAAAATACAGTTTTGAAGAGCAGCATGCTTGTTTCGCTTCATTTTTAACACTTTCGCCACCGAAAGCGACTATTGCCGCCTATTTTATGATGATTATCCATACGTTCTGGTATGCGCAGATCAAGTCTACCATCTGATTAATTGTTGGAAAGGGCTCAGAAAGCCCTTTCCAACAATTTATCAGAAGATGGAGTTTGAAGTATGTCATAAATTTTATTAAACGTCCTCACATACAGGCGAACATAGATGTTTCCCAATTATGGATAAAGTAGACGTTGTAATAAACGAATTAACAGTGCATGGGCGTAAAACTCTCTTTTAGAAATACATTCTGGAAAATGTAAAGCTACAGTCAAAAAAATCTCGCCGATGATTGAATAGAGGTTTTTTTCAGCAGGATTGAATATTTTTCTGGTACGAGTGACCAGTCGAGATCCCGTATTGTCAATGTACGCCTAATTTGGAAAGTGTCTATTTGCCGCCCGGGTTGCAAATAACTATTCCACTTTATTTTAGCTATGTGCCACCCGGGTGGCAAATAACTATTCCTCTTTATTTTAGCTATGTGCCGCAGGGTGGCAAATAGCGATTTCAGTAACGGGCAAGATTTAGTTTCGGGTTGCCTTAAGACAACATTACGGGGCACATTCACCTAGTTTGGTCTCTAAAAAAGAGGTGGGGATGGGGCGATAGGGTGCTAAATAGCAGGCCTGGTATTCTGAAAAATGCAGGAGGGCAAAAAATCGCTCTCCTCAATCAGCTTAGGCGAGCAATTAGCTTTACGCAGCATTTTAAGTATCCAGTTGAACGAACTCATTGAAACTGAAACCAACAGACTACATCAGTGATTTTATTAACTTCACTAAGGTAAACCGAAATCTCTTGGATATCTAGATGTCTCACTCAACAACCGAACACACACTTGACAAGACCTGTCTGTGTACCCAGACCCGTTGTCCAAGTCATACGCCTACCATTACCACCTTCAACCCCCCCTCCCCAAGGGGGGTTGAAGGTGGTAGTGGTAGGCGTATGACTTTCTTGGACAACAGGTATGCTTGAATCTACAGTCACATCCTGGTGCAAGTGCTTCAAGTGACAGGATAGTAGTAATGGTAGTATATTATAGTGTCAATATTCCTTGAATAATTACCCCTCGAACTGTGATGTCAGTTGTTGAACTTGAAACTGACAGAAAAAAAAAATATTGCTGTGACCCATTTTGCTTCAAATAATTGCAACTGTGTTTGGGTATGGTTGCAGCCATTACCTTTTACCACTAAACCACTTTCGAAATGAAATTACGTGATGTTATGTGACTTCGAAGTTAAATTACATTTTTGCTTTACAACAAAAATTTAAGGTGAGCATAATACATGTAATCTCAATCATCCCAGACCAAAATATTTAGGATGGCAATTTTTCGCTCTCCTTAATTCTTTCAGGAGGGCAGTAAGGAGAGCTAAAAAATCGCTCTCCTGAAATTGCCAAGCCTGAAATAGCGATTTTAAAGAATATTGTAGAATTCGTCCATGTACGGAGCACTGAAGGTATGTGATTGGGCTACCACGAATATCAAAAAGGGAAGGGAAATAATGATCAAAATGAAAAGGGGACGGCAAATAAAAATAATACTGAAAGTGGGAGGCAAATAATTATACAAATGAATAATAAAAAAGAGTACCCAATAATGATAACAACCAAAACGCGTTGGCAAATAAAGATTATGCTCGAAAGGGGATGGCAAATCAAGATGACAATGAGAAGGGGTGGTAAATACCATTAATAATCAAAACGGGTGGTAAGTGACAATGATAATCAAAACTGGATGGGGAATAATTATAATAATTAGGGGGGTGTTATATAAAAATATTACTGAAAAGAGAGATAACTAATAATCAAAAGGGGAGCCAAATAATGGTAATAATCGAAAGAAGATGGCCTTTAAAGATTATATTCAAAGGAGAGGGGTGTCAAATAAAGATAACAATCACATAGGGGTGGCAAATAAAGATAATATTGAAAGGGGGTGGCAAATAACTATAATAATCAAAATGGTGCCAAATAATGGTAATAACCAAAAGGAGATGATAAATGAAGATTATAGTCCATACTGATAACAACGAAAAGGGGTGGTAAATACAGATAATACTGAAAAAGGGGGTGGCAAATAACAATAATAAACAAAAGTGGTGCCAAAAATGGATATAATCAACAGAAGATGACGAACAGAGATTACAGTCAAAGGGGGAAGCGAGTAATGAAAACTATTAAAAGGGGGTGGCCAGTAAAGATAATACTGAAAAGGGGTGGCAAATAACTATAATAATCAAAAGTGGTGCCAAATTATGGTAATAATTAAAAGGAGATGACAAATAAAGATTATAGACAAAGGGGGTGGAAAATAATGATAACAAGGAAAGGGGTTGGCAAGTAAGGATAATACTGAAAAGGGGGTGGCGAATAACTATAAAAATCAAAAGTGGTGTTAAATAATGGTAATAATCAAAAGGAGATGACAAATAAAGATTATATTCAAATGGATGGCAAATAATGATAGCAATGGAAAGGGGTGGAAAATAAACATAATAATGAAAAGGGGTGGCAAATAAATATAATAATCAAAAGAGGTGCAAAATAATGGTAATAATGAAAAGGAGATGACAAATAAAGTTTATATTCAAAGGGTGATGGCAAATAATGATAACAATGAAATTGGGATGACAAATAAAGATATTACAGAAAGAGGTGGCAAATAACTACAATAATCAGAATGGGTGCCAAGTAATGGTAATGATCAAAGGGAGATGACAAATAAATACTATAGTCAAAGGGGGATGACAAAACGTGATAACATTGAAAAGGAGTGGCAGATAAAGATAACACTGAAAAAGGGGTGGAAAATAACAATAATCAACAAAAGTGTTGCCAAATAATGGTAATAATCAAAAGGAGGTGACAAATAAAGATTATAATCAAAGGGGGATGGCAAATAATGATAGCAATGAAAAGGGGATGGCAAATAAACATAATACTGAAAAGGGGGTGACAAATAACAGTAAACAAAAGTGGTGCCAAGTAATGTTAATACTGGACAGGAGATGATGAATAGAGCTTTTTGTGAAAGGGAGATGGCAAATAGTGATAGCAGTTAAAAGGGGGTGGCAAGTAAAGATAATACTAAAAAGGGGGTGGCAAATAACTATAATAATCAAAAGTGCTGTCACATAATGGTAATAATCAAAAGGAGATGGCAAGTAAAGACAATACTGAAATGTGGGTGGCAGATAAACTATAATAATAAAAAGTGGTGCCAAGTAATGGCAATAATCAAAAGGAGATATACAGATTATAGTCAAAAGGGGTGGCAAATAATGATAACAATGAAAAGTGATGACAAATAAAGATAATACTGAAAACGGGGGGGGGGGGGGTGGGGGGGGGCAAATAACTATAATAATCAGAATAGTTGGCAAATAATGGTACTAAACAAAAGGAGATGACAAATAAAGATTACAGTCAAAGGGGGTGGCAAATAATGATAACAATGAAAAGGGGTGGCAAATAATGATAATATTGAAAATGGGGTGGCAAATAACCATAATAATCAAAAGTGGTGGCACATAATGGTAAAAATCAAAAGGAGATGACAAGTAAAAATTATAGACAAAGTGGGTGGCAAATGATGATAACAAGGAAAAAGGGGTGACAAATAAAGATAATACTGAAAAGGTGGTGGCACATTACTTTAATAATCAAAAGGGTGACAAATAATGGTAAAAAAACAAAAAGAGGTGACAAATATACAGATTACATTGAAAGGGTGATCGAAAATAATCATAACAATGAAATAGAGGTGGAAAATAAAGATAATACTGAAAATAACTATAAGTGCCAAATAAGGGGGATAATCAACAGGGGATGTTAAATAAAGATTATGATCAAAGGGGGTGGCAAATAAAGATAATACTAAAAAGGGGGTGGAAAATAAAGATAATAGTGAAAACGGGGTGGCAAATAACTATAATAATCAAAACGGGAGCCATTATAGTCAAATGGGATGGCTAATAATAATAACAGTTTAAAGGGGGTGGCAAATCGGATAATGCTGAAAAGGGGGGTGGCAAATAAGATAATACTGAAAGGGGGTGTCAAATAAGTATAATAATCAAAAGTGATGCCAAATAATGGTAATAATCAAAAGGACATGACAAAAAAAGATTACAGACAAAGGGGGTGACAAATAATGATACCAAGGAAAAGGGGTTGGCAAATAAAGACAATACTGAGAAGGTGTGGCGCATTATTACAATAATAAAAAGGTTTGCGACATAATGGTAATAATCAAAAGGAGGTGACAAATAAAGATTATAGTCAAAGGGGGTGGGGACAAATAATGATAGCAATGAAAAGGGGATGGCAAGATAAGGTAATACTGAAATGGTGTTGGCAAATAACTATAATAAATAAAAGTGTTGCCAAATAATGGCAATAATAAAAGAGGGATGATGAATACAGGTTATAGTGAAAGGGAAATAATCAAAAGGAGATGTCATATTCCTTTCCCCAGTCTTCCTTTTTCCCAACAATCAGTCTTTCCTGGATCCACACAGGATACCACCAGAGATATAAAGGTTTGGGTCAAGGTGAGTTATTGTCATCTCCTTTTGATTATTTCCCTTTCACTATAACCTGTATTCATCATCTCTATTTGATTATTGCTATTATTTCGCAACACTTTTATTTATTATAGTTATTTGCCAACACCCTTTCAGTATTACCTTATCTTGCCATCCCCTCAACAGTAAATATTTAAAAGTCACTTGTCTTTTCTTACTATGAGTGTTAGGCTTGATACTGTCTGCATGACTATCAACGCGTTATATATTGAACATTGCTGTTCACGAAATAAAAGTTGATCGTTCGTTATTTTGTTCCAACATCAACTGTCACGCAGAGTTCCACAACAAAAGGTATTCTACATGTTTTTTTTACATCGATATCAAGTTTATAGTGAGCGTGAGTTACATTGTTGGAAAGTCAATGCCACGTGGAGAGTGTGTTATTGGTATGGTCTTCATTAAGAGATTTGTAATGCAAAATGCATGGGTCCTGAAAAGGACAGGTATGACTCCATTATGGTAGTTAACAACGGTCTAGACACATTTCTGTCTCTTTAAAATATTCCTTTCCCCAGTCTTCCTTTTTCCAAACAATCAGTCTTTCCTGGATCCACACAGGATACCACCAGAGATATAAAGGTTTGGGTCAAGGTGAGTTATTCTCCAGATGGGAGTTAGGTCGATCACGTGTGAAGTTTGGCATCTGTCGCCGATAGTGGACAGTCATTTCATGTTAAATCCTGCTGGAAATCGATGAAAGGGTCTTGGAACATATGCAATACGTTAAACTCTCCATTGCATAATGTTTGTCGCTTCTTCCGTTAGACTTGACAAATTGTGCCTGCACTCTACTTCTCCGCGATAATATTACTGACCAAAAAAATGTTTGAGTGTGGGTGATACCAAATACATATAAAAATATACCAGCCATTTTATAAGCACAGGGAAGGTGGGGGGGGGGGGGGGGGGGGGGGGCGATTGACAGGTTTGATAAAAAAAGTCGGAACACTATCGACAAGATGGCTGATTACCTGACCATAGATGAACTTGACTTGAGATTTCCCGAAAAAAGCGATTAAAACTTATTTAAAACCAATTAAAACTTCAATTAAAAACAAATAAAAAAATTAAAAACTTAAAAAACGAAAAAAATTAAAACAATTAAAATGACGTCATCGATTCCTGTCTGGACTGCTGTGGGAAAATAGGCCGGTTGGTGGACATACTTACCACTGCTAACAATTCGAAATTTCAATTTTTACAAACAATCCCAAGACCCTTTCTGCTAAATAATTTCCTGCCAGCTTAAGGAAATTAAGAGGAGGTAACTTTTTTTTGTAAATCTCTCGCAATGACGATACGTGTTACCAAAACTAAGGGGTGAGACGCAAGTCTCGGAAAAAAACAGACATAAATCTACAATTTCACCACATTTTGCTGAACCAGATGAACTTTTCTGTTTTCAATCGTGTGAGTTCCCTGAAATGTTATTCTCGCCGGATTAGTTCACCCCACATCACGTTCTAGACAATTTTCTCGTATCCCAACAGCGGGCCTCGAAATGCGCGCATTTCCGTATTGTGGAGCACGTTTATAACGAATGACGTACATACAGTAAGAAACAAACGAATGTTGGATAGGGTGGCGTAATAAATTAAAAACGAATTATATCTTACAAGAACATAATATTATTTCTATCAATGCAAGTAAAAACGTCTAAACAAAATACAAATCTACATTTAGGGTAACAACTGCACACATGCGTCCATTCATTCAGGAGAATGTTTTTACCTGCACTGATCACCCACATCGATTTTTGTCTGGCAAATAACAATAATAAACAAAACTGGTGCCAAATAATGGTAATAATGAAAAGGAGATGATGAACAGAGATTATAGTCAAGGGGGGGGGGGGGGGGTGGAAAGCGGATGGCAAATACACATAATACCAAAAAGGGGGTAACAAATAACAATAATAAACAAAAGTGGTGCCAAATAATGGTAATAATCAAAAGGAGATGGCAAATAAAGATTATAGTCAAAGGCGGATGGCAAGTAACGATAGCAATGGAAATGGGGTGACAAATAATCATAATACTGAAAAGGGGTTGACAAATAACAATAATAAACAAAAGTGGTGCCAAATAATGGTAATAATCAAAAGGAGATGGCAAATAAAGATTATAGTCAAAGGCGGATGACAAATAATGATAGCAATGAAAAGGGAGTGGCAAATAAACACAATACTGAAAAAGCGGGTGACAAATAACAATAATGAACAGAAGTGGTGCCAAATAATGTAATAATCAAAAGGAGGTAACAAATAAAGATTATAGATAGCAATGGAAAGGGGGGGGGGGGGGGGGTAAGGATAATAATGAAAAGGGATGACAAAAAAGAGAATATTGAAAAGGGGTGATACATGACTATAATAATCAAACGGGATGCCGAATAATGGTAATAGTCAAAGGGGGTGACAAATAAAGATTATATCCAAAAGACGATGGCAAATAATGATAACATTGAAATCGGGGGTGGCAAGTAAATATAATACTGAAGTGGGTGGTAAATAATTACTATATAATATATATATTATAATCAGAATGGGTGCCAAATAATGGGTGGCTCTTGACTATAATAATCAAAAGGGGTGCCAAATAATGTAATAATCAAAATGAGGTAACAAATAAAGATTATAGTTTCCATATCCCTGTGGGAACACCAGGAACTTAAAATATCAATATTTTGAAATGTCAGTATTTCCCAGATCAGAATCTGTTATTTGAAGAACTTTACCAGCTGAGCGCCTCAAGCCCCATGGGGCCTCATGTTGGTTCACCTGACTGAAATTTAGTGGGAGCTAATGGCATCACTTGCCATCTGTCGTCCATCATGGGTCGTGCGTTGTCATTTAACTTTTGAAATATATTTTCTTCAGAACCACTGGGCCAAATTCAAGCACATATGGCACAGACCATCTTTGGAGTATACCTTTTCTACTTGTTCAAATGAAGCTTCTGCCATCTTCGGGCTGTGGTTTAATGCCCAAAAGGCTAAAATTCATTAAAATCCTAGTGCAAGCTCATTCAAAGAAATGCGAAGTGGGCAGTTGGAATTAAGGGCCTTGCCCAAGGACACAATGCAGATACCCCTGACGGGGATTGAACCATGCATCTCTCAGTTTGAAGTTAAGTGCCGTAACCACTGAGCCACCGGGCTTCCAGCTCTTGTTAGCATGATCAACATATAAAAGGTTTACTAATTACCTGATTATATACAACAATAACAAGAGGAAAATGTTGAAAAACATGCAGACCTTACCTAACACACATTTATGATGCACCAGACAATGTTGAATTCTAACAGTTGTATCTGGAGCCTTGAGTGGAACAAAATCACTTGCTGTGTTCTGCCCAATAGACGTCCTGAATCCACCGTAAGCAATCTGGCTTCTGTGATTTCTGCTGCGAGCTTGCAACAAGCTTGTACATGCTCACTGGTAGAAAATATTTTTATAAAGGTTCAAGGGAAGTTTGTAGGTCAATATTTGGGCTGTATGTGGGGGCATGCCTATTTTGGGCACCACCAAACATTTTTATTTCAAGAACCGATGGGCTGGTTTGAACCAAATTCGTCATCTAATATAATTAGGTTATAAACACTTGATTGATTTCCAAAGGTACTAAAGGGTGCCACGCCTACAGGGGACACCACAGAGGGCAATAGTCTGATAGCACCTATAAACTGTTTTCCAAAATTAAAAAAAAAATGTTCATCAATTCGAATCTTTTGATATTTTGTATATTACATCTCTGAGGTGGGTGGCGGGGGTGTGCAGATACAAGTTTGTTCAAATTGAGTCCCGGGTTTAATAATTCGGGTCCCTGTAGGAGCCCGAATTTTAAGTCAGTGCAATATGAGGAAATCTCTTTAAAAATCTTCGGATTCACCAGTCGGAATCCTTTCATATTTAGTATACAACATCCCTAGGTGGGTCAGATTCACGTTTGCTCAAATCGCACATCATTTGGTTAATATTTGCGTTCCCTTTGAGAGCCCATATTCAACTTCGTGCAATATGAGAAAATCACTTTAAAAATCTTTTTGTTCAAATCCACAAGTCAGAATGCTTTTTTCATATTTGGTATAAAACATCTCTGGGGGTGTCAAATTAAATTGTGTTCGAGTCGTGTCCCTGGGTTAGTGTTTGGTCTCTCTATTGGAGCTTAAAGTTTAACTTGGTGCAATATAATATATGTTATCATATTTGATATACACCATTTGTAGGAGGGCCAGATTTCAGTTTTTTTTTTTTTAAATCGAGTTCTTGGGTTAATGTTTTGGCTGCATATGGGATCCCAAAAGTTAATTTTGTGCGATATGAGGGAATTTCTTTAAAAATCCTCTTCTCCAGAACGATCTATCAGAATCTTTTTGCATTGACGACTCAATAAATACCACAATACTTGGGTATCTAGTAAAACGTCTTTTGCTGCTGACAAACCGGCAGTTTATTGAAGCAATCCAAAAAACAAACAAAAATTATTATTTGCCACCGCCTTTGACTATAATCTTTATTTGTCACTTCCGTTTGATTATTATCATTATTTTGCACCCCTTTTGATTATTATTGTTATCCCCGCCCCCCCTTTCATTATTATCTTTACTTGCCACCCCCGTTTAATTGTTATAATTATTTGCCACCCCTTTTGACTAAAATCTCAATTCATCATCTCCTTCTGATTATTACCATTATTTTTGCCACCCCCTTTTCATTATCATCTTATTTTCCACCCTTTTCCATTGCTACTTTTATTTGCCACCCCTTTGAATATAATCTTTATTTGTCATCTTCTTTTGAATGTTACCAAATTTTGCACCACCTTTGATTATTATAGTTAACTGCGACCCCCTTTTCAGTTTTATCTCTACTTGCCACCCCCTTTAATTGTTATCATTTTTTGCCACCTCCTTTGACTATAAGCTCTATTCGTCATCTCCTTTTGATTGTTAACATTATTTGGCACCACTTTTGTTTATTATAGTTATTTGCCACACCCTTTTCAGTATTATCTTCATTTGCCACCCCCTTTTCAGTATTATCTTTATTTTCCACCCCCATTTCATTGTTATCATTATTTGCCACCCCTTTGAACTATAATCTTTATTTGTCATCTCCTTTTGACTATTACCATTTTTTGTCACCTCTTTTGATTATTATTCCCCCCACTTTCGAAGGAAATGGGGGGGGGGGGGGGGATATAATAGATTACATGCGTCCTTCTGTGCGTCCGTCCGTCCGTCCGTCCGTCCGTCCGTCCGTCATTACTTTTTCATTTATTACTTGTTCACTTAGAAATTGTGTCTGTCCGAGCCAAATTTTGTCTCTTCATCCTGTATCTCGGGTATCGAATGTTCCATTGCAGTGAAATTAGGCGTAAACACTGCTTATGGTATAGGCTTTAAAATAAGAATTCAATGATATTTCTCAGATTCTCCTTTTTAGGGTTATCTCCCTTTTGGACTTAGAAATTGCAGGAAATAGACATTATTTGTCTGTTCAGCCTGTATCTCAGGTATGGGTTATAGAATTTCAGTGACATGTGGCATGCAGTTTGCCTCTGATAAAGGCTTCTGCCTCATTGCATAAAACTTCCAAACACCAAACAATTTACCATACCTTTTGACTAAGAAATTGTTGGAAATTGTTGAAATTGTTGAAAACTTTCAAAGAAAATATGGGGCTATACTGGATTGCGTCCGTCTGTCTGTGCATCCATCCGTCAGTACGAGAATATTCATAACTTAAGTAAATCATTATGGAATTAAATGAAACTTGGTATGCAATTAAATTGTAACATTGCCCAAGACTAGAATGAATTTCAGTGTTGTCAGATTTTGTTTTTATTAGTTGTCCCCATTCTTTTCACTTTTTATACCCCCACTTTCGAAGAAAATGTGGGGTTATACTGGATTACATGCGTCCGCCAGTGCGTCCGTGCATCCGTCCGTGTGTAAGTCCGTCCGAGAATACCACGTGGGGTATGCACCGAACGACAGTCCAGCTCTTGTTATAGTAATGTGCCACCCCCTTTTCAGTATTATCTTTATTTGCCACCCCCTTTTCTTTGTTTCCCATCTCCTTTTAATTGCTATCAATATTTGCCATCTCCTTTTCACTATAAGCTCTGTTCATCATCTCCTTTTGATTATTAACATTATTTAGCACCACTTTTGTTTACTGTTATTTGTCACCCCCCTTTTCAGTATTATGTTTATTTGCCATCCCATTTTCATTGCTATCATTATCTGCCATCCCCCGTTGACTATAATCTTTATTTGTCATCTCCTTTTGATTATTACCATTATTTGGCAACACTTTTGTTTATTAATGTTATTTTTCACCCCCTTTTCAGTATTATGTTTATTTGCCACCCCATTTTCATTGCTATCATTATTTGCCACCCCCTTTGACTATAATCTCCTTTTGATTATTTCCATTATTTGGCACCACGTTTGTTCAGTATTGTTATTTGCCACCCCCTTTTCAGTATTATCTTTATTTGCCATCCCATGTTCATTGTTATCGTTCTTTGCCAGCTCCCTTTGTCTATAAACGTTAGTTGTCTTCTTTTGATTATTACCATTATTTGGCAGCCATTCTGATTATAATAGTCATTTCCCACCCCTTTAGCAGGATTGTCTTTACCTGCCACCCCCTTTAATTATTATTTTATTTGCCATCCCTTAATAATCAAAGCGAGAGCCTTTATAGTCAAAGGGGATGGCAAATAAAAATATCCATTAAAAGGAGGTGGCAATTAAGATAATACTCAAAAGGAGGTGGAAAATAAGGTAATACTGAAAAGGGGTGACAAATAAGTTTAATAATCAAAAGAGTGCCAAATAATGGTAATAATCAAAATGACAAATAAAAAATATAGCCAAAGGGGGATGGCAAATAATGATAACAATTGAAAGGGGATGGCAAATACAGCTAGCAATGAAAATGGGGTGGCAAATAAACATAATACTGAAACGGGGGTGACAAATAACATTAATAAACAAAAGTGTTTGCCAAATAATGGTAATAATCAAAAGGAGATGACAAAGATCATAGTCAAAAGGGGATGGCAAATAATGATAACAATGAAAAGAAAATGGCAAATAAAGATAATACTGAAAAGGGGGAGGCAATAACAATACTAAACAAAAGTGGTGCCAAATAATGCAACAATCAAAAGGAGATGATGAAAAGAGCTTATAGTGAAAAGGGGATGGCAAATAATGATAGCAATTAAAAGAGGGTGACAAATAACAATAATAAATAAAAGTGTCGCCAAATAATGTTAATAATCAAAAGGAGATGATAAATAAAGATATAATCAAAGGGGGATGGCAAATAATGATAGAAATGAAATGGGGTGGCAAATAAGCATTATACTGAAAAAGGGGGTGACAAATAACAATAAACAAAAGTGGTGCCAAATAATGTTAATAATCAAAAGGAGATGACAAAAAGAGCTTATAGTGAAAAGGAGATGGCAAATAGTGATAGCAATTAAAATGGGGTGGCAAATAACTATAATAATCAAAAGTGGTGTCACATAATGGTAATAATCAAAAGGAGATGGCAAGTAAAGATTATAGACAAAAGAGCTGGCAAATAATGTTAACGAGGAAAAGGTGGTGGCAAATAAAGATAATACTGAAAAGGGGTGGCGCATTACTATAATAATCAAAATGGGCGACAAATAATGGTAATAATCAAAAAGAGGTGACAAATAAAGATTATACCGAAAGAGTGGTCGGAAATAATGATAACAATGAAATGGGAGAGGAAAATAAAGATAATACTGAAAAGGGGGTGGCAAATAACTGTAAGAATCAGAATGGGTGCCAAAGAAGGGGAACAATAAAAAGGAGATGACAAATAAAGTCAAAGGGGGTGGCAAATAATGATAATAAAGAAATGGGGGTGGAAAATAAAGATAATACTGAAAAGGGGTGGCAAATAACAATAATAAACAAAAGTGGTGCCAAGTAATGGCAATAATCAAAAGGAGATGACAAATACAGATTATAGTCGAAGGGGATGGCAGATAATGATAGCAATGAAAAAGGGGGTGGCAAGATAAGGTAATACTGAAAAGGGGTGGCAAATAACTACAATAATCAAAACGTGAGCCATTATAGTCAAAGGGGATGTCAAATAAGAATAACAATTAAAAGGGGGGTGGCAAGTAAGATAATACTGAAAAGGGGGTGGCAAATAAGATAATATTGAAAAGGGGTGGCAAGTAAGTATAATAATCAAAAGTAGTACCAAATATTGGTAATAATCAAAAGGAGATGATGAAAAGATAATTTTTTCAAAGGTGGGCGGCAAATAATGATAGCAATGGAAAGCAATGATAAATAAAAGAGGTGCCAAATAATGGCAATAATCAAAATGAGATGACAAATATAGATTATAGTCAAAGGGGATGACAGATAATGATAGCAATGAAAAGAGGGTAGCAAGATAAGGTAATACTGAAAAGGGAGTGGCAAATAAGTACAATAGCCAAAACGGGAGCCATTATAGTCAAAGTGGATGGCAAAAGAGGAATAGCAATTAAAAGGGGTGGCAAGTAAGATAATACTGAAAAGTGGTGCCAAATATTGGTAATAATCAAAAGGAGATGATGAAAACAGACTTTTGTCAAAGGGCATGGCAAATAATGATAGCAATGGAAAACAAAAGAGGTGCCAAATAATGGCAATAATCAAAATGAGATGACAAATAAATATTATAGTCAAAGGGTATGGCAAATAATGATAGCAATGAAAAGGGGGTGGCAAGATAAGGTAATACTGAAAAGGGTGTGGCAAATAACTATAATAATCAAGACGGGAACCATTTTAGTCAAAGGGGGTGGCAAATAAAATAATAATTAAAAGGGGTGGCAAGGAAAGACAATCCTGAAAAAGGGGTTGGAAATAACTATAATAATCAGAATGGGTGCCAAATAATGGTTTTACTCAAAAGAAGACAAATAAAGTGTATAGTCAAAGGGAGCTGGCACAGAATGATAACAATGAAAATGGGACGGCAAATAAAGACAATACTGAAAAGGGGGTGGCAAATAACAATACTGAACAAACGTGGTGTCAAATAATTGTAATAATCAAAAGGAGATTATAGACAAAGGGGGTGGCTAATAATGATAGCAATGAAAATGGGATGGCAAACAAACATAATACTGAAAAGGGGGTATTCCGGCTTCCTCCAGCCGTAAAACTGTCACGGTCACGATTAGCCATTGTGCATAAGTATGTGACCTTAACCACCAATAAATAAAATAAATTAAAATAAAACCGGCCAACGCTGTTCTCAAGAATCGCCAATTAATTTTCATTATTTTTTGCATTTTTTGTCTCAAAAACATAGGCTATGACCCCTCGTTGGAACGAGCTCGTTCCAACGAGGGGTCATAACCTGTGTTTTTGAGACAAAAATGAAAAAAATTAGTTATTCAATAATTTTTTTTGCAAGTGTCGTCTGCTTTTCATGTTAGGTAAAGGGCACTGAAACTGAAACCAAGTGTGAAAAATCTAAACCTCCTAGATTTACTGCGTTTGCGACAAAAACGGGAAAAATAATTATATTCCCGTTTCGTTTTTTTTTGTGAACAGCATTGGCCGATTCTGATCGTCAGGTTACCAAATATATTATACCGACGAACGACCGGTTAACGTTATGGCACTCACCGAATACGTTTTGTTTTTGAATAAGGGAAGACCCTGTTCTGACCCGTGGCCAGGGTATCTCGATTTAGTGTGGTCAACGATCTCTTCTGACGTCTACTAGACAGAGAATGTTAACTACCAAAAGTATTGGAAAATACTGGAGCCTGGCGAACGTTCGAGATTTGATTGGATTTCGGATATTTTCTCTGACCACCAATATTATTCAAAAATAATTCCAATCTTGATGTTTTGAATTCCATTCATTTCCTCAGTGCCGACTTTCTGAAAATGATTACTCATCTTGTTGTTTTTTGTGAAACAAGATTGACCGTGTCCAGCCTAACTAGAAAATACAAATTTAGTCGTAAAATTCCTAGTAATGTCATTTGAAGTAATAGTGGTAATCGATCTAACTTGCACAATACATCAGTCATTGAGTTAACAACGCGTCAACAAAACAAGGGACGGTATGTGACCCTTTCTTGGTGAATTTTGTTGATGCCTGGACAATTTGAATTTATTTTATTTTCATTCGTAATTTTTTCCCATTTCCCTTTACCCAACGTAACGGTCAAAACCGGCCAGCGCTATTCACAAAAATCACCATTCAATTTTCATTATATTTTTCATTTTTTGTCTCAAAACCATAGCTTATAACCCCTCATTGGAACGAGCTCGTTCCAATGAGGGGTCATAAGCTATGGTTTTGACACAAAAAGTAAAAAACATTAGTTATTCAAGAATTTTATTTGCAAGTGTCGTCTGCTTTTTGTGTTAATTAAAGGGTTAAAACGAACCGTATTCCTACTCCCACTCGCCGGAAATGGTTTTCCACTCCCAGCATCGTCTTCCACTCTCAGCGATGATGTACTATTTTTTTTATTTTTTTTACAAAAATGTTGAGTCGAACAGTCATAAAGGGTTGTTTTGGGGAAACAAAAAGGAGGAGAAAATCATATAAATGCAAATATTCACTGCTTGGATTTGAGTACGATTTTATTCTCTCGTAGGCCGTGCGGATTATGTCAATCGGCTAACGCCTCGTCAAATAATTCTCTCGTGGATAAAAATTATACTCGAATCCGAGTAGTGAACTATCATTGTCTATATAATCCGTTTTATACCGTTCGCCTCTGTGTTACTACCCGATAAAAGCCTGTAGGTTAAATTTTAGCTTCCAACTCCACAACAGGTGTAAAGCTTAAACTGCGGTTGAAAAATTACACCTGCAGTGGGAAGTTCATCCAGCTTGTCCTTTGGCATGACGCAATTTGCCAACTTCGATACATTCGCTCTTCGCGATGTTTGATTCAAGCATACGACGTTTTGCAATACTATCTGCTACGTGCAATGACTTATAATGTTCAAAATACCTACAATTAAATATGTAAAAATAAAATTTAAGAATGTTAATAATAATTTTACCGAAAAAGCAAGGTAAATTCCATCAACTTTGACGATGTGCCTTGCTGTCAATCAAGCATTCACGTGCAGCCAGAAGTATTGCTCATCGGTGCAGATGTAAAAAAAACAAACAAACAAACACATATGTTTGTGCGATACATAGTGTATTTTTTTCTTCTCCATTTTAAGTGTCAAAATCGATTATTTATTAAGAGCATGGTATAAATAAAACAAATAGGTACTAGGGGCGGTAATCACATTTAAACCAATCGTATAATAAGGGTTTTAACCAATCGGTGAGCCGAGTGCTTAAAACCCTCATCCCACTTGTGGTTTAAATCTGATTACCGGCCCTAGTACCTATTTTTTCTACATGTTTTTTTTAACTGCCGATTGATTGTCGATACTAGAGTACGAAGGACAGAAAATATCCAAACTCTTCTGGGAAGTGATACTTCCGAAGCGATAATTTCGAGTATCGGGTGATTTGAGTGTCAATGCGCCAAAGCCTCTCCCAAAACGGTTTTAATTAATGAAAGTAAGTTGCGCATAAGGCCCATTCGCTGATCCAAGAAGAGATTTCAGCACACAATGACTTTGGTTGCCATATGATTATATGAATAAACTGATCAACCTTTTAGACAAGGCATAGGTCCATCTGCTTGTACTTGCGGTTCGGTGGAATGAAATATTCCAACCAGTACGCATATCGATACGGGGTACACATGCGAGATAGACAACACTAATAAGACCGCCGAAATATAGTACAATCGCCGCGGATTTGTCGTAATCCACGCTTGTGCAGTGATGTTCACGCATACGCTTACCAGGCAATAAAACTCATCATCAGCAAGAGTTTAATTGATGAAGCAGCGGGCTGTACCGGGTTGTACCCGGTGCTTCATTATTTAACTCTTTTGGCGCGACAGGAGACAAAAGTCGACAGACGGCAGACCACGGAAAGGTACTGCAGTAGTCAGTTTAGCCAATTGTGTGTGTCCATTTCCATGTGCCTTTAACCTTTTACCCAACGCAGACGATTTCAAAATTTATTAATTTAAATTTCATTTTTTCAAATGTTCAAAAAATGTCAACAAAACCATATTATGTGACCCTCGTTGGAACGAGCTCGACGAGCTCGTTCCAACGAGGGGTCACATGATATGGTTTTGTTGAAATTTTTTGAAAAATAATATTTTTGCAACTGCTAAAGTTGCAAATTAGGCGGGGGTGGGGGATGCGGCCGATTCAATGGGTAAAGGGTTGAACAAACATACGTATTCCTATGTTTCAGGCACCATTTATGTCCTGTCCATGAACAACGATATCGTCCCTTGAAAGTATAAAGGTGCCATTTAAATATTTATTACATGCCCATGCAGTCTCTCTTATGCAATACGGCGTGCAATACGGCTGTGCAATACGGAATTCCGTATTGCACACCAACCTGTTCCAACCTGTTCACGCCATGTAGCAATGCGACTGCATAAAGTGCATGGTGTTTACCACCGTTGATAGAAAAGAAAATTAGGTCAGTAGGTGCTTGGGTCATGTAATAAATACAAAACCTCATGTATGTTTCAATGAGTCGTTTTGTCTTCAATTCGTCAGATGTGCGTAGAAAGAAAACGTCTCGACCTTCGGCCTCGACGTTTTCTTCCTACGCACATCTGACTCATTGAATACAAAACGACTCATTGAAACATACATGTAGTTTTGTCTATATACAGGAAATCATTTGAAAAACTGTCAATGAGATCATTAGAACATATTTTAAAATAATAACGCTTTAGTCTAACAACCTATACTTTTTGTAAAATTCCTGATGAATATTAGGCGCTTGGAAATCTGTTTCTCGGGTTATTCGGCGCCAAAAGAGTTAAACCTGTGACGATTATTCCTGTAGTTAATGTTTGGAATCTAATATTATTGCAAGCGTTGAAATAGTGACCACCCACGGAAAGTGGAAAGTGACCAGTCCACGACGGCTGTACTGTAATGCAATTATTAGAAAGTTGAATCGATTTGAGATTCGATTCGGTTTTGAAAATTTTGACTGATTCGCTTCGAGATTCGATTGGAGCGAAAAAGTGGAATTCGCCGTTTTTTGTGCTTTTCTTCATCGCAGCTGTGAAGTATTTAATTTTGTCGGATACACGATCTCCTGGCCTCTTACCTTCATTTTCCACTTCTTTCTTGTTATACCTGTTTTCTCGTACAATTTCGATTTACAAATCCGTGTAGTAGTCTGATCGAGTATGCACCGACAACACCAGTTCATCACCTGTATTTAGATTCCCTTGTCTGGAATACAGTTTGCTTTTCTAACCAGCTGATATATTCTGAACGATTGAATCTGAAAAAAAAAAAAATTTAAAAATGTTGTGTAAATAAAACATAGACATTTTGCTGAATTGAGACTTCATTTGATCGACATTTTGATGCCCTTACAGTCAGAAATGAAGGCTCACCACGGCCGCAGGCCCGCAGTGCAATGATTACGCCAGATAGTTCCACAAATTAAGCTAATATCTTGACGATTTCAAGGACAATTAAATATTTGTTAATGGGATATCTATAACTGGGACGAGAAATAATTCATGTGTATCTTGAGTGCTGTTTCAGTTGATTAAATAAACTAGCCAGTCATATTGTGTCTAAAGTTTTGTGTGCACCTCTTGTTGTCATCTTAGTTTACAAAGTTGCCTAACTTAAGATAAAAAGGCGAGAACAATATCTCTTCATTATACATCACCTTACACTCACTGGTCCTGAATGTTCATTTGTCATCTCACAGAATTTATTGCCCCTAGCAACAACCTTAAATCTTACCACTACTTTGCTACTACGACATTATATTCTATTAGTTATATTAATTTTACTATTTCCAATAACCACTACTTTCTCTGAGGTTCCCTGATACTGAAATATCTACTCCCATTTCTATTATTATAGTACAACTGTTATTTAATTATTTATTTATTTATTCCACGGATGTTCTACCAAATCCTCATCTACAGCAACATAAAACCATGCGGAAAAGGGAAATCTGTTCCGCGCATATGTGCGGAACGGCAATCGTTGACAGACTGTTTTTCATAAAGAAGCGAAATTTCACGGAAATTTTCTACAAATCGTGCACCGCAATTACAATTTGAATCGCCAGCGGCAGCTAAAAATCATCCCCTGCGTTCATTTTGCTCTCTGTGCCACCAGACACATATAACACATTAAAACTCAGGGGACGAAATAGTAGCAAAGGTTCTCCTCGCAAATTTGGTTGGCGATAAAATGTGTTCCTTTTGTTGATAGTCGTCAAATGAATTGATGAGTGCCCTATTAATAATTGCCTTGATAAACGTGAAGGCATGTAACAAACACAGACCACACGAGTGTGTGAATGGGTTAATCGACATGGCGCTTGTGCCGTCGCGGAAGTATAAAACCCAAGGCCTATGGACTCTCGTTTTATCCTTCCGCGCTGGCACTCATGCCATATCGATTAACCCATTCACACACGCGTGTCGTTCTGTGTATTTATTTATGTATTTATTAATTTATTTATTTGGTACAGAATCAGCAACATCTAAGAAGGAAGCGCTTCATTGAACAAATGGAAGACGTTGACACGTCAGAGTTTGAAAACATGATGAAACATGATCGACAGCAAGAGAGGGATAACAGAATTGGGCCCAGAGAAGCCACCTCCTTAATTATGGCAGAATACAAAAATTTGTATAGCACCTTAAGCGCGTAAGTAGAATATACCACAGTGCCTCAGTAAAAACGATATGTGGAGAATTCCATACCTCACATGACACGCCCTTCAAGGATACGTGAATGAGGGTTGATCAATTGACAGCTAACCTTGTTAATCACTTCTCCTTGGTATTGGCGGAGCCATTGAACACTAAAAAAACTGTGGAAGACGCACTCGACCTACCGCGGTTCGGCCTCGCGTAAACAAAATGGCCAATCGACACATAAAAATGGCATTGTGTTGATTCCTGGTGATCGTTATGGCTGTAGGTAAAACGCTTGTGTGTTTGGGTGGAGCTAGTGGGAAAATGGGAGCAATGATTAATTATTATTACATGCCCATGCAGTCTCTCTTATGCAATACGGCGTGCAATACGGCTGTGCAATACGGAATTCCGTATTGCACACCAACCTGTTCCAACCGGAACTTTTTTTATGCAATGCGACTGCATAAAGTGCATGGTGTTTACCACCGTTAATAGAAAAGAAAATTAGCTCAGTAGGTGCTTGGGTCATGTAATAAATACAAAACCACATGTATGTTTCAATGAGTCGTTTTGTATTCAATTCGACAGATGTGTGTAGAAAGAAAACGTCTCGACCTTCGGTCTCGACGTTTTCTTCCTACGCACATCTGACTCATTGAATACAAAACGACTCATTGAAACATACATGTAGTTTTGTCTATTTATTTACAGGATCTTATTACACACCTCTCATTGGTACGGGCACGAATTCGGTCATTAAATCTCGTATTACCAGATTGACTGTGATACTACCGATACATGCAAAATGCACGCAGTGTGATACTGCAAATTCGAAAGCGAGGCTGGGTGACAATGGTGTTCTCTTCTTCCTCTTTGCGCTATAAAATATGTTCTAAATCACAGTCTATCAATTAATAGAAACAGTTTTAACGCCTTGCTGATTGTATAAATGTATCAATTCATGTTTCAACGAGTGTTGTAGAATCTGCATTACACTATTGACAAAAAGACCGCGTCCACGCAGTACGGAACACATCGAAGCAACAAGTTAATAGCAGCATGTGACTTCGATTTCTTTGAGTAATTGTTATTTCCTCTTTTTCAACTTATCTCATTTGAGATGGTATTTAATTATCATTTGAGGGCAGGTATATAACAAAACGACCATTAGTGCAGAAAAGTTGTGTGATGTCATCCATACCATCGAGCTGAGAAGTGACTCGTGCGATACTGCTTGGCTGAAGGTTCTCAAGTCGATGAAATGTAGAAAACGTCACTGTACTAATAGCCTCTGTACATACGATGTTATATTACAGTTAAAACTAGATGTCATCAGTGGTGGCGCCAAAGCCAAAGGGGGAGGGGTCGGGGGAGGGGGGGGCTAGAGCCCCCGTCGGAGAGGTCCAGCCCCCAGCCCCCCCCTCCCCCACCCCACCCCACCCCCGGTCGGAGATTTTTAGTCAGTCCGTCGGAGAGTCTCGAAAACCCGACTTCACGAGAAATTTCCGACAATCGAATGTAGATATAGATATCTCGTCTTGTCTGTCTCGAACCCGTGCAGCACGGGAACTTTGATAGAGAATGGTGAATCTCACGAAATTCTTTAATGTCATTCGTCAAACTGGCTTTATAGATGAAATATTTCCCAACCTTATTATAATATGTTTACTTTAACCCTTTACCTAAGGTAACGGCCAAAACCGGCCAGCGCTATCCTCAAAAATCGCCAATTAATTTTCATTATTTTTTTCATTTTTTGTCTCAAAAACATAGGTCATCACCCCTCGTTGGAACGATCTCGTCGAGCTCGTTCCAATGAGGGGTCATAACCTATGTTTTTGAGACAAAAAATGAAAAAAATTAGTTATACAAGAATTATTTTTGCAAGTGTCGTCTGCTTTTAGGTTACATGTAGGTAAAGGGTTAAATAATCAACAAACATACTCAATTTGCTTCTATTTTGGTTCTCCAATTTACCAATTTTCACTCATTTTTCTTCGTTTGGGAGGTCAAATGTTATAGCCGCCCCCCCCCCCCCCGCCTCCTCCCCCCCCCCCCCCCGTCGGAGAGGTCAGCCCCCCTGTCGAGAAATCCCTGGCGCCACCCCTGGATGTCATGTAACAATTGGCGCAGACAAGTCTCGTACGTTAAAGCTTTATCCAATGTAACGGCCAAAACCGGCCAGCGCTATTCTCAAAAATCATGTTGTAGGATCTGACCCCTCGTCGAGCTCGTTCCAACGAGGGGTCATAACCTACGTTTTTGAGACAAAAAATGAAAAAAATAGTTATTCAAGAATTATTTTTTTTGCAAGTGTCGTCTGCTTTTCATGTTAGGTAAAGGGTTAACGCGTTCTTCACTGCAGAAAAAATGTGAAATAGACTGAAATTCACAAGAGCGTTTGCGTTGTGCAATTTGGAGATAAATGCACCCGGTGGTCCAAGAGATGAAAATATGCATGTGATTCTTGTACTGTTGTGAACAATTATAAATACTTTTGAAGTTTTCGAGTGGAGAATATATTGCGCTGCGATTAAGCAGTAATCTGCTCTCTTCATTCTGTTTGTGGAGTCGCATTTTAATATACATTAACGGCATGCGCGCTATTACTTCAAAATTGTGCACACTACAGTTACAGGGCTTCCAGTTTCAACTGTATGAGTTATGGTGTACTTAGTTGGCGGATACAATGTCGTATGAGGCGAATCAAAAACAATATTGGGCGAGTCGTTACCGTACTATTTTAACTTCGTCTGGTGTGACACCGTATCGACCAACTAAGTACACCATAACGTATTTATTTTACCAGCCTCCCAATTGACTTTTACAATAAATAATTTGTGGTCCAGTCGTTCGATTGTGTTGTCTTTGTGTACTTTCCTATTTCTCACACCCACATGTTGTCATTACAAGATTTCGAAACGTTTCATGGTAGACTGACGGATTTTACACGAGCGTTTTGTCTATAAGCAACACGTCTGCTTCGGGTGATGTTAACAACAATGATACAAAAAACATTGGCAAGACAAGTGCAGCCTACATGCCTCTATCAGCGCCCAACAATGATACAACACAATGGCAAGGGAAATGCAGCCTATATGCCTCTAACAGTACCCACCAATGATGCAAAAACATTAGCCAGACAAATACAGCCTACAGGCCTCTAACAGCACCCAACAATGATGCAAAAACATTGGCAATACAAATGCCGCCTACATGCCTCTACCAGCGCTCAACAATGCTACAAAAACATTGGCAAAACAAATGCAGCCTACATACCTCTAACAGAACCCGACAATGCTACAAAACTTTGGCAAGACAAATGCAGCCTGCAGGCCTCTACCAGCGCCCAACAATGCTGCAAAGACATTGGCAATACAAATGCAGCCAACAGGCATATGCCCAGCGCCCAACAATGATACGAAACATTTGCAAGACAAATACAGCCTATAGGCCTCTAACAGCACCCAACAATGATACAAAAACATTGGCAAGACAAATGCAGCCTACATGACTCTACCACCGCTCAACAGTGATACAAAAACATTGGCAAGACAAATGCAGTCTACAGGCCTCTAACAGCACCCAACAATGATACAAAAACATTGGCAAGATAAATGCAGCTTACATGCCTCTACCTGCGCCCAACAATGATACAAAAACATTGGCAAGACAAGTGCAGCCTACATCCCTCTAACAGCACCAAACAACGATACAAAAACATTGGCAAGACATATGTAGCCTACATGCCTCTACCAGTGCCCAACAATGATACGAAGACATTGGCAATACAAATGCAGCCAACAGGCCTATACCAACACCCAACAGTGTTACAAAAACATTAGTATGACAAATGCAGCTTACATGCCTCTACCAGCGTCCAACAATGATACAAAAACATTTGCAGGACAAATGCAGCCTACAGGCCACTAACAGCACCAAACGATGATACACAAACATGTGCATGTCAAATGCAGCCTACATGCCCATACCAACGCCCAACAACGATATAAAGACATTGGCAATACAAATGTTGCCTACAGGCCTTTACCAGCGCCCAACAATTACACAAAGATATTGGCATTGCAAATACAGTCAACAGGACAATACCGGCGCCCAACAATGATACAGAAACATTAGCAAGACAAATACAGTCTACAGGTCTCTAACACCCAACAATGATACAAACCATTGGCAAGAGAAATGCAGCCTACATGCCTATACCAGCGCTCAACAATGATACAAAAACATTGGAAAGACAAGTGCAGCCTACAAGCCTCTAAAAGCACTCAACAATGAAACAAAAACATTGGCAAGGCAAATGCAGCCTACATGACTCTACCAGCGCCCAACAATGATACAAAAACTTTGGGAAGACAAATGCAGATTACAGGCCTCTAACAGCACCCAACAATGATACAAACACATTGTCAAGACAAAAGCAGCCTACAGGCCTCTAATAGCGCCCAGCAATGATACAAAAACATTGGCAAGACAAATGCAGCCTACAGGCCTCTAATAGCGCCCAGCAATGATACAAAAACATTGGCGAGACAAATGCAGCCAACAGACTTTTACCAGCACTCAACAATGATCCAAACACATCCGCAAGACAAATGTAGCCTAGAGGCCTCTACCAGCGTCCAACAATGATACAAAAACATTTGCATGACAAATGCAGCCTACATGCATCTACCAGCGCCCAACAATGTTACAAAATATTGGTAAGACAAATGCAGCCTACCTGCCTGCGCAGGCAGCCATCAATGTTGTAAAAACATTTCCAAGACAAATTCAGTCCACCATCTTGTACAGGCAACCAACAATGATGCAAAAACTTTGCCATGTAAATGCAGCCTGCCGGTGTAACAGGAATG
The DNA here is from genome assembly GCA_031216915.1 of Pictodentalium vernedei. Lineage (NCBI taxonomy): Eukaryota > Metazoa > Mollusca > Scaphopoda > Dentaliida > Dentaliidae > Pictodentalium > Pictodentalium vernedei. The sequence continues at coordinate 456,096,995 of CM062291.1, forward strand.
GAAGTCCGTAGGAAAATTAGTCCCTCTGGACTATTATTCCGCGGAATTATAGTCCTAGGTCTAACATTTATAGGAATAGTAGTCCAGCGGACTACTATTCCTAGAAAGGTTAGACCTAGGACTATAATTCCGCGGAATAATAGTCCAGAGGGACAAAGGTTCCTTCGGACTTCCATTCCTTTTACACCGGCCTATACATGCATCCATAACTGATGTAAAACATTGCCATGCCAACAGCAGCCTACCAGCCTGTTTTGACAACATCAATGGTGTAAAAACACCGCCAAGACAAATGTCATCTGCCGGTTCAATCCTCGAAGAAGAAAACACTTGAGGAAACTTTTTCAAACCAATAAAAAAGTTGCTATTTGTCTCACTTTGGATACTTAATGTTTAAACAAGACAATTGGTAGCTAATTTATTTTCTTTAATTATTCTTAGACAAAAAAGATTTGAAGCAGGCCATCAAGTGGAAGATTTAATTTTGTCATGTTCATTCCGTGGAAGAGAATGTCAAGAGTAAGTATTCTCATTAAACCATTTTATGTCCGTGGACCATACAATTTGCTACAATTTGAATTAAAATTAGTAGAATACTTGTCGACCGAATGAGGGGAGATAACAAAAACATGTTACAAACGTTGAACATTCTTATAAATTCAACTTAAGGTGCTATATATATGTGTGTGTGTAGTGGAAAATTTAGCATGAAAATAAGTGACATGTTATTTTCGATGGCGTGAATTGTCATAAAAAGGGTTATATGTGTTTTGTTTTGTTTGGTGTTTAAAATTGCGAAGCATTCATCACAAATAGAGATAGACAACAAAAAAGTTGCAAATTATTAATTTGCTTAGATATTTGCAAAGATCGAAATCACTTCTCGACTATTTTCAGGCTAACTTTCCATTACTAAAAGAGTGTGGTGTGAAATTTCAAAAATGACTCTAACCGACTGATCATTCATGTGGTTTGTAGATGGCTAACCGAACACTCGGCTGCATAACAATTGTTGGGAAACTGCCTTTTTATCTTTACAGGTACTGATATATTGCATGGAATTGAAATATATATTACCTCTGAAGGCAAAAGTGTAAAAATCTATCAAAACACAAGAAAGGCTGGTTAACTAGTAGAGTGCTAGAAGCCCATGTTTGGATTTTATTCTGAACTGCAGGTACCCAAATCGAAAGGCTTCATATTCTGTGGATATCCTTCATATTATCTTGGGTGCTAAAGTGCCTATAGCCCCCCCCCCCCCCCTCCCCCTATTAATTGTAACAAGACAAATATGTGTGAATAAACCCTGATGCCGAAAAAATATTAGCACTCTACAAGTTAAGTTACTCAGACTTTACCATTCAAGATGCATTTTTTGGCTAACCGGTCATCTGTTCTCGTAGATTTAAATTTGCGTAACCATCACGTGAACAAAACGAGCATTTTCGTCATATTTTGCTCACTGCTTATATTGCACCCAAAGATCGATCATCCAAGTGCTCTCATATCACCGAAAGCCCGTTTCCTTATCACAGCTGGATGAAATGTTATAGAACTTAGAGATATTTTCTCAACATTCGGTAATGATTGGTTATGTTTTACTTAACGCCTTGAATCCATCTTGAACTTAACGCATTGAACCATCCACAAGTAGAGTCTATATTCGCTACCTGGGGCAACACCAATGAATATTTTCAACATGCAGCTTTTGGGATGCATGTTGAAAATCTACCACATGAATTCGCTGAGCAACTATCTGCTTTATGAATTCAGGTCGTATCACGATCCTGCACAGAAATATGGTCCTTCGAGTTCAAAGAGCAAAACACAACATACATTTTGAACATTACGTTATAAAGCTGATAAATCATGCAAGTTCTCTCCCTTTATTGCAAATCATTTCCACGAATAGTTGTGTCACACTGGGAGTGCAAGGAGTCAATCTGTTACATTAAACGAATACAGAATTGATAGTACAATAAATCTCTAGACGTTTTATTTAAGACAGACATATCCATGCACTGGATCAGATGACTTGAATACGTTTAAACCTTTTTTTTTTAGCCAAAGCTGGGCCAAAACATGGCCCACATCGACCTTCTTTTTCAAAAGCGTTTCCGCCAAATTCAGTTCAAATTTACTGTGTATGTAGCATGTAATATGATAAGACAAAATTAACACACAACTTTTTCAAAATTAGCCCACATCGGTCACGAATTGCCCAAATGTAGCAATTTATATGGAGGAGTTAACTTCAAACTCTTTGCATAGCTGAATGTATAGTAGACTTCTTAAATGTTATGTGATAGATTTGCTGTAGGACTTAATCCAATTGAGGATTAGGCTACTTAAAGAAACGTACTGCCAAACGACCTTCGATTTTTAGTAGGGCCCTGCGAAACATACATTTTCAGTTCAAATCGAATATGGAATCGAAATGGCTGTATTATTCAAAATCGAATCGAATCCCGGTTAGAACCAGGGCCGTCTTTAAGATGACCGACTGGAGGAGGTGATGCTGTAAACCTGTTTTCTCCGACTGTGGTGGTTCAAGTTTCAACTGATAAAATAGTCCAACTACATTATCAAGGCATGCCTTCGTCGAAAGCATGCCTTGGTGATGTAGCTGGAATATTATCCAGCAAGGATTATATTTTAAAAAGGGAAATGGGTGCTAGAATTATCGGTGCTGGGAACTACAAAGGGCTAGCCGCTAGCAACTGATCATCCTTAAAATTGCCTGAAAACTTTAAATTTGATTTCAACTATGGTAGTGACTAGTGAGACTTCACTTATCATGTGTGAGTGTATGGGGTGCCGATGCGTGTTGATACTAATATAGCGGACATTACACTTGGTGTATCACCAAAAACTCGTTTTCTTATCAAAGTGATGTGAGGTGAAAACTGTTATTTTTAGTGAAGCAGGATGAATTGTTGTAGAACTTTGCGATACTTCCTCAACATTCCGCAATGTTTGGTCATGTCTTACTTAACACTTTGAACAAGGGTGGTATATTCCATGCCAGTTCCGAGCCTTCCTCTGGTGAAGTCTATATTCGTTACATGAGGCAAGACAAATCAATAGTTTCAACTTGTGCACAACGTCACTGCGCAACTATCTACTCTATTAATTCAGTTCGTGTCACGGTGATGGACAGGGACAATTCAGGCCGCGTTACGGTGATGGACAGGAACAATTCAGGCCGTGTTACGGTGATGGACAGGAACAATTCAGGCCGTGTCACGGTGATGGACAGGAACAATTCAGGCCGTATCACGGTGATGGACAGGAACAATTCAGGCTGTGTCACGGTGATGGACAGGACAACATACATTTAGAATATTACGTTATGAAGCTGATATATCATGCAAGTTCTCTCTCGTGATAGCGAACAATTTCCACGAACTGTTGTGTCACGAATAAAAACAAATCGGTTGTATTATTTGTAATCGGACTGAATGTCGAATCTAATCAGGGGCGTATTTAAGATGCCCTAATGTGGGAGGGGGGGTGCCGTAAACCCGATTTGTTTCCACTGTTGTGGCTCAAGCTCCAACTGATAAAATATTCCAATTACATCATCAAGGCATGCCTTCGTGGAAGGCATGCCTTGATGATGTAGCTGGAATAATACCCAGCAAGGATTATAGTTCAAAAACTGGAAAGTGTGGGAGAATTATCGGTACTTGGCACTACATAGGGCTAGCCGCTAGCAACAGCTCATCGATAACATTGCCTGAAAACTTGACGTTTTCTTTCTCCTGTGGTAGTGTCTAGTGAGACTTGAATTACCATGGATAGTGGCATAGGATGCCGATGCTGTTGTTACTAATATAGCGGAAATTAACCTCAGTCTTTAGTTCCAGTATTATTTATGTATCAATTACATCAGAATCATACCTTCTGTGAGGCGACGAAGATGACTAATATCATACGAAATTACAGTAAAAAAAACTCGACTGGAAACGAATCGGGCCAATTTCGAATCGATTTATGATCTGAAATCGAATCAAATCACTAAGCTCCATAGGAGCCCTAATTTATAGACAATTCTGCACATTTTTTTGTATTCATTTTCAAAACAGAAGTGATGCAGAACATGTTGCTTTGCATGAACATAATCAGAATTGATGGGGCAACATTTTTTCTTCTCTTGAGTATTATTGGCTTGCTTTTTCCAATATCTGTTTTGCATGTATACAGATTAGCACTGCCTGAAAATTCTGATTTTCTGTAAATTTTGCATTTTTCTAAATTCATTTTCCACACCGGAACGCATATGATTCATTTTCCGTACCAGTGGTTAACATTTATCAGGCTACAGATTTTGTTTAATCTGTTTTGTGCTTCCGCTTATCAAATAGATGTTTGGGTGCATAAATTAATGCCGCCAGAATACATTGTCAGTAAAATGCCGAAATATAACGAAAATATATCTTTTTCTCAAGATTCTCCAAAATTATCACACTTGTTCTTGCTACATTACCGTAGATTTGGAGTGGCATGTGATACAACTAAATCAACACCTAACTTTTTCAACATTAATCCGTGTCGTCCTCGAGCGACCCAAATGTCGTGATTTTCAACGAAGTTCGGCAACAACGCACGGCAATTTTCCTTACAGCAAGCTTTTTGAGACAGAGAGTTTGATAAAAAGAGCTTTTTGAGACTTAGATTTCGATATAAAAATAAAACCATATTTAAGTTTTTTTCTTTAAACCATTGAACCCGAACTGCTAGGAACACGATACGTCATTACGTCATAAAATATAATGGCTGTTCAGTAAATGTGTGGGGTAGACCAATCAATATTTTCAACGTGCAGCCCAAGGCTGCACGTTGAAAATATTGATTGTTCTGCCCCAAACAATAAATATGGACTCTTCTAATTGCTGCCATTGAAATGACATGTAATATACCACCAGAGTTCAAAGGATTAGGAGTTAACCCTCTGTCCAGGTGATTCCTTACTAGAGCTTTCTGACACAGAGATACATTGATGAATCCGTCATAACAAAATAAATTGTATTTAACCCATTCGACCCGGTACACATGTTTGCGTGAAGAGAAAATTATAGTGGATGAGCAGACGATATTAAGAGCAAGAAATCTGAAGGGAGGCTCGGTACAACAGCTCGATAGAGCTGCTCGAATGCATTATTGATTAACCTCCCAACAAACCAAGATATTTTGTCCATTTTATCGTTGACAGTATTCGCTGACATGATACCTTTCACGGCACCAGTGTTGAAAGGATTTAAGTTTTGTTTTTTCTGTAAGAGGTATCCCTCCATCACGGTAACTGCTAAAATAAGGGCACCTTTGGAAGATAATCGAATTGAAATCTGTAAATACTACACTTAATCGGGTTGGAAGGGGTTAACTTAAAACAAACCTTGCTTTCCTGTGTGTAGAGATGCCTTAGAAGATATTTACTGTTGTAGGTTTCGCTGTAGGGTTCAACACAACATCTGCTATGACTGCTTAAGGCATAGTACTGTCAAAAGAAACTCGATGTTTATTGAAGTTTGCAGCCTTCTCTACATTATTTTCCAAAACAGAAAGGACGGTAGTTAATATTAATTAAATAGTTGTATTCGACATTTATAAGGCAACAAATTGCATATTTTATGTTTGTTTTTATCCATTGTCTGCTTTGGCTACATAAAAAAACAATCAAATAATAAGTCAGAAACTAATGTTATTATGACCAGTCTCCTGCAACTCTATTGTGTCTTTTGCACGTTATCACACTCAGCTGATATGGCGCCAATCTCGGTAGATATTAGCCAAGCTATATTTGTCACCCGGAGGGGTTACTTGCTCAACCAATACATTTGCATCAAAATATTCACAATTATTTGTCGGACGCAATTAGGAAAATTGGCGTTACTGGTAATGGTGGAGTGTCCACCACCCCCTTTCCCACAGTGTGATAGTGACCACACTGCATCATCACAGCCCCCTGTAGTGTGATAATGACCACTTTTACTTGGACCACCTCCAGACAAAGTCATCGTCTCTTCCGTTAAACGAGGAACTATCTTAGTCTGTTTAATCAATATATTGTCATGAGTAATACGCGAGATTAAAAACAATGTCATTGTCGATGGAGTTTGGGCGGAAAACAGATGAGTTATGTGAGCGCTTTAAGTGTGTATGCATATATTCACCAGTTAGCTTTATTGACGTAATTAATTGGTGTTTCTGAAAATAGTTACCTCAACATGTGCGCACACTGAAATGTTTGGCCATTTTGCTGATTGACTGCAGGTTAGAAAATCTCCCTTCCTTACCTCGCAAGTGTGTGGAGTGTTGGTACTATTAATATACAGTTTAGTAGTTAGTGTAGAGAAAAATGTGCTTGTTAAAAGACAAATACGAATTACATGAAAAAGGAAATAAAAAAAAACAACTATATGCAATAGTATACAAATATATATATGTACAATTAAAAGATGCTCCCCAATGTTATTTTACTTTCTTTATGATTTGGTGAACATAAATTGTATTTACGTGGACGGGATACCGCAGTATGATCTAGTCGCTACACACTTTCGTTAGTGGGTCGGGATTTCCTCAATACAATTACGCGAAACCAAGAAAAACAAACGAGAACAGTGTCTGTGATTCAATATTTTGAAATTTAGTTTTCGGCACTAAGGTTCTCTGCTGATGTGGAGAAGAAAGCGGACAGAATATTTCGACCAGATCATGAACCAGTCTGAAGGTAATACACTGTCAGATTTTTGTAAATGCAGTACTAGATATCACTTCTATCTGTTGCCACGTGTTCGACGTGAATAGCGTATTTTATAACACATCCATTAAACTTAAACCCATTGTATTTAACGGAATCGCGGCCATGAATTAAATGTTTATGTGTTCAACCGGTGATGTACACGCCAGAACTTTTTCCTACCACCGTATATACTAGTTCCTTTCCCGTTGAGACATTAGTTGCGCTTCGAAAAGTTTCCAAATTTCGTTAAAGTTAAACAATTATCGATCGAGAAGCGTGAAAATGAAAATGTCCAAAGCAAAATAAAGTCGGTTCACAAAAAAAAATTAGTTAACTAAAAGTGAGATAACATTAAAAAGCAATCATTTTCAACCACAACATTAACCCAGCCCCGTGGCTGTCTCGTCTGCGGATCCCCATATATCTAAATTTGTCAACTTTATTTCGGTAAATCTATGGCCATCCTGACATGCTTCGAGCTTCTTTAAAAAAAGTTTTTCCCAGCTGTTTTGCAAATCTGCCCAAATTTGTACTTCTATTTTTGCTATCAGTAATAGCCACAAAATGGTTAGGCGTGATGGGAAACCAGTCGAAGAGAAAACAGCGATACGAATTTCAACAAACACGTACAATAGAAAATATAACGAATGTAATTTAGACTGGATACCAAAAGATTGTTTTGATTTTTTATTCATCAATTTCATCAGTACAGGTGCGAGCAAATCAAACGGACTCTTCACCTTTGGGTTTAAACATCGGGATTAAAATTTGTTTATTTACCTGAATTTTAATGCATTGGATGTGTAATACACAATGGTCGCGGTGTGTGTTTGAATCGGTGGATGTTTTACAAAACTCGTTGGAATTGCGTAGCCATATTTCGCTCGAGCCTACGGCTCTAGCGAAATATAACTACGCCATTCCAACTCGTTATGTAGAACGATTCACATCGCGTTCTGTCAATATAACTAATTACACATGGGGTAGAATTTCTACCAAACCAAAACTCGCGTTTGTTGTAAACAAGAGTGAAAAAAAAACACAGGCAATTGTGCTTAAGGTCCAAACCATTTATGCATTAGACCAATCATTACCTGTACTCCTCAGTCATTTGAAAAATAATTACTATTTGATGCAGTGCAATTTCCACTGCGTTGGTGCGTTCGTTGTACTCCGCAAACTGAAATCCGAAATAGACGGTCGTCGGGGAAGTGATCGATTGGGGGGGGGGGGGGGGCGGGGATACCCTGACTTGTCCAGGGTCTGAAGGCTCATATTCCCACTACATCAGCAAACCATGTCTTCATCGAAGTCAGGCTTTGATAATGTAGTTTGAATATTCGCAGAATATTAGTAGAATATTAGTTAGTCTGAATTATAGTTAAGAAGCTCAAGGCTTCTTGGAAATTTATGAGTGAAAATATGAATATACACAATATGGTCGTTGTGCAACTTCTTTATTCAATTTGCACGTAATTTCCAGAAATCGAAATTGCTCATGCCCGGCCCCTGAACCGAATCGCGTATTAAAGGCCGCCAATTGTATGGACGACTGTGTGTGTGACATACGTTCAAATAAAAGCTCTAGTCTTCATGAAAGCCGATGATTATTAGCAAGATGGAATTGATATCGTTGACTCAATCGTAACGAAAAATGTCCAGACTGGAAAATTATGTCGATGAGAGGGTCGGTTACTTTATTATTTCCGCCCAAAAAAAGCTATTGGAGCAAATAGTGTAGGTTTAAATAATATTAGTTCCCATTCAGTGTAATTTCAGGATATATCAGTGTTCAACCACCACCCGCTGTTTTTATCATTAGATATGGGAGCTCAAGTGGCAAGCGAACATTTTGTTAAGAGCAGGGAAGAATGGTCCAATCCAAGTAATTGTGCATATCTGCGTGTGTGCCTTTTGGCAGGTGGGGGTATTTCAAATACAATATCAGATATTACATGGTTCTCTGAATTAAAACTTTTCAACTTGCTCTAAACATTGACAAAATTAGTGGGACAGAGGTATACCATCGTGGACCATAACATCGCGAAATTGCTCTAAGGTTGTTTCTCCCACGTACATGACCAATTAAATTCCATACACCTTTATATCATTTTTGGAAGCTCTTTCGCGAAGCTTGGAAAACAAAAACAACATTCACAGCCGGTAGTTAGAACGAAGGGCAAAAAATACGGACTCACATTCTCAATTGTTCTGAAACGCATTCCGATCCGTGGAGTATAAAAAGGCTACACATTGTACACAAAATTGAATGACTTCGTTTTCAAAAACCTTTACTCACAGGTAATACAGTTTTGTTTTTTTTTCTAAATGTTGTGCTAACAAAAAGTGCCATATTTTCCTTTATAACTTTAGTTTGGAACTTGCATAATTATAACTGATATATTCTTCTAGACAGTAAATATTGAAAGTATAGCTTGATGTATTATCACATATGTAACGGGATTACTACTGACATTATATGTAGGTCGGGACATAACCCGTTGAACCCTAACGGCCGCTTTTCCCGCCAGGAAGATGATACGTCATAACGTCATTAAATAGGACGGATGTTCAGTAAAATGTGTGGGGTAGACCAATCAATATTTTCAAAGTGCAGCCCTGGGTTGAAAATATTGCTTGGTCTGCCCCAAAATAACGAATATGGACTCTTCAAATTACTGTCATTGAACTGGCATGGAAGAGTTCAAAGGGTTAATGACAATGCCTATTTTTTTACTTATAGCAAGTTTACACTCTCTCAATCACTGGATTATGGGAACTGTTATACCCTGCAGTCAGATGGTTTCTTTGTTGACTCGAGTGGACCAAATGAAGGTTTGTGATGTATAGTACATGTATATGAATATTTAACTTGCAGTTGATACCTTCACGGGTTTAACGCACCCTCAGCAGGGGAGAGAAATAGCTACATCAGCTCTATCAACCTAATGACAATACTCAAAAAACAATATTTTTACTAATATACTATTTTCAAAATATTTTTGTCATGGATTTATGCCCAGGTTATTTGTCTCACGATTCCATATACAATTGGATGGAGGGAAGACAGTCGAAAACGACTATACAATCTACACGCAGCATACTTTGAATCGTTATTTTGTTTCTTTGCGTGTAACTAAATTCTATAAATAATTATTTTTTTGCAGCTTATACAGTAAATTTATTATTGTGAAAATAAAAAAAGTACTATCAACTTTGAACAGATTTATAGCATGTTTCACACAAAATAAATTCAACAACCCCCCCCCCCCCCCCAAAAAAAAAAAAAATCATTCAACCTTTTATCTATTTTTTTTCAATTTATGCGCCCACAATATAAATTGTAACCCTCAGCCTGGATCAGAAACCAACATTGAAAATTCCTCTAAAAAAACATGATTGTTTCAATTGAAAACACACACACACACACACACAACACACACACACACACACACACACACACACACACACACACACACACACACACACACACACACACACACACACACACACACACACACACACACACAGACACACAGACACACAAACTAGAAGAAGTTCGTTGCGATCTTAACCTTCGCTAATGAAGCAAAATGAAAATTAGTTTTAAAAGAACATTCAATTGCCTTTATTTTTAGCGTAAGGTGAAGGGTTGAAAACAATTATTTTTAATTTAATTAAATTTATTTATCAATCCATTTCTTTTTTACTTGGGGTAAACGTTACTTGAGTGTATACAAAAAGGTTGATGTAAACAACATTACAACCACTAACGTGTCTGTGAGATGTGATCAAACATAATATGAGTATATTTGTATGGGGCCTCGAGCTCGTATATATTAACCCCAAAGCTAATTCCAACACCAAGTCACTATTAGGCCATAATGTGTAATACCAAAATAACCCATATCGGAGTGTCCTGTGTTTCTTTGGATACATGTTAAAACGAACCTTCACTCAAGAACCAGGAGCTATCGAGCAGGTACAAAAATAATATTTCGACTATTACTTAATTGTATCTGCTCCATTTTCTATTGTTTTGAAAATGTCTAACACTAAACCTTACAAAACATGATAGGGGCATTACAGACTGTATAGGAAAAGCCAACACAGTTTAAAGGACGGAAATTACGAAAAGGCTACAGGACGTCTCAATATCTGACAAAAAACATAAGAAACACAAGTAAATGGCAACTCCGTAGATCACCGGGTTTAACTTGGCAGCTAATGAGCTCAAAGAGTACTTAGTCTTCCTGAGTTTCCGAATTTGTCAGTAATAACCCACTCTCAAATACTGTTAGCCTGTCTTTACAAACAAGGTGAACAATTAATGAACCGAACACGAGATAGAATATATTTATTTATTTATTGGTGTTTTAGGTCACATACTTACGCACAATGACCATGGCAGTTTTATGGGTGGAGGAAGCCGGACTACCCGAAGAGAACCACCGAGCAACGACGAGCAGCTGCCAGCTCCCCAACGTCGTAACTCCGCACTGCGAGGTATTCTCAAAAATCGCCAATTAATTTTCATTATATTTTCAGTTTTTGTCTCAAAAACATAGGTTATGACCCCTCTTTGGAACGAGCTGGTCGAGCTCGTTCCAATGAGGGTTGATAATCTATATTTTTGAGATCAGAAATGAAAAAAATAGTTATTCAAAAATTAAGTTTACAAGTGTCGTCTGCTTTTCATGTTAGGTAAAGGGTTAAACATGAATGAGGTAGGCGATGCTAAGATTTTTAAACAAACATACCATCTTCGTCGTTCCGTTTATTGCTTGACATTGGTTTACACAAAGCATTTCATTCCCGTCATAAGGTCAGTCACATCTCTTACATTACGTACTTTCACGTTCGCCATGTCACTCGTGTTGTTAATAAATCACATTTCCCAGTGTTTGTATTGTATCGGACAACTCCAATTTTGGGGGGGAAGAAAACAAATTTTTCGGGACAAACCCAAATTTTTCTGGTAAAAAAGTTGATTTTTTCCAAAAATAACTCAATTTTTCCCCGAAAACCCTGGGTTTTTCCCCGGAAAATGTTTAAATTCCAGCATTTCTGGCTCACTTTCGACGGAATTTGTCGAAAACGTCTAAAAAATCACTGGTTTGACAAATTCACTTTTTGGCACTGAGATTTCCATTGACAAACATTCCGAAAAAACATGTTATTTGAAATTTAATAAGCAATTAAACGCCGATTCCCATGGGAAAAAACAATCCGATTCATCCGACGAATTCGAAAATTGAGCCGGTAAAACTCGATTCAGGACGCGGATTTCCCACAGAAAAAGACGACGGTTCGATCGAGGTGAATTTTCAAAAATTAAGTGCTGGTACAAAAAAAAGTTAGCCGATGGAGACATCGTGTTCGAGTCTATAATTTAACTCGATGGAACGATCTGAGCTGGAATGGGAATGGGGTTGAAACATGTATATATATTTGTACGAATGACAAAAATTGTTTAAAAAAAATAAAAATCGACTTAGCATTTACAGGTTTTTTACATCTTCCTCGACAGACATAGTTAAAAGGTATGCGAATCTGATACGTATCGAGAACATTCATTGTAAAAAGTTTAGGTGCTTTTTGTAAAGAAAAAAATATTTTTGGTTTTGTGAATTAACACGTCCTCGAGATGTAACGGGGAAAAAGGTTATAGAATCGATGGGAGAGATCGCAAAAAATTAAAAGATTTGTTAAGTTGTTCTGAAAGAAACTCTCGGGTGAATCAGAAAAAATGAATGCAACATGTCAATTTCTGTGGGGTGGGGGTCACGACTAGAACCGAAAAACATTACATTTTTATGAAGCTTAGGCATGTGACCTATCAAATTAAAGGAATGGATGTGTATATTGCGAAAATTATATTTTCAGTCCTCGCTGTGGGGGTGGGGTCACGTCTAGAACCGAAAAAAAACATCAAAAGTTTCAAGAAGGTAGTCATGTGACCTATCAAACCAAAGGTATGAACGAGTGGATTACGATTTGCAATCCTCGCCTTGGGGTGGGGTCACGACCAGAGCTGAAAAATATCATCCTTTTTTTAAAGCCAGGCATGTGATGTATCATTTTGAAGGATTATTCAAGAAGATTACGAAAATGTTTTTTTTTCCATTTCACTCAGAGGTGGGGGTATGACCATCAAAAGTTTCCAGAAGGTAGTCATGTGACCTATCAAATTAATGGTATCGATGAGTAGATTACAAAAATAATATTTTCAACCCTAACTGTGGGGGTGGGGGTCACGACCAAAGCTGAAAAACATCTTCATTTTTATAAAGCCAGGCATGTGATGTATCATTTTGGAGGATTATTCAGGAAGATTACGAAAATTATATTTTTTTTTACATTTCAGTGGGGGTGGTGGTATGACCATCATAAAATCAAAAGGTTTAAGAAGGTAGTCATGAGACCTATCAACTTAAAGGTATCAACAAGCAGATTACGAAAATTATATTTTCAATCCTCGCCGTGGGGTGGGTTCACGACTAGAGCTGAAAACATTTTCCTTTTTTATAAAGCTTGGCATCTGAGTATCATTTTGAAGGACTCGTTGAGGAGATTACGAAAATCATATGTTTTTCCGTTCCTCTAGTGGTGGGATTGAGGCCATCTTAAAATCGAAAGTATCAAAAAGGTAGTTATGTGAAATATTAAATTAAAAAACAACTTGAATCTGATGCATTCATTTTGATGTCTCTGTTCAACGCGAAAGTATGTTTCAACATTATCATTATATGATTTTTATGTTAATTAGAGATACACTTATCTTTAACAAATCGTGCAGTGAATAGAATGCCTTTTCATTCAATAACTCAACTGTACATGTGTAGTCTAGCATAGATTTGTCGATAAAATAATAAGATGATCTTCTGACCCGGCTCGTTTCTACATTTTGAGAATGGTGTATTTGACTATTTTCGAAACGAACGCTTTATCAATGCAGACAAATATTTTTTTTAAGGAAAAACGACCATCAAAAGGCATCACATAAATGGACAAGTCTACACCCTGATTAAATTAATTCAAAAACAATTTCACTTAATATCAGAAATGTCATTGACGTAGAACCATTGTCACGTGGCAGAAAAGATTTTAACAGTCCAAATGTATGTGTAAAGTTGTTTGTTTTACAACGTGAGTTGAACTATTTAAGATAGGTGGCATTATATAAATACAGCAACAACAAAAACAAATACTGAATGATTCTCATCTCTTTTACATTGTTTTGTCGTGTGTCAGCATATGACTGAATGAATTTGAAAAAAAAGCATGTACTTTCTGCTTTTGTGCACTTGGTTAATACAAAGGGACATCAAACGAAAAGCTCTTTTTTATCCACCCGGTAGTGAAGCCTTACACTGTTTATTGCGATATTTATAAAACAGATCGTCAGAGAAAGGGTCATGGAGGATTGTAACCGTAATTGGCGAGAGGGGGGCAAATCTAAAAGGTCTTTGTGTGGCCTGCGTGATAATGAGCAGCCAGGTTTTGAAGAGTACCTTAATGGCACCTTTGGGGGTCACTGTTGTTCAAGCTGAGGTCGCGATCCCTGGAGCTGAGGGGGAAAATTGGGAAAGACGGCGAAAGGGAGTGCCAGTTGTGTAACTTGCACATGGTGGAGACCCTGGAACACTTTCTTCTAGAATGCCCAAAGTATCAGTCTAAAAGAATGAGATTCACTGGGAGTATAATGGGGAAGTGGGATGGGAGAATGAAGGACGTGTGGTTAGGGGGAGACTCAAAGGAGAGGGTTAATATGCTAATCGGAGAGATTGGGAAGAATGGGACAAGGGATATCATCAAGCAGTTCGTCTCTGAGTGTTGGGAGGAGAGGATAAGCGTGGGAATAGGGAGGCAGTTGGGAGTACAGGGGTAAGCATGGCCTTCTCGTCCGAGAACCGCGACAAATCAGCGGCTGGCCAAAGTGTTATTATTATTATTATTTATCACACGTGTTCGACATGTGCAAAGATCATGACAAGTAGTGTACTAGACGTTTTTTTTAGAAATTATGTATTTTCCGATGATTATGTATATAAGAGAGAAAAGGTACACAACTCCCTGGCTTGGAAGATTTTGACCTGTCTTATTCAAACTCACAGAAAAGACAAACTCCTGAATTTGTAGTCTAGATATTGATGTCATCCGACAGCTAGGACATTAAGCTTTACGTTTTTATACCACTTGCCCAAATAAATATTTTTTAACGCTTAAACGGGTCAAATATATCTCGGGAACGAGTCACTTTTTTCTAGGTCGGACGCGGCTGTTGACAGAAAGTTGACTGGGGCCAATCAACACAGCTGAACGAAACGACCCATTTTCTAACTACGATTGTCGCTCAATCTAAACTTCACCACACTAATCATACAATACGGTATTGGGGCTTCGGGACCTCTTGAATATTTAAAATTGAAAATTTGTATTGCAAATTGCCTTCAACACAAATCGTAAATTCCTCCCGTCGCCACACTTGTACTATACCGCATCGAATTTGACCTCGCCATCCCATTAGTAGATAAACCTGAACTCGTCATCCGAATGGTCGATAATTAAAAATAAAATAAAGGATTCCCCGTATTTTTCTGTCACAAGTGTAATAATAATAATAATAATTTTATTTATATAGTGCTTTTCCCAGCGAAACGCTGCTCAAAATCGCTGAAAACATGGGTGACGGTAACAAAGGTATACTCTCCCAAAAAAGAAAGTGTGCATTGCAGAAATTGATCAAACTCCACAAAAATAATTTCGCAGGTGTAAAGAGTGTTAACCTGTTCATGAATAAGTTATATTGAACACAAAAACAGCTTTCCCCGTTAAAATTGCATTAACGTTAAATGACGTGCTGCACGTTTGTGAAAATGCATGTTTTGCAAGTGGAGAGTCTGAAAATTCATGCAGCAGTGTGAATCCTTGGGTATTTAAACACTAAAGTAAGGCCTTCCTATCGTTCACATTCAAACTTTCGCTGCTGTTAAAACGACTCCACATTAGCATGCCAAGATTGACAATGAATCAACGTCTCCTTGCCCTGGGTATCATTAGAGCTGGCAGAACACACAGGGAGGTTGCCCAGCATTTGAACTGCCACCGTAACACTGTAGACAGGCTAGTCCATCGACATGCACAACATGATGACGTTCGAGACCTACCCCGCTCCGGGAGACCCCGAGTTACCACCCCTGCACAAGATCGGTATATCCGTGTCGTCCATCTCCGGAACCGGCAACAAACGGCAACGACGACAGCCAGGAACATCCCCAATCTGAGACGGATACATCCTCAAACAGTAATCAACCGGCTGAGAGAATACGGCTTACGTCCTCGAAGACCTGCAATTCGTCCGATTTTGACGTTACGTCATCGTCGTGCTCGACTGCAGTGGTGTAGACAACATCTCAGGCATCCCTTACACTGGTGGCGACGTGTTTTATTCACAGATGAATGTCGTTTCCATCGAAACAGTTATGGGGGAGGGTCTCTGATGGTGTGGGGTGGCATCACTGCCCGTAACAGAACTGAGCTGGTCAAATACACCAGAATAAAGGCAGATTGCTACACACACGCAGAATCAACATAAACAGAATCATAAAACACACTAATTCATATGACATACATAAATCATATAACAGATAAGTCCCTCTTGTGAAGGAAGAGCTGTACCATGTTACAAATTACATTGCATAGCACTGGATTATCATTAGTCATTATTACTTTAAATTGGTCCATTGTATCCATTTGAGGAAAGTCAATTTTTTTCGCGCGAAATAATTTTTCTCTCAATGGTGCATAAAGAGAACATTTCATTACGAAATGCTATTCCGATTCCACCTCCCCCATTGTACAAGCTTCGCACATTCTCTGTTCGAAAGTACGAGGAGGCCGGACACGCCTTCCACGTTCGACCCACGGTTTATGGTTGCTGATGCGTAATCGCGTAAAATTGTTTCTAGCTTCAATGGAAGAAGTGTGAATGAGATACGGTTCCATTTGATAGTCTACGTTGAATAGTCGATAAGTCCTAAGTTTGTTTTTTTCCTATTCTCTTATTATCATTGTGTTTATCTTCTTTAAATGATTTAATATGGTTTGATTCAAGTTTGGACTCTAGAAGATTAATTTTACTTTTGGAAATTTTAGTTTCATTCAAACTGTTAAATCCAAATCCTTTAAGTTTTTCACTTATTGAGTCAGGGAGTTTACATTTCTTAGCTTCTACAAAAGCATCATTTAGAATGTTACCCGGGGAAGTAGTAAGCAATGGATGGATGGATAGATGACGGAACAAATCAGTTGAGATTCGCGTTTTGTGATCTGAAAATACAAAAATATTTTCAAATTTTAGCATATTTCTTTTTCTTACACATCTCCTACAATCAGCAGAAAGTAATAATACTTGTACACAACTGCAAACATAAATATGGGGTCCTTGATTACCTACCGAGCTTACGGACGCCCTTGATGTCACATAAATATCACTGGTGTTCCACATGTGCAAAGATCATGAAAAATAGTGCACTAGACGGTTTTATTTTAGAAATTATGTATTTTCCCATGATTATGTATATAAGAGAGAAAAGGTACACAACTCCCTGGCTTGGACGATTTTGACCTGCCCTCTTCAAACTCACAGAAAAAACAAATACGTGAATTTGTGGTCAAGATATTTATGTCATCCGGCAACCAAGACGTTAAGCTTTACTTTGGTATACCACTTCCCCAATCCCCAATAAAATTATCTTTTAATGCAAAAACGGGTGAAATATATTTCGGAGACGACTCCATTTTTTCTTGGTCGGACACGGCTGTTGACAGTTAGTAGACGTCCCATTGGTTGCTATATTTGTGACAGAAAAATACGGAGTATACTTCATTTTATTTTTAATTAACGACGATTCGGATGACGAGTTCAGGTTTATCAACCAATGGGATGGCGAGGTCAAATTCGATGCGGTAGAGTACAAGTATGGCGACGGGAGGAATTTAGGATTTGTGTTGAAGGCAGTTTGCAATACAAATTTTCAATTTTATAATATTCAAGAGGTTCTGAAGCCCCAATACCGTATTGTATGATTAGTGTGGTGAAGTTTAGATAGAGCGACAATCGTCGTTAGAAAATGGGTGTTTCGATCGATATATTTGATAAATTGTTTTAATCGGTCCCAGTCAAATTTCTGTCAGCAGCTGTGTCCAACCTAGAAAAAAGTGACTCGCTCCCGAGATATATTTGACACGTGTTAGCGTTAAAAATTATGTTATTGGGCAAGTGGTATGTCAACGTAAAGCTTAATGTCTTAGCTATCGGATGGCATCAATATCTCGACTACTAATTCACGGGTTTTGGTTTTCTTAGAGTTTCAATAGACAGGCCAACATATTCCAAGCCAGGGAGTTGTGTACCTTTTCTCTCTTATATACATAATCATGGGAACATACATAATTTCTAAACAAAAACGTCTAATACTCTATATTGCATGATCTTTGTACATGTCGAACACCGGTGATAAATATCGCAGTAAACGGTGTAATGCTTCACTACCGGGAGGATAAAAACAAGTTTTTCCTTTGATGTCCCATTGTATTACCCCACTGCACAAAAGCAGAACGTGCATGCTTTTTTACAAGTTCATTCAGTCATACGCCGACATACGGTAAATACTGTAAAAAGAGAGGAGAATCATTCAGTATTGTTTTGTTGTTGTTGCTGTATTTATATAACGCCACCTATCTTAAAATATTTCAACTCACATTGTAAAACAAACAACTTTCCACACACATTTAGACTGTTAAAATATTTTCTGACACGTGGCAATAGATTTACTTCAATGACATTTCTGATATTAACTGAAATTGTTTCTGAATTAATTTAATCAGGGTGTACACTTATCCATCTATGTGATGCCTTTTGATGGTCATTTTTCCTAAAAAATATTTGTCTGCATACATAAAGTGTACGTTTCGGAAAGAGTGAAACACACCATTCTCAAAATGTAGAAACGAGCCGCGTCAGAAGATCACCTTATAATTTTATCGACAAATCTATGCTAGACTACACATGTACATTTGAGTTATTGAATGAAAAGGCATTCTATTCACGGCACGACTTGTTAAAGATAAGTGTATATCTAATTAACATAAAAATCATATATTGATAATGTTGAAACCTACTTCTGCATTGAACAGAGACATCAAAATGAATGTGTCAGATTCAAGTTGTTTTTTAATTGAATATGCCACATAACTACTTCTTGATACTTTCGATTTTAAGATGGCCTCAACCCCACCACTAGAGGAAGGAGAAAAGTATGATTTTTGTAATCTCCTCAACGAGTCCTTCAAAATGATACTTCAAATGCCTAGCTTTATAAAAAAGGAAGATGTGTTCAGCTCTAGTCATGACCCCACCCCATGGCGAGGATTGAAAAAATAATTTTCGTAATCTACTCGTCGATACCTTTAATTTGATAGGTCGTATGACTACCTTCTTGAATCTGTTGATTTTTTATGGTCATACCCCCAACCCCAAGTAAAATGGAAATAATATAATTTTCGTAATCTTCTTGAATAATCCTTCAAAATGATGCATCACATGTCTGGATTACAAAAATGAAGATGTTTTTCAGCTGTGTTCGCGACCCCACCCAACGGGGAGGATTGAAAATATAATTTTCGTAATCTACTCGTCGATGCCTTTAATTTGATAGGTCACATGACTACCTTCTTAAAACGTTTGATTTTCTGATGGTCATACCCCCACCCCCAAGTGAAATGGAAAGAATATAATTTTCGTAATCTTCTTGAATAATCCTTCAAGATGATACATCACATGCCTTGCTTTATAAAAAGGAAGACGTTTTTCAGCTCTGGTCGTGACCCCACCCCCACAGTTAGGGTTGAAAATATTATTTACGTAACCTACTTGTCTATACCTTTAATTTGATATGTCACATGACTACCTTCTTAAAACGTTTGATTTTCTGATGGTCATACCCCCACCTTTAAGTGAAATGGAAAGAATATAATTTTCGTAATGTTCTTGAATAATCCTTCAAGATGATACATCACATACCTGGCTTTATAAAAAGGAAGACGTTTTTCAGCTCTGGTCGTGACCCCCACCTCCACAGTTAGGGTTGAAAATATTATTTACATAATCGGCTCGTCGATACTTTCAATTTGCTAGGTCACATGACTACCTTCTTGAAACTTTTCATTTTCTGGTGGTCATACCCTCACCCCTAAGTGAAATGGAAAAAATATATAATTTTCGTAATCTTCTTGAATAATCCTTCAAAATGATACATCACCTGCCTTGCTTTATAGAAAGGAAGATGTTTTTCAGCTCTGGTCGTGACCTTACCCCACAGTTAGGGTTGAAAATATTATTTACGTAATCTACTTGTCTATACCTTTAATTTGATAAGTCACATGACTACCTTCTTAAAACGTTTGATTTTCTGATGGTCATACCCCCACCCCTAAGTGAAATGGAAATAATATAATTTTCGTAATCTTCTTGAATAATCCTTCAAAATGATACATCACATACCTGGTTTATAAAAAGGAAGACGTTTTTCAGCTCTGGTCGTGACCCCCACCTCCACAGTTAGGGTTGAAAATATTATTTACATAATCTGCTCGTCGATACTTTCAATTTGCTAGGTCACATGACTATCTTCTTGAAACTTTTCATTTTCTGATGGTCATACCCTTACCCCCAAGTGAAATGGAAAAAATATAATTTTCGTAATCTTCTTGAATAATCCTTCAAAATGATACATTACCTGTCTTGCTTTATAAAAAGGAAGATGTTTTTCAGCTCTGGTCGTGACCTTACCCCACTGCGATGATTGAAAATATGATTTTCGTAACCTATTCGTCGATACCTTTAATTTGATAGATCACATGACTACTTTCTTGAAACTTTTGATGTTTTCGGTTCTACTGGTGACCCCACCCCACAGCGAGGATTGAAAATATAATTTTCGTAATCTACTCTTCGATATCTTTAATTTGATAGGTCACATGCCTAAGCTTCATAAAAATATAATGTTGTTCGCTTCTAGTCGTGACCCCACCCACAGAAATTGACATGTTGCATTCATTTTTTTCTGATTCTCCCGAGAGTGTCTTTCTGAACAACGTAACAATTTTTTAAATTTTTTTGCGATCCCTCCCATCGATTCCGTAACCTTTTTACCCGTTACATCTCGAGGACGTGTAAATTCACAAAACAAAAATCTCCTTTTTTTTACAAAAGGCACATAAACTTTTTACAAATGAAATTTTCTCGATACGTATCAGATTCGCATACCTTTTAAACTATGTCTGTCGAGGAACATGTAAAAAACCTGTAAATGCTAAGTCGATTTTTATTTTTTAAAAACATTTTTTATCATTTGTCTTATAACACAAATATATATACACGTTTCAACCCCATTCGCATTCCAGCTCAGATCATTCCATCGAGTTAAATTATAGACTCGAACACGCGATCTTCATCGGCTAACTTTTTTTTGTACCAGCACTCAATTTTTTGCAAATTCACCTCGATCGAACCGTCGTCTTTTCCTGTGGGAAATCCACGTCCTGGATCGTTTTTTAGCAGCTCAATTTTCGAATTCGCCGGTTGAATCGGATTGTTTTTTCCCATGGGAATCGACGTTCGATCGCGTATTTTTTCCATCTCAAAATTTCAAAAAAACATGTTTTTTCGGATTTTTTTCCAGTGGGAATCTCAGTGCTAATCCGTCTCCGGCCACAATCGTGCAATGTTCCCATTCCGGGCTTGTCGAAAAAATCCGCACCGATCGTCGAGTCTGTTTTACGTCTGTGAAAAATGGATTTTTTTCGCGAGAGACTCGGCGTTAAATTTATGAAAAGTGAATTTGTCAAACCAGTGAATTGTTCGACCTTTTCGACAAATTCCGTGGAAAGTGAGCCAGAAATGCTCGAATTTAAACATTTTCCGGGAAAAACCCAGAGTTTCCGGAGAAAAATTGAGTTATTTTTGGAAAAAATTACTTTTTTACCAGAAAAATTTGTGTTTTTTCCCCCAAAAATTGTTTCCCCCCCCCCCCCCAATTCGTTTTTTTCCAAAAATAACTCAACTTTTCTGGCCCACCTAAGTTTCTGGCTCACACGATTGAAAGGGAGCCAAAGCGCTCACATCCAACCTACTGTGAGTATTCTGAGTAGATTGTAATTGACTTGTATTGGTAACAGTGTTTGTAGCGATGTAGCTACAACTGTATAACAGTTGTAGCTACATTGCTACCAGCACTATTACCGCTACAACTGTTCATTTCAGCTTATTGTGCATTATGACCAGTGACTATTTATTAAACATTTTGAACTTTGAAAAATTATTCAGCTTTTCAACTTCCAAAAATGATTTGTTCCACACCATGATCACATGATTTTATATTGAGTATTCTGTCCGATCACAGTTACTGGATACATCTTCAAGCAACAATGGTTTTCTGAAAGAATACCGCTGATTATTACATAAATAGAAGTAGATCAGGCTTTAATTTACTAGCGGCTCGACTCCATTCGGCGTTGAATTATCGTTTCGCTTTAATCATTCCGCATTTTAATACAAAAGGCTTCAGGATTGAATGTTGTCGGTCCGATTTAAGAAGAGATTGTTTTTCAAGAAAACATGTGATTAAAGTGAGGTCTCAGCCCTGTCAGCCAGCTTCGTTTAACAATATTTATTGATGCAGTTTCGAAAATACAAAGTCAATAATACGAATAGTTTCAAATAAAAACCTAGTATATTGGTTTATATATCAATTTACAGTGTGGGACGTGGTGATACGAAAAATGCACTCTACATAACTGTGTTTCTTAATAATCGGGGTTATTATTTTAGAAAAAAAAATATTTTGATGACGTATCCATTAACTGTGATTCGATTCGAAGTTCGGTTCGAAATTCGATTTGTTTTCACCAATTCGAATCGATATTCGATTCGATAAAGATCGGCAATTCACAGGTCCCTACTGAACGGTTATTGCTTGTGGGAAAACCCACTCGTTTGGATGTTTCATTGCTCACCACTCTATCTGTACTGCCGAACTCTATGGCACTCGATACAACAAGCTGAATTCAACAAGTTTTCAACAAGTTGCATCGTGTGTCACAGAATGCGTTTTAACTGATGTTGAATGGGAATCTTGATCACTTCCAAACATCTTTAAAGAAGGTTGAACTATGTTGAAGGAAATTTACTGTTAGCAAACTGATCAAAGTCACGTGCTATGGAATGTTTTCAAAACAATAAGCACGACCGTGTGCTCCGCGTTATTGTGTAGCAGTGCAGTGGCGCATCACTGTTGTGTTGCAAAATGTTAAATTCCGTGTACTTGATAACCGTTACTTATTCCCAGTTCCTTATTCGAGATTCGTTATCATCCGAAAAAAGGTTGATAACGGATGTCGAATAAGAAACTGGGAGTAAGTGACGGATGTCGCAACCATTAAATTCTACGTGTTAAACAAGTTTGATACCTGTAGTGTTGAAGCCAACATTTTATGTTCGTAAGTCAATCGCTTTTCACGTTTGATAGTTGATTTGTATTTAATTACAGGTTTGTCAGTTGTTTTGTTCATGGAAAACCACGAGTACGTAAAAGGTATAAGCAATGGTTACGGAGCACGTGTCGTTATACATGACGTCAATACAACAGATTTTCCAACAGAGGAAGGGTTTTATGTTTCTTCGCAAACGGAGACGAATATCGGATTACGTCTAGTGAGCAACACCTTTTATATTAACGATATTGTTTAGAATGCCAACGCTCAAAAACAATTCAAAGACTAGGCATGGTATTCGGGGAGGATTCTACACGGAGTTCACCCATTTAGCCCAAATTAGACATGTTTAAGGGTGGGCCGGGTCTAGGAGAGAACACGGTAAAAAAAAGAAACCCAAAACAAACTTGTTCGCCCCTATACCTAACTAATTGACCGCATCCGTATAATATCAATTTTGTTGAAAGAAACAAACGATTTCAACAAAACCATATCATGTGACCCCTTATTGGAACGAGCTCGTCAAAATCCTTCCAATGAGGGGTCACCTAATAAGTTTTGTTGAATCCTTTTAAAAAAAATGTAAGAAATTAATTTTAATAATCAGTTGTGTTGCGAAAAGGGCTAACTCAAATGCATATACTGCGAATGATGAGTCCCTTTAGTGTGTAGTTGCCGCATGTTTTAGACAGGTCTTGTCTCGGTGCGGTACTATTTATTACCCTTGTTGCATCAGACAAACTGACACCGCCTTGCATATCGATAAGAATGTGAAGTGCGTGGGCATATCTAAAACCAAAACCAGTTCTTCAGGCATATGTGTATCCACGATTTATAGAGTGGGGAGATCCAATTTGGACTGATAACGAAACGAAGGAACCAAAAGTTAGCCAAGTAGTAATTGCTAGAACCGCCCGAATAAAGCACAAACAGCTGTCACTATTTCAATTGTTGCGTTTTCTTGATGTTGAAAGTGTTTTTTTTTTTTTATTTTTTAAGTCTATATTTATTTATTTTTGGGGGTGGGGGAGATAAAAAAAAAACAACTAAAAATATTTAATTATCTCTCATACTCTTTTGATGTTTTGCAGGTCCCGGGAGGCCTTAGGTCAACGGAAATTCGTTCACTACCAACTAAGACACCCGGAAGCTTAAACGTATTGCAAAAGTCAAAAGTTGTTCAGGCAAGCTACGGCAAGTTAAGGACTTATGTTTGTTACCATTTTGCTATTTGACAAAGATATATTCTAGTTTAATATTAGGTACCTTTGTCAAGGCGGCGCGAAGCGAAGCCCGCACTCCTGACGCTCCCACCTACCTATGGATATACATGTATGTGTCCTGGTGATTGCTTTCCAATTAAAAACGACCAAAGCAGTGAAGACATTTGCGGAATTCCCGTGCCATTTCCGTGACAGAATGGGAAAGCAAAGTGATCGAATATCCGAAAAACACAATGTGCTGAAAGATATATCACACAAGTATGGTTACCGGTCCACTCGCTTTGTTCTATAAACACGTCGTTCCTGTTTAATAGTGAAGATCAGCATTTCGGAATGAAGTAATGCCGATGCCAGCAATTTAGGAGTTTGTATAGTTGCGTTGTTATTTAGGAAATCATGGGCGAAATATGAAGCGATTGACAGGTAAAAATATTGTGACCCCCCCCCCCCCCCCCGCGAGATAGAGAAGGGGCCGTTTCATAATGGTGGTTGCCTTTAAAACGGAAGCAAATTTAGTGTTGTTACCGTGCACAGCATACATCATTTCACGTAGTACATACGCCATAAATTAAATGAAGGTATAGCCTATAGGATCGATTCTAAAAGTACGACTCTGTAGATTTTTTCATTACGTTTTAAGTTTCACCCCCACCATCCAACGATACACACACGCACACCCAACATGTGTGATTTGAGAGGCACCATGTATGTGTATTGTTCATTTCTCACCCCTATCAGTTACAATCATGTAGCGTTCACTTAACCCTTTACCTAACCTGAAAAGCAGATGACACTTGTAAAAATAATTATTGAATAACTATTTTTTTTTCATTTTTCATTTTTTTTGTCTCAAAAACATATGTTATGACCCCTCGTTGGAACGAGCTCGACGAGCAAGTTCCAACGAGGGGTCATAACCTATGTTTTAGAGACAAAAAATGAAAAAAAAATGAAAATTAATTGGCGATTTTTGAGAATAGCGCTGGCCTGTTTTGGCCTTTACGCTAGGTAAAGGGTTAAAAGAATAATACATAGACTACAAAGAGTACGTCGTATGGAGTGAGAGTTTTGAAATTATGTGTATTTGGTACACAGTCTCGCTCTCTCTCCCTTTTCCTATTTCTTCCAGCGTTGGGACGTCCTTCAAGACGGGGGCCTCTTTCCCCCCGCAATGCGGGCCCTGCGGGCCCATCCCCTACGCCACTGATCAAAATGGGAAGTGCTGATGAAGTATGTTCATTCAGTAACCAAAATAGTTGACCACTCGTTATTAGCACTAGCGCCGGGTGGAGGGAATGGGAGGGGGTAAGGGGCAACTGCCTCTGGCAATGTTTGGTGTTTTTAAGAGGTGTAGGTTGACCTACCGGCACGTCTGAGCTGAAGGCAGTGGAAAGGCTTTTTGTATGTCTTTAGATGTTTATGGAAGTAACAAGAGTTCGTAGTTGGATTACTGACCAGGTATCATTCATTATAAAAAAACTCACTTGTTCCATTTTGTTGGTTTTCAGCCGTCTTCCCTGCATGGTGGTGTTCGTGATTATATTTTGGGCACAACTACACCATACACTCAGAAATGCAGGTGATAAATTACCCATATTGTCAAATAAGTGACGCATAATGATCAGGGACGCTTGTGGAGGTTTTTTGCCTGGGTTAACAGGGGTGATTAGTTGTACAGAGTAGGCGGTAGCTGCATGAGAATGTGGACAGACGTTCACCGTTCCCCATCACACCATCAGTGGTTCACGATTTTGAAAAAAGTTGAAGCAATTTAAACGAATTATCATTTACTTCATCTAACATAAATGTAATCTAATCAGATCTGATGGGGGCGCCGTGGTTCAGTAGGTAGAGGTGCAGGCTGCAAGTCGAGAGGTCCTCGGCTAGAATCCCACCTGCGGCGACCGCGCTGTGTCCTTTGGCAAGACACTTCACCCCCATTCCCCATGTGGGGGCACAGTGACGCTGTGCACTAAGGCGTACTGCACGTCGATGGTGAACCTGCTTCAACCAATGTTAACCCTGCTTGTGTGGAGTTAGTGTGTTGGGGAGCTGACAGTTGCTCGCCGTTGCTCTGTGGTTCTTTCCGGGTACTCCGGCTTCCTTCACCCGTAAAACTGTCGCGGTCATGATTAGCCTCTGTGCAGAAATATGTGACCTTAAATACCAATAAATAAATAAATCTAACCAGATCTGACAATAAAAGGACTCTTCTCACAATGAATACTAGACGTCATACAGTGGCATAATGCCATTTCCCAATGTAACTGACTACTTTTACGGATTTTCCTTATGTAATTATGATTTTCAGTCATATACATGTATGAGAAGACTGTAGGGTTGTTGTTGATCATTGAAGCCTTAAGCTTAGTGGGTAGCCTTCAAACCAATTCCCTTCAATTTGTGATATACTGTCAGAAAAGGCTGAACCATCAAACTGTCATGACATCATATCTGTATCAACAGGGAAAAACTGATTTCATGTTAACAAACTGTTTATACAATGGCGTAAACGGTTTGTCAATAGGGAATTAGTTGAGTTAACATGAATTCAACCATTTACCTCTGCACCAGAGTGTATAGTACATGTTGAGGGAGATACTAGATGTCTGGAGAGAAACCTGGCGTATGAGATCTGAAAACGTTGTAAACACATATAAGATTCCTGGTTGGGTTATCTTATAACAGAAATAAAATTAACTTCTTTTAAAACAAACTAGCAATCTGCTGTAACAAAGATTAAAATTAAACCATAGAATAAAGTGTGTTGGGATTATCTGAGGCAAAAAGGATACGCATGTATATTATGTTTCAGTGAGATCAAGCTGAATATTGTAACAACCTCTTGGAAAGTCACTGTCCTGTCACTGGTCCTGTTCCATATTTTGAGCAAATAGGTTCCAAGCCTCTGAGCCGAATGAACAGCTACCGATATATTGTAGGATAACACTGACATTCATTGCCTAAAAGGCAATATATAAATCATAAGGGCGTCACCCGACACACCAGAGCGCCAAAAGTTCCATAATGCATCCTGACCAAATTTGGAGAGAAATGGTAGACTTTTTCAACTGAACGTCGTCACCATTTCTTTCGCACTTTATCATCAGACTTGATAAGATCAGTCAACCAAAGCCTACAAACCGCTCCATCAAATGATGCACAACTCAGTTCGTCCAAGGTGTAACAGTGCAGTTTAGGAGAGGTGGATTTCCGATATCATCACTCCTCATCATATTGACTATTGACAGGTTCAATACAATATTGAGCTAACTTTATCTACGAATTGTGCACTTGATAATGCTTAATAAATTCATATTCGACTGATGAAACTACAATTGAGTGTAGAAGTAGGTGGAAACATAAAGAAGTAGTAGAAATAGCAGCAAATACAGTGGTGAAACGAGATAAAACATCAAAATGTTCAACATATTTCACACCTGTTCGTGCTACAACTGTCTGAATACTGTTCAGGTAGAATGCCAGTATATACTATATACTCTCCTGATTACCCATGTATACACTGACTGTCAGTGTCGGTGAGAAAGTTTGAATAAATTCATAAACTTGCTAAGAAGTGGGATTCCGACCAATCTTCATTAGCTGGTTGTGGGTAGACTAAATGTCGGGTATGGTTACTAGAACAAATAGAACAATACAAACCATGTTCCAGCAAAACTACTCGTTGAAATTGCCAATCAAAGCAGTTTATGTGCGATTTACTCTCATTTTGGGGGGTGGGTACCAAATTTAGAAATGGAAAAAAAAATGTTTTCCTTCAAAAAGGGGTGGACGGGTGTCCAAGGGTCGCACCCCCCCCCCCCTGTCGATATTGTAAGAAAGTAATTGAGTAGATGTTGTCAAGAAAATACAGTAGAGTGCTCTTCCTTGCTCTGATTTAAAAAAGAATCGAAGGGAGGACTCCCAGAGCCCTCGTTTATCCCTGCGCGCCTTTCGTGCTCACAAGACCCGAGTCGCCCGTTCTACACATTGCCACCGAGACCGTCCTCGTTCTCGGCCTCCCTGGTTAATTGATTTTCCACACGACCTTTAATTTTAATCATATTGCCTACTAAGCGGAGCAACCCATAATTATGTTAAGATTGATCAAGTGTGGCTCAACTTCAGCTAACGGAATTTCATCCCCTTGTGTGTGTGTTTTTCACCAAAACATTTTTAAATCTTGTTTTTTGTAAGAAAACGCGTTCGTAAGAGAAGGCCTATTTTACTTGACACGGAAGGTCGATAGCTGGATCATGACGGCCATAATATGAGTTGTGTCCTTGAGCAAGACATAATCCTATTGCCTGCGTGGAAGCACCGTGACGCTATGTACTACAACGAACGACACGATGCTAACCCAGCTCCTGCCAGTTTAGTGAGTCGCAAGGTCAGATAGGCACTCTCCGTTGTTCGGTGGTTCTCTCCGGTTTCTTTTGTCAGTAAAATAGTCCAACACTATATGATCCTGACTTTCAGAAGTGTCGTTAAAATACAGTAACCAAACAAAACAGCTCGGAGGTTTAATTTATGTTAAACCCTTTACCTAACATGAAAAGCAGACGACACTTGCAAAACAAATTCTTGAATAAATATTTTTTTTCAATTTTTGTCTCAAACACATAGCTGATGACCCCTCGTTCGAACGAGCTCGACGAGCTCGTTCGAATGAGGGGTCATAACCTATGTTTTTGAGACAAAACATAAACAAATAATGAAAATTTAGTTTTGAGAATGGCGCTGGCCGGTTTTGGCCGTTACATTGGGGAAAATGCTGTCCATTTCCAAGTATGCCAGTATGTTTTTATGTCTGGTTGTGAGTGTTTAGGAATACCCTTGTAAGCTTTTTATTTACTCAGCGGTTTTTTGAATAATGTGACTGACACACACGTTAAGCGAAGCTCTTAGATTACCCGTCAAATTCTGTTCTGAAATAAACGCTGTAATTGACAGTTTGTTTACCCATTCTTGGTGTTTGGCCGCAGAGGATCGTTGTTACAATGCGGTGCACCCATACCGACGAATATGTACAGATATTATTACGTGCTTTAGTTATGGATATTCCAATCAGTAAGTAATTAATTTACTTTGAAAATATCAAAACATTAACACAATTAGGGACAATTTGTAGCGTTATCAGAAATCTTCATTTGTGGTGAGGCTTCATTCATAATGTCGTCAGAAATTCGCTCAAATCGCGTCTCAATTGAGAAAATAAATCGTCAGTTCAAAGAAAATTAATGTTTATGGTATTTTTATATTCAATCGTTCGGAATACTTCAGTTTATCTAATTGGATAAATAACGTACCATCGATTCGCTTTCCCGGCGAATTTAATCTTAACATGGGCGAAGGACTTTTTAACCCTTTACCCAACACATAGCCCGCATCCGCCCGCGTAATATGCAAATTCAGCAGTTGAAAAAATATTAGTTATCAAAAAAATTCAACAAAACCAGATAATGTGACCCCTCGTTGGAACGAGCTCGTTCCAACGAGGGGTCACATGATGTGTTTTTGTTCAAATTTCTTGAAATATTTTAAAAAAATTAGATTTAAAATAATAAATTTTGATATCTTCTGCTTTAGTTAAAGGGTTAAGGACAAGTCTGGTCCTAGATCAGGACTTATATTACATCTAAATTCGGGAGCATCCCTTTGAATTCTCGCGAAAATGGTTGGGAAAACCCATGCGTGCTATTAGTGTCGCAGTGTCCCATGAGACAATCATGGTTGAACCCTTTGTTGTATACTGACAAACACATGTTAATTCTTTACCCAACAAAACTTTTTTTAATTTTTGAAACATAAACTGAATTTGGTAATTTTAAAAAAATAAACACCATTTATCAATGAAACCATATAAATATGGATTTTATTGGAACTGGCTGATTGAGCCGGTTCCAATGATAGCAATATTTGTGAAAAGGGAAATAATATGTCAGGATATATTAAATCATATTAGCCTTTTATTGTTTAACCCTTTACCCAACGAATCGCCCGAATCCGCCCGCGTAATATGCAAATTCAGCAGTTGAAAAAATATTATTTTTCAAAAAAATTCAACAAAACCCTATCATGTGATCCCTCGTTGGAACGAGCTCGAAGAGCTCGTTCCAACGAGGGGTCACATGATATGGTTTTGTTGAAATTTTTTGAAAAATTTTAAAAAATTATATTTAAAATAATAAATTTTGATATCGTCTGCGTTGGGTAAAGGGTTAACCCTTTACCCTTTACCTAACATGAAAAGCAGACGACACTTGCAAACAAAAATTCTTGAATAAATATTTTTTTAATTTTTTATCTCAAAAACATAGGTTATGACCCCTCGTTGGAACGAGCTCGACGAGCTCGTTCAAACGAGGGTTTTAACCTATGTTTTGGGGGACAAAAAATGAAAAAAAAATAATGAAAATTAATTGGCGATTTTTGACAATAGCGCTGGCGGTTTTTGGCCGTTACTTTTGGTGAAGGTTTAATTTGCAACCGCTTTGTTAGGTATAGGGTTAAAATGACTAAATTATTTTCACACGATTCCTAGCAGAGGTATAGTAAGAATCTTCATGGGTTTTTGTTAGTTTTGTTTCGTGAATTTTTGCGTGAATCGATTCTCGGATTCTCGTCGAAATATAAGCACTGCAGTATTTAACAGCGTCGTATCCGTTACATAATTAGACTGGTGGCTTGAAAGTTTGACTCTCACACCTTCGTAATTCTGGGTAGAATGGCTGTAATGCTTTCCATTGAAAAAAAATAAAACATAATGTTGAACGGCAAGAGTATTTCGACATTTTACGAAAAATAATTCCAGTGTATTCCATCACGGTGGAGAGTGGGTGACGGGTCTACTTGTTCTGTACTTGCAAACTCGAGAGATAAATAGCCACCTAGAACAACCTAACAACACCATATTCCTGAGTGTGTCAGATGGCGAATGTCCTCACCGTGTTTTCGTTTGCTACGTTTTGATAGCACAGATAATACGAGTATGGGAAAGGTGTACACGTTTTGTATTATAAACTGCACTTTGCGTAAAGATGTTCGACTAATAATTAATGGCGGTTTGGAATTGTTTTCCTTAAACAGTTCGTTAATAGATATTTCTGTTCATATTCTACAATATTAGTGGCACAAACAAAAACATAGTTTCAAACAATATGAATAAATCAATTGACAAGATATGAAATTGTGAGTTTGGATGGGTGCAGGTTTGCGACCATGGCCCAGTTATGAAGAATAAACATGCATGCATACACATGCACGCGCCAAAGGTCTACTAATCATTTGATTTGCGAATTAGGCATATGGGTTCAATCTTGACCCCCAAAACGGGCGTTGTATCCTTTGGTAAGCTACGTAACCCCATTTTGTGGTGGTACAGGTTGTCCTGAACCAATGTGGTCTTGACTCAAGCGTTCTGTGGGCCTGTTTGGTGCGGTGAAACGCCGGATATTTGATATCTACTTACCAATGTTCCTATCGGCATCCAACCCTCTCCTTCCCACCGAGTTAGCTATCCGAAAGCCGAAAACATACCTTAACGTATGATCGAAAGAGTCTTAACCCTCTACCTAACGTAACGGTCAAAACCGGCCAGCGCTATTCTCAAAAATCGCCTATTAATTTTCATTATTTTTTTCATTTTTTGTCTCAAAAACATAGGTTATGACCCCTCGTTGGAACGAGCTCGACCGGCTCGTTCCAGCGAGGGGTCATAACCTATGTTTTTGAGACAAAAAATGAAAAAAATTAGTTATTCAAGAATTATTTTTGCAAGTGTCGTCTGCTTTTCAGGTTAGGTAAGGGGTTAACCCAACATCGTTCGCTTCGGATGAAAATCAAGTAAATATTATCTGTAAAGTAAATATCAAGTAAATATTATTAAAGTAAATATCAAGTAAATATTATGTGTGAATACCGAGAAAGCAGGTAGAAGCGTTCAATGTGCCTCTTTCACATACTACGGAAGAGTTAGAAGTAAAGTTGTCGCGGTTAAGAAGAACGGGATATTGGAGATAGACAAGTTTAAGCAAGTTGTAGACACAATAAGATATGTGTAGACAGGGATGGGTACATCATTTAGAATTTATTACACCCCTGTTCTATGAAATCACCATCTACAGCAACACTAAACCACGAGGAAAAGGAAAACCCGTTCCGCATACAACGGAAATTTTTGAGGGACTACTTTTATAAAGAAGCGAAATTTCACTGGAATTTTCTACAAACCATGTACTGCAATTATAATTGGAATCTCTAGCGACAGCTAAAAATCCTCCACTGATTTCCAATGTGTTCTATGTGCCTACTGGCGCATAAAACACATTGGAACAGTAACACGGGTTCCCCTCGCAAACTTGGTTAGCGATAAAATGTGTTCGTTGTTTTATTGATAGTTCTGAAATGAATTGCTGAGAGTCCTTCTAATATGTTTTTTTCGTAGACGCGAAGGCGTGTAATAAACACAGGAAGACATATGTGTGTAAATGGGTTAATCGATATGGCACCTGCGCCATCGCGAAATAATAAAACTCGAGGCCCTCGGCCTCTCGTTCTCTCTTTCTGCGGTGACACGCGTGCCACATCGATTAACCCACACGCACGCACGTGTCGTTCTGTGTATTGCCCTACTGCAATAATCAACATCCGTCTGTTGCAATGAGAGCATTTGCGAACGCTTGCAACGACAGCTCATAACTGATTATGGGGAGGGTGGGGGGGGGGGGGGGGAATCTGAGTTGTCACGACTGCGATGGCTAATTACCCGCCTCAATGAATTTCAACCAAATCATCAAGGCATGCCTTCAAGAGAAGTTCGAATATTAGTCAGACAGGATTATAGTAACAAAAATAAAAACTTCTCTAAAATTTCGTGTAGTGGTCGTGAAGCAACTTCTTATTTAACTAATACGTCCACATCGGCTCTTCGAATTGGTCGTACTGTGCCCACGTAGTATGTGATATGGTTCTCACACATTAATTGGGGGACTCCTGTCGGGGACCCCGATACTGACGCCATATCAAGTGACCCAGTAGCGCCATGGTGTGTTGTCGTAGTAACCCACCTGACCGGCCATTTTGTGGCGTCATTCCCATAGTGATATGTGGTGTTAGTGCTCATGCGCAGCTCTTGTTGTTAGGCAGATACGTGTTTCCGTCGTCCATTTTGTATACTGGAGGCCGCCAACTTGGTTTCTATGGTGGCACGTGGTTGCAATGTGACCCAAAACCTCTGTATATGACAGGGTTTCGTTCCGAGGGTATGTTCGATTGAATAAGAGTAATTTCTCGATTCGTAGAATTACCCAAATAAACCAATCCCACAATTCCTCCAAATCACCATTTTATTTACTACGGATTCACCCAGAATCCTTTTTAGGACCGCCATACCATTGTTCATAATAGTACCACGCAATTCTATATGATCGATTGGGCCCCGGGGGTAAGTTCGATTTAACTAGAGTAAATCCAATTACCACAAACAACCCGATAGTTATTTACTTGGCTCGGATTCTTGCAAAATCATCGATGTCTGCCGATGTGTCTCCAAGCTATGTTATGACTTCCCCCATCTACTCATAATGTATTCTGACGTCCTTAAACATCTTTATATCATGTGTACACATTACAAGTAACACATGGGCACATGGTGGATGTACCGATATATGCTTATGTGTAAATGCACAATGTGACACATTGTGGACTTGCACATAGGTTCATCATTGATGTGCCGATATGAGCTTATGTGAAAATGCACAATGTGACATATTGTGCACTAACACATAGGCGCATAAGGGTATTGGGGGATACCTATGTCTGGGTTCCTCACAGCTCCTATATGGCTTCTAGCTCCTATATGGCTCCTAGCTCATATAAAGGTAGTCTTACCAACGGTTTCCATATTTTCTCCAGCTATCTGTCGTATGATTTGGCTCTATTGTTGTCACCCAATGCTACCTTGTCCCGTAAGTATTCCGACGACCCTAGACATGTTTATGTCATGTGCACACATTACAGGTAGCACATGGGCACATGCTGGATGTGCCGATATCTACTTATGTGAAAATGCACAATGTGACATATTGGGCTCTAGAACACAGGCACATATTGGTATTTGAGGCTACCTATGACATGACAATATATTATTTGAGGGTACCTTTCGAGGATACATTTTACAGGATACTTATCTGAGGATACTACTACCTGTTTGGCCTGGCCTTTTAGACCACCCCAGGACATACCTATTCCAAATTCCCTTAATATGCTATCGAGCAGTTAAACTATGGAACAATTGCTCGATGCAGTGACTCCACGCATTGCTCGAACGACTGGAATTCCATCGAGCAAATGAGCTATCGAGCAATTGCTCGATCGAGTGACTTCACAACAACCAGGATCACGTCGTGTCGGATAGTTTTTGCGGGTAGTGTACATCCCCTTAATCGTGATTGAGCGTCTTGCAATCGCAGTTCGTAGTGAATACAGAATTTATCTAAGAATCCCAGTTACGGAATGCCTTATATAGCCTGTGTATACAGTTAAAACTAGAAGTCCTGTCATGAAATGCGCACAAATAGCACGTTGATATGCGCGTTAATGTACGCGTTATGGCCCAGGTAAAGCTATCAAATGTTGTAAATAGGGCCTGTGCACAAGCAATGTTTCAGCCAATGGACCTCCGGGTAACCCGGAGGTCCATTGGCAGAAACATTGCATGTGTTTGCTATGAGTAACCAAGAGAGCCTGCCGTGCTTTGGATGCCATTCGATATGGCAATTGCGTGCAATTCCAACGCGCAATTAAGCCTAGATAAGCGCACTATTCGTGACAGGACTTCTAGTTTTAACTGTAGATGTTTTACATTGAACGGTGTATACAATGGTACAACATAGGGAACATGAGGCAATCTGACCGAGGGACGGGTACGGTCGAGACAGAGATAGGTATATCTAGGAAATAGTGTTACAAATCAATAATAATGGATGAGACATTGCGTCGCCTGAGTGATATAATGTTCTATGAACATCCAAGCACTCAGTCGATGATTGGGCAGAACAACGGTAGCCAATAGTAATGGTACAAGGCCACATTGGCACAAAATAGCTGCAGAAGCTAATGATAGGAGAGATAGAGCATGGACAAGTAGTGGCCTTAGAGCTTTTGAGATGATGGGTGGTCTAGATGTTGTAAAGGGGATGTATAGGACCAAGGAACCATTGCGCTTTTTCACATAAAACACGTATTAGCACATCCAGCATGTGCCTATGTGCTACCTGTAATGTGTACACATGACATAAACATATCTAGGGAAGTTAGAATACTTTATGAGTAGATCATAACATAGCTTGGAGATAAATAGGTAGAACCCCAGAATTCTGGGGAGAGGGGGGGGGGGGATCCGAGACAAGTAAACGTTTACCGGATGGTTTGTGGTAATTATATTTACTTGTGCTCAATCGAACTCACCCACGGGGTCCGCTCGATACTATAGCACTGCGTGCTATTCTTATATGCCAAAGAGGGCCTTCACTGAGC
Organism: Pictodentalium vernedei; assembly: GCA_031216915.1. Lineage (NCBI taxonomy): Eukaryota > Metazoa > Mollusca > Scaphopoda > Dentaliida > Dentaliidae > Pictodentalium > Pictodentalium vernedei. Next base: position 456,133,058 of record CM062291.1, read on the forward strand.
CAATTTCGGTAGTTTGGTGTGCATTTTAGTGGTTTGGATGGATTGTCGGGTTTATTTAGGTAATTAGATTCAGTCTTGTACAAATAAACATACCTTCGGAACATACCCCTGTCCTATAAGAAGCCTTTATGTTACATAGCAACCACGTGCTACCAATCAAACCAAGATGGTGGACTCCAGTATACAAAATGGACGACGAAAACACGTATCACCCTTACAACACGCGCTGCGCACAACATGGCGCCACCGCGTCACGTAAAATGGCGTCACTTCCGGGTTACCCGTCCGTGGTCCCTCAAGTAATGAGTGAAAACCACGTTACATACTACTTGCCCACAACAGCTCGACTCGGGTACAACACACCTTCATTTTTGTGGCCGACTGAGTGTGTGGTACAAATTCAGGTATAAAATTTAGTCTGTTAAGAAAGCGGAAAGCACACAATTACTAGCAAGATAAATTTGATATCTTAGACATAAATCCTGACGGAAATTCCCGAATGAGAACATCATTTGGAAAGGGACGTCAATCCCCTCAAATTACAATCCCCCCTCTCGCGAAGCCCCGGACTATTTATGTACATAAAAAATCCCGTTTCGGTCATATCACAAAAATAATTTACCTGAAAAGTTTTTTACTTAGGATATGTGTTCCTAAGGGATTGGGATAGGAGTAAACATTTTCTTCTCCCAGAAGCATCCTCTAACTAATGTCTTACCAATGAAAAATGTGGGTTTACCAAAAACGGCTAAATGCTGCTCATTACAAAACAATATAATCTTTAGAAATTTCTAACAATGTTACGTGGCTTGGAAAAAGGAAACGTAATATAATAGATGGCATGAATGTAGTGAAAAATATAAGCAAAATTGATCGGATGACTGCGAGAGCTAATCTTTTCCACAACATAACGATATTTTTGTTCTATTTCATCCTTACTTTGAAATCTGAAGAGAAAATAGCCATATTTGTTTCGCAACAGTTTAAAATGTTCTCCAGAACTGGAACCAATTCTACGCAAACGGAGTAAAGCATGACCCTACGATGAATAAACCCACGTAATCCGTGAGGAGGCTATACTTTTATAACGTCGTGGTTTCGATCCCCCCCCCCCCCCCGACTCCAGTCCCCTTGACGTGTCGTTTAATGCCACTACTGTTTTAAGGAAAAATAGTGCGATAAGATAAATAATTTAAATGGGAATCAAAAGGATAAATAAATTAATAATTCTTAATGAGTTGGTCAATGTTAACAGTCGAAATTCCTACTTCCAAGTTAACACCGATACTAGTTGTCTGAAAACACGCAGGTATAAGTATTTACAATACGTTGAGAGTGGATTGTAACTAACTCACCCCCGGAGTGGGGTTATCACCCAAAGTATCATTTTCAAATATTTTCAAATTCTCTGCATATGGTCAAAAAACACAAGCAACGTTTCAGCCAATGGACCTCCGGGTTTAACCCGGAGGTCCATTCGTTGGAACTTTGCTCGTGCCTATTATGCTTTGTCACCAATTTGCAATTATTGCTTGGGTGGAATCTCCACTCTGCGGGTGATTTAGTGATAATACACTCTCCACGTACTGTACCAGTGTAAAATGAACTTCACTCAAAGATTTGAGAGGAAATAGTAAAAACATTCCTGAAAAAAACATCCAACTCCCTCCCCACACACAAAACTAATGCTTCCAACTATCGCCATAATATTACATTACTTAAATTCATCTTCAGTGTCAAAAAGGAAGTCATCCATTGTTAAAAGGGTCCCAACCTCCCACACCCCTCCCTCGTCCGCGCCGTCTCGTTTGATCTGACCGATCTCGTCTCGTCAACTGCATTTCAACTCGTTGGCAATCTCAACTCGTTGACGAGATGAAATCGGCAAGATCAAACTCGCAACCTTCGGCGCCTCGATTGACCTGGCCGATCTCATCTCGTAAACTCGACAGAACACAACACAGATCAATCGACTGTTGTAGTGATCTATATATATATTGAAGCAGTTGCATCTTCAAACTCTTTCGTTAATTGAGATTCTTGTGTTTAAAGACTGGGATCATGGATGTATATAATGATATAATTCAGGGCTGTGGAAATAAATAAAGGTTAAATTAATGCATTTTAAGTGAGCATTATGGACGGAAAAGCTTACATGTTGTAAAAAAGAAAATGGATTTTTTATATTTGTGTCATTCAAGGTAGACATTATACGTCTTGATGAACCGTATGGAAAATGTATGACTGGTGAAGAATTTGAGGCGAAATACAACATTAAGTACACACGACAGGTTGGTATATAACATAAAACGACAACCCACTTATTGGCAGTCAGGATTTCAATTGAGATTAGTGGATCAACGGATGAAGAGAAACTCTTGTTTCATGGAAACCAGGGAACATTGTATTATTCACGATCACAAAAAAAAAAAAAAAAAAAATAATAAAACGGGTGCGCGGTCGCTTTTCGATAACCGATTCTCGTAAGATCAACGAAGCAACGTTGAGCCCGGTCTGTACTTGGATGGGTGACCGTCTGAATGATCGATTCGGAGTCCCGCGTTGTGTCCTTGGGCAAGGCACTTAATCCCGATTGTCCACATGGGGGCACGATGGCGACATGCACTAAGGCGTACTGCAACTGCACGTCGATTTTGCGTACATCTTCAACCAATCTAACCTTGCCTGTGCTACAGTGCGGATTTACGATGTTGGGGAGCTGGCAGCTGCTCGTCGTTGCTTGGTGGTTCTCCCCGTGTACTCCGGCTTTCACCCCCAGTAAAACTGTCACCTATACGATATGACCTTGGCTGTTAAAGTGTCGTTAAACCCTAATTAATAAATAAATGAATAAAGATAACAAAATGAACACCCACTATATATATACCTGGAACTTACTGGCACCCCCTGTTTTTTTGCAATATAAACTGTCATGCTATCTTTCAGATCGCCAAAAGAGATTGTTTGCGGAAAGAATTGTCTATTGCAAAATCAAAGACAACACAATGATGAAAATATGCAGTATTTTAATGGCGCTAATTACACATATCTATCACTAATGTTTTATGGAAAAGTATTCCCTCGACAGGTATGGTGCTGGAACGGTCTATGATGAAACAATGCAGACAATTACTGACAAAATAATGTAACTTGTGTTCTGAATTACTGACAAAAAAACATGTAACTTGTGATCTCCTGGGCACAGTGGCACTGTCTGACGTCAGTAGTGAGTGTATCCTCCGCGGATGACAGCCGGAATCCTCCTCCTAATGCCTCCAGTGAGCGTTCTGATACGGTCCAGATGCAACTGCTGCCACTCCTCATGTAATGCAGCTTCTAAAGCGGTCAAATTCTGTACAGGCGGGTCCCTTGTTTGCACACGACGTCTACGAATGTCCCAAAATGTTCTAAGGGACTCAAATCGGAGTTCATTGCACACTGCAAAAAATATAGGCTCTCTTTAGAACCAAAACTGGTTCTAATCTTGTCCCTGAGATGGAACCAGTTCTGTTTAAACAGTATTTATTTCAAATCAGATAAATTTATAAAGATTAACAATAAATATTAACAGAATTAAACATACATTGAAGGGGTTTCAGTCGTAAATTTAGAGCTTATACGAGGTTGTCTCAAATCATTATTAAGCAAAGGAGATATGAACAGTTGGCATATCGAACCAGTTTTGGTTCTATACAGAACCAAAACTGGTTCGATGTTCCAACTGTTCATATCTCCTTTGTTTCAAAATGTTTGGCGACTGCCTTGAATAAGCTCCAAGTTTACTGCTGAATCTACTTCAGTTCATGTAATATTCTGTTAAAATTGAATGTAATCTTGGTAAATTTATTTGATTTGAAATAAATACTGTTTAAACAGAACTGGTTCCATCTCATGGACAAGATTAGAACCAGTTTTGGTTCTAAAGAGAACCTATATATTTTGCAGTGCAGGCAAGGTAGAGTAAAATAGCTTTATTATGAAGGAATGCCCTCACAGCATGCGAACCACGTGGCCCATTGTCGCTCATGAATACAAATACAAAGCGAGTAGCCAACGGCTGGTTGTCAAAATGGGGCACGCCAGCCGCATTAAGAATGCCCCGGATGTAGTGATGACATTGACATTCCAACGTACACCCAGGATATCAAGTTTACAATCATTAGAGAGGCATCCCCAGCTCATTACTGTTTCTCCTCCACAAAGAGCCGTAGGTCTGGTGTTCAGGGGCACGTAAGCAGTATTTCTATGCCTCCGCACTCTTTTGCGACAATCTGTAACGTGAATCAGAAACCTACTCACGCCTGACCAATGGAATCTCTTCCACGTGCTGAGATTCCAATTTTGTCATGCCATATACTACTCCAAACGTCGTATTTGATGCTGAGCGGGCTGAGCTGGACACTTGATGATCCTTCTGGACATCATACCCAATGCTTTGAGACGGTTTCGCACAGTTCTGTTGCACAAACGCCCGTTGGAGAACCAAAGGCGTTTCAAAACCCCACTTGAAGCAACGTGTCCACACCTAACGAGGGTACCAGACTCTGATCTTCCAGAGGAACGGTCTTTTTGGGGGTTGTCCAGAAATAAGCCGACCCTTAACATCGCTGGTTTGTTTATGTTTTCGGACAAGTCTGCTGATGGCAGAATGCCTTCCAATAGCTTTGAATGACACGCTTGTTGCATGCATGCCAAGGATAGTGCCATTGATAGTCTCCTCCGCGCCATTTCAAAATTTATTGATAAAAGAAGTGACAAACTTTCTTGCTGTATACCCAGATATTGCATGTCGATGACAGTGTATTATGTGACACTCGTGGGAAGCATACGTCTTGGGTACGGGGGATGTGTTTGGGGTACGCCATCAACCAGAAACAGCATGTTTCACTAAATAAAGTGTCCTGCCAGGCATAGCTATCATTAAAATATAATAATCAGTAACATCAGCTTCACTGCCATGAAACATTTCAGCAGGTGCCTAATCACGTTCCAGTTGTAAAGTAGGTAATGTATATCCATGTTGTATCGTGGATAATACCACGCCCGAAGGTAGTAGATGCCCATGTGTTATTGTGGATAATACCGTGCCCGTAGGCAGTAGACATCCATATGTTATCGCGGATAATACCGTGCCTGTAGGTAGTGGATATCCAGGTGTTATCGCCGATAATACTGGGGCTGTAGGTAGTAGATATCCTTGTGTTATCGCGGATAATACCTTGGCCGTAGGTAACAGATATACATGGGGCAATCGCAGATAATATCGCGGCCGGAGGTAGTAGATATCAGTGTATAGGTAGTAGATATAAAGGGGTTATCGGATAATAACGCGGCCGTAGGTAGTAGAAATCAATCTGTTGTTACGGATAATATTGTGTCCGTAGATAGTAGATATCCAGATGTTATAGCGGACAAACCCGCGACCTTAGGCAATAGATACCCATGTGTTATCACGGATAATACCGCGGCCATATGTAGTAGATGGCCATCTGTTATCCTCGGTAATACCTTGGCCGTAGGTAGTAGATATACCGCGGTCGTAGGTTGTAGATACTCGTGTGTTATCATTGATAATACCATGTCCGTCGACAGTAGATATTAACCCCCTGCACTCTGATGACGAAACGTCTGATTTGTCATCCATGGTTATCCCCCCTGTGTTGTCAGAAATTCAGCAATTTAGATTTTGGTTGACAGATCTCAATTGGAGCTCTGTCAACCAAAATCTAAATTGCTGAATTTCTGACAGGGAGGTGTGGTGGGGCTTAGAGTGGGGGAGGTGTCGAGTATTCTCGACATCAGAGTGAAGGGGGTTAATGTGTTATCGCGGATAATACCGTGGCCATAGGTAGTGGATATCATGTTTTATGGTCGATAATACCGTAGCCGTAGGTAGTACATATCCGTGTGTTATAGAAGATAATACCGCAAGCGTAGGTAGTAGATACCCATGTGTTATCGCAGATAATGCCGTGGTCGTAGGTAGTAGATACCCATGTGTTATCGCAGATAATACCGTGGTCGTAGGTAGTAGCTACCCATGTGTAATCGTGGGTATTGCCATGTCAGAAAAGAGTAGATATTCATATGTTATCGCGGATGATACCGTGCGCGAAGGTAGTGCGTATCCATGTGTTATCGTCGATAATACCGTGGCCGTACGTAGTAGATATCCATGTGTTATCGCGGATAATACCGCGGACGTAGGTAGTAGACATACATAGGTTATCTCAGATAATATCGTGGCCGGGGGTAGTAGATACCAATGTGTTATCGTGGGTAATAACTTGGACGTAGGTAGTAGAAATCAGTCTGTTGTTACGGATTATATTGTGCCTGTAGGTGGAGGATATCCATGTGTTATCGTCGATAATACCCTGGCAGGGGGTAGTAGATATCCAGGTGTTATCGCAGATAACACCGTGTCCGTCGGTAGTGGATATCCAGGTGTTATTGCAGATAATACCGTGGCCATAGGTAGTAGATACCAATGTGTTATCGTGGGTAATACAGCGGCCGTATGTAGTAGATGTCCATGTGTTATCGCGGATAATACCGCGGCCGTAGGGAGTAGCTACCCATGTGTTATCGTGGATAAAACAATGTCTGAAGACAATATATATCCATGTGTTATTACGTATGATACCATGCCACAAAGTACTGGATATCCATGCGTTATCGCCGATAATACCGTGACCGTACGTAATGCATGTGTTATGGCATATAAAACTGTGGCCGTAGGTAGTATATATCCCTGTATTATCGCGGATAATGCCGTGACCGTAGGTGATAGATATTCATGTGTTATCGAGGCTAATACTTTGGCCGTAGGTAGTATATGTCCAGGTATTATAACAAAAAATACCCTGGACGTACTTAGTCGATATCTATGTGTCATCCTGGATAATACCGTGGCCGTATGTAGTAGATGTCCATGTGTTATCGCGGAAAAAGCCGTGGCTGCAGGTAGTCGATATCCATGGATTATCGAGGATTATACCGTGGCCGTATTATGGTATTATGGTAGAAAATATCGTGGCCGTAGGTAGTAGATATCCATGCGTTATGGCAGATCATATCGTGGCCGTAGGTAGTATATATCAATATGTTATGGCTGATAATACCGAGGCCGAAGGTAGTAGATATTCATGTGTTGTCGCGGATGATACCGTGGCGTTAGGTAGTGGATATCCATGTTTTATTGTCGATAATGCCGTGGCGGTAGGTAAATAGCCATGTGTCACCGCAGATAAATACCGTAGCCGTAGTTAGAAGATGTGTTATGGCAGATAATACTGTGACCGTTCGCAGTAGATAGAAATGTGTTATCGTGGATAATACCAATGTCCGAAGAGAGTAGATATTCCTGTGTTATCGCGGATAATACAGTGCCCGTAGGTGGTGGATAGCTATGTGTTACCGAGGATAATATCGTGGCCTTAGGTAGTAGATATCCATGTGTTATCGCGGATAATACTGCGGCCTTAGGTAGTAGATACCCATGTGTTATCGTGGATAATCCCATGCCCGAAGAGAGTAGATATTCATTAGTTATCGCGGATCATGAAATGCCCGTAGGAAGTAGATACGCATGCGTTATCGCGGATAATACCGTGGCTGTTGGCAGTAGAAATCAATGTGTTGTCGCGCATAATACAGTGGCCGTACGTCTTAGATATCCATGTGTTATCGTCGATAATACCGTGTTTGTGGAAAGTAGATAATCATGTGTTATCGCAGATAATACCGTGCCAGAAGGTAGTGGATCGCCAATAATACCCTGACCTTGGCCTTACGTAGAAGATATCCGTGTGTTATCGTGGATAGTACCCTGTGCAAATGTAGTGGATATACATGTGTTATCCTGGAAAATTCCGTTGCCGTAGGAAGTAGTTATCCATGTGTTTTCGCGGATAATACCGTATATGTAGATAGAAAATATCCATGTGTTATCGCGCATAATACCGGTGTCGTAGTTAGTACATATCATTGTATATCTTGGATAATACCATGTCGGAAGGCATTGTATATCCCTGAGTTACCGTGGATAACACAGTACCCATAGGTAGTAGAAATCAATGTGTTGTCGCGGATAATACAGTGGCCGTGCGTCGAAGATATCCAGTTGTTATCGTCGAAAATCCATTGTTTGTAGGAAGCAGATATGCATGTGTTATCGCGGTTAATACCGTGCCAGAAGGACGTGGATACCCATATTTTATAGCGGATAACATCACATCCTTAGGCAGAAGATATCCTCGTGTTATCACGGATAATAGAGTGTCCTAAGGTAGTGGATATCCATGTGTTATCCTGGAAAATTCCGTTGCCGTAGGAAGTAGATGTTCATGTGTTCTCGCGGATAATAGAGTATATGTGGGTAGAAGATAGGCATGTGTTATCGCGGATAATACAGTGTATGTGGGTAGAATATAGGCATGTGTTATCGCGGATAATACAGTATATGTGGGTAGAAGATAGGCATGTGTTATCGCGGATAATACAGTATATGTGGGTAGAAGATAGGCAGGTGTTATCGCGGATAATACCGGGGTCTTAGTTAATAGATATCATTTTGTATTTTGGATAATACCATGTCGGAAGGTAGTGGATATCCATGTTATATCGTGGATAATAACTTGGTCGCAGATAGTGGACATTCAGTTGTTATCGCGGTAAGACTATATCCGTAGGTGGTGGATAAACATGTGTTATCGCAAATAATGACGTGGCCGTAGGTAGTAGATATCCTCGCCTTATCGCGAATAATAAGGTGTCTGAAGATAGTGGATATTCCTTTGTGATCGTGGATAATAACGTGCCGAACTTAGGGAATATACATGTGCTATCGCCGATTTTACCATGTCGGAAGGTGGTTGATATCCATTCGTTATTGCGGATAATTTCGTACCGTAGGTTGTGAATATCCAGTTGTTTTCGCCGATTATACCACGTCAGAAGGTACTGGATATCCATGTGTTATCGCGGATGAGACCGTATCCGTAGGTAGTATGCACTGATGTGGTATCGCAGATAATAACACGACCATTAACAACGTTGCCGATGTGAAATTCAGTGTTCAAACAATTACGCCATAACCTTTACGCCATACTGCCTACCCTTACTACCTACGCCTACGAGGAAAGGAAACCTTCAAAGTAATCTGTCTGAGGGGAGTTGCTATGAGGGAGTGAGAACATGACTTCTGGGGGTTCCGTTTGATGAAATATTCCAGCTATATCCGGGCTTGATTTTTCGAAGGTATGCCTTGATGATGGAGTTGGAACACTTATCAGTCGAGATAGTATTATAGTTTGAACATTCAAGACTTTTTGAAATATTTATGTGGATAAACAAAATATGCAATCATTATTTTTTTTAATTAACACCTGCCGTCCTCCAACCAGGTTATATTGGACACCAACTGATCGAATCGACTTCCACAACCATCTATGTGTATAACCCACTTGCGTGTGTGACGTACGCTATACTGTCAAGTGTGGTCTCCCCAGAAAAGTAGATTATTACTACCAAAAATACAAATAATTATCTAAGACCGAATCCATACGAAATTGTCCCGTCTGGAAAAAATATTGGGGGTTGGCGAGTTCTGTGAGATATCGGTTCGTTCTTGAAACCTGAAACTGAAACTTGGTGTTTCTTCATTGACCCAATCCCATTTCATAAGGCGCATGATTGTGGAAATTAAATTGGCGATGGTCAGAAAATTCCTAAATGCAAGCATATCCGCGCTAAGTGTAAACCTACAAACAGGGTGGTGGGGTCGATGTTCAAGGTTACTTGCAGTAAATAACCACCACCGTATAACACAGTGGCGTCGCGATGATGACCAATTTGGTTGGAGGGGGGTGTGGACGCAGTTTTTCCCTACTGCTATGAATTCCTCAAGGCATGCCTTATTCGAAGACATGCCTTGATGATTTACTGGTATATTTTTCGATGGGGATTAATTGTCAATGGATACATAGATCATTTGTTTTCAATTATTTCTGCCATCTTATCTTTCTGATAAAGATAAACCGTGGGTTATCAATTTAAGACACAAGTCCTATCATAACTCATGTTTCCTTTTGTGATATACGGCACAGAGAGGAATCTCTGACTGATTCCACGAATTTTCTTTGCAGACATGTCAACGGTTTTGTGAGCTGTCAAAGGTTTTGGCAAAGTGCAAATGTTATAGTAGGCGCCGAGAGGATGTTTTCATCAAAATCAACAATTCGATTCCACAAAACATTGAAGCATGTTCATCGGACATAGGTTAGTGTTTTATTACTAAGCCAAAACAAACTGAATACTGTTTGTACATTTATCTGTGTTAAGAAGCTGTTATTGCCCCTATGTAGGTGAGACATGAAGATATGACCCGACGCAGTAAAGAAATAAGTATAAGTTTAGTTGTAATTGAATTCAACACTTTTCCAAGTTCCTGTGAACGTTCGATATTTTATTCGGTTTCATATATTTCTTTTTCCGAAGACGACAACTTATCCAGCAGTTTCCCTTCAGTTCAGCTCAGTGTAACATACATACATACATAAATAAACCAATATTAACCCTTTACCCAACGAATCGTCCGCGTCCGCCTGCGTAATATGCAAATTCAGTAAAAATATTAAATTTCGAAAAATTTCAACAAAACCATATCATGTGACCCCTCTTTGGAACGAGCTCGCCGAGCCCGTTCCAAAGAGGGTCACATGATATGTTTTTTGACATTTTTTGAAAACAATTAATTTAATTTAAAATAATAAATTTTGATATCGTCTGCTTTGGGTAAAGAGTTAAATGGTACAAATGTTGAAGATAACAAAACAAATAAATATAACGAAAATTGGCCGTAACTAGATTGACCGTATTCAGGCTGACTAGATAGTACGGATTTCGCCGGAAAACTCCACGAATGTCACTTTAGTTAAAAGTGGAGATTAAATTTCGTCCAGTTTGGACAATATATCATCCCATGATTGGACGAAAAGCATTGCAAATGACGCGTTGTATCACTAATGGGACGACATATCGTTTTTGGACTCCACTTTAGTGATACCCCATCAATTCTCATTTAAATATCGCCCCTTTGCTTAGATAACTGCGGACGAGTTGTCAACACTAGAATATTGAGAACTGAAAATGTCTAAACACTCTTTTCGCAGTGATACATTCAAAGTGTTAGCTTCGAGTTATTTGAATGCCAATTCGTAAGAACCCGGCCTTATTCGGTTCTAAATAACAAAAGTATGCTGCACATCGGATGTGTGAACTGATCCATGCCGACATTTTTACACTCAATACCTAACATGAAAAGCAGACGACACTTGCAAATAAAATTCTTTAACAACTAATTTTTTCATTATTTTTTGTCTCAAAAACATAGATAAAGTCCCTCATTGGAACGAGCTTGACGAGCTCGTTCCAAAGAGTGGTCATAAGTATGTTTCTACTTGTATTTGCAGTTTAGTTGTAGGAAATAGTTTCACCAGTAAGTCTATTGATACTGGGTACATACTGGAGATACACAACATCCGTAAGACAGAGAGCGAGGTGGCTCAGTGATCACGGCGTGAACCTCAAACCGAAAGGTCGCGGCTCGATACCGGCCAGGGGAACGATCGTGCCGTGTAATAAGGCGAACTGCACGTCGATGGTGCACTTGTCTTCAACCAATGTTAACACTGCTTGTGAGGACTTAGTATGTTGGTTGAGTCTAGCAGGTGCTCGCCGTTACCCAGTGATTCACTGCTGGCACTCTGGCTTTTTCCACCCGTAAAACTGTCCGACACGAGGGGACTCTGGCTGTTGAAAGTGTCGTTAAACCCCCCAAAATATATTAGTAAGACAGCCGTGGTGTCCTAACAATTGGGAAGTGGATTCGATTCGTAAATTGACTTGTCTGACGTAGTCTGTGCATTAATACGGAGTTCATCAAGGCGCTAAGCATTGCAGATTAATAAGTCATCAAAGCCCAGTAACGTTGTTTCACACTGGACAGGTGACAGTTAGTACAAACATCGTGTAATATTACACCATAAACCGCCGGTGCATCTGTGCTGATTTTTCTTCCACGTTTTATAGATTCAGGGGTATTGAATTATTAAAAAAAAAACTATTGTTACTTTGTGATGTGGGTTGATGTGAAGAGGTGGACTCCCGAAATATCTGCGACTTGAAAACAATTCGTAATTATTGTAATGTTGTGAAATTGTCATACTCTCTGTTAACAAGACGGTTGTTGAATGACTAGTGTCTATCAAGCGCGACAAATTTCAAGTCATTGGTAAATATTTGTGCGACAAAAACGCTTGTTCGATTCATGGGTAAAAGCGATAGAAAGCAGCCACTTTTTTGTAAGGGCGGCGGTCACACCATCTCATACTATTTTCTAGCTCGGCGATCGTACATGGTCACACTACATGAATGTTTTCATGGCACCAAAGCTCTCCATAAAGAGAACGTATAAATTGAATTATTTCCAAATGAAACAAAATACTGCATTTTGATTGGTTGAGAGGTACGGTGTAACATGCAATCCACAGTGGCTTTTTGCACCGAGTTTAACCACGGTGTAAAAACAAGAATATACAAGAGCAAGCTATATGGCTAAAAAAGTACCCAGTTTTAATTAATAATCCATACCTTCTGTTCGGGTATGTTAGAACAAAAATAAAAATACAGGAAATTTAATATTTATGTGCAATAAAATATTACAGATATGGATGTCATTGGAACTGGCTCATTGAGCCAGTACCAATGACATCCATATTTGTGTGGTTTTATTTAAGAAACTTGCAAAGTACAAATTTTCTGTCAGTTTTTGCCCCCAATGTAGGTTAAAGTATTACGAACACCAAAATTCTTGGAAATAAATCCGTTATCCTTGTATTTTCCAGGGTGTATGGGAATTTACACCGGGTTGGGACCTCATACACCCTTCGGCTTCGCATCAGAGTGAATGAGGTCCCAAACCGGCGTAAATTCCCATAACCCTAGAAAACGCAAGGATAACTAATAATATCATGAAAATGGTTCAAAGTCATGGCTGAATCCGTGCAATTAGCATGTCGCTTGACCTATTTGCCAAATTATTTTTATTGTCAATAAAAAAATGACTAAAAAAATCAAAATAATGGGGCGGCAGTGACGCTGACGTTAAACCACTTGAAAGTTATTCACCTACGTAATACTCCTAAGTTCATTACGCTACTAGGGGAAATGTAAGACACAAAGTAACAAAGATTCACACGTACCTTCAACACAGCACTTCCAGAAATCAGAAAAATCACGCAGTGCATGCACAATTAAGTGCTTTGTGATACTTTGATTTGGCCTTGACCTTCAAAATACTGAAAACACATATACCATTTGATTCGGTCCATCAAAACAATTGAGCATGTTCCATTTTATTAGGACGGACAGAAGCGACGTATTCTAAAATGTTGTCGTACCGATGACGTACAGTTAAAACTAGAAGTCCTGTCATGAATAGTGCGCTTACCTAGGCTTAATTGCGCGTTGGAATTGCGCGCAATTGCCATATCGAATGGCATCCAAAGCACGTCTGACTCTCTTGGTTACTCATAGCAAACACATGCAATGTTTCTGCCAATGGACCTCCGGGTTACCCGGAGGTCCATTGGCTGAAACATTGCTTGTGCACATGCCATATGTACATAATTTGATAGCTTTACTTGAGCCATAACGCGTACATTAACGCGCATATCAACGTGCTATTTGTGCGCATTTCATGACAGGACTTCTAGTTTCAACTGTATATGACTGTCGTATCAAACATCGGATGCTTGACGTACGATGGTGTAACCGCCGCCTAACTGGATTTTTTTGGACGGTGAATAGATCTGGTGTATTGAACGTGACATACGTTGAATTCATCTTATAGTATAATGGCACGAAATATTCAGAGTTCAATTTCCGATTTCGACCAGTTGGAAATCGAGTAATCTCGCAAACTGAGCACCATGCATAAAATTAAATTTACTATTCCAAAAAGTAGGGAATATCCAAACTGATGTTGATATTTTCGGAAAATGGTATTGGATACGCGTGATTGGACACATAAATATGTTACCAAGTTTAGTGCGGACCGTGAATGTCAGAGGCACATGAAAACTTCGTTAATGTCTGTGGGGTACGTTTTGAAATGTTCGTTTGTACTGAACGGGCTTTTTCGGAGGTCTCTTCGTTCTTTTCTTGGTATAAACTCGTTCATCAATAGTTTCTGGTGGAAACGTACCTTTTGAGGTATGCGAAGACTGACACGTGACGAACGTTTACGTGTCATTGGCGTATTGTAAGCTGGCAACAGACAGAGTGCAGTGGCTCGAATTTTCAACGTTACTCAATCGGTTGTGCTCACGCTACCGTCAGACAGGCAATGTTGATGACAGACGTCGGCCAGGTGGCCCAAGGGCGACAGCTGCTTACCAAGATCGTTTCCTCCGAATCACAACATTACGTAACCGCCGCCAAAGTGCCTCAGAAAATGGACAGCAGCTGCACCGAGCGACAAATGTGCGAGTTTCTGGTCAGACTATCCGAACTCGCCTACAAAGCTGGAATTTTTACTTTCGACGACCTCGAATAATTCCACGTTTGACTGAACGCCACATCGCAGGAAAGCGTAATTGATGTGGAGCACGACAGCGCTGGGACAATCGTCGGTGGAACAACATGTTTTCCGATTAATCGAGTTTCACTCTCGACTTCCACGGCAGTCGGAACGAATGATACCATGGCGTAACTGTTAGGCAGCACGATCGTTTTGGTGGTGGGGCGGTTATGGTTTGGGGAGGCATAACCATGACAAGCAGAACAACGCTACATGTAATCCAAAGACAACATGTTAGCAGCCCATGTGGTGCCATATGCGCGATGTCACGGCCGTCGATTCATTTTCCAAGATGACAATGCAAGAGCATACTGAACCCGTGTCGCTACCGAGTTCCTCCAAGAGCAGAACATCACTACACTGCCTTGACCAGCACTAAGTAGGGACCTTTCACCAATCGAGCACGTCTGGGATATGCTTGGCAGGCACCCACGACAACCCCAACAGCCCCTTACCAATCAATGTCCAGGAACTCGCCACTGCTCTGCGACAAGAATTGAATAGCATCAGTCAAGCTGTTATTGGACGTTTGGTGAGGAAGGTTTACAAGGTCTTAAGGTCCTGGAATGAATGTGGTAAATTCTCTGATTGACCGTCCACGTCTTCTACAGCTCGGTGCGTGGAATGTGTGCTTGTCAGACATCCAACTATCGCTGAAATCATTCACCAGAAGTCACAGTGCACTGCCTCAACTGTCTTTTTGATGAAAATATAAATATAGTTTTTTAAATATCTCACTTTTATCAAATAGCCCCTACTTTTTTAATAGTATATTTTAGTATGAAAAAAAACCCTTTGAACCATTTCTTTGTGACATCGTTGATTTTTTTCCAAAGCCAAAATGTAACCAATCTCCTTCTCAAATAAAACTTGCGTATTTTTCAGAATTAAATTGCTTGTATGACTTGGAAGACCAAATTCGAATGGATAAGAGCCGATCCTGTGCAGAGTGTGAGAATCCCTGCGTGTAAGTATCAACTGGTACTGTGCTGGTAGTTAATTTTGCGACCTCTGTATGTAAGACTTAAGTGTGCTTCAAACCTGTTGTTCACGGAGTTCGTTTGTATATAAACCTAGTGCTTCCATCACGTGTATATGTTTTAGTTAGGATGAAGGAAAAACAGGTTTCATTCCGATAAAGAGACAACTCCGCCAACAACTCTTCCATCAGAGAACAGATTGTAAAGCCACCACGAAATAGCTGTCTTCTACACGGACAGCAAGTCAGAGATACTACCCAGCCAACAACACTTCCACCAGAGAACATATTGTATAGCCCCCCACGAAATAACTGTCTTCTACACTGACAACAAAGCCAGATATGCAACCCCGCCAACAACACTTCCATCAGAGAACAGATTGTATCGCCCCCACGAAATAACTGTCTTCTACACTGACAACAAAACCAGATATACAACCCCGCCAACAACACTTCCATCAGAGAACAGATTGTATAGCCCCCACGAAATAACTGTCTTCTACACTGACAACAAGCCAGAGATTAATTGGGGCTCTGCGATTCTGAAAAACCGAATCGAACGAGTGAAAACATTCGGAACCAAATCGAATCTCGAACGTTCACAGGATTCTATATTATATAATGGCATTAAGGGTGAGGTGTAAGAGCAGGGGGGGGGGGAGGTCAAACCGTCCATAACAGAAATATACTGGTGACCTACGAGCTTAATTATGTCCATTAATCTTTGGGCACCCACAAAACTCGTAAAATCAGGAAAAATATGGTGACGATTGAAAACTCCATCTGTAAAATTTGAATTCTAGTTTACATATAGACCTCCAGTGTTCTAAGTTACGATTATTTGAGTCTCGATGTAACGAACATAAAAGTGCGATATTAACTATGGAACGAAACATACAAGTGTGCGCCATTTACAGTTCATTTTACAAAAAAAAGTCGTAAGTCATTCAATTCATTCTCTCCTGTCTTCTGAATAGTTCACTTCAGATAAGAAAAAATAAAAACAACTCTCTCTTGAAGTGAATACAATCACGTAACCGACTTCACTCGTCATATGGATGGAATATCCACACCAGTTATGTTAGATATCATCCAGTGTATCATGTAGTTACTGATTCGTTAATTTTAGAAAATATTTTTCTATTCCTTCATGGCATTCTAAGCCTTCATCACAGCATGTCATTGGGATATGCATATCGCATTTTTTTCGAATCGAATCTTAATAGAAAAGGTATTTCAGATTGCACCAAACGGAAGTTACGGAACACTCCGACGACTCTAACAAGGCTGACTGAATACCTTAACACCAATAAATAAATATTCTCTGTAGAACCGTAGCTGAAAGAGCTAGGCCTTGTATCCATAGTTTTAGTTTTTGAAGGCTTAACTTGTTACAATTCACGTTCTTTAGAACGTGAATAGTAACAAATTAAACCTTCAAAAACTATAACTATGGATAATGTTCTGGACACAATTCACTACTTTCCTAACAATTAAACATTGCCAGTTACTCATTTAAATAGGAATTGAGCCCACATGAATTAATTTTTTAATGTCAATTTTATCCAGTTTTTGTTGGAAACGTAACAAATTAAAGTTATTTCGAAAGATTCGAAACAAATCGAATTTTGAGACTGATATTAGGTAGATCTCGAAGCAGACGTATGTTATCGATGTCAAATCGAATCTCGAATATTCGAAGCCTCCTGGCATGTCATCGAAGGTCCAAATGGTCTTCCCTTGTAAAGAAGGACGGGTGGAGAAGACACCACAAATTATTATGCCTCAAAGTTAGTTTGTTCAATCAGAACGCTGTAATACCATCTAAGGGTTCCGCCATATCAGGTAAATCACCTGATATTATTTCGTTTCAGGTGAGTAGCAGCATTGCTGTGTTGATCAAACTGGTGCATTTCCCCTCGCTTCGAATTTCCATTATTTGATTTAAAACAAAATAAGATAATTTAAGTACCAAAAATATTTTCAAGGTACCGTATTTATCGATTTGAAAAATTAAATATTTAAAACAATGGACCGAGAGTATTATTTGTAGACCCAAAGCTGGCAAAAGTTCTTTGTTGTTTATTACCTCTCAAAACCAACTATACAAAACTTGTCAAACGTCTATCGATTCTTTATGCTGAAACGAAAAAATTTTTAGAGTTTACTCAACAGATTAAAAGTGATTCTTTGAACATTTAAAAGTCATTAAAGTAAATGTAAGCAATGGTATTTCAGATATGCTTGTAGCGATAAACAAATAAAGCACTTCGGACAGCGAAGATTGTTTACAGTCACCATGGATATATACCGGTGCCAGTACTGTTGATAATTCGGCGCGGTGCTGTAAATAGCGGTTTCTAAAAAAATAAATGTCCGGACGTTCTTTGTTTCTCGTGAAAATGTATTAATCCCTTGATTTACATGGACTTTCTACATAATAAATATGTGACATGGCGTGTAGCTGGCTGATACATATCCATACACGGCGATGAGAGTTCATATGAGTGATGCGAATTCGCCTCACCTGGTATGAACTCTCGATGCCCTATATCTTACCTCCCACAAGTATCTGGGAATTTCATTGGTTCAAAGACATCACATGCAGACTGCACATAAAACCATATACTGCCTGTCAACATCAATATACGCTGACAGCTATAGGTAATCTCCCCTTTGTTCATTGATTATTCAAAATGGCGGCAGCCGATAAACGCTTCAAGTTGAATTTGGTCTGAAGTGCAGGTTAGGCAACTTAAAAGGCTTCATATTATGTGGATACGTGTCATGGTACCTTCGAAATGAAGCTGTTTGGTATGTATGAATTTGCCTTGTTACAATTGATGGGAGAGTGCCTGCACTCTCCCATAAATTGTAACAAGGCAAAGACACGTGAACACATTGAGCGAATTCTCTCATTTAATTTTGATCGTTGTTGTTATTAGTTCTGTGCATCGATGCAGCAGTCAGTAAGATATATTCGTTACACAGTTTGTTGGTGGCCTAATGTGGTATATATGGTGTCAGTTAATTCCATATTGGACTCGAGCGAACAACCCAAATCATGGCCCTCTAATTGGACCATTAGTCTCGTAGTTTTTATTATGTTTAAGGTTCTCGAAACATATGTTACCGCTTGACGCCACAACGCGAAATATAAAACAATCACGTTTCCCATTTCGCTATTATTCCATCAACGGGGAGCAATGTGACGCAATGGTTAAAGTATTGGTCTTCAAACCGAAAGATATGTGGTTCGATCCCCGCCATGTTTAACTGCATTGTTTCTTCAGTCATGTCATCCTAATTGCTCGCGTGGGGGCACGGTTGCGCTGTTTATTAAGACGTACTTTATGTCGATGGTGCGCTAGTCTTTGACCAATGCCAACCCCGCATGTGTAGAGTTAGAGTCTGGAAATTGCTTGCTGTCGGTCAGTGGTTCTCTCAAGGTTCTGCGGCTTTCTCCCCCCGTAAAACTGTACGACACGATTCGACCCTGGTAGTTGAAAGTGCCGTTAATCCCAATAAATAAATAAAAATAAATAAATAAAATAAAATAAATAAATAAATAAATAAATAAATAAATAAATAAATGTCCCATCAGCGGAGTGACATGTAAAACGCTTCATTTTCCTAAATTTTCCGAATAAAGAAATGTATAAATTACAATTCAGTTTACTATTTTAAGTACGATGGCGTGACCTGCCCCCTTATCTGTTTTATTGACTATTTGCGCAGTGATGTCATGGTGTACACTAGATGTTTATTTACGAAATTTATCGTCAAACAAGTTGGGATATTGGCTATGGATAGAGTCATGTTGGATCGTGTACATTATGTGGTGAACTGACTGAAACATGGTCTGAGGTTTGCGGCTTGAGGATTATATTCTAACGAGACGCGGATATGGATTGACGGCAAAATGGTCTAAGGATTCCGGCTCACAGTTTATTTTCAACTGAGACGCGGGGCGTTGCTATTGAACATAAACTCCCAGCTGAAAATGCCTCCATATTTTAGGCAGAAAAGCTTATCTATGGTAACAAACACATCTTTGATTCTCCACCCATCGCGGCGTGTCCTTTCAAGAGTTTTTGAACACAAGAATTATATATAGTCCATAGGATTAAAAGAATATGCGATATGCTGCACGAGACTCACAAAATAATTTACCCGCAGTTGAGATGCCAAGCACCCACCGATCCACTTCTGGTTTACCGTGCCAAGTAAGTGATTTGGAGATTCCGACATTTACTCTCTGTCGCTCGGAGTTTTATTTCGGTTGTTCCGACTTCATCCGTAAATCTGCCCCCAGCTGCCACAAATGTTCCTAATCCCTCCAAAACAAACCAAAACAAACAAAATTGTTAGTATGTTGAGGTGAAGTAACCACTTCTAAATATAGAGTAGATTACGTAGAATTATCAACATATATCAGCGATGCCAGTCATCGATGCCACCAGTTAATCGATGCAAGGTATCTTTTAGTTTTGGGAAATACATTGTTTCGGTTTTGCCTGCAGTCTCCGACCATCGCAAAACTCCGCATCAACGCCGCGGATAGACACCCAATATACAGGCCTCAACATGGTATATAAATGTATAAATATGTGTTTTTGATTAGCCTCATTATCAAAGACGCATATTAGTTCCACCTATCGCGTCGATTTTATCTTACCTCCCCTAGAACGTGCCATTTTATTAAAGCAGAAGTAATTTGCATTATATTTTCATTTTTTCAGTTAGTTTGTTGCTTTTGTATTTCTGAGAGCTTGTATGTTTTCACTTTCAGAGAGAAAGTGTACACAAGATCTTCTTCGGGTAGAGTTTGGCCAACAGACGATTATACGGTAAGAACTGTCGAGTTAAATTGCGATAAAACCTTCAGTTGGCGTCGGAAGTATCCGAAAGCAATGGGAGCAGTGGTATCAAAAACGGAACTCAACTGCAGTTAAAACTAGAAGTCCTGTCACGAACTGCGCGCTTATTCAGGCATAATTTCGCGTAGGAATTGCGCGCAATTGCCATATCGAATGGCATCTCTAGCACGGCGGGTTCTCCTGGTTACTTATAGCAAACACAGGCAATGTTTCTGCCAATGGACCTCCGGGTTACCCGGAGGTCCATTGGTTGAAACTTTGTTTGTGCACAGGCCATATGTACAGAATTTGGTAGCCTTACTATGATCATAACGCGTAGATTAACGCGCAAATCGACGTGCTATTTGTGCACATTTCATGACACGACTTCTAGTTTTAACTGTACGGGTATGAGTTTAGACCGGTTGTTTACAACGTCTCATAAACTGTAATGCGACCCCTAATAATACTGACGTGATATAAAGGGATTGCCATTAGATAGATTAGTTGGTATGGTGGCAGATCATTTATCTCTAGGCGATGGGTGCCATACACCCGGGATCGACACCAGTCAGGGCCACCTTCCGAAAAAAAACTTAACAGTTTTCATGTAGTTCAGTGGCGCCTTTGCAGGACTGTACCTCGTGGAATTCCAACTTGACATAGGTGACATACAGTACGTGGAGTGTGTATTATTACTAAATCACCCGCAGAGTGGAGATTCCACCCAAGCAATAATTGCAAATTTGTTGCAAAGCATAACAGGCACAAGCAAAGTTTCAGCCAATGGACCTCCGGGTTATACCCGGAGGTCCATTGGCTGAAACATTGCTTGTGTTTTTAGTGGATATATACAAAATTTGACAGTTATAGTTTGGGTGATAACTCCACTCCGCGTGTGGTTTAGTTACAATCCACTCTCCACGTACTGTATATATAAAAACACAATATATATTCCGATAAAACAAATTTGTGTCACGTATGCTGAATCTGAGATATACAAGAGCGTAAAGCGAAAGAATTTCGTCTGTATTAAGCCCAATCAGCACAGCAAAAAAAATAACAATTTCCACCTAGCTTTCGGTCCTACGAAGACCTTCTTCGGGGTACAGTCACAAAAAGACAAAACACAAACAGACAACGAAGGAAATGAAATATGGGGATAAAAGCTCTCGTAAGCCAAATTCTGACTAAATGGGGGTGGAATACATATACAGTACCGCACATACATTTGAATGGGGTAAGAATTGCAGCACTCGATTGCTTTGGTCCAGGATATCACTCGAGTTGTTACCCAGCCAACCAACAGTGATGTCCTGTTAACAATCCCTCGATATCGTGAGCGAAAACAATCGATTGTGATAATTCGTAACCCATTCAAACGTATGTGCAGTTCTGTATGTATCGCACATCGCCCATGTAACAACCAGTCCACACGAAAATTGAACTAACATCACTTTTCAGCTGGAAAATTGCTGTGTTTCCTACGTTGCCAACAGGACATCACTGCTAGTTGAGGGGTACCAACCCTAATTTGCTTTTTAATTTTTACGACATGAATGGTCGAAATCAATCGATACCGATCGGTATTACAGTCACGATGATCAACTTTCAAATATTGACTAAACAGCGGGGAATAACGGCAAGAAAAAGTGTTTAAACAGCCAATAAGTCTCCATCGTTATATGGCCAACTGTGGAATGTATTTGTCAAGGAACAAGCAGTCAGAATGTTATTTTTATTATTTATTTTTTTCACTCAAATCGCATAGTTTAAATATCCAGGGTAAACAAATCTAAATGAAGAACTTGGAATTTCCAAGCGATCTCGACTCCGGTGCATTCGAACAATGATTGACGTAATTTCTTTAGAGGGGTTATTTCTATGTTTAGGTTGAAAATAAAATTGAACGTGTTTTGTATCAACACATGTGCGATACAACTTTGTTTTTATCGTACGGGCGGGACAGTGGAAATCCAGTGTTTTGCATTAATAGGTGTGTGATAAAAAAAGAAATAAAAAAAACGTGGTGAAAGTGCAAAGCGAAAGGTAAAAAAGTACTGAAAGACAAACTTTGAAAAGTATATTAGTAATTAGTAACGCCTAACTCCAAAAACCTGATGTCAACATACTCTTCAAAAATTAAAATGAACTAGAATTTTGAAATTTTAGAGCAATGTCAAGATACTCTCATGTTTTAATTAAAGTATGAAAACTGGATGAATTTGAAAAAACAGTGCAAAATATAAAAGCCATCCAACCAATCGACCCAACAATGAGAGTAAAAAGGTCCGTCGTCTTTTAACGCATAAAGTCGCACGATGGGGAGTAATTTTTGAATTTGGTATTTTTCTGGCTTGAGCGAAACCGCACGATGTCCTCATCTCTGGAGTAGTGTCATTTAGGGCTTTTTATTCACTGTTACGGATGCAAGAATGCGATTAGCCCTTTACCTAACGAATCGCCCGCATCCGCCACGTAATATGCAAATTGAGCAGTTGAAAAAATTAAATTTTTCAAATTATTTCAACAAAACCATATCATGTGACCCCTCATTGGAACGAGCTCATTGAGCTCGTTCCAATGAGGGGTTACATGATATGGTTTTGTTGAAATTTTTTGAAAAATTAAAAAACATGGTATTTAAAATAATAAATTTTGATATCGTCTGCGTTGGATAAAGGGTTAAATAAAACTTGCATCTTAAATATTTCTGAAACGATCAGTGCCACGATATGTCATAGATAAAATAATGTGCAGATTCAAGCACGGGGCGTCGCGAAGATGATCGATTTAGGGGTTGTGTTGCATAAACCTAATTTGTCCCGGTTGTGATAGCTGAAGTCCGAACTGTCATAAATTTCTACTTCATCGGCAAGGCATTGGAAGCATGGTTTGGTAATATAGCAGGAATATAGGTTGGTAGGTCGGGATTACAGTAAAAACACTCAAGATTTCTTTGAACTTTATTAGTAAATAAATAAAACATACCTGCAATCGTGACGTAACTTCTTATTTAATTTGACAGTATCGTACCGTCGCTCCATGTTGTCATGCCGGGCCAACCGACAGCCCAAATCGGGAAGAACAGACCACCATTTGTACCACCGATTGTGTGTGTCCAGGCATCTGATTTAATTTTATAAGAAAGTGCATGATTACTATCAAGTGACCATCGATATCTTAGACTCCAATCCTGACGAAAATAAAATTCCCCGGCTTGAAAAATCCATATGGAAGTTTCGTTCGCCTAATAGGCGATACCCCTGATTCGAGATGAAGAAAAACAAATAAATACATATAGCATTTGACATTCAATGTGGTCGCAGATCTTTGATCTGTCGTTGGGTTGGGAAGAAGTAGGAAACTCTTAATCATATCTCGACCCGGTCGTGCGACACGTACATCGGTTGCTCGATATCGTATCCATATTCCAGTCTTGTGGAAGAAACACAAGCTTAATTGGCATATGATTTTCAATATTGCCGCATTTCTCTCTCTGTCGACAAGAGTGATTCTAAAGATTAGTGAAGAAGGCGTGCAGATAACTTCAACAGAGTCACAAATGAATCGCAATTCAGTCGAAATTATCTATCTCCTTTTAAAATGTCTGGGGTGTATAGGTGTATCGACGTTCGTATTATCAGAAGTACTCAAACTGAAGCCACGCTTATCGCCAGTAGTATATCATGTATCCGGACGGCCCCCATCAGCATGTAAAACCTGTATGACAAGAATCCACAAATAGTCCAGTAGTACAATACCATAGGTACCCTCGAATACCCTTATTATTAGTTACACAGTTTGTTGGTGGCTTCGCTCTAGTCCAATATGAAATTAACGGACACCAAATATACCATATTAGGCCACCAACAAACTGTGTAATGAATATATCTTACCGACTGCTTCATCGATGCACAGAACTAATAACAACAGCGATCAAAATTAAATGAGAGAATTCTCACAATGTGTTCACGTGTCTTTGCCCTGTTACAATTTATGGGAGAGTGCCTACAGGCACTCTCCCATAAATTGTAACAAGGCAAATTCATACATACCAAACAGTTTCATTTCGAAGGTAACATGACACACATCCACAGAATTTGAAGCCTTTTAAGTTGCCTACCCTGCACTTCAGACCAAATGTGGGCTTCCAACACTCAATCTTTCAACTTGAAGCGTTTATTGGCTGCCGCCGTTTTGAATAATCAATGAACAAAGGGGAGATTGCCCATAGCTGTCGGCGTATATTGATGTTGACAGGCAGTATATGGTTTTATATGCAGTCTGCATGTGACGTCTTTGATCCAATGACATTCCCAGATACTAGTAACAGGTAAGATATATGCAAATGTGATGTGCGCACATTGTGCATTATCACATCACCACATACCGGCACATCCTATATGCCGCCTGTAATGTGTATATATTATGACAAAATGTGTACTAACACACAAGCACATTCCTTCAATCACCGGACATGCGTTCCATGGAATTCCTTTCTATCTATTCTTCCATAATCCCTTTTTCATCGTATGTGCCTATGTGCTACCTGTAATGCGTAAAAAATTGTGACATAACATGTTATTACATATAAGCACATCTCGCTACGATCACTTCCACTAGGCCTATGCGTTGTATTAATTGATACAGTCTTGGGTGAATGGTAATATATAATTGAGCCAAGATGTGACCAAAGGCAGATGTCGATACAAAATCGGGGGTAGCTACTAGGCTTGTAGTAGAGCTACAAGTCAATAGTAATGGAACAAGGTAGCAATGGAACGAGACTGCAATGATGGGTAAGCGACTATAGAACTGGATGAATACAAAGAGATAAATGATAGGGCAGATAGTTGAAGACAAGATTGAAGTAGACTGTAAGACTACGTGAATAGGAGCTTGGAATCCCTTTACGAAATCCCACTTACGGAATCCTACTTATAGAACAGAATCCCTTTTTGGCCGTATGTGCCTATGTGCTGCATGGGATGTGCACACATTGCGCATAAGCACACAAACACATATCGGAACAACCAGCATGTGCCAATGTGCTACGTATAACGTGTACACTAGAACAAAAAAACGTCTGGAGTCGTCGGAATACTTTATAAGGAGATGGGAGAAGTCATAACATAGCTTGTAGATACATAGGAAGAAACCGAGGATTTAGTGGGAAATCCGAAAGAATTAAAACAATTGTCGAGTCTATTTGTTGGGAACTAGTTGTACTCCCACTGAATCTACGCGCTTTATAGCACTAAATGCTACTCTTATATGCCCAAAGATGGGAAAATCCAAATCCTTTTCGACAGTTTTGGAAGGATTTTGGTGATATGGAAAGGTTGTCGGGTTGGTTGTGACAGTTAGATTTGCCCCTATTCATTCGATCACATCATATAGCAATACTTGCTACTATTATAAGCCAAAATGGGAGATGAATAGCAAATAAAATCGTTTTTTTTGTGATTTGGAGCGATTGTTGGGTTGTTTGTGGTAATTCTACGTAGTAGACGAACCGGGAAACTACTCCTGTTTAATCTAAAACACCCTCTGAACACACCCATCTCCTTACGGGCCCATACCAATCTCGTGCTACCATATAAAAGAAGATGGCATCCTCCAGTATACAAAATCGACGACGTATCACCCTAACAACACTCGTTGTGCATGCGCACTAATACAACGTATCACTATGGCAATGACGTCACAACATGTCCACCTACGAGGGCTACAATGACGAACAAACATGGCGCCACTGGGTCACGTGACACGACGTCTCTTCCGAGGTCATGCACCGAGGTCCTGCACCGAAGTCCTGCGGATGGGGGTCGTCCGAGTACATGATATACTACTATCGTCATTGAAATTATTTTCTTATATTTTCACCAGTAATGGTCGGATGTTTTCAAATCTGTGATAAAGGGCTATTTGTGGTTATTTCTTGAATTTGATCTTGAAATGTTTGTGATCATTGGAAATATCTTGGTTGCCCGCTTCGTCGTGAATAGGGCCGATTAGTGGAGGTGTTGGAATGCTAATTGTCGTGAATAGGGCCGATTAGTGGAGGGTTAGGAATGCTAATTGTCGTGAATAGGACCGATTAGTGGAGGTGTTGGAATGCTAATGGTCGTGAATAGGGCCGATTAGTGGAGGAGTTGGAATGCTAATTGTCGTGAATAGGGCCGATTAGTGGAGGTGTTGGAATGCTAATGGTCGTAAATAGGGCCGATTAGTGGAGGGTTTGGAATGCTAATTGTCGTGAATAGGGCCAATTAGAGGAGGGGTTGGAATGAAAATTGTCGTGAATAGGGCCGATTAGTGGAGGTGTTGGAATGCTAATTGTCGTGAATAGGGCCGATTAGTGAAGGGGTTGGAATGCTAATTGTCGTGAATAGGGCCGATTAGAGGAGGGTTTGGAATGCTAATTTGTCCTGGCTGTGATGGCACAAACTGATTATTTTCCAACTACATCATGAAGGCATGCTTTCATCTTTCAACGAAGGCATACCTTGATAATATAGTTGGAGTATTAGTCAGATGGGATAACTGTTAACTGGTAGAGTTCTGGAAGCCCTTATTTTGGCTTTATTCTGAACTGCAGGTACCCCAACTTGAAAGCTCATGTTCAGTGGCTGTGCTTTGTGTTATCTTTGAAGTGATATCATTTAGTCTGTAAGGGTTTGCCTTGTTACAATTTATAGGAGAGTGCCCAAAGGCACTCTCCAATAAACTGTAAAAAGGCAAATACATGTGTACAAGATTTGATGGTCAAAAATAGCACTCTACCAATTAAAAGACTCAAGACTTCTTGAAAATTTATCAATGAATATACAGGATATCTAGCGTGTTTGAGTGGATACCGAAAATTATCTCATGCGTGACCGAGTCAAATGTTTATAACAATTTCTCTCGGTCACAAGCACTCTAAAACACGAGGTTTCCTTTTTATTATACGCTTTTTATAAGAATCTGACAATTCCATCCGTTTCAACCTTGAATTGATGCATGGAAGTAAACAGCGCATTGTATCATTGATAAGCATAAGTGATTTGATCGATACTCGGAACAGATAGCGTCCTGCGATCTGATTCAGTTTGCGGGTTTCTAGACCAAACATGGCCTGAAAGTCCGTAATATAAGTTTTTGGTTTGGTACGTCCCTTGGAAAGACATTTCTTGCATCAATTCACGGTGAATGCGTGTTTAATTATTGCCAGAAATGATCTGTATCCACTCAAAAATACTAGATTTTCTTTTCATTATACGTTTCTAGAACAAATTGATCATTTCCAGTGATAATTTGACTCGTATTCACTTTGACGTGATGCTTTTAAAGCCGCCATTTTGATTGGTACCGTGAAAATGAAAATGTCTATATCTTCACAGTGGGGGATACGATTTCTATCTTTCCGCAGTTTCTTCGATAATCTATCGTTTAGCGTATAATAAATGAAGTATACATACATGCACACATTTTGTAGAAGTCGTGACACAACTATTATTGAATCAATTCCGTACCAATACTCTAAGTTAGTCATGTTGAATCGTCGAAGACCGAATCCGGTACTACATACCTCATTTTCTATGACCCGACGTGCATGTGACACAAACCCAAATATCAAATCTGGTCTTTTAAGGAAGTACATGGCTAGCAAGAGAGAATCGACATATTAGAGTCCAAATCCTGACGAAAATGACCAGACTGGAAAAAATATCGGAGAGTGTCGCATACTCCTACGCCCTTAGCTACGCTACAGTTTCTTTGCACACTGTTTTCTGTGTAGATGTCGTGTGTGTGTAATATTATAACATTCGTTTTTGCAATACAAGCTGAACGGGTATTTACAATATATCTACAGGACCTTCTATATACTGCTGTCTGCCAGAAATATGGGAATGCATCAAACTCGTGTGATGATCTGCGTAAACTGACAGACATGCGCCAACGCAGGTAAGTTTCTTTAGGTCAAAGATAATCACCAAACACTTTTCTCAAATCCGTACTTATTTCTAACTTGTGTATTAGCGACAGGGCAGGGCACGGCAGAGCAGAGCAAGGTATGGCAGAGCAGGACAGGGCTGGCAAAACTGAAAGGCTAAGTAATCTCAGCATTGATCCAGTGCACAGACACGGTGCCCAAAGTACTTCTGTTAATTAGAACCACATAGTTATCCGATATATTGTGCAAAGCAGATTTTACGAGATATCTCCGTTTTCGCATCAAATGACATTTTTAGGAATTATTGTGGTGTCCAGTTAGGCTGGACACGATCAATCTCGTTCCACGGAAAACTACAGGATGAGTTCTCATCTTCTCAATGTCGACAATAAGGAAATGCATGCAATCCAAAAACTCTCCTGAATCGATCGTTTTCGAATAATCATTACAAATTACTACAACAACCAATTGAGGCGTCTCGTTTGAGCTGGCCGATTTCATCTCGTCAACTCGACGGAATGCAACAACACAGATCAATTGACTGTCGTAGTGATTTGGTTGTATATGACAATTAGTATTTAAACTGATCACAATACATGATAAATCAAATACAACAAGAATTATATTAGCCAAATAACCATTAACAATTTATGGAATCGGGGAATCCCAAATGTCGAACATGAAACTTAAAAGTCAAAACAATGGGGGACAACACTTGAATTTCAATCGGAATCGCTTTCGATAACACAGATTTTCCAATGTTTTGTTTGATTGGAATCTTGAAAATAGTTGTTAATTGTTATTTCGCAAATGTTCAGCACGGCATTTTCAATTAGAAATCGGCTGGAATATTTGTCAACGGAGTTTAACCGTTTACCCAACGAATCGGCCGCATCCGCCCGCGTAATATGCAAATTCAGTAGTTGAAAAAATATGATTTTTCAAAAAATTTCAACAAAACCATATCATGTGACCCCTCGTTGGAACGAGCTCATCGAGCTCGTTCCAACGGGGGGTTACATGATATACTTTTGTTTAAGTGTTTTGAACCATTTGAAAAAAATGATATTTAAAATAATAAATGTTGATATCGTGTGCGTTGGGTGAAGCGTTAATGAGGAGATACTAGTGTTTATGTTGTGTGCTTATGTTCTGTATTCGTCTGAAGGTCACTGGTAGAAATAGTCCGTTCAAGTGCGCCTCGTTTGAGACAGGCATAATAACGATCTGGAAAACTTGACACTCTTGTTTTCCGGAGAGCTG
Organism: Pictodentalium vernedei; assembly: GCA_031216915.1. NCBI lineage: Eukaryota > Metazoa > Mollusca > Scaphopoda > Dentaliida > Dentaliidae > Pictodentalium > Pictodentalium vernedei. The sequence goes on from CM062291.1 coordinate 456,162,745, forward strand.
GATTTGATGGGTTAACTGCAGTGGTATTGAGGGGCTCTTAGTAATGGTCATATAATAAAGTAGGTTTCGAACCGAATCGAATGAGTGAAACTATCCATACCCAAATTATATCTTTAACGTTCACTGGGCCCCATAAAATTGCATGTGTCTTATTGTTACATTTCGTCCCCTGGGTTTCAATGTCGTTTATGTGCCAAAAGACACATTGAACACATTGTAACTCAGGGGACGATTTGTTATCAACAAAGGTCGAAAGATAGACTTAATTATGAGATGTGCCGCATGATCTGCAAACGAAGACATGTACAACAGGTCAGTTACAAAGCTGACTATCCAATGACGCCAATAGCTTAATGTTGCAAAATAGACGGGTCGGGTTAATCCTCTCCAGAAAAGGAAATTGTAAGGAAATGTGCGATGCATCTGTTTGCAATAAATGGGGTAGTGTAAATTCTTTTCAATACGAAGTTCACTAGTCAATGCATCGCCTGTCTCGAATTGACGCCAACTCGAGTTTAAATCTTCCTATATAGCTGCTTTTTGGTGTACAGACATACAGGCACTAGCTGGAACATTTATGCTTTTCAGGCTCCTGGGACATTGGGGTGTTCCTGAGGGTGTTTCGAAACAGGAGCGGCGGAGACTAGGGCACAGAGGGCACGTGCACCCACTTTTTCACCAATTATAGGTACCCGAACGGCATTTTCCGACAAAACATACACAACCCCTATGGTCACTACACATCAGCTGTACATATATGATCACATTGATTTTCAAGATTTTATTGAATAAAAATAGAAAGCTCCAAATGGAGCGGAATATTTCAAAGAACATTTTCAAAGTTATAATTAGCCCTTCGTACCCGAGGGGCCGCTTTTCCGACCCATGGACACGATACTTTATAAATTCATTTAGTCTGATAGTAGGAAAGTGAATGAATGGGAAAGTCCAATCAATATTTTCATCCCTGAGGCTGAACGTTGAAATTATTAATTGGTCTGCCCACAAGTAATGAATATGGCCTCTTCCAACTGCTGCCATTGAATTGATACGGAAGATGCCACCAGGGTTCTAAATATTAAGTAAAAACACAACAAAATAAATACGCTAATGTTAGTGTCTTAAATAAACAGACTGATATCTCAAAGATGGTATGGCCTATGACCTGGGACCAAAACCAAAGAGGTTGAAACTCAATGAATACTTAACTAATGGGTTCAGGTCACCGATGTCACACAGGTGTCATTGAGTGAATATTTCAGACTTGCTGGAACTCACGGTTTGTGACTCCCTAATGCATTCCTGAAATTCATAATGGAGTTTTGACACCTCAATAGTGGGCGAGGCAAAACATATGGAAAGTTGGTCGCGCTCATATCTCAAACAAGGTATTAGCTATGGACCTTGGACAAACATCAAATGAGTCAAAACACAATGGAGGTTCAAAACATGGGGTCATTAAGTACATTTGTCGACTTACTGGGAGTTGCATCTTATGCCCCCAGTGCATTCCCGATATCGTGACCAAAATATTTGAAAATGGGTCATGCTCATATCTGAAGCGTGGTATTACCTATGGACCGGGGATCTTTGAATCCACAATCATTAAGAATTGTTATGGTCGTAGCACGCACACGCTGGTTGGTATATGTATCAGAAAGACCAACTTATTTAGACATTTTTACCATGAACTCTCCTATGTATTTTTTTCCCATTGCCCTTCGCTCAAACCAACATTCGTCATTCTCGTGGTATGAATTTTTGGGAATTTGAAAGAACGCATCACACTCATGGTTTCGTTTCATAAGATATCGTTGAAAACTATTAACAGGGCACATTTTTGTGCCAGTTTCATACATTCTAGGTCCATCACCTTCATCCTCATTCGTTACACCTGTGTGATTTTTTGTTCGCTCAGAAATAGTTTTCGGGATGTATTTTCTTCCAGTGTCATCAGTTTTAACTACAAAATCACAAGCTTTAATTTCTCGAACGTTTTCTCTCCCTCTCCGACAAAAGTAAAATAAAAGCTCAAACATTACTTTATTCAAAAGACCTCTTGGAATGTCCGGATTAAACACAATTGGGTGCTGATATAATTTCCTTAGATCGCCTGAAATAGAATGAAACACTAAGCATCAAAGCAGAATAAACGTTTACACGGTCAATCACAATCGTTTATTGTGATCGAAGATAAATAATATTCAGTGCCCTCTCTAACACTCTTATTCAAAACTATTTAATTGATAGGTCTACAATTTATTTATTTATCCATGTTTATGATAACTTTCAACATACATTGCTCCCCGTAATTTATCTATTCATGTTTATGATAACTTTCAGCAAACATTGCTGCCCGTTATTTATTTACTTTCTCTCACAACTGTTCTTATGTGTCTCTTGTCGATTTGAGTAATAAACAACACTCGTCTATTTCATGTAATTAACAAGACTGTGTATTTATACGAGAACAAATAATTACAACACCACTGTCTATTGCAGACACTGACTTGTTCACTTTCTAGTTTTGTTGTGTTTTATTTTATTATGTATTTTTTATAGTTGCCTGGCGGAATGGTTTTTTTTGTGTCGGACTGTTCCTTTTCCGTCTTCTCTTGTTTTCTTCAACATGCTGTCGAATACACGATTAGGACCTTTGGGAGCTGGGTCTGTTATTATATCAAAGTGTCTCTCATGTGGGGGTTCTTGCAAATATCTTCTTATTCCTTGACGAATGGCACAAATACTGCTTTTGGAATACAAATCACCATCGCGATTTCTAACGTTTGTATAAAAGTCTTTCAATAGTTCCGTTAATCTTCCAACATCTAACGTTTCAAATGCACCATTCCTTTTTGTGTCAGAACAGAACTGCCGGAGAATATTGACAGCATATTTGGTTAAACTAACAGTCTTTCGGCTCTGATGTTGTTCAAGAAAAGAATTAACATTCTCGTTTGCGAATCTCGAAACGCTCATTTTATTTCTATTCGTCTCCACATTTGCCGTCTGCTCAGAAGAAAAGGGGAATCCCCTCGGGATTCTGTTTGCGATGCGTGCGCACTATTGCATGACTCCGGGCACTATGCTTGACTCCGGGCACTATGCTTTCATAGTCCCTATCAATACAGCCAATGAAAATACGGGGATTTGTCACGTGATGTACTAAATATCGATATAGTTTATTTCATATTCTTCTTTCCCAATTTTCAAACAGAATCGAATTTAATGATCACAATCAATTTTATTTCTATAGTTTATTCAGATTTTATTACTTTCCAAAGTGTGATTTACTGGTATTTCCGGGTTTGATTATAAACGATAACTTCACAAGTGAATTATGCAATCAACAATTGTGTCATGTATCCGTGCGCGCAAACGAACACGCTTTGCCGTATGTGTAATGGGGACTTCATTGTTTTTTTAGCACTTTTCCTAACATGAAAAGCAGACGACACTTGCAAAAAAAAAAAAAATATTGAGTAACTATTATTTTCATTTTTTGTCTCAAAAACATAGGTTATGACCCCTCATTGGAACGAGCTCAACGAGCTCGTTCCAATGAGGGGTCATAACCTATGCTTTAGAGACAAAAAAGGAAAAAGTAATGAAAATTAATTGGCGATTTTTGAGAATAAAGTTGGTCGGTTTTGGCCGTTACGTTAGGTAAAGGGTTAAATAATATAATTATCGTTACGAATGAAAAGTAATAAACAGAGTAATCGCTTGACTGGACTGGTTACGTGAAATAATTCATTTGAGGCGAGGGACTATATTGTAAAACACTCGTGTTTGTACAACGTCCCTCACCTCGAATGAATTATTTCACGTTACCAGTCCAGTCAAGCGATTACTCTCTATTTAGTTGCAACCGGACTATTAGTAGTTATTAGATGACGCATTCAGGTCATAAATGAAGCTGTCACATTGCTAAAATTAAAGTCTACAAGGTACAGTTGAAACTAGAAGTATTGACACAATTAGCGCAGGAAATGCATGTTAGTTAACACGCTTTTACTGCAGAAGAATGAAGCAGTCTAAAACACACAAGTTCGTTTGCGCTGTGCACTGTAAAATGTATTGCGCTATTAGCGAGGTCAGCAGTGAAATCACAACCCGAACCGATGAGACAGAAGGAATCTATTGAGACTACACCATGTGGAGGGTCGAATACTACTAAATCGCTGTGCGATAGATTTTTTCATTTGGAAATTAATTAAAATATCTTAGGAAACAACACAAAAAGGTCTTGTAAACTTATATCACATGGACTACCGGGTTGTTCTCGGTGGTCCATGTGATGAAAGTCTGTAAGTGATTCTTGTGCTGTTATGAACGATTATAAATACTTCTCGAGTTGAGTGTACATTGCTCTGCGATTAAGTAATAATCCACTTTATTATACTCTAAACGACAGATTATCGAAAAAATGCGGAAATACTGAAATCGTATACCCCACTGTGAATATATATAAATTTTCACTTTCACGGTATCAATCAAAATGGCAGCTTTAAAAGCATCACATCAGTGGGAATACGAGTAAAATTATCGCTGGAAATGATCAGTTTGTTCTAAAAAATGTATAATGAAAAGAAGATTTAGTGTTTTTGAGTAGATACCGATCATTTCCAGCAATAATTCAACACGTATTCACCTTGAATTGATGCACGAAACCCGCCAGCTGAATCAGATCGTAAGACGCTACTTGTTCCGAGTATCGATCAAATCACTTCCCGTTAATAAATGCGCTGTTTACTTCCATGCATCAATTCAATGTTCGAACGAGTGTATTTGTCGATAGAAAGGATCAGATTCTTATAAAAAAGCGTTTAATAAAACTAAAATCTAGTGTTTTTGAATGGTTACAACAAATTATCTCACTCGTGACCGTGAGAAATGGTTATTATTACGAACAGCAAATATTTGTCTTGGTCCCTCATGAGATAGTTTTTGGTATCCACTGAAAAACACAAGATATGCTCTATCTATTCGTTCTGTATGGGATTGAAGTTTAATATTTATGTATCCCAGTAGAGGTTTACTACTATATAATTGTACAGAGTTGGGCACCATTCGGAAACTGAGTTACGCTAATGGTTTAGCTTGACGGAAACAAAAGTACACCTACCCAACGCGCGCTTTTACTTCAAAATAGTGCCCAATACAGTCACGTGACGTCTAGATTCAACTGTACACTATCTGCGTGTACAGCATTGGCGTAAACAATTACTAGAGAAAATGTGAGTATGTTTGAAAATAATGAACTGTTTTTATGTACTGTTTCAGCCAAAATTTTCTGAAAATGAATATTTACTTCGAAGATTTGAACTACGAAAGGGTAGAGGAAAATCCATCATACCAGGTGGGATTTTTATTAAATCAACTCTGTACATAACGGGTTACTGTAGGTTTGGCTACCTAATCATTAAATAATTTGTCATATCCTGTTTTTCCCATTGGGTGTGACATATGACGCGGCGAATAATAAGTTTTCATTCAAACTCGAATCTCTGAAAAATGTCCGAAAGCAAATCCAGTTTCATGTTGAATTCACTTCCCAATTATTATGATACAACGACTGACTGTCTTACCAGTGCTGTCTATCTCATATGTGTATCCAGTATTAGAACACGTACTGGCGAGAGACTGTTTCGTACTGTCTGAAAAGTTGAGCAGCTTCTTCATATAACAAACAAAGGTAGTGTTTACAGACACTATGGCATGTTCAGGTGCATCGACTCCAAGCACAACAAACTTCCATTCTTCAGAACCGTATAGGACGCATTGACATTCACATCAATGGAAGCAATAGCGTTGAATGCACCACTACGAAAGGGTGTTTAGGAATTTCCTGTTCTTAATATTCTAGCGGTGACACTTCACTCCGCAGTTGTCTTAGAAGGGAGAGAAGGTTCAAACGAGAACTTATCATGTATCGCCACGGTGAACGAGTAAAAAGCCATATATCGTCCCCTGGGTGGAATGTGGTGACATCATTGCAGATGCCGCCCTTTTCCACTCAATGAACGGCATGCTGTGCGAACTAGACATAACACGATCGCCATTATGGCTTCAAATGACGTATTCTATTCATATTTTGCGAATGAACACCCTCTATACATGGACATAATTTGTACATGAACGAAAAATGTGTACGTTATTTGTTTATTTTTTCATTGGGAAGCAGAAACACTTGTAATAGTATGGATCATATCAAGATGCACACATTTAGAGGGTAAATGTCACACTCTCTAATTTATTACCATTGATTAAAGGCAAGTAAACCGGGGGTATACAGCGCGTCGATCATAGATGTACAACATGTCAACGCAACAGTTACTTTAAACCAGTGCTAACTGCTTGTGTCAGGATGTTAACTTAGGGATCCCAAAAGCTACTCGCCATTGTTCAGTGGTTCTCTCCGGGTACTCCGACTCCATCGCCCATAAAATTGTCTGTCATATGATCGAAGGTGCTGAAAATGCCGTTAAACCCTAAAGACCAATAACACAAACTTAAAACTACGTATATTTGACCTTTTATGTATCAAATATAAAGATCGGTAGGACGTGATCCTTAACAAAAGGTGAAGAGTTGAGTACGACCGCCGAGGACTGGCCCCTTTCCAATGTGAGCAGAGTATGTCATTTGGAGCCATAATGACAATCGTGTTACGTCAAGTTTGCACAGCATGTCGTCCATTGAATAGAACAAGGCGGTATATGTAATACTTCAGCATTGCAGATACATAGAATATACCCACAGTAGCTTGGAGTATCAAATGTTCACCTCGAGTTGTGAAGTGGTGTTAACCGCGAGCCTTTGGCGCGCGGTTAACACCACTTCACCACGTGTGGTGAACATTTGGTACACCAAGCTACTTTGGGCATAGTTTATTTATACCATGATCGTCAGATTAATAAGAGATTAAATGTTAAGTAAATCAATATTCGCACGTGCGAATCTGTTTGGTTTACAGGAGTACCGGTTGGGCGCTACTTTCACTGGCAATTTTATCGCCGAAACGAAATGGAAAACGAGCAAATTACGGGACCTTTTTCATTTTAATAACATAATAACATACTATTTCGATTTATGGATGCTTTATTAACATGAGACAACTTATGTTTGTTAATGTTTGGAATCTTACATTTAGGAATTTTCTGACCAAATTTGTGTTATCCAGCTAGGGCTGGATACGCTCAATTTCGTTCCTCGGAATGTCGATAATAATAGTCCAGGCACATTAGACATAAAAATGAGAAAGTAAGGAAAAAAATCGGAGAAAGCTGATTTTTTTATATGTTTCCGGGACATACATTGCGGATAAAGTGTGAAAAGTCCCCGCGAATCCGAGTTGAGCTTTTTTAGTTATAGCGTTTTTTTGATGAAAAAAAAAAATTAAAAAAAAATTCGACCCAGCTCCATATTTCTCATTCTTATTCGCCTTAATAGGGTGAGAATCATAAATATCGTGCTGAATTATATTGAGAATACGTATCCCCAACAGAAAATGCCAACTTTGTACCAATCCTCACACTCAATGGTGAAATATTCACGAAAATGTACAAAATTACGAAACAAAATTTATTGTTTTCATACACACAACGGTACACAACGTCCATTAAATCAAATCTACGACTACTTTGGGAGTTAAATTATATATCAAAAATTGCAGAAAAGCAGTGGCTTTATAATGATATATAACAATAGTCATTTATTCCATAATGAACTGGTGAAACGTGTGAAATATTAACCATACCCCCTAAACTCAAATTCAAACGGCATCGACTTTTCTCATTCAAATACCGTATTATAGCATCATTGTTTCAATTTTCATGTTCGACTAAATCACATAATGTGGTGTTCGCCTACACTCAAGATGCATTGGCATGTAATGTGTGCACGCCCTTGATGTGTATATATCAAAGCAGTGGAGATTGTGTCTTCGTCAGATAAGTTGACAAAAGTTTTCGTTAGACTCGGCGGCTTCCATATGATTATGTCATATTTAGGGGCAATTGGTTCGATCATGGCTGGTAGCGGCTTGGATGAACTTTGGGGGACTGTTTATGCTGGTGGGTCAATCCATCATTTGATCAGTGGTCATGCATATTCAAGAGCAGTTCGTGCCCATTTGCTAACACAAATTGCCATTACAAAACTTGTGTTTGAAGAAAGCCGAACACTAGATAACATAGACTGCACAGAAGTCAATGAAATATTCTGTGGTCTTGCCAGAGGTGACTGTACAACAGCTGACGCTGTCAATCAAGAAAGTGTCAACCATCTACTGTCAAAATTACACGAACTGCTCCAGAATGCGTCCGTAGGACGCACAGGAAAGCTTTGGGTACAATACTACGAGCAAATAGTCTTCTCCAGTTGTTCTTGAGAGCAGAGCGCACAGGCGACTGGGAACTCCACACATATTGTGTTCGCAATATGATTCCAGTATTTCACGCAGGTGGTCATTTTGCATACGCAAAAAGTTCTCATCTCTATTTGCAGCAGATGAATGAGCTAACAGAAATAATGCAACAGGATGATTTGAAGTTGTTCACTGAGAAAGGTTACTTTACCATAAGGCGCTCAGATAAATTCTGGGACGGGATATATTCTGATCAGACCATAGAGCAGTGTTTAATGAGAATGTCCAAGCTCCCTGGTGGTCTCACACATGGCAGGGGAATAACCGATAGCACTGTTGCGAAATGGATACATGGACTACATCTTTGCCTTCCGATATATAATGCTCTCGAAAATTTTGTTCATGTTCACACTGGTCATGGCGAACAACATCGGGATCTCCGTCAAAGTTCACAATTGACTGATGCCAATGATATCACCAAGTTATTGAACTGGCTCAGAGTGCATTCCCCTTTCAGAATAGAGATCCACTACAATTAGTCTCTATAGTGACCGGGCTTGTGGCCGACGAAACTGTGAACTGTGACCAAGTTCGCAAAATTGGTGAATGTTGCGTATCGAATGTTGTAAGCAAAACATTCAACAGCATCAAACTACGACGTGTTGACACTGTGAAGTCTTTCGCATCGATGGCAAATAGCATCAAAGTCCGTGGAAGTAAGGTAGTGATTGACCCCACAATTCTGTTCAACCGCATCACATGAGTTATTCAGTCACAAGCAGAGATGGAAGAGTATCTCAAATATGAACTCGCCCCGAAACCACCAGCATTGTTTGATTCTGCTGGAATGAGGAAGACACAGAAAAGCACGCTCGGTAAGATCCTCAAAACATACTGTTCCGAGCAAACTAAAATCCCGGAACATTCTCTGTTTGTTGTAGATGGTGGATTTTTATTGAGGGCAGTTGTATGGCCTAAACAGTCGTCATATATGGACATATGTACATCATATTCCAATTATCTAGTGAGACATTTTGGGGCGAACGTCGTGGTTGTTTTTGATGGTTATGATTGTACAATGTCGACAAAGGGCATGGGACAAGCCCGTAGATCTAAAGACAGGTATTCCATTGATATCAATATCTCACCCGAGTTACCAGCCACCACACCCCAATCCGATTTCCTTGCAAATGCCAAGAACAAAACCCAACTGATCGATCTTCTAATGCAGGAGCTATCTGCTGTCAATATTCAGTCCAAGCAGGCCGAGGCTGATGCTGATGTACTGATAGCCGAAACTGCACTTGACATCGCTCAAGATGACAACAATGTTGTCGTTGTGGGAACAGACACATACTTGTTAGTCATTCTTACCTCTCGAGTTCAACCGGGATGTAATATTCACATGATGTATTCCATTACCCCAAACTTACTAGTTTCAGTTAGTGAAATAGCAACAAAAATGGGTGACCATAGAAGCAACCTCATTGTAGCACATTCTATAAGTGGTTGTGACACTACTTCTGCACTCTTTCGAGTTGGTAAGAAGAAAGTATTCAGTACAATTGTCTCCGATGTTACTAGCGACTCACAACAATATGTCAACACAATTTTGGCGGATGACAGTACACCAAGTGCAGTAGCCGCTGCCGGGGAACAATTTTTCCTGATCTTATACGGGAGTAAAACTGTTTCCTCTCTCGACCAATATAGATATGTCACTTACAAGCGTCATGTAGCAAAATCTAAACTGAATAAACCCATCGACCTAGCCTCACTCCCACCAAGCAGCGATGCTGCACAACAACATGTCTACAGATGTTATCTCCAGGTCCAACAATGGCTGGGCACTTCGCTTCCTCCGACGGATTGGGGGTGGTCGCTAGACAATGGACTTCTTGTACCGACTGCAGCCACAAAGCCATGTGCCCCCGATAACCTACTGAATCTGATCAGTTGTGGTTGCAAGAGTGCTTGTACAAAAAGGTGTGGGTGTAAGAAGGCAGGACTCTCTTGCTCAGGTTTGTGTAATTGCAGTTCGGATTCTTGTAACAACCACAGAAACACTGTCCTGTCGGAAATTTCTGAGTTCGATGAATAATATGTATATAGGTCATGTCATTTCTGTATATAGCGTTGATAATAGTCAATGTAACTTAATCCATGTTGATTGATTTGTACATTCTGTAAATATTATTTATTGATTTTTGTACATTCTGTAAATATTATTTATTGATCTAATGCTGCCAGACACAGACGTGTCTGTTCGGTCCCAAGCCCGAAAATAGTTGAGTTCTCATGCTGACGAATTTTATGCCAAAAGGGGAACTCGGCCAGAAGCAGAGGGGTCTTCCACAATGTCTATTTTGTAAGCAATGATAAAAGTCTTCAAATGGTGGTGGATTTTTTATCGTCTGTCCAACTAACATCCCGTTCTGTACTACGACCCTTTGGGCAAATCCGTTAGGAAATACGTCATTTTTTGCGTAAATCCGATACTTTTTGTGAATTTTCAATAATTTTTCGCAGAAATTGTCAGAGAATGCACATTTTCCTCTAGGTAAATGTATATTAGACATTATGTAGCTCGAAATACGCGTAAACAAAAAATACAGTTGGATCAATTCGAGGTTACAAAGTTCGTGCGATTTTTTTTTGATTTTTTTCAAACGCGTTTTCGAAAAAAGGCAGTAGAAAAAAAAGCTCAACTGGGATTTTAGGGGATTTTTGTCTAATCGTTCAGTGACATGTACTCGACATTCCCTGAAAAAATCAGCTTTCTCCGATTTTTTTCCCTAGTGAAACCTAATGTTCTTGGGCTATAAAATAATCTACGGAATCCAAACTCTTCCGGGATTCAAATTCGCTGATTAATTCAGATGGTTTCGAACCGAATCGAATCAGTGTGCAGATTCGAAACTGGATGGAATCTCGAATATTCGCAGTACCCTACTGTGATATACGACCAGGGGTCTTGAGAACATACAATATGTCGTTATGAAGCGTTCATGCTTCTTTCTTTTTATGAGATAGCGCTTACGTACTTCACAAACGTTAATATTTCCCTTTAACACTTGAGCTGCCGAAAGCGACAATTGTCACCATTTTTGATGATTACCAGTACGTTCGGGAATTCGTAGATCTAACCTACCATCTGATTAATTATCTCTGAACCCTTTGCAGCAATTAATCAGATTATAGGGTTTCAAGTATGTCATAAATCTTATTAAACTCCTCGCATACAGAGGTACATAGGGTTCCTCAATATATGGCTAAGGTTGACGTGGTCGTAAACGGGTTAATGTATAAAACGAATAATGCTTGTTGACGTGATATATGTGCTATTGCCTGTTGAATGAAAGAAAAGGTCTTGCTGTCTACAATCTTGATCAACATCTGTTTTGTTTTTCAAATCGCTTCCGCACAAAATATTTCCGGTAATAAATATCATCGTCCAACATATTGATTCAAACCAGAACTGAGAATTATTTTGGTAATTGCTGGACACAGGCTTATTACAATTTTTGTCATGTGACTGAATATTTTCCTCTCACGGATTTCTTTCCATACCCACATATGCAATTTTGCAGGTTGAGCATTCAATTATATGAATAGAACGAGTTCACAACGTTTGGATGAAGTGGATGGGATGAGTTAAGATGTGGGTCCGGGCGAATAACGATTTGTCGGTCAAATCTAATCTCGAATCCTTCTAGAAGAAAGGTGCAAAACAAAATGGAATCTTGAATCGAATCCACTTTCCAATAGTTACAATACCACGACGGCTGTCTTACTTCCCAGTAGAAATGTGCGTGCTGTTTAGACTGGGCCGAACCATCGACCCGCAAGTATAAGTAGATGGACCTATCATTTGTTTCTGAAAGGTTCAAAAGTTTACCATCTATCTTAGCAACGGGAATAGATACACATGAGAATTTACAAGGTACATGTATCACCAAAGTGTACGAAGAAAATCCTATTTATCCCATAAATGGCCGTTTATTTGAACAATAAAGGCGTTGGATAAACTTTTGCTTTATTCATCTAGTAGGGTGATAAATTTTCCCAGTAGGTTTAACACTGAAATAATTTATTCCCCTAGTAGCGACGGATTTGTTGACCTCTGGCCTATACCACATTTGTGTAGCATAATTAATAGTTCGATTGTTGATTTCTTGAGATCTTTTTGAAAGTATTACACAATGTCAGTAGCAAACACCACACACTGCTCATATAGTAAAGTATTACACAATGTCAGTAGAAAACACCACCGACTGCTCATATAATAAAGTATTACACAATGCCAGTAGAAAACACCACACACTGCTCATATAATAAAGTATTACACAATGTCAGTAGAAAACACCACACACTGCTCATATAGTAAAGTATTACACAATGTCAGTAGAAAACACCACCGACTGCTCATATAGTAAAGTATTACACAATGTCAGTAGAAAACACCACACACTGCTCATATAATAAAGTATTACACAATGCCAGTAGAAAACACCACACACTGCTCATATAATAAAGTATTACACAATGCCAGTAGAAAACACCACACACTGCTCATATAATAAAGTATTACACAATGCCAGTAGAAAACACCACACACTGCTCATATAATAAAGTATTACACAATGTCAGTAGAAAACACCACACACTGCTCATATAATAAAGTATTACACAATGTCAGTAGAAAACACCACACACTGCTCATATAGTAAAGTATTACACAATGTCAGTAGAAAACACCACCGACTGCTCATATAATAAAGTATTACACAATGTCAGTAGAAAACACCACACACTGCTCATATAGCACACACTGCTCATATAGTAAAGTATTACACAATGCCAGTAGAAAACACCACCGACTGCTCATATAGTAAAGTATTACACAATGCCAGTAGAAAACACCACACACTGCTCATATAATAAAGTATTACACAATGTCAGTAGAAAACACCACCGACTGCTCATATAATAAAGTATTACACAATGTCAGTAGAAAACACCACACACTGCTCATATAGCACACACTGCTCATATAGTAAAGTATTACACAATGCCAGTAGAAAACACCACCGACTGCTCATATAGTAAAGTATTACACAATGTCAGTAGAAAACACCACACACTGCTCATATAATAAAGTATTACACAATGCCAGTAGAAAACACCACACACTGCTCATATAGTAAAGTATTACACAATGTCAGTAGAAAACACCACCGACTGCTCATATAATAAAGTATTACACAATGTCAGTAGAAAACACCACACACTGCTCATATAGCACACACTGCTCATATAGTAAAGTATTACACAATGCCAGTAGAAAACACCACCGACTGCTCATATAGTAAAGTATTACACAATGTCAGTAGAAAACACCACCGACTGCTCATATAGTAAAGTATTACACAATGTCAGTAGAAAACACCACACACTGCTCATATAATAAAGTATTACACAATGTCAGTAGAAAACACCACCGACTGCTCATATAGTAAAGTATTACACAATGTCAGTAGAAAACACCACACACTGCTCATATAGCACACACTGCTCATATAGTAAAGTATTACACAATGCCAGTAGAAAACACCACACACTGCTCATATAGTAAAGTATTACACAATGTCAGTAGAAAACACCACCGACTGCTCATATAGTAAAGTATTACACAATGTCAGTAGAAAACACCACACACTGCTCATATAATAAAGTATTACACAATGCCAGTAGAAAACACCACACACTGCTCATATAATAAAGTACTACACAATGTCAGTAGAAAACACCACACACTGCTCATATAGTAAAGTATTACACAATGTCAGTAGAAAACACCACCGACTGCTCATATAGTAAAGTATTACACAATGTCAGTAGAAAACACCACACACTGCTCATATAATAAAGTATTACACAATGCCAGTAGAAAACACCACACACTGCTCATATAGTAAAGTATTACACAATGTCAGTAGAAAACACCACCGACTGCTCATATAATAAAGTATTACACAATGTCAGTAGAAAACACCACACACTGCTCATATAGCACACACTGCTCATATAGTAAAGTATTACACAATGCCAGTAGAAAACACCACCGACTGCTCATATAGTAAAGTATTACACAATGCCAGTAGAAAACACCACACACTGCTCATATAATAAAGTATTACACAATGTCAGTAGCAAACACCACACACTGCTCATATAGTAAAGTATTTTTGCAAGTTTAGCTCAAGTTTGCTGATGGTAATTTTTATTACCTGGTGAAAGCTTGCGTGGACATCACTGCCCACGCGTGGATTATGACCAGTCCACACCGACTGTAGTGTACTCTAACACTTCAAGCGACATTTTTAGGAATTGTAAAACTGTAGCACTGTGGATGAGTGCTGAATGGATATGTTGATGACTGTGGTTTTAATTTCAATATTTGACATGGTTACTGATAAGTAATTTAATTATTTTTGTGAAGGATGTGCTCTATTTTGCCCTTATTTTTTGAAAAGTTCTCTTATTTATCCCCCAAAAATCCCTTATTTTTTTACAAAATTTGCCCCTAAAAATGCCCTTATTTTTCACAAAAAGGGAACTGAAAGCCTGTGTTTGATGGCCATAGACCGCGAATAACGACTGGTTCGATTTTAAAGTTAAGGTTCTTTTCAAATTATCCGACTTAGGGTGTAAGAATCAGACTTATGTCCACTTTGGAAATCGTAATATGGGACCCGGATATAATTACCCCAATATGTCTGCAGTGAATTACAAATTGGCGATGTTAACTGTTCAAACCAAACTAATCTTAATGTATTTCTTTGCAGCCTGAGCAGTTTTATTCCGATATTGGTGGAGCTATTGGCTTGTGGGTTGGTTTATCAATACTTAGTTTCCTGGAGATAGGCCAGTTGATGTTAGATGTTGCATGCTTCCTATTCATGAAAGCAACAAGGAAATATCGTGATGATAGAGAGGAGCTGAAGAATTCTTTCCGCGACAAGGCCACACGTTGAAAATAAAAATTGGTTTACTCCAAATAATGAACATGAACTCTTCGTATTGCTGTCATTGAAGTGACATGGACGATACCACTAGTGTGTAAAGGGTTAAACGTTTCTGTGATCTACTGAACAGTGGCAAATACTGTTAACTGAACATAAGACTTGTGGCGGTGGTACTGGAGGGATTTCAGGCTTTTGAATTGAACTTGGTTTGTAATATAATGTTGAATGCACAAGACACAAGAGAATTGTCTAGGATCAGCAACCCTTGATTCACAACGCACAAACTAACAGTATTTTTATTTTCGTTTATTTTTTCTACAGTACATGGCCAGTGGATTGTAAGTAAATCACCCGCGGAGTGGAGTTATCACCCAAGCTATAACTTTCAAATTTTGTACATATCGACAAAAACACAGGCAATGTTTCAGCCAATGTACCTCCGGGTTTAACCCGGAGGTCCATTGGCTGAAACTTTGCTTGTGCTGGTTATGCTTTACAACAAATTTGCAATTATTACTTGGGTGGAATATCCACTCTTCGGGTGATTTAGTGACAATACACACTCCACGTACTGTACATGCGACCTGCATAATAAACCCTGTGGTAAGATTTTTCTAGAGCTTCAATGCAGAGCTTATAGAGTTTATAACTCCATTTATGAGGCGACCGCCAAAAATTATGTCACAAGTGGCGCCTCAGTACCGCTTCAGCCCCGAATTTCGTTGTGTTGAACACTCATCTAATCAAGAGTTTCCACTCGAAACGAATTCCGAATCGTATCGGGCAAGGCATTCAAAACCGTATCCAATGTTGAATCGAATACACATCACCATTGTTAAGGTTCGGCGGCGTTCTTACCATAGATGTCTATCTCCTGTATGAATGCCGTATCAATATGCGTACTGGTTAGAAAATGTCATACCATCAAACCGCAAGTACAAGTACAGTGTCACAAATCAATTTTTAGTCGAGTTTTGACGAAGTCAAACTCGACTTATAGACTTTAGTCTGATGAAGTGGCGGGCGGGGAGGGCGGCGGGCGGCGGGTGGCGTAAACAATTGGTTTCCGGGCAATAACTTTAGTTCTATTTGATGCACCTTTACCAAAATTACACCAGATGTTACCCTATAGGAAAGGAAGACACCTATCGATTTCAGAGTCTCGCGCCCCAAGATCAAGGTCACTGTTACTATAAATAGAATATTTTGTGACAAATTGGTTTCCGGGCAATAACTTTAGTTCTGTTTGACGCATCTTTACCAAACTTATACCAGAGGTTACCCAATAGGAAGGGAAGACACCTATTGATTTCGGAGTCTGGGGCTCCAAGGTCAAGGTCACTGTTACTATAAATAGAATATTTTTATGACAAATTGGTTTCCGGGCAATAACGTTAGATCTATGTGACGCACCTTTACCAAACTTATACCAGAGGTTACCCTATAGGAAGGGAAGACACCTATTGATTTCGGAGTCTGGGACTCCAAGATCAAGGTCACTGTTACTATAAATAAAATATTTTGTGACAAAATGGTTTCCGGGCAATAACTTTAGTTCTATTTGAAGCACATTTACCAAACTTATACCTGAGGTTACCCTATAGGAAGGGGAAAAGCCTATTGATTTCGGAGTCTGGGACTCCAAGGTCAAGGTCACTGTTGGTACAAATAGCTTATTTCTTCGGAATTTAATGTCAAAACTTAACTTCTGGATCTGTGATCCTCTTGCTGGATTTTTTAGTATATACCTATGGTATATACCTAACTTTTGTACGATCGTTCCGATGAAATTACTCGTTTTTCGAAAGGATTACGACTTAATAAATTGGGTATGTCAGCACGTGACCGCCAATTATCTATAATGACGTAATCCTCGTGTGTGGGGAGAAAAATCATCTTCGATGAGCCTGAAGGTGGGAATGGGGAAATCTCACCCTCGGGGCAAGATATTTGAACCAGATCTTCGGCAAGCCTCGGGTCTGGTTCAAATATCTTGCCCCTCGGGTGAGATTTCCCCATCCCATCTCCAGACTCATCGGGGATCATAATAGTCCCCGACGTCTTTTCGGAGGACTGTTGTAATCAGCTGCGTCCGTCCGTGCGTCCGTAGTGATAACTACATTCTGGGTTATCGAATCAAAAACAAATTTGGTGTATATGTCCATCACTCTTGATTATGAGAATTCCGAATATCGGCTGGATCCGATAATTTTTGTTGGAGTTACGTCCCTTTTTCGACGCTTTTCCGCCCAATTTCACAATCGTGGAAATTTGGTGTGCTGATGATAACTTCAGTTTGATTTATTGAATCAACACCAAATTGCGTGCAGTGGTTTGCCTCATCAATACACAGGCCGAGTTAGAAAATGGGTTCAGTCAGACAAACTGTGTCTGAGTTATATCCTTTTTCCATTCTTTCGACTTTGAAAATTAGTTGTCTGGATGATAACTTTAGTTTGATTTAACAAATCAACCACTTTGAATTTTTTAGTCTTCCATATGTCCAATGTAAGAACTTGCTGACGGTGGACATAGTCCACTCCCGGCGGTGGCCTTGTTTATGTGGTAACCGAAGTATTCTGTGTAGAAACTTGACATGGATCAGTAAATAGATCCGGTGTGCTACGTATTTCCACTAATATTAGAAACGTATACGACGGAGTTTTAATCTATTGACATTCAAAGTACTCGAAGTTGACGCCTTGAATATATCTCACCCAAAAAGAGTTTGGACATTCATTTTCTGTTCTTAATATTCGAATGGTGACAACTCGCCTGCAGTTATCGTAGGATCGTCAATAGATTCAACCGAAAATAGACCAGGTATCACAAAAGTGGTCGAAGAAAGAAAACAAATATAATTCGTTCCTTGAGTAGAACAAGGCGCTTTCTGCAATATTTTATAATTGCAGTGTCGTCTTACTCCTCCCAACGGGCGATATAGTGTGCAAACTAGACGCAACGTGATCTACACTATCGCTTCAAGTAACATTTGCGGAATCTTTCGGCTAAGTTTGTATACGATCGATCTTCGTTCCTCAGGGTTGGGGTATTCCTATTCGTATTCGACATTCAGTTGTATTCAATTCATTTTTTTCAAGTATTCGGATGTTTTCAGTATCCATGCAATTTTAGTGTATTTGTATTCGCATTCGAATACAGTCAAATCTGAGGTGTATTCATGAATACCTTTTTAATACTTTTTTTTTTTAACATGTAGAGTATTTTCTATGAAAAGTGATTTGCAATAGCATAGAATAATCAAGATTTACACTAGTACGTTTGAAGTGCCTGGTTTTCAATGCAATAAAATAAAATTGAAAGCTTTAAATTAAAGCTTTTAATAATAGAATATATTTATTGTTTTATATCTGTTACAATATTTGTAACAGCAGCAGGCTAATTCACTGCAAAAGCTGATTGATAATGGCTTTTTTGTCTTGACTTTTAAAGAAATGTTTCCCAGCAGATGATCAGGTGTGATATGGATTCATGATGAATATAATGGTTAGATAAAAGACTAATTATTAAGATTATTATTGGCACAAAGGATATAATCTGGCCACAGTATTGATTCTTAATCCTTAAACAACTCCAATATTCAATTAACACTAATCTCATATTTTTCTACATTGCTAGTAGAAATAATGTGTAGGCTGATAAAGCAGAAATACTAATTGTGGCTAACTTACAATTTAATTCCAACAGTACAGTAATTGCATAACTGACTAAATGTAAACTCACTTATCCCCTAATTTACCAAATACTGTATTCAGACCCCCAAAATACCATTAGCTTGATGTGTTTGTTGTACTGAACGAGCACAGGCTATGTTTTAGATAAAGCTGAAATACTATTGTGGTTAAATTACAACTTAATTCCTGCAGTACAGTAATTGAATAACTGATTAAATGTAAACTCAGTTAACCTTTTAACCGACGAAATGTTCTGAAGAGCAAAATTATTATAAGCCCACTTTTTAAAACAAAAGTGGGGTATACTTTATTGCGCCTGTCCATCTATCCATCCATCCATCCGCCCGTTCAAGTTATAACCTGCAAATTGCTGCACATATTTAGATGAAATTTCATACAGATGTTCACTATCATGAGGTCTTTTAGGAGCATCAGACCTTTTGCGGTTGGACTATTTGTCTGTGAACTATGGCCCTTTGAATGTTCAAAATTGTTGTTTGTTTGACTCGTATTTCAGGTTTAGGTAATCAGGTCTCAATGAAATTTGGAATGCAGATTGTTTATGGGAGATGCTTTCACAATATCGTGGCTTATATCTTCTCTTGCCATTGTTCGGTGGTATGCTCTGTGGGGGTATGCGCCGGGGCGATGGCC
Organism: Pictodentalium vernedei; assembly: GCA_031216915.1. NCBI lineage: Eukaryota > Metazoa > Mollusca > Scaphopoda > Dentaliida > Dentaliidae > Pictodentalium > Pictodentalium vernedei. Next base: position 456,182,493 of record CM062291.1, read on the forward strand.
CACCTCTAATTTTTTTCTTCATATTTTCATATATATGGATGTCAATAGAACGGGTATTGATATATGTATGATTTTATTGACAATGTTCCAAGATATCCAAGGTTTTTTTTTAATTTACTATCATCCATTTGGAAGAATTAATTTGAAAAGTATTCAAGTATTCATATTTGTATTCATGAATACATTGTAAAGTATTCGTATTCGTATTCAAATACATCTGGAATTTGTGTATTCGTATTCATAAAGTTTGAAAGTATTGGTATTCAGTACATTTGCAGTGTATTCACCCCAACCCTGGTTCCTGTCTTCCCAAACATTGTACCCGCCACATTGTTTCAAACCGAACAGACTGGTGTACACTTACTACAATACAGATTATATATTTCTGTGTAGTCGTATATTGCTCCATTACTCTGTTGGATAGCACATCTTGTAGATTGCACGTGTAGGTTTGGATTCATTCAGTGAAACCTTGAAATATTTGAAAGTCCTGTTTGTCACCATGAGTGGCGAGGAATAATTAGTGTTTGTCAAATTCATCTCATTTCTCTCTCTTCATAAATCCAACGGTGGATCCTAAGTCGTGTACAGTATATAATAGAAAGGATGTGTATTAAATGCACATAGGCAAATCAAACAATAATCTTGACTTATCATTTATTGGAAAGCTCTCTTCCAGAGAGCTTTCCAATAAATAATAATATGTCAATAAAATAGACATGATTTTTTGGAGATATTACTCTTAAATTCCAAATTGCAATAGTCATCAAGTCAGGGGCATGTAAATTAGTTTATGTGAAACGTTCAACTCTCGAATGCCAGTGACCACGTCGGGCTCTTTATTTTGATTCCGTGTTCATCCGTCCCGTCTAATTCAAGCTTAATGCATCTAAATGGATGTGCCCCACTCTGGTTTCTTTGAATGAGGAGTTCATACCAGTTACTTGTTCTACTTGATATTTTAACGATGCATGCGGATGGTGTGCCCGGTCGGTGATGGCAGGGTGATAATAACGGTTTTAATAACCAATATAACTTGGCATTGGCCGTGGTCTGTTCGCTCATGTCACTGTCGTTATGTATACTCTACCACACCCTCGTCACTGAAATACAAAAGAATCCTCTTAATTGAATATCCATTTTGCCAGTGAAAATTATTCAATTAATAGGAGTATACAATTAACAGGTATTTGGTCAGTTTCCTGTGTTCTGGAGGTAAACTGAGCATTTATTCTATTATATCTTGTTTGACAGAGCTCATTGAGCTCTGTCGAACAAGATATAATAGAATAAATGCCTGTATTGGATGTAGTGAGGCCAGAAAGGTTGATAAATAAGGGGAATATGGTGCGTGTCACAGGAATTTTGTCGACATATTACAACAATTTATATACAATTAACAGGAGTTTACTCTACAACCCATATGCAAATAACAGATCAAATTTGTACTGAAAATATGGTAAACGGTTTTGTGTTTGAAAATTATATTTGATTAACAGGGATATACAAATAAGAGATATCCAATTAAGTGGGCTCTACTGTACTAATACCTGTTAAAGAATTGTAATGCTTCACAACTGCACAAGTGTTGTGTTGGTGTGTTTTGTTTTTGTTTTAAAACCACTGTATGAAAGAAGACGAAATAAAAAGGATAATATTTTTAACTTGTCATTTTGATAATCTGACCTACTACATTTCTTATTTTCTGTCCACACAGCAATCTATCTCTACCTCCTGTTCAATTGTTCGTGAACACCAATACCTTCTTTATGCTTTCTTTCATTCTGTTTTCCCAAACAAATTCGGGCATGATTTTGTTTATGTTTTTAACCTTTCAAACGCTTCAATAGTTTGTCTGTTATAATTTCAAATACTTTCATAAGATGAAAGGCAGATACTCCATTGAATAATAAAACTGATTCCTACTAATAATAATAATATAATAATAATAATAATAATAATAATAATAATAATAATAATAATAATAATAATAATAATGTTTCATAAAGCCTAAACTACACGGAGTGCTAACTGGCTGTACAGCAAGCAAAACGATAATACATTTATACAACCTGCGTTACATTATTGACTCTTAGTACACTTTTTTGACTGTATCTAAAATGATATTATGTCGGACAGGTCTTTATCAATTCGGAAGAGCGTTGTATAATTTTTGTGTCGCGACAGAAAATACCATGTGTCGCCGACGTTGGTTTTAATTTCGTCGTAGGCTGAACTTTACTGAGTTCATAATTAACCCTTTCAAAACGAAGTGTACAATTTGCCGGGTAAAGAAAAAAAAATAGCATTGAGTTCGGGGAAGGAACTAAGGGGGACAACTCCCATCCAACAATTTTTCATTCGAAACTTCTTGATCTGGATTGGAGTGTTGGGTATCGATTCGCTCTTGCTGGAGTCTTGTACTTTCTTTCAGCACTAAATTTGCTTCTTGGATTTATGTCACACGCGCAGTCGGTCTAAAGCAGATGGACGTCCTTGACCGATCCCGGATGTTGGAGACCCAGTAATACCGATTTTGAAACTGATTCGTACTAATTAAATACGCACTTGGAAAGCTCGTGCATCACGACCACTACCTGTATTTATCAACAAACAAATGTCCTGAGTTTTGTTGACAAAAGTGATTAATTTTCCAACTCCATCGTCAAAAAGAAGACATGCCTTGATAATGTAGTTGGAATATTTCATCAGTCGGGACTTGAGTCGCGACACTCGGGTCAAATTGGGTTTACATCCCGACAATCGTAGCGAAGGGCCTTATTGGATGACATAACACACACAATTCGGTAAAGAGGTTCACCAGTGGTTTAAGTGGACATCCAACCAAAATTTGGTAAACTTTCAGCCAATTTTCTCCAAAATGAAAAAAAGAAGCCAGAAAGGTATAATCCCAATCCATTTTTCCAACGTTTTTGAAATGAAACATAGATCATGTGGAAACTTATATTTCCTATTGAACTGCTACCATGTGGAGACAAAAACACTGCCTGAAAGGGTGCTATGGTATAAGTAAGAGACCAGCTTTCATGCAATAAATAACTTAAATTTACTGAATAGTTATCCATGTATTCTGCAATTCTTCTTGTGCACACTCGGAAAAATCTTTATATACCATGATTACCTAATCTACTATATATGAAAAGCCTATGGCATAAATTCTCGATTTACGCACCAACCGTGGTATACACGTCAGCAATGGGATTTCAATAGTAAAAATTTACACCTACAGTGTAACTGCATCCAAGCTGACCTGTGGAAACCTCGCCTTGAATGCAACCTTGTCTAAATTTATCACGCGTCGCCATGTGAAGAATGAAATGAAACCCGCAAGTATTTATTACGTTTTTAAATAAGTTTACCTCATAAGGTACCAGCAATTAACAAACACACGTTGTCTCATATTAATAAAGCATCCATAACTCGAAATACTGAGTTATTATGTTATTAAAATGCAAATAGCCCCATAATTTGCGGTTTCTTTTTGTATTTCGTTTCGGCGATAAAATTGCCAGCAGAAGTACCGCCCACCTGGGCTCATGTACACAAAAATATATTCGCACGTGTAAATATTGATTTACCATTTAAACTCTTATTAATCTGACGATCATTGTATAAATAAAATATTCCCAAAGTAGCTTGGTGTACCAAATGTTCACCACTCGTGGTGAAGTGGTAAACCGCGCGCCGAAGGCTCGCGGTTACCACCACTTCATCGAGAGTGGTGAACATTTGGTATCAAGCTGCTGTGGGTATATTCTATATTTCTCATTCTTGATAGAGCGGACAATAAGTCTAATTGTAAGTTTTCTTGTCTTTGCTTGCTATTTATGAAATTCATCAAGGGTCAAATCCACTAAGTTAGTTCACAATAAAAAGTATGAAGTCATGAGTAAAATGAAGAATGTCCTATGTTTGGTGTCAAATTGGTAAAATAAGTGAGAATGATATAACGAAAAAAGACAAACTACCAAACATCCTCAGTTGGTATTATCTGTGACCCTTTCTGGTGATGCACGAGCAATTACAGCTTCCATGAGTGCCATATCAATGCTGAAGTATGGCCAACACAACAAAAATGGCCTGCACTTCATGCAGATTACTTACATCAATCGGCTTCATTAAGTTCGAAAGCGTGGATTCTCATTCACCTGTGTACATTGTTTGGTGTGCTATTGCCCATCTGTAGTTGCTGTTTGGGGAGGCTTGACTGTTGCTTACTCATGTGATTTAACCCTTTACCCAACGCAGACGATATCAAAATTTATTATTTTAAATATCATTTTTTCAAATTGTTCCAAAAATTTCAACAAAACCATATCATGTGACCCCTCGTTGGTCACATTATATGGTTTTGTTGAAATTTTTTGAAAAATAATATTTTTTCGATTGCTGAATTCCGGGGGCGCCATGGAGTCGCGGTAACCGGTTCTCGTCAGATCACCGAAGTTAACTAACGTCGAGCGCGCCTAGTAGTTGGATGGGTGACCATTTCAGCGACTGATTCGCACTCCCGCGTTGTGTCCTTAGGCGAGGCATTTAACCCCGATTGCCTGTATGGGGCACGATGACGCTGTATACTAAGGCGTAGTGCACGTCGATGGTGCGCATGTCTTCAACCAATCAAACCCTGCCTCTGCCGCGGTGCAGAGTTCAGGGTTACGATTCTGGAGAGCTGACAGCTGATCGTCGTTGCTCGGTGGTTCTCTCCGGGACCTCCGCCCCCCCCCCCCCCCCGTAAAACTGTCACCGACATGATATGACCCTGGCTGTTAATGTGTCATTAAACCCTAATACAAAAAAACAAAAAAAATACTGAATTTGCATATTACGCGGGCGGATGCGGCCGATTTGTTGGGTAAAGGGTTAAGAACATTAATAACTGATCTGCTCACCAATACTAATCTAAATCATTCTGAGACGGCGTGGTCTCATTTTGGTAATTTGTATGATTTTGTCCACCAGATGTCTTCGTGCTATTTCCGTCAGCAGATTGTACAATAAACATTGGTGTATGCAAACGTTTGGTGCCAATATCGATCAAAATTTCCGTGGGTCCATTTTAGACAGAATGTGGTTGTGTGCGGAAGAAATTTAAATTTACGAAGGTACTAAATTCCATTACATTTGATGAACAGACAAAGACCTTTTTCTGAAACTTTGGTCTTCTTATTTGATTAGCACACTTCACCAAACTTTCTTTACGTCACATATATAGTTCGTATACAATCAAATTATTGTTTACTAAATATACAACTGTGAGGACCGCAATGTATGTTGAGGTGAATATATTTTTGTTTTCAAACATAATTTTCTAGATTTATGATTTGCTCATTGACAACAGTCAAATAATAGTAGTTTGAATCGGTGGCGCATTAATCTGTTGCTGAAACTTGTGTAACTTTCTATAGTTTTCGTTTGCAACATTGTAACGAAGGACAATATCTGGCAATTGTTAAATTGCCACTTGAATATTTTCCTGCGAATGTATCGTGTGTTATATATTACTAGGCCTCGCAATTTGGAAACATCAATGAAATGTTTGCAGATTTCAGATCTTTGGAAATTAAATCTTTTCCCAGCTTGGCACAAAATCACATGATCAAACAAGCATGTCTTCCCAACACAATGTAAATCTCGTTGTCGTTGGTATTCCTCTGAGAGTTTTCAACACGTCGTTGATTAAATGATGAATATGCGTATATTTTCATAAAATACACGCGTTTTCTGCAAAAACCGAAGCGAACAATAATGTTTTTTGTATTGTCCTTGAATAGTACGGATCACGTGCGCAGACTATTTAGCTATTCCTTTTGCACGTTTGGGTTACTTTTGATAATAATTTGTGTTTTTTAATATTTTTTAGTAAACTGTTGGCGTGCGGTAAATATAGAACAGCATACGCATTCGAACTATCATTTCTTACTGCACGGGATCGATTTCGGCGGAGGGATAATATTGAACAAGATGTCGAAAACTTCGAGTTCAATATTATCCCTCGCCAAAATCGATTAATCATTTTTCCGTAAACTGTAGGTGTGCAATAAATACATAACAGCATACGCGTTCGAACTGTCATGTTTTACTCGATCGATTTTGGCGGAGGGATAATATTATCCCTCCGCCAAATCGATCGAGTGCAGTAAGAAATGATATTTCGAACGCAAATGCCGTCCTGTCTATTCATTACTCAGATTACTGATCTAGTCATTTTTCTTCTTGACAGTTACTTATGCGCCTGGCAATTTATTTGTCGTCAAAAGCCAAAAAAATTAAAAAAAACATTTTTGAAAAAGTGGATAAATTCAAGTTTTGTGTACTTTCGTCATTATTTTGTTATATAATATGTCGCTATTCACGGTTGCCATCTGTTTATTTCAGGGAGGATATCTAGAGAATGCTACTTATAAGAGTAGCACATAGTGCTAATGTGCGTTTACTTGTAAAAGAGTAACAGTAATGGTTCGGATCTTTCCCAAATCCGCGGTTTCTATATATTACATATTTTGACTTTATTACACGCCTGTTGTATGAAATCAACTTCAACAGAAACACTAAACCATGCGGGAAAAGAAAATCTGTTCCGCACACATGTGCGGAACGGAAATCGTTGACGGACTATTTTTAAATAGAAGCGAACTTTCACTGGAATTTTCTTCAAATCGTGCAACTCAGTTATAAATTGAATCGCTAGCAATGGCTGAAAATCGTCCCATGACTTCCAATGTGTTCTATGTGCCAGTAGGCACATAGAACACATTGGGACTCAGGGGACGAAATTGTAACACGGGTCCCCTTCGCAAATTTGGTTGGCGATAAAATGTGTTGTTTTCGTTGATATTTGTCAAATGAATTGCTGAGTGTCCTAATAATTGTTTTTATAGACGTGAAGGCGTGTAATAAAAACAGAACGACACACGCGTGTGAATGGGTTAATCGATATGGCACTTGTGCCATCGCGGAAGGATAAAACTCGAGGTCTGCGACAAATTGTGTCTGAGTTATGTCCCTTTTCCATTTTTTCGACGCGTGTGTCGTTCTGTGTATATCCTGTCAGTCCATCTAGTCCTAACTATCACTGGTTCCGACCTCTGCCATAATCCAAGACTTATAATCACCAGTGAGATTGCTTCATTTCCCATAATCTGTTCCTGCCTGTCCAGAGTTATCTTCCCTGCGTGTAACAAAGTCTTATAGGATTCCCAGGGCCAAGAGCAATCGAGCAGGGACAAGTATTGCACGAACGACTCGAATCTTATCGAGAAAATTAGCCATTGTGTAATTACTCGAACGAGTGACTCCTCTTACGACTATTATGCTAATTTGGGTATTGGGGGATACCTATGACATGATGATGTAGTACTGGTAGGACCTTTTAGATGATACTTATTTTGAGATATTTATGTCTCCTATCGTCTGTTCAGTTCCTTGCATCAAGACCACGGTTAATTTGTCCATGGTCTTCATCGCCTGCCTTATGCTTAGCATACACTCTTTTTGCTGCTAATGCTATTTGTCTCTATCATTTTTATTGGCTACCACGAGGTGCTATATGCTAGAGTCTCCCCCACTTACCCCCGACTACCATGGCTTTCAGTCCATAAAGCACTATATGATAATCACTATCACACTTGCCTTCCACTATTACTAGCATTCGAATATAATACGCTTTTCTAACGACCCCAATATTACCCAGTAAATAATCTGACGAGTAGAGACTTGAACATGTATTGCTCGAACGACTCGATTCTAATCGAGCAAATATGCCATGGAGTAATTGCCCGAACCGATGACTCCTCGAACGACGTATCTCTGAAAAAAGGGATTCAATAACCAGAGAGGGCTTCTTTCCAATAAGGGCTCTCATAGTGGGATTCCATGAGAAAAATATTTGGGAGGATACCACTTGAAGGCTACTCCGGTTGTGTAGTTAAGAGGCAACATAACGTCGCCTGAGTGCTAGAATGTCCTATGTCCCACAGGGGACATAGGACATTCTAGCACTCAGACGACGATAAGAATATATAAAATTCAATACCTTTTTATTTTCTCACAATCACATATACAGTTCATAGGCAATTGTTGTAGGTATCTTTATATATAATCACTTTGTTCTGTTCATAGTCATTTTCTCAAGATATCTTCATCTTCGAATGGAATACAGCTCCCCCGTCCTCCTCTTCCTCGAGAGGATGACAACCATCTGATCAACGACTTCTCATTGTTCTCTAATGGACCTTCGTCTCATTGCTTGACTGTGGCTGGGTTTGTCATGTTGTTTGCTCGCTTTGTTGATCACAAGCAGCTTGGCTTTGTTGGTTGCTCTGATTTCTGGAGTGTTGTTTGTACGTAAGTTCTTCATTTCGTGCTTGATGTAGTTTCTAGGTTAGCCCAGCATCGAATCTTTAGTTTTCCGTGTAGTGTTCTTGAAATGATCTGCAGGTTGGGAAGAAACGTCATTCTTCAAACCTTTTCAGTTCGTTTATGTTTTGAGTGGTATCATCATTCTTCTAAATTTCGTTGTTTGTTGTCGTTTGAGTGAAAATTCCATTCTCATTAACTACATTCTTCTTCAGCGCGTTCTTACTGGGAGCTGTCTTTGGCATCTCTCCCCCCGCTCATACTTGTAGTTTCCAGTCTGAGTGGTAACGTTGTTCTTATTTGACTCGCCATTCTGCAACTCACCTTTAGTTATCAATCGGCCCACATCATGCAGCGTCTCCACATATTTTAGTTTCTTTTCAACAACCACCGTTTCTTCTTTTCTGTCTACCAAACGATTAACTTGGACCAATCAGCTTCAATCCGGCATCATTTTAAAAGATCTATATCTGTATGTTATCGTTTAATTTTAAATGAATTTAATTTATTTCCGCGCTAACGATTCTTTGGTAGTTTTTTCTTTAACGCCGGGCCATTTCTCCTTGGGTCCAAATAATCTTCGCCATCATCACTACTACCTTCCACTTTGAACTGAATAGTTTGTGAAGAGGCCGACAAACAGACATTTCAACTTTTCTATGACGCATTTCTGGAACTTAAATTCCTTTTCTTCACGAAAATGTTCTCTTGAATGTAATTTGTAATGTGCACTGGGGTTTTAATGAATTCCGCTCCGATGTCTTCTCAGACAGTGCTTTCAAGTCATTTGACAACTTCTTTAACTGTATCATCTTTATTCACATACTCGCTGTACCTAGTTATGAAGTTTTTAAATGCTTCTTGGTAATCATTGTAGGCACATTTTTATACCATGATTACCTTTTCTACTATATATATATATATATATATATATATATATATATATATATATATATATATATAAAACATGTTTAAATTTTAACTAACCGTGATGAACACGCCACCAAAGGCCTTTCAGCAGTTATACTTTACCCCAACAGCGGAACTACATCCAAGTTGAACTTTGGTGACCTCGACCTGAATGTAAACTTGTTTAAATTTACCGCTAGTCGCCTCCAGAAGAGTGAAATGAAAGCGGCAATTATTTATTGCGTTTTTAATGGTTTTACCTCATAAGAAACGAAAAATTAACAAACATGCTTTGTCTCGTGTTAATGAAGCATCCATCACTCGAAATAGTATGTTATTGTGTTATTATGATGAAAAAAAGGCCGGCGATTTTTTTTCCATTTCGTTTCAACGCTAAAATTGACAGCGGAAGTACCGTCCAACGGTGCTCATGTAAACAAAAACGTATTCGTCTGCTGCTCAGCAAAATCGATAAAAATAGCGACTCTAAATAATCTGAGGATCATGGTATAAATAAAATATACCCAAAGTAGCTTGGTGTACCAAATGTTCACCACTCGTGGTGAGGGCGGTGTTAACCCGCCCCAAAGGCTCGCGGTTAACACCACTTCACCACTCGTGTGGAACATTTGGTACACCGAGCTACTATGGGTATATTCTGTATAACAATACTGGTTCCTCTTAAGATTATTTTGGAGATAGTCCCGACGACTCATCGGATTCCGAATCTTCCATTGGTTAATTGTTTTTTGATGAACAATGACGACCGCATTGCGTCATTCGGCTCTATTCCAAGGGTAGATCACAAATGACAAATTTGTTGCGAGAACGCTCCTTTTATAGGCCGGGAATATCTGATAATATCTTACATCCTACAAGTATCAGGGAATTTGGTTCAAAGACGTCACATGCAGACTGCGTTTAAAACCATATCCCTGCCTGTCAACATCAATATACGCTGACAGCAATGGGTACTCTCTCCTTTGTTCATTTATTATTCAAAATGCCGGCAGCCGATGAACGCTTCAAGTTGAACGATTGAGTGTTGGAAGCCCATATTTGGTCTGAAGTGCAGGTTAGGCAACTTAAAAAGGCTTCATATTCTGTGGATGCGTGTCATGTTACCTTCGAAACGAAACTGTTTGGTATGTATGGATTTGCCCTGTTACAATTTATGGGGGAGTGCATGTAGGCACTCTCCTATAAATTGTAACAAGGAAAAGACACGTGAACACATTGTGAGAATTATCGCATTTAATTTTGATCTCTGTTGTTATTAGTTCAGTGCATCGATGCAGCAGTCGGTAAGATATATTCGTTACACACAGTTTGTCGGTGTCCTAATATGGTTTATATTGATGAACAATGACGTCTGGTTTTAGCAACTTCCCTAAAACTCCTCCTTTCTGTATATTCGTTTTTCGATGATATAGTTTATTCTTTGGTAAGGCTATCATTCTAATCTGGTTCTTGTATGGAATCAGCTGAGAGCTATTGGATTTGTTCAATGACACATTATGCCCCGATATGTTCCTGGCATAATCACTTATGCATTCTTTCAAATTATCATAACCTGACTTGATCACGGCCTTAACTTTATGTCGATCAGCGCGACATAGACATTGCACAAGTTTTCTATTTCTGGTCAGTCCCCTAATTCCAGTCTTTATTTTTTTCTCTTGGACCTTCTCGAACAGACTTCTTCTTAATACCTCTTCATGTTAAACATTCGACAAAGGTTTTCCCGCAGAACTCGCAGCGATGGACTGCGATGTCTTCACTCGACGACGGTCAGGGAATAAATGAACATTTGGTATCGGGTACATCATTTGTTATGTTTTTTTGGGGCTAGAACTTGCGTGATGTGGGTTGAGAGAAAACCGCATTTCCACAATAGACGTCTCTTTGTATCGGGAGAACTTGCATCATATGTCTGCAGCTTCAATACATTATCTTTTTCTCGCAAGTCACTGTATTTCGTTGCATTCAGTGGTATCCTGTCTTCGAAGATGTTGAAAGCACATCTGCATAAACACGTAATCAAATCTTCACAAGCCGTTTATAGATTGGCATCAGTCCCTTCTTTTTCGTATCACACAGAAATTCCAAGGCTCCTATATTTCTCTTAACCTACGGGAGAATGTCATCGACATCTCTCTATGTATGAATGGTCTGAATGAATGACGCCCAATCGTCGTGGACAGTAATTCTTCCCATGCCTTTATCTATTGTGTAGTCGGGGTAAATATCTTGGCACGATTATCTACAAAGCCGACCATTCAGCATGTCTCCACTCTGCAACGGTCAGATCACAAATATACGGAAAGCCGAGCTCGCGCACTTTTTGTACATTTCCCACTGAAGTACCCGGATGTAAAGTGGGGTATCAGAAAGCAGGAATCAAAGAATCAAACACTATCCTCCAAAAAGTATCTGTGAAAAAGGATCCTTTTCTCGGAATCACACTGAGATAATCGCTTTTTGAAAAAAAAACGTCTGTGGGTATAGAATCCATTTTTCCGAGATAAGTCGTAGAGTCGTACGATGAGTCACTCGTTCGGGCAATTAGCTACTGTTTATTTGCTCGATTAGATTAGAGTTGTTGGAGCCAGCGAACTATATTCAACTGCTAGTAGTGGTGGAAGCCAGGTTTGATGACAGTGATTACCGTATAGTGATTTAGGCACTGAAAGCCATAGTATTCAGTAGTACAGTACGTGGAGAGTGGATTGTAAGTAAATCACCCGCGGAGTGGAGTTATCACCCAAACTGTAACTTTCAAATTTTATATATATCGACAAAAAACACAAGCAATATTTCAGCCAATGGACCTCCGGGTTTAACCCGGAGGTCCATTGACTGAAACTTTGCTGGTGCTGGGTATGCTTTGCAACAAATTTGCAATTATTGCTCGGGTGGAATCTCCACTCAGCGGGTGATTTAGTGATAATACACTCTCCACGTACTGTAAGTGTAGGAGACTCAGTAGCGCATGGCACCGAGTGTTAACTAATAGTATTGGTGCAGACCAGTAGTAATGGCAGAAAAGAGTGGACGCTAATCGTAAGACAGACGACGGTGACAATGGACAAATCAGCAGTAGTTGTCATCGGATCTATGAAGGCCACGGTGTGGTCTAGATGCAAGAAACTGAACAGAAGCTAGTAGTCAAAACTATTTTTAGATAGATATCTCCATGGAGATGTAGTAGTGGAGGATACCTTTCAAAGGATACTTATCGGGAGATATCTATCTAAAAATAGTTTTGACTTTTGACTACTATCTTCTGTTCAGTTCCTTGCATCTAGACCACACCGTGGCCTTCATAGCTCCGATGGTAATTACTGCTGATTTGTCCAGTGTTACCATCGTCTGTCTTAGTTATCCAATACCAGATGAGCATAACAGTCGTACGAGGAGTCACTTGTAGGAATAATTTATCTATGACTTATTTACTCGGTAGGATTCGAGTCATTCGAGCAATACATACCCCTGTCCGATTGTCGCTTAGTCTTAGGAATCATATAGGAAATCACGGTAAAGAGGAGAGACGACACTGTACAGGTAAGTACAGATTACGGGAAATGAAGCAATCTGGCTGTTGGTTATAAGACTTGGATGATAGGAGAGATCGGAAACAGAGCTAGCTAGGGTTATATAGACTGCAGTGACAGTCAGAATAGCGTCTGTAACAGGTAGAAATCGCGAATTTGGGGGAAAACCGAATCAGTTACTCTCATACAAAGAACACACACTTTATAGCATTGCATGCTGTTCTCGTGAGTAGGACTCAACAGAAATCCTACCAGAAATAAACAGGTAGAAACTTTGGATTTAGTGGCAAATCCAAGCCAAATAAATAGATGTCGGGTTGTTTGGGGTAGATTTACTCTTATGCAAAGGAAAGCTCTTATTATTGGAACACAAGGATGATTCTGGAAGAATCCATACTAAACAAATTCCGTTTCGTTGATTTGTGGTGGTTTTTAATGATTTGGAGAAATTGTCAGGTCTATTTTGCGCATGAGCACTATGATTAGGTATCACCATGGAGATGACGTCACAAGGTGGATGACAACGCGGGACCCCATTACTATGGCGTCACCCCACCCCCTCCCTCCGGCTGTCCCTTTGGCCAATGAGGCCCGTTCTGGTACATGTACCACTACAAATCACCAAGCAGCTGCGAGCAACTGCCAGTCTCCATAACGTACTAACTCCACACAAGCAGAGTTAGCTTTTGGTTTTTGACAAGTGTACCGTCGACGTGCAGTTTGCCTTATTACAAAGTGCCACCGTGACCTCACGTGGGCAGTTGGGATTACGTACTTTGCCCAAGGACGCAATGCAGAGTTTTCAACGATCACACTGGTACTACTTTGCCTGCTCACACGAGGAACATGATTTTCTTTGGATGTAATGCCCCCGACATTCTGTAAAAAAACACAAGTATTTCAAACAACATTGGATATTGAGTGAAATTAATCGAACAAAAACATATATGCAATTATTTTATATATGGACCGGGAGGGGGTGACTACCGTCACTTCCCACGCCCCCTTTGTATTCTCCATTGACACACATATGTATTGTCTTGTTGGACAACTTATGCCACCTCAATTTGTAGGGCAGCAATGTTCTCACAGAAACTATGGCGGTATTTCTTATTTATGAGTAAATGTACATAAAAACGACTTGTTTACATAAAACGTTGGAAGTATACAAATTAGATTTAGTAATTGTTTAAATGGACTGTCATTCTAGTGAACCGTGAATAGAAAAGCGATTTTGGTACACCCTCTTAAGGTACACAATCACGTGAGTATTATTTGATTTCTATCACGCGACGTGTCTTCTTTGGAAATGTATTTACTTTACATATACCATACAGAAACCTATTTATATAATGAATTAAAAGTGCGATACATGTCCGATCAATATAAATTTAAAAAACTAATCTTCGCCTAGAGTTAACCCGCCAGGCCCGTAGCAAGGATCTCTAAACTCTCCGACATACTGTGACGAGAGTTAAAAATTCCCGACAGTGTTCGCGGGTCATTGCCTGTCGCGACGATCTTGAAACCTAACTCAATATACTTGTTTAACCCTTTACCTCACGTAGCTGCCGGCCAGCCTTATTCACAAAATTCAACGTACAATTTTTTGTTTCATTTTTTGGCGTCAAAAACATAGCTGGTGACCCCTCATTGGAACGAGCTCATTGAGCTCGTTCCAATGAGGGATCATAAGCTATATTTGTGACGCAAAACATAAAAAAAACATTGTAGTTAAAAATTTTGTTTGCGAGTGTCGTCATTCTGCCCTGTTAGGTAAAGGTTTAACCCCTTACTTTTACTTTCCTATGTAATTTTGTTTATCCCAACGAGGGGTCATAAGCTATGTTTTTGTATGGTAAAAAATAAATGATTTAGAATGATGACTATCGTGAATATGTTATGTTAGGTAAAGGGTTACAGAAAAATGAGATCCCTGTTTAGGCCACACAAAATAGATCTTGCGTTTCTCATGCCACTTGTATTGAACAAATGAGTGTGGTCGGGCGTTTTTTTTTTTTGCTTTGTTTTTTTATTCTTTATTATTTCTATTTCGCGGAAAATCATATACTTCATTTCTTTTGTGTTTTAGGTCTCATAATTTACAAAACAACATGGGCGGTGGTGTATATGACCTATGTCATTAACTTAACTGTTCAACAGCAACGTGAATGGAATAAAGCATCACGGATTCAGTGTTTGCGCATAAACTCTCAAAGCAGCAAATTGTTTCCATTTGTGGAATTTGAGTGCAGACTACCGTTGATTTAATGTGATACCCCTTTATTCAAAAAGATGTACATATATTCTTTTGTGTGCCAGTTATGCATATTCCGATCAATAAATAGTTATTTCGCCTTGAAACCATTAAAATATAAACATGACTGTTGATAAAAAAGGAATTGTAATGCCCTAAAAGATTCGGTGAAATCAATTCTTGATTGAGAAACATTTGTTACGTTGATTCTATAAAATGAATCCTTACGGTAATTTTAGATTCGTCTGGAATATTCAGTTTGTCGCAAAAGCAAACCTATGTTCGCTTTTTCAACCAACTGAAATATTCCAAATGGCTGAATCTATACATAGGCGATGGACTGCGTAATGGCTAGACCAGTCCCCGGTCACATCAGCGTTGGATTCCCAACGGAATTATACTGCTGTCCCAATAGTTTGGTTTTCGCATTTTTCTTTTTTTCTTCTTCTTTTTTTATCTTTGACAGACGAGACTGAATGACGATGCAGGGAAAAAGAGGACGGCTTGAATGAGCAGTACGCTTAAGACCTGAAACCTCTCACATATTTACGTTATGAGTCTTCAAATTTTCTTTTTGAGTAACCCGTCCAGACATCTAAGATTCTCATACCTTCCATCTTATTTTAATAATTAACTTCGACAATTTACATGTTTTATGTTTCGTCCATACGGCACACACAAACTCAAAATTAACACAACCGTATTTAGATGCCTAGACTTGGATCCTGCAATTCACATATTTTCGATTCAAATTTAATCTAGAATCGAATCGACTATATTGTTCGAAATTGAATCTAATACAGACATTCTGAAGCCTCAACTGATAATATGCCCAACTACATCATCAAGGCATACCTTCGTTGAAGGCATGCCTTAATGATGCAGTTGGAATATTACCCAGTAAGGATTTTTGTTCAAAAAGAGAAAACGGTGCCATAATTATTCTGTACTGGGCACTGTACGGGGATAGCCGCTAGCAACCGTGAGCTCATCGTCGATATTGCTTGGAAACTTTAAATTTGATTTCATCAGTGGTAGTGACAAGTGAAAATGGAATTAGCATGGACGGTGGCATGGCTTCATATGCTTTTATTTTAATATAGCGGAGATTACACTCAGTCTTTATTTTCAACAGGATGTATTGAAAATTTCTATCCCAGCTATACGTATTATGAGAGGACTAATTACACCCCATTCACATGACGAGATATAATCCTAGATTTTAGCAGATCTTGGATTTAACCCTTTACCTAACATGAAAAGCAGACGACACTTGCAAAAATAATTCTTGAATAACTAATTTTTTTTCATTTTTTGTCTCAAAAACATAGGTTATGACCCCTCGTTGGAACGAGCTCGACGAGCTCGTTCCAACGAGGGGTCATAACCTATGCTTTAGAGACAAGAAATGAAAAAAATAATAAAAATTAATTGGCGATTTTTGAGAATAGCGCTGGCCGGTTTTGGCCGTTACGTTAGGTAAAGGGTTAAAACAAATAGGACAATTTAGCAGCCATCTAAACGATTTTAATCCCGGATTTTAGGTAAGATCTTAGATCAAAAATTTTAGAAATACTCCAACTGGTGAGGTGGTGTACTTACGAAAAATCCAGGCTAAATTGGAATTTTGCGACCATGATTAAATTGGAACGAATTTGCGTGGGTACCTTCTATTGCTCGAAAGGACAAGCATAAGGCAACATCCCCCTTCTAACACATCCTACTCGTTCCATGGCGATAGCGAAAACGGCAACAAATCGAGAAATATGATATTTGTAAATGTAGAGTACTTTTGCAATGTACTCCTGGATTAAAATTTATTCCCTGATTACAAATTGTACCAGGTTTATTTTTTGGCATGTGAATTGCCCTTAAGGTGACGGATACCAAGTGAAATTCCAGTGAACAGATTCGAAGGAAAATGAATCGGGCAAGTGACTTCGAAGCGAACCGAATACTAACTTGAGATTCGAAATCGAATTGAATCTCGAAGGTTCGCAGAGTTCTAAGCTAGACTTAATAAGAGACGATGTATCTTCCCTACAAGAAATAGTGCATATATTCTTACAATATTGTATAAGACTATATTTGAAAATACTATAACGGTAGATTACACAGGATTTAGTTTGCAGTCACATCCAGTTTGCTGTCTATTAGTAGAGCTGTAGGTTAACCGAAACCGAACCGGGGTTTTTAGTTTTTTATTAAAAACCGAAACCGAAACCGTCGACATCCCGTAATCTAAGGTTTTTCGTTTTTTATTAAATACTCTCTTGCGGCAGAAATTCACAGAATGTAGCCATCCCCGAGTAGTGAGAGTACCCAGACACTGCCAATGGCAGTGTCTGGGTACTCTCACTACTCTGGGAAGGCTGCATTCTGTGAATTTCCGCCATTTCTGTTGAGTTGTGTTTGCGGCTTTCCTCAAGTTGCGTGTAGATGTGAGACCTCGAAAAATGGCCAAGCACAATAAAAGTTCTGTATATTTAGGTAATTATTATATTGGCCTTCCTGATTATTCATGTGTTATAGCTTATTTCGGGCATTCATTGAGTTTCACTCAATTTCACTGCCATTCAGTTATGACTCCGGACATAAGAATGAGTTTTATTGAATTTTATTTGGCCTCATGAACAAACCGAAAACCGAACCGAACCGAACCGAACCGAGGTTTTATTCCACCTGAAAAATCAGAACCGAAACCGAACAAGAAATTTAAAAACCTACAGCTCTACCTCTGAGAGGATAAAATCGAATCCGATCAGTGAACATTTCGTCGCCTGGGTGCTAGAATGCCTTATGTCTCCTATGGGACTATATAGTATTTCCCCTATGGGACATAGGACATTCTAGCACTCAGGCGACGATTTGTATTTATTTTATTTTCTTCTTATCTGTTTTTCCAAAACAAATCCTCTATAATTGATTACGTGGCATACGTGATTACTTTCAAAACATGTCAGCAAAAGTAGTCCGTCATCGCTGAGAGTGGAATGCGATGCTGGGGTGGAATACCATTTTCTCCCCCCCCCCCCCCCCACTGCATGTGTAACATACGTCTGTCCAGGGTGAGATAGCAGGGAGAGACAGATGTATCCCACCCCACCCACGTGACGTTATACATTTATAACGTTATTATGACGTTATGCATAGTTTTGGCTACCAACTAATTCATATTGACGTCATCAGAATGCCGTGTGTTCAAAGTTTGATGCTCTAAAACTCTTTAAACCCCAAGATGCCACCGTTCCTAATTGATTTCGTGGTATATACCTTTGGTATATACATAACTTCTCCATGGTCTTTCCGATGGTGTCATTAGTTTTTCAAAACAACGAATACCAAATGAGTTGATTATATCAGCACGTGACCGCCGATTACCTCTGGCTAACGTAACCGCTGTATGGTGGGAGGAGAAAAATAATCCCTGATGGGTACGGGTGCGGGATGGGAAAATCTCACCCTCGGGACAAGATATTTGGTCCAGACACTCGGCAAGCCTCGTGTCTGGCCCAAAAATCTTACCCTCGGGTGAAATTTTCCCATCCCACACCCGTACCCACCAGGGATTATAATATTCAACAAGTGTGAGTGGGATGCGATTTGTGTTGAGGAAAGAAAACGAATAAAAATAAAATAAATATGTATATATTACTTTGTTACTTCGTCAATTTGCCGTCATACTCGGAAGTTTACTTCCTTCTAAGCGGCTTTCATTTTTGACTAATTCTTATTCCGTTACGTTAAGTGCCGTACCAATGTGTATCGCGTCATGGGAACGTAAAATTCACGCTGATCCTAATTGTTGAATGGGAATTATAAAATTGATCGGGATACGCGTACGTCTTACAGATCGATTCATTATTTCGCAAGTGGCCGCCTAGCTCCTAATCACGAACCCGTCTATAAAATCGCCGATGTATATCTTCCTTGGGTAGCAACAAGTAAAGATATCTTCCGCATTACACGTTGTTCACTGTTTTTAATTGTAAATTATGGACAAACAAGACCGTATCATATCTTCCTTAGGTGGTAACAAGTGGAGATATATTTCGCGTTATTGCGCGCAAATTTTGTTCTCAGCCTTAGAATTAGAAGCATTCAATCATTTATCTCAACCTCGCCCTGGTAACAGAGGCAGAAGCGAGTTCGCATGCAGTATTCACACATTCAACCATTCCTTGATCCGAATTGTTCAAACGCGTTGTTCTCCATATTCAAGTGTATTGCTTGTAAAATCACCGTATCATATCTCCCTTGGGTGGTAAAGATATGTTCTCCGTTTCATGTTGTTCCCCGTATCCGAGTCTATTACGCGCAAAATCACCGTATCATATCTTCCTTGGGTGGCAACAAGTAAAGATATGTTCCGCGCTTCACTTTGCTGTTTGCATTCAAGTGTAAATTATGAAAAACATACCGTTTCTGTCAAACTATTACTTTGTTACATAAATCCTGATCTATTCATTGAAACAGTGTACAACATACACAGAACGACACGCGTGTGTGAATGGGTTAATCGATATGGAAGGAGTACAAGCACGGAGGGATAGGCCGCATCCTTCCGTGACGGCACACCTACCATATTGATTAACCCATTTGCGGCCTCGAGTTTTATACTTCCGCGATCAAGCCATTCACACGCGCGCGTCGATCTGTGTTTATAATACATATTGACGTCTATCAAAACAATTATTAAAATGACATCCGCAATTCATGTGACAACCATCAACAAAAAGAATACATCGCCAACCAAATTTGCGAGGGGAACCAGTGTTACTCTTTCGTCCTCTGAGTTCCAATATATGTTTTATGTGCTGAATGGCACATAGAACACATTGGAACTCAGTGGACGATATTTAGCTCTCGCCAGCGCTTCAAATTGTGATGCGGTGCATGATTTGTAGAACATTTCAGTGAAATTTTCTTTCTTTATAAAGAAGAGTCCGTCAACGATTTCCGTTTCATGCATGCTCGATTAATCCGATACTGACACATCCAGGTGTCAAAACAAGATGACGACATTAACAAAGGATTGATTCCCTCATGCAATCACAACATGATTCTTCATTCAATCAATTGAATAATACACCGTAGGCTTTCTGCCTATTGGTGGTTAACGGATACACACTTTTTTATTACTTGCACAATCGTCGTTTTATTTACATTGCCAGAGCCTCTGCACAAACAAAATGCCTTTTTTTTACCGCTCTATTGTGAGTTTGCTTGCATATATTAAATTGCTGCAATCTACTGGGTGATGCTTATAGGCGTTCACCAGCAGCACGGGCAATCCAAGACCTATGAATACTAAGCTAAACCATTCACTGATATTTCGTCCCATGAGTTCCAATGTGTTCTATGTGCCTACTGGCACATAGAACACATTGGAACTCGGGGGACGATTTGTCCATGAATGATATAGCAGTAAACAGATTATTAGTTTAAGACCAAGCAAACACTCCTATCGTTTTGAGTACACTCACAGTGAGGTTGGTCAGTCCAATACCAATGCACAGGGAGAATAAAACAATAACCACAGGATGATGGCGTCTGAAGGAAGACCGCAGCTATTATTCTCTCAATGCCCCGTGTATATACCTCCTATAATAGGACAAACATGGGGCGACATTTTATCTCACAATCGGGGCGTTTTTGCACTGTTACGCAATTCAAACTTAATGTATCTAGGCCCTTGTTCCGAATCCGTATCAAGGGCCCCTGATACAAGCGTGATTCTGATGTTGCCAAAACAACGACATTAACATCATTTTTCGATCGCTTCGCGTTTTTCCCTTCAGAGAAAACAATATTAGGTGAGGCGAAGCCGAACCTAATATTGTTTTCTCTGAGCCGTATGGCACTGTGTCTGCCAAGTTAACGCCCTGTAAGGTATTTATTATGCACGGCATGCTAAAATGTCACTGGGGAAGTTAACTCAACGGATAGATAAATTATGCGCACTTCTCGGCTTCTTGGGCTGGTTTTTAGGCTATTATTGGGATTTTCTTGAACGCTCGAGTCACGGCTTCCCTCTTGAAGTTAAAGGATTAGCTTTCGCTATGAAATGTGGAAAACTCCACCTCAATAAACGATGAACGGCATATTTTAAAGTATAATAAACCTTTACACCAAGAGAGATATTTAATTCACCAGTAATTATTGCAAAGGTAACAACCAAATTCACGTTAACGAAACACACAGTTGCTCCACTTCGCAAGACAATATTCAGTAAAGTGAATCCCAGTGACGTAATTTTATCTGAAGTGTGACGTCATCACTGACCTCAATGTGGAGATCAATGAACGCTATTCTGTTTTTCAATTTGCGTCTTTCCATCGATAAGGCAAATGAAAAAGTTCCTCTTGAAATAGTTTTATAACACATTTTGTGGCCAATATTGTGAGATAAATTTATCATCACTACAGTGTGTGTCTCCGGAAATTCTGATCAAGTCTCGTTGTAGGCACAGAATCGCATTTCGACTCGCCCTAACGGGCTCTTCGAAATACTGTTCTGTTCCTACAACTCGACTTGATCTTAATTCCCGGAGACACACACTGGGGTGATAATCTGTATATACCTAGGAACAACCCCCCCCCCCCCCCCCCCATTCTTACGTGTTGAAAGGGTTAAGTGTTAAGTCAATAACGTACATAGGCTTTGTCGAATATGTAAAATATTATTATTCTTTGATATATTATTAGTATTTCCAAATGAAACAAAATATTGCATTTTGATTGGTTGAGAGGTACAGTGCAACTTGCAATCCACAGTGGCCTTTTTTACACCGTGTTTAACCACGGTGTTAAAAAAGGAATATACAAGAGCAAGCTATATGGCTAAAAAAGTACCCATTTTTAATCATTAATTCATACCTTCTGCTCGGTTATGTTAGAACAAAAATAAAAATACAGGAAACTTAATATTTTTGTGCAATAAAATATTACAGATATGGATGTCATTGGAACTGGATCACTGAGCCAGTTCCAATGACATTCATATTTGTCTGGTTTTATTTAAGAAACTTGCAAAGTACAAATTTTCTGTCAGTTTTTGCTCACAATGTAGGTTAAAGTATTAAGTACACCAAAAGTCTTGGACATAAATCCGTTATCCTTGTGTTTTCCAGGGTGTATGGGAATTTACACCGGTTTTTGAACTCATACACCCTTCGGCTTCGCCTCAGGGTGTATGAGTACCCAAACCGGTGTAACTCATAGTATTTCTAATTCAAATGTTTTTTTCAGAGACAAGGCACATGTGAACGTTTGCACGGAAACTGTTTCATCTAAACATATAAACCCATCTTCAATCCTCGTGTATAGGGTTACATCGCTGAACACATAAATGTGGGTGATACCAGAAGGTATTTCCATCAGGCCATTCTACAGTACGTGGAGAGTGGATTGTAACTAAATCACCCGCAGAGTGGAGTTATCACCCAAGCTATAACTTTCAAATTTTATACATATCGACAAAAAAACAAAAGCAGTGTTTCAGCCAATGGACCTCCGGGTTAAACCCGGAGGTCCATTGGCTGAAACTTTGCTTGTGCTGATTATGCTTTGCAACAAATTTGCAATTATTGGCTGGGTGGAATCTCCACTCTGCGGGTGTTTTAGAGATAATACACTCTCCATGTACTGTATATAGCCATCGTTTTTATGTTTGGTGACATGGTGACATTTTCATCATAACCCCATAATTCTCAAATATAACTCAGCCGATCGCTTGTTGGAAGTAATTAACTGACAGAGTTAAAGTTTATTTCTCACAATACCACCCGTATGGGGAGATTTGCAATTTATGAGGTTATTGCTCACCAATACAAAAATGCATCAGTTCACCGGAGAATGCGTAAAGTCATTCCCCAGTGATCTGTAACATTTCAATACCTGTGACAATATGTGACGAATCATGTGTACGATTGACGCCGCGAGTGAAAGCCACCACAGGAACCCCTGAACAAGAAACGAAAATACACACGATGAAGTGTTAGAACATATTTGGTGACTGCGAAGTTGGGTGTAAACTTTTGTTGGCAGACGCACCTTCCTAGTCAAACACATGCATGTCCTTGTTTTACTCTTTCTCACAATACCTTCTTAACCCTTTACCCAACGTAACGCCCAAAACCTGCCAGCCCTATTCACAAAAAAATCGCCAGTTAATTTTCATTATTTTTTCATTTTTTGTCTCATCGAGCTCGTTCCAATGAGAGGTCATAACCTATGTATTTGAGACAAGAATTGAAAAAAATAGTTAGTTTTGACTCAACGAATGCTTTAAAATTCCTGAGGACTTTCCGTCCTTTGCCTCGCCCGGTCAGATAGCCGGGATAGGAAAAAGCCGTGAACTTAAAATTACACCTCTGTTTTACATCCTCACCTCCTGGAAACCCGGCGGGAGTTTAAACCGAAAAGGCAACCCTTCGATCATGACCCGCGCCATTTAGGCCTTGTCCTTGACCAATATACTTAACTGGCTGAGAGCTAGATTATTTTTGGTGGTCTGAATTTGTTATTCAAAATTTGTTACATTACAAATTATTGGGGAGTGCATATACAAACCAAATGATATTTGGGTTTGACTGAATAGCACATCTGGGCACAAGGCAAACGTTGGTTTTTGCTCTGGTACCTTCATTTTTGTGAAAGCCCTGATAGTGGCTCCTACCACCCAACCGGTTACTCCCGATGGCCGATGTGGGAGCACCGTGACGCTGTGTACTAAGCCGCCCTGCAGACGTCGGTGCCCAAGTCAGCTGCTATTAATTCTGCTTGTTCATGGGGTAGAAACTTGGAGAGTATCACAGTTGCACAGAGTTGATCCAGGATCCAATACTATCGCCCTTTTTCACAGGTTATATTCTAAACTTTGGAGGGGAGGGAGTCAGAATATTCCCCAGCTCGCCACCCAGTCGCTATCTCTTCCTGCCTTTATCACACACTATTGTATATGCAAACTAAGATTTCCTATACAACCCACACCCCTATACAGGAAATGGTACATTTTCAAGAAAAACAATGCTCCAAAATGAGACAAAAAGAACAAACAGAAATGAAAAAAGCACAGAAACAGATTTACTCTGCAGATACCAATGTTCATGGAGCTGTTCACCCTGTTATAAATCCACTCTTACTTTATTGAAAGGATTTATTGGTATCTGGGTTAATTAATGACAAAGGTGATACGACTCTGCGTGAAGAAGCACTAGTTATGTTTTGAAAGATTTTACTTGGCCCACTGTATATCGTAACGTCCAGCACCTTGGGCAAGACACTTCATCTCATTACCCACGTGGAGGCACGGTGACGTTATGTACTGCACGTCGACGGTGCACCTGTCTTCAACCAATGCTAATCCTGCTTGTGTGGACCTAGTATGTTGGGAAGCTAACAGTTGTTCACCGTTGCTCGATTGTTCTCTCCCTGTCCTCCGGTTTTCTCCACCTGTAAAACTGTCGTGGTCATGATTAGTAATTGTGCAGAAATATGAGACCTCACACACCAATATATAAATAAACAAATTACAACCAGCTCTATTTCAAAAGTCTAACACAACGAGATTAGGACACAGCACAGCGAGGGTGGAGTACTAGAATCAACGACACTAGCTGAGCGCCCGTGGTGTACCTCGTTCATCCCGTTTCGTAGGCGTTTTCTGCGTACGAGAAATGTCGGTGGTCGGTTGACAAATGAGATGATGGGAAACCGATAGTTAGTGATAGCCAGCACTAACTTAATACAAAATGAATTCTCCCAGTTGCTGTTGCCAATATTGTATGTGGCATCCCATTCAAACACTAGGGGTTGAAATGATTAGCTAAACAGATTCTACGAACAGTCGTAGATGTTAAGTTGAAATATCCTCCAGAAAAATTTCGCTCACCAGTGTGGAAGCAATTTGGCTTTAGGCCAGGTGCTGTTAATAAAACAACATGCCGTCTCTGTTATACGGACGTCAGTTATAAAGCTGGTAACACATCTAGTCACAGTGTTGTGATAATTATTAAATTTTCTTGTTGGTCAGAGTTATGGTTTTTTATGAATCTGTGATAATAATGTTTTAATAAAAATTCAATGTTCTTCACTTATCTTTTAAAGTGTACCGTATCGAATTGAACCGAACCGTGGGGTTGATACTGTGATACGTATCTTATTTATAGGTACATGTCGTGTATCGTTGCAGCCCTAGGATATTGAGCCTTTAAGTAGGTAACTTTCCCGAACAACCTTGTTGATCGAACCGTACAGGAATTTTTTTTTTTTTTTGTCTGGATGAGACGGCGCACTCAATTCTAAATTCCTTGTTGTAAATTGATATTTAAATTGTTCTAAAAAATTAACATTAATGAAAAATATGAGAATATTGACATTTGTGGTATTATAATAATTACCTTTCATCTGTGAGTTGAACAATTAGTTGGTTAAATTATCATGAGACAGTGATACTATTTGTTTATGTTTGAGAAACTAGGCAAGTACAGACATGAAAGAACGATCAGTTGATCTTTGTTACTGCTTTGAAACGTTCGTGTTTGCAGTCGAATTAACCCCCTGCACTCTGATGTCGAGAATACTCGACACCTCCCCCACTCTAAGCCCCATCACACCTCCCTGTCATCCATGGTTATCCCCCCTGTGTTGTCAGAAATTCAGCAATTTAGATTTTGGTTGACAGAGCTCAATTGGAGCTCTGTCAACCAAAATCTAAACTGCTGAATTTCTGACAACACAGGGGGGATAACCATGGATGACAAATCAGGCGTTTCGTCATCAGAGTGCAGGGGGTTAAATTGTCACGCAACATATAATAGAAACCATCAGCGCTAGTGAATATCTGGAATGGTCTCATTCATGTGGACCTGAAAATATTAAAAAATAAAACGTTTAAGCCCACAGTAATAGCATAGATATCCTCTATTGGAGACATACTATGGCCACGCCCACTTTAGCCATATATGGAGGACGTCTATGTACACCTCTATGCGATGAAGTTTAATATGTTTTATGACATACGTGGAACTTTATCTTCTGATTAATTGTTGGAAAGGACACTATGAGCCATTTCCGACAATTACTAGACGGTAGGTTTGATCTGCGCATACTAGAACGTACAGATTATCATTATTAAAATAGGTTACATTAGTCGCCTTCGGCAGCTTATGTGTTAAATAGTAAGATGAAATTTATGGTGAACTTGATAACTGGTTTGTGAGATGTCGTATTTTGGTCCTGGGGACACATACCTAAAATGTGAATGAGCTGACATTAGGTATGGTGCAGATTATGGGTCTATCAATTACAGGTTGGTTGGGAATACATGTCTTTTACATAATAACAATTGGTAAATAAGCGCACGTGACAACTAGATGGTTTTGAAATCGCAAAGCGAATTTACAGAAGTCATTCAACGAAGTACGCCATTTTGCGACCAACGACGTTTTGGTGGCCAAGTCTGATGTGCAGTGTGATTATATGTCAAACTCTTGCAGGGAAAATGTTCAAAATGACGTTAAAAACTGACGGTAAACACAAAAATGTAAAATTAGTAATACTGGCATTTTAATTCCAAAATGGAGGTTAAATATTTCAAATGACTAGAAAACGGTGTGTGAAGTTTCATAGTTTTATGATTGATACAGTACAGTCGCCGTGGGTTGTGCTGTCCACGCATGCGCTTACCAGGTAACAAAACTCATCATCAGCAAAATTTTAATTAATGAGGCAAAGGGTTGTACCCGGTGCTTCATTAATTACATTTTTCATGATTATTCCTATAATTGGTGTCTGGACTCTAGCATTATTTCGTCCGTGGAAATTTTGTCCTCCCATTGAAAGTGACCAGTCCACTGCGGCTGTACTGCAGCTGTACAACTGATATATTCTGGTTACTAGAATTACAAATATGTACTTTTTAATGAGGCATGACCAAGATAGCCTAATCTTTGAAGTGACGGAAAAACGTCAAAATGCTATCAATCGAATAACACGCCACCCATCAAAGCCATCTCTTATTCTGTTTTAGCTCTACAACGTACTAAAAATTCAAAACATTCTAAAAACGTAAAGAAAAAGTCGTAACATTTTATCATCGCAAATCATCAAAAACGACTTTATTTTGTTGGAATCCCTGGGAAATCCTTTTTATTAGGGTAGCGTATAGTCTTATAGACCCACTGGAAGCGAATTTGATTTGGTGAGAGTACTTTTTTCTGGTTCAGATTTCAAGAGAATTACCATTGCAATTACAGCACAACGTGCTATAAGCCCCTAAATCATGTGTGTTCGACTCGATTGGAGGACATTAAAAATTTGCTGATTCGGACTTTTCATTTTTTTTCTGCCTGTTCCCTTACCTCCAGCGTGGAACTGTACTTTTACATCATTCTTTTCGGTCACAAGTTGCCACTGCTTATTGCAGGCTCTACTCTCACCACACAATTCCTGGACCTGTTCCACCTTTTGTAGGACTACTAACTGGTTTAGGCTGCCTATTCCGAGTTTCCCAAATGTGTCTGTGTGCTAATGCGCAATGTGCGCAAACACATACAACACATGCGCAAATACGACGAAATGGGATTCTAGAAGTATCGTTGATACGGGAAAGGGATTCCACGCATGTTAAGTGGAACGTGTCTGTGTGCTGGTGAACAATGTGTCACAATGTGTACCTGAGCGCATGTTGGATGTGCCGAAATGTGTTTATGCACATGCAACACATGCGCACATACGGGTATCTGAGACTGAAGCCAGCGATGATTTGGTGGGTTTTGTGGAAGGTGGGGACCAGCAAGGACTGATGGGGACAATTGGGAAATGTGTGTGTGTGCTAGTACGTGGGCACATGTTAGATGTGTCTATATGTGCCTGTGTGCGTATGCACAATGTGTGCACATCACACGCAGCACATACGGATATTTGGGAACTGAAGTCAGTTTGTTTTTAGGGGACTTGTGTGGACTGGTGTGGACTATTGAATGATAACATTTAAAGGATAGTTATTTGTCCTAATACCTGTTTGTTTCCAGCCTTGTTGACCATCCCATTGTCTCCATAGCTTTAAGGATACGACTGCTGACTTGCCCACGGCCACTAACACCTATCCTACAATCAGTTTTTACTGTGGACACCATTACTGTAGCACTCTTCTACCATCGCAGCTTTGTACCATTACTGCAGTGTGCCATTACTATCAGATACCACAGTTCTGTCTTGTGCTAGAATGTCCAACCATTAATACACAGAACGACACGCGTGTGTGAATGGGTTAATCGATATGGCACGAGTACCAGCGCGGAAGGATAGAACGAGAGTCTTTTATCCTTCCTCGATGGCACAAGTGCCATATCGATTAACCCATTCACACACGCGTGTCGTTCTTTGTTTATTACACACTTTCGCGTCTAAAAAACAATTATTAGAAGAAAACTCAACAATTCATTTGATAATTATCAACACAAAGAACACATTTTGTCGCCAACCAAACTTGCGAGGAAACCTGTGTTACTCTTTCGTCCTCTGAGTTCCAATGTGTTCTATGTGCCAACTGGCACATAGAACACATTGGAACTCAGGGGGCGACTTTACCTGTCGCTATGGATTGAAATTGTAATTGCGCTGCACGATTTGTAGAAAATCCCAGTGAAATTTCTCTTCATTGTAAAAATAGTCCGTCAACGATTTCCGTTCCATACATGTGCGGAACAGATTTTTATTTTCCGCACGGTTTAGTGTTGCTGTAGATGGAAATTTCAAGGAACAGGCGTGTAATAAATAACTTGTGATAATATTGGGACCTTCAGTACCTTTCATTAAAAAAACAACCACTACCAGCCGAAAGGATTCGTCGTCTATCAATGTAAAATAACCACTTTGTTCTCTGCAGGCACAATGTACAACCCTACCGAGAACCAAATGGTTCCGCATTCGAACGTTTAATCTAAATATAACATTTTACTGAGAGTATCAACAAGCAGCGGATGTGGTAACCGACGAAAAGAGATCTTCGACATGGCACTCGTTTACAAAATTAATCGAATTCTTACATCTGTACACATGTTGAGGCCAGTGTATGCAAGGCGAAACTATAGTGGGTGTGGTTCCGGTTACACTGAGCAGAAATATAATGTCGAGTGTATCCTTTATTGGGTCAGTGCTATTTGCAAACATCGACATTCATTTGTTTTATTTTTAATGTTTTGCCTCAGAAACATAACTTGTGGCCGCCCCTTGGAACGAGCGATCAATAACAAACTATGTTTGGAGCAAAAAAGGAAAATTATTAGCAATTCATTTTTTTTTTTAAATGTCGTCTGCTCCTTGGGTTAAGGGAAGAGTTGAAATATGTGACTTTAGTATCATTTCAGGGGTGACTAGTTTCCTCTCGCGTGATCTCATGGGGGATCTCATGTGACTTCATAGTCATGTCACCCAGATGCGGTCTGTTTGGTTGTCATGGTAACCCGAGCGCCCATGTTGTGGCGTCATTACCATTGTGATACGTGGGCTCAGTGCGCGTGTTAATAGGGTGATTCGTGTTTCCGTCGTCCATTTTGTATACTGGAGAGCGGCATCTTGGTTTCTCTCGTGGCACGTGATTGCTATATGTCCCAATGCCCTCTAACAGGAAGTGAGAGGGAGTATGTTTAATTGAACGATAGTAAATCTAATTACCGCAAACAATCCGGAATCTATTTTTACTAGTTCGGATTCCTTCGGATTCCGCTGCTTCTGTCTACGTATCAATGTTATGCTTTATACCTGACCCTATTGGCATGTTCCCCATGATACCCCAACAGTTGAAAAGATCACGACAATTGAAGCTGTTTGATTGCTGCGATATTTAGCTCCACTTTTTTGTTCAGACTAGTTGTAACCCAATTCCGGTACCCATGTTATTATTCCTAACTGCTTCTGTCATGTTTCAGTTAACTGGATCATCCGATCAGGTCAGGTTTGTTTCCACAAACTAACCAAAAAGTCACTACATTCATCTAAACTCCACCCACAGTCATATCATTGTCTGATACAAAGTTCCAAAGAAGAGATCCAATAGTCAATCGAACAGCTACTGGAAACAGGCATCGCTCGGACGATTTGAATCTTATTTATCGCGTAAAAAATTGTCTTATACAGCTCCTAGTAGTCTTCCCTTTCACTCCTACGAGGTTTTCAGCTATCTGTCATATGATCAGTTCGCACTGTAGTCACCTAACGCCACAGCCTTCTACCACTATTACAGTATTGTATCATTACTGCATTGTACCATTACTATTGACTACCACCATCCTATCTGGTACCAGCGTGGCTCACCATTACTATAGACTACCACCATTATATCCTGTACCAGAGTGTCGCACCATTACTATTGATTACCACCATTCTATCCTGTACCAGAGTGTCTCACCATTACTATTGACTACCACCATTCTCTCCTGTACCAGAGTGTCTCACCATTACTATTGACTACCACCATTCTCTCCTGTACCAGAGTGTCTCACCATTACTATTGACTACCACCATTATATCATGTACCAGAGTGTCTCACCATTACTATTGACTACCACCATTCTATCCTGTACCAGAGTGTCTCACCATTACTATTGACTACCACCATTCTATCCTGTACCAGAATGTGTCACCATTACTATTGACTACCACCATTCTCTCCTGCACCAGAGTGTCTCACCATTACTATTGACTACCACCATTATATCATGTACCAGAGTGTCTCACCATTACTATTGACTACCACCATTATATCCTGTACCAGAGTGTCTCACCATTACTATTGACTACCACCATTATATCCTGTACCAGAGTGTCTCACCATTACTATTGACTACCACCATTCTATCCTGTACCAGAGTGTCTCACCATTACTATTGACTACCACCATTCTATCCTGTACCAGAGTGTATCACCATTACTATTGACTACCACCATTTTATCCTGTACCAGAGTGTGTCACCATTTCTATTGACTACCACCATTCTATCCTGTACCAGAGTGTGTCACCATTACTATTGACTACCACCATTCTCTCCTGTACCAGAGTGTCTCACCATTACTATTGACTACCACCATTCTATCCTGTACCAGAGTGTGTCACCATTACAATAGACTACCACCATTCTGTCCTGTACCAGAGTGTGTCACCATTACTATTGACTACCACCATTCTATCCTGTACCAGAGTGTGTCACCATTACTATAGACTACCACCATTCTATCCTGTACCAGAGTGTCTCACCATTACTATTGACTACCACAATTCTATCCTGTACCAGAGTGTCTCACCATTACTATTGACTACCACCATTCTATCCTGTACCAGACTGTCTCACCATTACTATAGACTACCACCATTCTATCCTGTACCAGAGTGTGTCACCATTACTATAGACTACCACCATTCTATCCTGTACCAGCGTGTGTCACCATTACTATAGACTACCACCATTCTATCCTGTACCAGAGTGTCTCACCATTACTATTGACTACCACCATTCTATCCTGTACCAGAGTGTCTCACCATTACTATTGACTACCACCATTCTATCCTGTACCAGAGTGTGTCACCATTACTATTGACTACCACCATTCTATCCTGTACCAGAGTGTCTCACCATTACTATTGACTACCACCATTCTATCCTGTACCAGAGTGTCTCACCATTACTATTGGCTACCACCATTCTATCCTGTACCAGAGTGTGTCACCATTACTATAGACTACCACCATTCTATCCTGTACCAGAGTGTGTCATCATTACTATTGACTACCACCATTCTATCCTGTACCAGAGTGTGTCACCATTACTATAGACTACCACCATTCTATCCTGTACCAGAGTGTCTCACCATTACTATTGACTACCACCATTCTATCCTGTACCAGAGTGTTTCACCATTACTATTGACTACCACCATTCTATCCTGTACCAGAGTGTGTCACCATTACTATAGACTACCACCATTCTATCCTGTACCAGAGTGTGTTACCATTACTATAGACTACCACCATTCTATCCTGTACCAGAGTGTGTCACCATTACTATAGACTACCACCATTCTATCCTGTACCAGAGTGTCTCACCATTACTATTGACTACCACCATTCTATCCTGTACCAGAGTGTCTCACCATTACTATTGACTACCACCATTCTATCCTGTACCAGAGTGTGTCACCATTACTATTGACTACCACCATTCTATCCTGTACCAGAGTGTATCACCATTACTATTGACTACCACCATTCTATCCTGTACCAGAGTGTGTCACCATTACTATTGACTACCACCATTCTCTCCTGTACCAGAGTGTGTCACCATTACTATTGACTACCACCATTCTATCCTGTACCAGCGTGTATCACCATTACTATTGACTACCACCATTATATCATGTACCAGAGTGTGTCACCATTACTATTGACTACCACCATTCTCTCCTGTACCAGAGTGTCTCACCATTACTATTGACTACCACCATTCTCTCCTGTAC
Source organism: Pictodentalium vernedei (assembly GCA_031216915.1). NCBI lineage: Eukaryota > Metazoa > Mollusca > Scaphopoda > Dentaliida > Dentaliidae > Pictodentalium > Pictodentalium vernedei. The sequence continues at coordinate 456,215,108 of CM062291.1, forward strand.
CAGACTGTCTCACCATTACTATTAGCAAGCTACTTCTTGCTCGAACGACTCGAATCTTATCTAACAAATGAGCTGTCGAGTAATTGCTCGAACGAGTGACTCCACTTACGGCTCTTCGACTCATCTCAGAAGAAGGGGTTCCATAATCGGGATTCCATTGAATGGATTAGAATCTCTTATGCAGCTTCTAATGTTCCCACCATTGGCACCTACCATGACTTCAGCAATCTACTCTTTGACCAGCCTCCACTGTAGTCATTCTCTGTCGCAAGCCCATCTCTTTGGAATAGACTCCCGAAACATCTGTAGGTGCCACAGACACCTGACTTGTTTGAAAATGCACTCAAAACTTACCTTTTTACCCGCACTTTTACAAAGCATTGAAGAGTTACTGTGTGTGTGTGTGTGTGTGTGTGTGTGTGTGTGTGTGTGTGTGTGTGTGTGTGTGTGTGTGTGTGTGTGTGTGTGTGTGTGTGTGTGTGTGTGTGTGTGCGTTTGTCTTACCAACTTGACGAGGTAACTAGACAAAAGAGTTTGCGTGTTTCGCCTTACCGAGGTACAAAAGACAAAAGAAACCCTTTACCTCGGTTGTTTTCCCAGAACTGTACCGGCAAAACGAGGTTGAAACCGGTAGTGCGCTTATCTAGGCTTAATTGCGCGTTGGAATTGCGCGCAATTGCCATATCGAATGACATCCAAAGCACGGCAGGTTCTCCTGGTTACTCATAGCAAACACATGCAATGTTTCTGCCAATGGACCTCCGGGTTACCCGGAGGTCCATTGGCTGAAACATTGCCTGTGTACAGGCCATATGTACAGAATATTCTAGCTTTAATTGGGTCATAACGCGCATCTTAACGCGCATATCAACGTGCTATTTGTGCGCATTTCATGACAGGACTTCTAGTTTTAACTGTATCTTATCGAAGAAGACGAATCATACAGAAATGGGGATTTTATGGAAGCTACTCAAATTCAACAAAGATGCATGGACACGCCTTATATATATAGTGCCTGTCCATTGTTAACCAAAGATAAGATATGGAACGAAGAGTCAAAGCTCATTAAAGAAGAAGAGCGAAATTATCACTCAAACTACACACAAAGGGAAAGACAGAGATGTTAAAGGCAGCTCCCATAAACACGAACTGAAGAAGACTGAAGTTTAACAAGATACAGACCAAAACAAGAACTACGTTTCCATTCAAACTGAGAAGCAGCCTGAAGGAAAGAGAACGAAAGAGTTTCTACAGACAGAGCGTATCGAGGACGAGCTGCAGAAGACCACCATTCAAGAGAATGAAGATTCAAGCACGCACCCAGAATAAGGTTTCAGCCCAAACCAAGGCTGATGTTGCTACCCAGAAGAAAGATGCAAACCGAACACCACGAGCAAACCTTTTGAAAACAAGAGAAGTCAAAGCAAATAGCAATGTCAAGCTACCAGCGTTCAACGAGCGAGCAGGGGTGGTTTATCGAGAGCCCAACCAGGACGAAGCAACAGGAAGGAGTTCCATTGGATACCAACAAGAAGTCTGTGATCAGATGGTTATCCATATCTACAGGGAGATTAGGACTACAGACTACAGATTACTCAAAGATGAATTCAACGAAAATGAATAAAGTGTTTGTACACTGTGAACAATGTATCCGAGAACAGAATAAAAATATTATATATTCTCATGTTTTTTCTATCTACTACCCAACAGTAGTACTCGATTGAATTGAAGAAGTTATCCTCCAACAGGTATCTTACAAAAGGTATCATCCAATAGTACATCACCAGTACTCATTAGTCTCTAAATTACCACTGTGTCCAGTCCCCTAATACCGACGGGAGCTGTAGAGTAACTCGTTCTGGCAATTACTCGATAGCTTATTTGTTCGGTAAGATCTGAATCGTTCGTGCACTGCTTTTTTCCAGTCATTGCTAGATAGCTCATTTGATGAATTCATGAAGCAAGTTTCTCAGCGCCCACCTTTTGGCAACCCATCACATACCTGGTTTTCCGAAATGGGGCGAAGAGTTGTATGTGGAGTCATTCATTCGAGCAGTTGCTTTGTAGCTCATTTGCTCCATATGATTCGAGTCATTCGAGTAATGAGTAGCTTGCTTATAGTAATGGTGCGACACTCTGGTACTGGATCGAATAGTGGTAGTCAACAGTAATGGTGCAACGCAGTAATGGTACAAAACTTCGAGAGTGGTAGAAGACTGTGGCGTTGGGTGGCTACAGTGGCAACTGATCATATGATAGATAGCTGAAAACATGGTAGGAACGAAAGGTAAGAATACTAGGGGCTGTATACGAACTTGGAATTCCTCTTACGGAATCCACTTATAGAATAGCTTTTTTTTCGGGTGAGTCGAAGAGTCGTAAATGGAGTCACTCGTTCGAGCAATTGGTCGATACCTCATTTGATCATAAGATTCGCGTCGTCCGTGTGATGTCTGTTCCTACTCGATTGACTCTTAGACTCGTTCCTAGGAAACTTGTATCAGGCAATGTGACAGTGGGCGGGGTCTGGATGAATGAAGTGACTTTATTTGTTGGTTAGTTGCAGTAATGTGATCTAATTGGATGATCCAGACAAACGAAACATGACTCATGTTGTTATGAATAATAACATGAGCACTCGGAATAGGCTTAGAACTAGTCAAAACAGATCAGGTGAGCTAAAATCGTAACAAAAAGATAACGCTGCTCCAACCGAAATGCTCTTTTATTCTTCTGGAGTATATCCCGGAACAAGCCATAGACACAAAGAAAATTGATACATTGATATTAAATACTTAAAAAAAGAGGTACTACTAAATTAAAATAGCGTACTTTTAGTGCAACAGGGGTTATCTGCAATGTATTAGCATTGAAGATGCCGCCTTGTTGCACTCCAAGGACAATACATGGTTAATCTGTTCTAATGTTCCCTCAGAATCCATTTAGCACTACAATCTTTCATTTGGCACCGAACATAAACTCCACCTGCCACCAAAAACATTTTCGGGCTAACATGAACACTAGAGACGAGGTTTCGTCGCCAATACACCACCAAGGACCATCCCCTCCCCCACCTGGAGGATACAACCTCTATGTGGTAGACTTTCCAATAAAACAATCCATCAACGCGCTTTCAAAACGGGGTCATATTTATTTCAAGTGCGTATATACATTTAAGATTGCCTAGTTTGTAATTTTGCGCTGGAGAGTGTTAAAGATATTGCATTATGTCTTGACCACTGTGTCTTTTCAGATCAGTTCACAAATATTGTGGTACTACCAAATAGCTCTCACTAGAAACGAAGAGCAATATTTGTATTGAATAAACATAGGTTACCGACAAACCTGTCATTGTGTGTATATCAAATAGTGTTGTAGACCAAAGCTTCTGTCATTATACTGACATGAATAATGTGTGTGATTCGGGTGTAAGGAGGACGCACTCAACCAATAGAAATATTTAAATTGGATATTACCAGTATCAATCGTACGTACAATATTGTTTTTGTTTTTTTTTTAATTTCGAGAGTTCCTGTCTCTCTCCATACTAATTTTTTCTAGGCTTTAATTTACATTTTTGAAGTGTGTTATGATAGTGTCCACTTCATGAGAAGCTTATTGATTTGCGATGGAAGGTGGAATTGAAATTAGTCAGACCAACCAGATCAACGACAAAAGCCGTGTTCTAACATTTAACCAATCGTACAGTACGTGAAGAGTGGATTGTAACTAAATCACCCGCGGAGTGGAGTTATCACCCAAACTATAACTTTCAAATTGTGTACACATCGACAAAAAACACAAGCAATGTTTCAGCCAATGGACCTCCAGGTTTAACCCGGAGGTCCATTGGCTGAAACTTTGCTTGTGCTTGTTAAGCTTTGCGACAAATTTGCAATTATTGCTTGGGTGGAATCTCCCCTTTGCGGGTGATTTAGTGATAATACACTCTCCACGTACTTATATTGTTTTCTCTTTTACTTACTCTTCATCAAATAACATATATATTACTTCGCCACGCGTAAATATTCTGGGCTCCGCTACTCGAAAATATTATTGGTTGCATTACTTGTCAGTATTCTTGACTCTTCTGTCCGTAAATAATCTTGGCTCCTATACCCGAAAACATTTTAGGCAACGCCCTCTGGAAATAAACTTGACTCCACTGCGCTTAAATATTCTTGGATTCATTACCCCAACACATTCTTAGCACTACTCGTAAAATCAGACTCTATCAATCAGTACGAAATGAGCTTCAGGTCCGTATGTGATACATTTATGAGACTCTGTGACAGTTACCTGTCACTGGTGGCTGGTTCAATATTATTCTTACGCTACAGGTAATTATTCGCTCCACTTTTCGTAAATGTTCTTGCCTCCGTTATCCGTAAATATTCTTGACTTCACTGCCCGTAAAAATTCTTGGCTCCACTACCCGTAAATATTATCGGCACCACTTCCTGTGAGTAGTTTTGACTCTGCTGCCCATGAATATTATCAGTCCCACGACCCATACATATTATTGGCTCCGCTATCCGTAAATATTCTTGGCTCCACTTCCCGTAAATATTCTCGGCTCCACTTCCTGTGAAAAGTCATCGCTCCGCTGCCAGCAAATATTCTTGGCTCCACTACCGGTACATATTTTTTGCTCTGCTACCCGTAAATATTCTCGGCTTCACTTCCTGTGAATAGTCTAGCGTAAATAATCTTGGATTCGCCACCTGTAAATATTCTTAGCACTACTCGTGAATATTCTTGGCTCCACTAACCGTAAATATTGTCTCCACAACCCAGAAATATTATTTGCTCCACTACCCGTAAATATTCATGGCTTCACTAGCCTGCAATATTCTTGACTTTACTACACGGAAATATTATTACTTCCACTATCCGTAAACATTCTTGCCCCCCCCCCCCCCACCCCCCACTACCCATAAATATTCTTTGCTCTATTATCCGTAAATATTCTTGGCCTCACTACCCATAAATATTCGTGGCCTCACTACCTTAAATATTCTTTTTACCACTACCCGTAAATATTCTTGGCTCCACTACCAGTAAATATTCTTGGCTCCACAATCCGTAAATATTCTTGGCCCCATTACCCGTAAATACTATTGGCTCAACTATCCGTAAATGTTCTTGGCCCCACTACGCATAAATATTCTTTGCTCCACAACCCGTAAATATTTTTGGACCCACTACCCATAAATATTCTTGGCTCCACAACCCGTAAATATTCTTTGACCCACTACACAAAAATATTCTTGGATCCATAACCCGTCAATATAGTTGGCTCCACTACCCGTAAATACTATTGGCTCCACTACACGTAAATGTTCCTTGCTCCACGACCCGTAAATACCCTTTGCATCCCCGCCACCAGTAAATAATATTGGCCCCACTACACGTAAATAGTGTTCGCTCCGCTTCCCGTAAATACTGTTAGCTCCACAATCCGTAATTATTCTTGGCTCCACTACCCGTAAATATATCTTGCTTCACTGCCCATAAATACTTTTTGCTCCACACCACGTCTAGTACCGAAATGGCGTTAGAAGTCAACATTCACGTGCTGGCGTTGTGAGTGTGTTGGTTTCGGAAGTAGAACTGAATTAATCCTCTCTTATTTTTCATTAACTGTCTGCCAAATACAAATAGCAGACGACATTTGTAGAAAACAAACGTTTCTTTAGAAACGAAATGTCGTTATTTTTGTCTCAAAAGCATAGCTTATTATTCCTCATTCGAAAGGGTTCAAGGGGCTCGTTTCACAGAAGAGCATATGCCATTTTTAGGCCAAAATTGAAAAATACTAATATTTGGATACCGTTTTTTGTGAAGAGAATTGAACAGCTTTGGTCATCATCTTTGCTAAAAATTTAATTAAATTTTATTAATATGATAAAATTAATCTCAGATTCGTCAGAATATGTTTACTTAACCCTTTACCTAACATGAAAAGCAGACGACACTTGCAAAAATAATTCTGGAATAACTAATTTTTTTCTTTTTTTTTGTCTCAAAAACATAGGTTATGACCCCTCGTTGGAACGAGCTCGTCGAGCTCGTTCCAATGAGGGGTCATAACCTATGTTTTGACACAAAAAATGAAAAAATAATGAAAATTAATTGACAATTTTTGTGAATAGCGCTGGCAGGTTTTGGCCGTTACGTTGGGTAAAGGGTTAACCCTTTACCCAACGAATCGCCCACATCCGACCGCGTAATATGCAAATTCAGCAGTTAAAAAAATATTATTTTTCAAAAAATCTTGTCGAGCTCATTCCAACGAGGGGTCACATGATATGGTTTTGTTGAAATTTTTGAAAAAATTTGAAAAAATGATATTTAAAATAATAAATTTTGATATCGTCTGCGTTGTTAAATGGATTTAAGCCTCAGTAAACCTCGGCTCAGATCGATTTTAGTGAACTCGGTACACAGATTTCATTTGAAATGATGACTCATGAGAGATACTCTTGATATGAGTAAATGCATAAAACTTGAAATATCAGGTACGTATGTTGATGGTGCTTCCCCGGAAAACACCGACATTAGACGAATTCATCGTGTTACAATAAATAGTTAGCAGGAAAGCGATATCTCGGTGGTTTAAATGAAGCCTGTGTCTTTGACACTGAAATCATAAAATATGAGAAATACAGATTATCATGATAATGTGCATGTCCTGTGCTTTGTATCAGATTCCAGGCATTGTTCAGAATGGGATCTCAATAAGCCGGCTTTGCCGGCGAGTTGCGATCCCAGTTTTGGACACCACCGAGAATCTGATACAAATCACAGGACATGCACATGATCATGATAATTCATTTATCTAACAATTCTGTCACATACACAGATTAAATCTTAATCCTTTTACTCAACGTAACGGCCAACGCTATTCTCAAAAATTGCCAGTTAATTTTCATTATTTTTTTCATTTTTTGTCTCAAAAACATAGGTTATGAAACCCTCGTTGGAACGAGCTCGTCAAGATCGTTCCAACGAGTGGTCATAACCTATGTTTTTGAGACAAAAAATGAAAAAAAAATTAGTTATTCAAGAATTTCTTTTGCAAGTGTCGTCTGCCTTTCATGTTAGGTAAAGGGTTAAATTATTTTTAAACATTTTGGGGGCATAATGTTCGGTCGATCACTGAAACGCACATAGAATGTATCCATGCGCCTGTTCCGATAGCCCGTAGCGCTACCGGAAACGAGTCGTCTATATGATACGGAATCAGAATGAGTCGTTTATATGATACGGAATCGGAACACATAATGTGATACGAACCATTTCTCGTGGTTTTCAGGCCAAAATGTATATGATTGTTAGATAAATAGATATTATCATAACAGTGTGTTGATCCGTGTCGTTGTATCACGTCGAGCTGAGGTGGCTAGTTTTTCGGATCACACGAGCTGCCGCAGGCAGCGAGTGTGATCCGAAAATCTGGCCACCTCAACGAGACGTGATGCGACGACACGGATCAACACACTGTTATGATGATATGTTTATCATATGACATTGTTTCGATGTCAAATTCACCCAAATTTGCCAATTTAATTAATATGCGGTGAAAAGCCGGTTACAAAATAGCAGACGAAACAACAACGACTTCCCTAGTTACGAAAACTATTCACGGAAACTCTCGGATATTTCCGTGGGAGTGTGATATGGATTTTTGATTTCCGTAAGAGTGTGGTATGGACTTTTGACCCGGAAAAATCTCACCCGGTGTGATACAACAGTTTGGAAAACATCGTCAAACAGTAGTGATATTTAGGGTAAAAATGTCATAGTCATATGATAAAAGCTTGTATTGCTCTGTTATCTGCTGTCCGAGCTCTGGCAGAAATACAAAGCCATTATTCGATGAATAACTGGCAGAGTGATGGAAGCCCATATTTGGGCTTTATTCTAAAGTGCAGGTATCACAGCTTGAAGGCTTACATTCAGTGGAGGTGCTTTGTATTATCTAGTAAATGATATTATTTAGTCGGTGAGGGTTTCCTTGTTACGGCCAATAGGCACTCTCCCATAAATTGTAACAAGGCAAAGGCATGCGTACAAGATTTGTTGGCCCCAAATAATATGCACTTTACCAGTTAACGCGTGTCGGTAAACATGTTACGACCACTACCACTAATCAGGGGTGTCGGCAAGGAGGAGGGGAGAGGAATGTTGCACCCCCCCCCACCCTCACCCCCCATCGGAAAATTCGGTCAAATTCGTACGGGGGATAAAATTATGCAAACCCCATAACGATACAGATAATACTCCCGGAGACCCGATACACGTCCACAATAGGGATAACCCGATGGACACATATTACCACGGTGGTGTTGGCAGAGTTAACTACATCGCGATAATTTTCTTTTGGTCCCATACCAGAAACATTATGCACAATCACTGGTCTACACATCTAGTCTATGTTGCGAGTTAAATAGTACTTATTAAATTCAGGCTGCAAGCCGAGAGGTCCTCGGTTCGAATCCCACCTGCGGCAACCGCGTTGTGTCCTTGGGCAAGACACTTCACCCCGATTGCGTACATGGGGGCACGATGACGCTGTGTACTGAGGCGTACTGCACTCGATGGTTCACATGTCTTCAACCTATCTAACCCTGCCTGTGCTGCGGTGCAGAGTTCAGAGTTACGATGTTGGAGAGTTGACAGCTCGTCGTTGCTCGGTGGTTCTCTCCGGGTACTCCGGCTTCCTCCACCCGTAAAACTGTCACGGTCGCGATTAGCCATTGTGCATAAATATGTGACCTTAAACACCAACAAATAAATAAATATAAATAACTTATTAAATTTGTGGCTTGTGGGACAAGGCTATAAGAAGAAGGTGTCATGGCGAATCGCCATGATACCCTCGTTCCACAAGCCTCAATTTTTTTGCACTTGCGAATAAGTGCTAGTCAGAAGATGTATAAGAAAGAGGATTTTGTCATTAAATGATCCTGGGTGAATGTGAGGACATGTCACTGCCCCCCCCCCCTCCCACCCCCCCCCTCCCCCCTCCCCTAATGCAAAATACGAAAGTGCTGAGTATTTGCTGAGTAACTGAAGAGTTTTCATCCATACGGAAATTGTGTTACTTTATTACTCCAGACAGACTGGATTGACCCTTTGAAGCCTGGTGGTATCTACAATGCCTGTCCAGTGTGATCGATTGGAAGTGTCTATATTCTTTACTCGGAGAAAGACCAATCAATATTTCCATCGTGCTGCCTTAGAGCAGCACGTTGAAAATCTTGAATGATCTACCACCCAAATTCACCGAGGGACTGTCTACTTAATGAAGTCAGGTCCTATCGCTATCCTGGACCCGTAAAATGGCATTTCCGATTCAAAGGGTTAAATAACAAGAAGTATAAGAGCATGCTAATGAAAGCACAAATATGTTATTTGCATTGTATAATCCAAGATATAGCATATCGTTACTTCTAGAATATGGCATGGGATTAGAGTTAGCAAGCTCTTAAGAAAAGGGAATAAATAGGTCCATTAGCTGAAATATGATTTTTCCCTGACGTTTACAAAAATTGAATTTTCACTCGACAGTGTAAGTGATAACGCAAATCCCCCATTCTCAACTTTTCTCGATAAGAGTGGGGCACATTAATTAAATATCTCTTAACTGAATAACCCTGTTAATTGAATATAATTTCCCGATACAAAACCATTTACCATACCTCCAGTACAAAGTTGACGTGTTAATTGAATATAGGTTATAGAGTAACCACCTGTTAATTGAATAACGAATCTTGTAACCTGTACACAAATTACCCTGCCTCTTCCCAGTTTTCCTTTGTTTATAAACCTATTTGGTCCCATTACATCCAATACAGGCATTTAATCTATTACATCTTAGTTGAAAGAGCTCACGATGAGCTCTGTCAAACAAGATATAGCAGATTAAATGCTAAGTTTAAATCTAGATTACAGGAACGTGACACAATCCCTGTTGATTGAATACTACTGTTAACTGAATAATTTCCATTGGCAAAGTCACGAGTCAATTAACACGGTTCCACTATTATTATGTTGACTTTTTATATTTTTTGGTAATTACAGTGTTATATTCACTGATTACGTGATCGACCATGTATCCTGATTTTACATGTACAGCGTTGGAAGATGGATCCAACCCAAATTCTTTTTGGGGCAGATTTTTGCATACGATGAATATTAATAATCGAGGCTCACTGACAAACATCCAGCTCACGGACCACGAACATTTGCTCTGTGATATGTGAACTGATTTTTTATAGCGGATTTTGTGCATGTTTTTTTCAAACAAAGCACATACGTTCTTGGTGGAAAATATCACCGGGTGATTTAGTAGTAATCCACCATCCTGTACTAAATACCGTAAACTAGATTTGAAGACACACGCTTCTCTCAGTTTCGATAATTACATAGATAAAGAAGTTACGCAAGTAATGCATAAATAAACATTGAGTAGAAAACGCTTGTGACACTATTGTATAAGTTTAGGTGGGATGCTCACTATGAAACGTTGATGTTTTCGCTTCCACGCATCGCATATCTCGTACTTTTTTATAAATACAACTTTTGTAGGTAGCCGTGACCAAATATAAATTTGCATGAAAATGTTTCAAGCACAATGAGTTTACATCACTGCATCACCGATTGCTGGTGTTATGCTCTGTACCAGCGCTATTGCAAGTCAGCCCCTATTGAAATAAACTGTTGCAATAGGGGGCTGAAACAATATTGCAAAAACATATTATAATATGAATTAAATCACACTTGCAGCAGAGGTTGAAAAACACCTCGCTTTTCAACCACTTTTACAAACAAAAATATTTCAAAAGGGGTTGGAACACAATTGTCTGTTCAACCCAGTGTAAAAACTCTATTGCATAGGTGATGAAAACAAAACGACCATTAGGCATCAAACATAATAAATATACCTACCTCGTCCTTTCTGTTCCAGAAAGCATGGTAATGTTTGGACGCCATGACTTCAGTGTAGGGATAATTCAAGCATGGACAATGACCTGTTACCCAAACATCCTACTTTTTCTCATTCAGAATGGTATTGTTGACTGTATTCCAAATGAATTTACCCTGTTCAAGTTTTTTTTTTCTCTACAAGGCTAACGAAAGCATATTTCCTGTTTAAAAATGATGCAACTTATTCACGGGAAAGGGAAGGAGACGGGGGACGAGGGACGTCCACTGAACCAGCCAACCCTCTCCCTTCATCAAAATTTCCTGCCTCAGCATTACAGTCAATATAAACGAAATTTATTTTGTGGACACCACGCGGTCAACCTGCCACGCCACTCTTCCCGCAAAATGTCAGTTCTGACGGCGTTTCAGTTCAATATAACCGTAGACACGAATAAGGGTTACACAGGGACCGATCAGGACTATTTAAAATACGCTCTAGCCTCGGAGCCTATTTTTTCAATTCATGCGCCAGATTTCAATTTACGGAGTCACACTTCTGCTTGTAACACACACTGCAAGTATGTAATAGCCCTCGTCATTTTCATTTAGTACACTATAGCAAACATTAATCTTCCTTGTGGTTTCTGATCAAGTCTTGGCTGCCTATTTAGGCAGCCAAGACTTGATCAGAAACCACAGTGAAGATTAATGCTTGGTAATTAAGACTTGAAGTATTAACTTAAGCATTCTACAACAATGATAAATGATAATCATATTTTTAATACATGTAGTGTCTCTCTCGATTATCCATCGAAAGAATATCAAAATATGATTTGAGAAGTTTTGCGCCAACTGAGAAGCCTATTTCTGAGATTTAAGAGCCAGATCCTGATGTTTCAGAACCAAATACGCACTGGCGCATGCTCAGGTCGGTCCCTGGTCAAGATAAAATAATGAAAGTTACAGACCTTTTCAAATTCCATGCCATGCTATTTTTATTCGATTGGAAAAATGGATCTCTTCCCCAGTCAATAAATGCAATGTTTTCACTCTTTAATAATAATACTACTGGTCCCACCATCAGGTACTCGGTATCGATTCGCATCTGCAGAACAAGAACAAAATCCTTAGATTACCTTCCTTGTTTCAATTACCCTAGGCTTTGGAACGACCTGGAACCGAGTATAAGAAATGTTACTAATCGTATTGCGTTTAAGAAAATGTTAACACAAAAACTTCTCTTAACAAACACAAATTACATGTAACAACCCGTATTGCCCAGACTGTACTACATAGTTAACCATACTAATCTGTAGTACAGTTCTACTTTTTGATTTTTTTTTCTACTTTTTTTTTACCGGCTAGCTCGTCAGTTTGTCACTCATCTTATTCCCAAACTATTATCAATATTATTTTCAATATATTCTAATAATATTATTATTATTCTAATAATATTATTGATATTTTAAGTGTTTTGTTTCCCACGCATTAACGCAACAATGCAAGAATACAACATTACTCCAAAAGGATCTGTATTTCTCTCTTCCCAGCTGTATACTCTGTCTGATATGATGTTGCTCTAATTACATTTCTACCTCGGGGGATAGCAGGAAGACAACCAATCTGGCTATGCTGTCCCTCAACGGTATGTATATGTATCACAATATTATTCTGTAACTGAATTGATTATTATATTTTACATACCGTTAAATAAAATGAATTGAAATTGAAATTGAATTGATGCGATTGTTTGCAAACAATGATTGAGGCGTAATAAAAGCACGATTTGTTTGTAAACATGCATTGGGACGTACTAATGTTGAATAAACTAACTATCGATTATCCATAATGTAAGTAAACACGCTATTGTTTCCAAACAGAACACAGAGTACAGGCAGAGAGATCGAACAAAACCTGTTTCATGACACAATTTAATCTATTATTAACAGAATCAATAAAAAATAAGATCAAATATAATTGTGTTCTCATGCTGTGCCTCGTAATTGCTGTGAACAGAGCTGCTCATCAATTCCATGTGACTGCATGACAAATAGAACATTGCCCTTGGAAATTATCAAACTGTTTTGCGACAGTTTCCGGGTCATATGATACACATTACACAAAACGTTAATCATAAACACGACGCCGAAATCTTATCTGGAACTCCTTTTCAGTGTGGAACATTGAGAAAAAAAAATATCATTCTCTTATCATGCGATGGTAAACGTATCGAAGGAAACCAATAAATATACTAGCAACTAAGTTAAGTGCGTCTGACTTTTCTTCTTCAGTTTCCAAATGTATTTTTTCTATTTTGTTTGGAGGAAGACAAGACGATTTGGTTGTGACATTCGAAACAATACTGTTGGAATAGTGTTTCCCTAACAGAAGCGGCTGCGTGAACAAAATGTCGCGAAAATCATATGAGAGCAAGACTGCAATGGGGGACTACGATTCTCCGCCAATATGGATGAACAAGCTAGAGGAAGGACGATTTGTGTCGCCAATTAAAACAAGATGGAGATCAACATCTTATGGCTCATATGATTCCTGGGTGAGTATATCTTAAGTTTATAGAAAACTGATGAAGCATCTGATCTAGTTGCAGAAACGCGGATTCACCATTTAAACCCTAGTGGTATCTTCCATATCAGATCAATGGCAGCAACAGGATCAGTCCATATTCTTTATTTGGGGATAGACCAATTAATATTTTCAACGTGCAGCCTGTGGGCTGCACGTTGAAAATATTGTTTGGTCAACACCACTCCTTCACTCAAAAGTCAACCAACTTAATGAAATTATGAAGTATCATGTTACTGGGCCGGACAAGTGCCTCTGGGTTCAAAGGCTTAATTACGCGCTACTGTTACAAGATCTGGTGCTTCTTCAGTATCCGGTTTTGTCTATTCTGTTTTGTTTTTGTTTTTTTTTATTTTTGCGTCTATTTTGAAAATTACTTTTCTTTTGATTACTGTTTTGGCACAATTCAACATTCAACACTTTCGACCACTCAGAAGTAGAGTTAGGAATGTGAGTGTCTGTAGGGCGTAGGTACGTGCGTGTGAGGAGGAATTAGAGTGTGGGGTTATAATCACTGACCATCGTGGACACTTCCAGGAGACAGTAACTGTTGACAACAGAGGGCGTCCTCATTTGTCATAACGACATTAGCTTGTACTGAGGCTACTGAAATGACTTCAAATGCTGTAATTTGTCAATATCGCCGGTTACCGATACGGGACTTTTCACATTTTTGGTCCTAAAAGGAATGAGTGTTCCCGAATATGGTATGTACGCATACATTAGTCCCCTGTTGCAACACACTACAAACATGCGAAGGTGGATGCGGATGTGTTTGTGTGTGAGGTTACCTAAGGACACAATCATGTTTCAGAGAGGTTAGAATATTGGTCCCAGGTCCACTGCCGGGAGTCTAACCATCAGCAACCCACCTGGCAGTCAGTCCAATACCTAAACAACTAGACAACTGCACACCGTCAACAACGATAGCTGGAAGCTAGCTTTTGAGATGACGTTTCCATGATTACTTGGTTCATCTTCCTTTCGGCAACTGCATGAATGAGTGGAACACGCTAGTTACAGTACGGCGAAAGTGCTGTGGTTGGCCTCAGACGAAGACTGACCCGGGTCTGTGTGTGTTTATCGAGGGACGCAATCAAGCTTTAGAGGAATTTAGAATGATGGTTTATGATCAGCTCCCGGGAATCTAAACATTTTTGTTTGTATTAGCGACTAAAATATGATTTTTTTTCAGTGAATTCTGGCTTTTTGGAAAAAAGTTATTATTTACCTCTATGTTGGGGAGTACCTTAAACCTTCACCTAATACGAAAGACAGACGACACTTGCCATCAAAATTCTTGCATAATTATTTTTTTTCATTTTTCTGCGTCAAAAACAAAGACTATGACTCATCTTTCGTGGGACGAACTCATAAAACTCGTTCCAATGAGGCGTCACAAGCTATGTTTTTGGAGAGACAAAAATGGAAAAATAAAATTAATTGAATGGCAATTTTGTGAATGACGCTGGCCTGTTTTGGCGGTGACGTTGACTAAAGGGTTATTCTGTATGATTTTGTGTTAAATTTTGTTCATCCGGTCAGCATAACATTTTTTGCTTTTGTCATTTGGTAATTATATCTTTTGGCAAAATAGTATTAATTAACTAATGACAATCGTAATTCGTTATAATTGCTCCGTCATATAATCTACATGTACCAACGACTTTTAATCATTCTCCAAAGTGTAGTGGATGATGTGAACACTGGAATGAAATAAAACTCGTTCCTGGTGGAGGTTGTTAATCATTAACCTTACTGCCATGCCCACTTTAGCCATATATGGAGGATTCCTATGGACGTCTGTATCGAGGAAGTTTAAAAACAATATATATCATATACTTGAAACGCCATCATCTGTTTACTTGTTTCACGGACTCTCTGAGCTCTATAGGCCCTATCCAACAAGTAATCAGATGGTAGCCTTGATCTCCGCGTTCCAGAATATACAAATAATCACCATGAAATATGTGACAGTAGACGCTTTCGGAAGCGTACGTGCTAATAATGGTTTGAAGAAAAAAACAATTATCAACTAGGAATGTTCACTCGTTCCGGTTGGAGGTTGTTAATCGTTAACCCTTTGAACCCTGGTGGTATCTTCCATGTTAGATCAATGGAGTTATAGAAGCAATCGGAAGAGTCCATATTTAATATTTGAGGATAGACCAATTAATATTGTCAACGTGCAGCTTTGGGGCTGCACGTTGAAAATATTGATTGGTCTACCCCACACTGCAACTCAGCAGCCATCCTGCTTAATGAAAGTATGACATGTCTTGTTTCTGGACCGTTAAAACGGCCGCTTGTCTTTCAAAGGGTTAATGAATCGAAGAGAAACGCTTTATTATCTAGGAGCTTTTGGGGCACGGTGGTTCAATGCTAGACTTTTGGACTTCTGTGCTAGAGGTCCCGAATTCGATCCCCGTCAGGGACGACCCGCGTTGTGTCCTTGGGCAAGGCACTTTATCCTGGTTGTCTACTTGAGGGTACGATGACGCCATGTACTAAGGCGTACTGCACGTCGATGGTGCACATGTCTTCAGTGGGTGTAACCCTGCTTGAGCGGAGCTTGAACAGAGTTAGAATATTAAGGAGCTGACAGTTGCTCGTCGATGCTCGGTGGGTCTCTCCGGGTACTCTGATTTCCTCCACCCGTAAAAACTGTCACGGTCACGATTAGCCACTGAGCATAAGTATGTGACCTTAAACACCAATAAATAAATAAATCTAGGAGCGTTCACGCTGCCGGGTGCCAATTTAGCCAACTGCATAAAACATTTTGATTTGGCACCAAACTTCCGGTATAGATTTGGCACCACACTTCCGGTATAGATCTGGCACCATACTTTCGGTATAGACTGGGCATCACACTTTCGGTATAGATTTGGCACCACACTTTCGGTATAAACTTGGCAGTACACTTTCGGTATAGATTTGACACAGCACTTTCGGTATAGATTTGGCATCACACTTTCGGTATAGATTTGGCACCACACTTTCGGTATAGATTTGGCACCACACTGTCGGTATAGATTTGGCACAACATTTTCGGTATAGATTTGGCATCACACTTTCGGTATATATTTGGCACCACACTTTCGGTACAGATTTGGCATCACACTTTCGATATAGATTTGGCACAATACTTTCGGTATAGATATGGCACCACACTTTCGGTATATATTTGGCACCACACTTTCGGTATATATTTGACACTAGAAAAATTCCTTTCACTTGTATAAGAAAAGCCTTTGCAGCAGTGTGAAGAGCGCGATCGATGAGGAAATAACCAAACAAAAATATTGTTTTTCTTCTGGCACTAGGAATGGTCGCGAATGACATTAGGGAATATATACTTGTCTTCGCAAATCGACTTATACAAACTATTGATAATTCGAAGTGTCCCCTCCACATTCTCTTATACACTACTCAAAATTTGCTAAGCACCAAATATTTGACACATCATTGTGAAATTTGCTTGTGACATATTTGCGATATTTTTGGTGGATATGATTGAGGAATGTATTGGGATGGTCCCTAGTGTTTACATTAGCTCTCTTGACAGGCAGACTTTTCGTGGCAGTCATGGAAAGCATGTACCCTTGATTTTCATGATATTTTCGTGTACTGTCTACATGTACATGACAGGTGCAGGGTATTTAATCTTCATTTCAACACAAACACTTGTGATGTAATGACTGAATATGGCAAATGTAAGAATACATTTGTCTGAAGCAGAAATGTGGCGGGCTGTAGGGATGGTGGAGCAAGGGGCTACCCATCGCCAGGTTGGTGAAGCCCTTGTGTGCACCATACGGTGATCACCAGAACCTGGGCAAGATTTCAGCAGTATGACACACCAGTAAGACGGCATGGTGGTGGCAGAGATAGGGCAACAGCTGTAGCTGAAAACTGGTTTTCCATCTTCCAGGCCAGTAGGTACCGCTTTGTCAATGCATCCCAGCTTCGCAGTGACCTTCACAATGCAACCGGGGTAAATGTTTGGACGCAGACTATCCGGGCAAGGTTGCACGAAGATGATCTCCGATCGAGAAGACCATGTATTCGCACCCCCAGTACCACGCCACGCACGATGTGAATGGGCCATGGACCACGTTGGATGGACCTGAGAAGATTGGCGATCTGTCGTTTTTACAGATGAGTCAAGGTACTGCCAAGACCACACAGATATGCGTTCTAGGGTATGGAGAAGACCAGGAGAGCGATTCCATGCAGCCAACATTACTGAGCATGACCGCTATGGTGGAGGGTCAATCATGGTCTGGGTGGCATCAGCATGGGCGTACAGAGCTCTGTGTTCTTGACCGTGGTACATTGACTGCACAGCGGTATATTGATGAGATCCTGGATGTCCACGTCAGATTGTACGCAGGTGCAGTGGGTGATAGATAATGCCCGTCCTCATGTTGCCCATGCCGTCGGGAAGTACCGTTAGAGGGAGGGGATTGGGCGTATGGGCTGGCCAGCAAGATCAGTCCAATCAAACATGCCTGGAATGTGTTGCAGCTTGCAATGTCAGCCCGTCCAGTACAGCCAAGAAGTATCCAGGAGCTTGGTGCCATGTTGGTCCAAGAATGGAACAACATCCCACAAAAGACCACCAGGAACCTGATTCGTGGCATGAGAAGGCGTTGTCAAGCTGCAATTAACAGTAATAAGTCTCATATTCGATAGTGAACCCGTACCAGTTCGCTCCGTCAACTTTTGGGGAAATTGAAAAATTTCCTCTTTTGCCAATAATATTCATTATCCATGGTTATCGTATTCAAAAGCTAAAAAATAATGTCAAACACGAATAAAATCTTAATTTTTGTACTTAAATCATTAAAGATATAATTAAATAAAAAAAAATATACACTTTTCCTTACAACATTTTAAATAAAACGTGAAACTGATAGTTGGATATACTTGGTGCTTAGCCAACTTTGAGCATATTTTTAGATGGGATGTGCCCCAATCTTTGTGTGTAGCAAAAATGTGAAAAAGCAGGAATGTCTGAAAGGCGTTATCTCTGTATTTCTGAATGAAAAATAGTTTTTTTTGTGTATGAAAAACTGATAATACTTTGAGCGGAAAAATAAGGAAAATTCTAACAGAAATCTACCAGTGGTCAGTTGGGGCTACAGCCTGCCTGTTGGAGAGGTCCAGCCCCCCCCCCCCCCCCGCCCCCCCCCCACACACCCCAGTCGTAGATTTTTAGTCGTCCGTCGGAGAGTCTCGTAAACCCGACTTCACGAGAAATTTCCGACAATCGAATATAGATATCTCGTCTTGTCAGTCTCAAACCCGTGCAGCACAGGAACTTTGATAGAGAATAGTGATTCTCACGAAATTCCTTAATGTCGTTCGTCAAACTGGCTTTATAGATGAAATATTTCCCGACTTTATTATAATATGTTTACTTTAACCCTTTACCTAAGGTAACGGTCAAAACCGGCCAGCGCTATTCTCAAAAAATCGCCAATTAATTTTCATTATTTTTTTCATTTTTCGTCTCAAAAACATAGGTTATGACCCCTCGTTGGAACGAGCTCGTTCCAATGAGGGGTCATAACCTATGTTTTGAAGACAAAAAATGAAAAAAATTAGTTATTCAAGAATTATTTTTGCAAGCGTCGTCTGCTTTTCAGGTTAGGTAAAGGGTTAAATAATCAACAAACATACTCAATTTGCTTCTATTTTGGTTCTCCAATTTACCAATTTTCACTCATTTTCCTTCGTTTGGGTGGTCAAATGTTATAGCCCCCCTCTCGGAGAGGTCAGCCCCCCTGTCGAGAAATCCCTGGCGCCATCCCTGAAATCTACATTTCCAAGCGAAACAAAGAAAGAAGAAATGATAATACAAAACACAATAATATTGTATATTACTAATTTATAACGTTCCGAATATCTATTTTTCAGAAAAGTGAATCGGAAAGTTATCCGGAAAACTCAGTATCCGAAACATCGAAGAAGCGGACAACACTGAGAGATATACTGTCAGACTTTGCCGAGACAACATCAATGTCCGGCGTAATTCACATAAAAACATCAACAAACTGGCTGTTCAGACTGTTTTGGGTACTGTGTACAATAGCTGCATTGGTTGCGAGCACTCTCCATATGTATTGGCTGACTAAACTTTTCACAGCATGGCCAAAACAAACTGAAATACAGTTAGAATTCAGTACGCTAAGTTTTCCAGCTGTCACAATCTGTAATACAAACGCAATCCGCTTTAGCAAATTGGTCAACCTCTCCGATAAGCTAGCTGACTTCGCAAGTCTAGTGAGCCCAGAGGAATTATCTAGGTCCCGTGAACCTTCACCTCCAGATGGGGGCGGTGAGGGAGGAGGTACGGGCGGTTGGATCCCATCGCAGAAAAAAACTCCAGATGGAAAAAGTGGTAGTGGATCTCAATCCAATCAACAGGGAGGAATGGGTGGACAAACTAACGGTGGACAGAACGGTGGCCAGAACGGTGGGCAGTATGGTGGTGACGGTTACATTCAGTCAACTGAATCTCCTCCAAAACAGCAGAACGGGCAAGAAAACTCACCTGGAAAACAAATTCCTGGAGACAGTCCTCCGCCAGACAAGGTAAGATATTCCGATGCTTTCAAGACAATTAAATTAACCATTTTGTTTTTGGTCCTGGGTCTGTAAGATTAACCCTTTGGGAATTTAATTAGTCTGACGTTCAAACGTCACTGGGAATTCAATTTCTTTAACGTTCTTCAAAATGCGATGTCAAACGTCGGAAAGTTCGAATAGCAAGATATTTTTCACATCAGTGATTAACTGGTTGAGGGCTATATTTTTTATGTGGTCTGAATTTGTTATTCAAAACGTGTTTTATTACAAATTATTGGAGAGTACGCATAGGCACTCTCTAATAATTTGTAATCAAATAACTATATATAAACAAAATATTATTATGTTTGACTGAATATGAAATATAAGCAGTGAAAGTTTTGGCTTTTACTCTGGTATGCTCATTTTTTGAAAGCCCTGATAGTGGCTTCTAGCACTCAACCAGTTAATAAGTCTTGACAGCAGGATTATATTTGTATTTTAAGCTGCGATAACATTTGGCTCAATGGGTGTCACTGAACACTATTCGGGAGCAAATAGGAACTGAGTTTGAAAAAATCGAAAAATAATAACAAAACAAATTACCACAAAGTATCAACGCGCTGTTTAATTTCGTACGCCATAAGGGTTAACTTTAACCCTTTACCCAGCGTAACAACCAAAACCGGCCAGCGGTATTCACAAAAATCGCCAAATAATTTTCATTTTGTTTTTTATTTTTTGTCTCAAAAATATAGGTTATGACCCCTCATTGGAACGAGCTCGACGAGCTCGTTCCAACGAGGGGTCATAACCTATGTTTTTTTGAGACAAAAAATTAGTTATTGAAGAACTTTGTTTGCAAGTGTCGTCTGCTTTTCATGTCAGGTAAATGATTAAGTTATGGATAATGACCAGACACTTTAGACAGAAACAATGCTTTGATCGTAAAAGTGGTTTCTTTCCCGATCCGAGCGCGATAAGATTGTGACTCATTTACACAAAAGTATGTCTATAAATAATAGATTGCCAAAGAAAACCGATCAAGGAATAATAATCGAAAATGACATATGCGATTGAATTGTCTGGCATTTCTTTTTTAACACCCGAGATTTTACAGTGTTGCAGGGGAGGAAAGCAGACAGAAAACTTCGACCACATCGCGACAAAGTCGCGATCTGTTCCACATTATCTGCTCGTTGTTGATAAAACATTACTGCCTTATTCCACGGGAATGTGTATAGACAGATGCGGAAGTAAGTTATGGGTTGACGCTGATTTAGAAAAACACTTTGATAAAAAGGTTTCAAAGGATAGTCTTGCCTTTAGATCTTCTTCAACCGTGCACGGATGTATAACTATTTTTAAACATCTCTTCTGAAAAAAAAAAAAGCTACAGTCTTAAATATCTCGCCGATGACTGAGTAAGATTTGTCGGCAGGATCGAATAATTTGCTGGCAGGAATGGCCAGTCGAAATCCCGTATATTCAATGTACAACCAATTTTGTGTGCAATCCACATCCGCCTTGGAAAATGTCTTTGCAGCAGTTCAATTTTGAGGCGTGTCGTGTGTAATTCAATTCACGGGATCGATCGAAGGGGGTGACTAGAGTTTTATACGTTTATACAAAAATCTATAGACAAAGGTATATAGACAAAAATCTACAGACACAAATCTATAGACAAAAGTATATAGACAAAAATCTACAGACACAACTCTATAGTGCGAACATAGCTTTACACCAACATCGCGCAACGCAGTGACGTTGTTTTACTCAAAATATCATGACATTTTTGACAAGCCAGTAAACGTGGCGATCGTTCTAGGTATGAGTAATACACATTTCTTGTCATCTCTCAGCAGATGTTGAATGGGATTTTATCGTGTATAATTTTTTTTGTATAAAGACCAAAACGAAGTATGACGCGATTTCCATATTAACTCTTAACCTGTAATTAATTTTAAAATATTTTTCAGCAAATCTAGTCATGGCTGCTGTGAAGCAGCCATGACTAGATTTGACGAAAAATTGATTTTGATTTAATACAAGAAATCATCGGTCAAACAGATGATCCAACGTACAAGAGACAATTTGGATAAAGTACTCAAATTCATTAGCAGCTATTTGATGTCCTGGGCAGGAATATCCGTCAGCAGCATACAAGGAGTTAAGTACTTAGTACTTACATTTTACGGAATACGAAAACTGGTCGACACTTGTCAAATTTGAGTATACAAAAAAGTTAACTGCTTAAAATACATAGCTTATGAGATCTCAACGAGGTCATTCCAATAAAGGGCCAAAAGCTATGTGTTTTAGAGCGGGGCGTTTTTTTTCTTTCCCGATTCTGTTTCGAGTTTTGCGCCAGACCGGAAAACCGAACCGCAAGACCCATCAAACACCAGATAATAGGTTTACCGTGTTTGTTCATAACATAATCGAACTATTTTACTGGGAGGGAACTTGACAAGTGGCCCGTATGTACTCCTCTTGCCTAGTCTATACGGCAAAGGGGCGAATACATCGTGTTGACTTTGTCACATTTTCGGCCTAATTGACTCGTCCTCCGGAGGTAGAAATTCTGACAATGAGAGAAAAACAAAGATTAGATCAACTTTATTTATGTGTTACCTAATTAAATGTATTTTTCAGACTGGGTAGGCTAAGCAACTTATCCTCTTGAATCCCTAAGAATAACCAAAGAGAAGTTGGGCCGAACCCGAAAGGGAGTGGCGTCTCACATCCTATTGCAGTTTTTTTCCAAGTTAAGGAGACTGAAGTGTTATTTACAATATGCTCTCAACACACAGACAAACCGAACTGAAGCTGAGTTTTTTTTCCCCCAATATTCATTATTTGTTGTCTCAAAAACATAGGTTATGACCCCTCGTTGGAACGATCGCGTCGAGCTCGTTCCAATAAGGGGTCATAACCTATGTTTTTGAGACAAACAATTTTTTTTGGCAAGTATCGTCTGCTTTTTATGTTTGGTAAAGGGCACTGAAACAAACCAAATCTTACAAATTAGAACATCCTACCCCTACTGTCTTTTCGTCAAAAGCGGGAAAAAAATCATTAAATTCCAATTTCACTTCTTATGACCGGCAGGTTACCAAATTGTTAAACAAATCTATTCCACCGACGGGAGACCGGTTGACGTAGTGACACTCGACCAATGTTGTTTTTTTTGGATTGATAAGGGAAGACAATGTTTTGACCCATGGGTAGGGTATCTCTATTTAGTGTGGTCGTCGATCTCCTCTGACGTCTAACAGATGGAGAATGTTGACTACGAGAAGTCTTGGAAAATACTGGTTTCCGGCGAACGTTTAAGATTTGATTAGCTTTTGGATCTTCTTTCTGATTCGATTCGATTCAAAACCATCTCGATTATTCGAAAAAATCGAATCCTGCAGATTTTTTGATTCCATTCATTTCTTTATTACCGACTTTCTGAAAATTATTGTCATTTTAAAATTAATAGTTTATATTATTATTATATGAAATAGAGAATCTCTCATGAGTCCCCGATAAGTATGTAAAATATGAACCGAGTCCACTAAATTCGATTCGGGCCGAGCCTTAGCGAGGCCCAAATCGAATTTAGTGAACGAGGTTCATATTTTACATACTTATCGGGGACGAGTTTGAGATTATTTTTATCACATCACCGTAATTTGTTTACATTCTGACAGAATTTGGTGAGCCTCCTTAACCCAAACCCACGTTGCTACAATGTTTCGGCTTCCTTTGAATGCACTCGTAACCCAATCACGTTACTGAGGGCCAGCCACTTTCTCGTTGAAATATAGACCCGGTAAGGTTTATGTACACCGGGTGTCAATGACTAAAGGTTATTCATTTCTGATTTTCATGAGTTAGTAATAACAATATGAACAATATTTAATGATGATAATATTACAGCTCCATGCACATGACTTTATAAGAGACATTCGAAAAAGAAACGCTACTTTTTCTTTGGAATGTCGCGTGCTGGAGCCAGCAAAGGAAAGTTACGTCACGGTCTCAATCACTGTCTGAATCAGTGTAAACATTTATCCTTCGTCGTTTCGCCTCAGGTTTAGCCGGGCTTTTATTCTCATGGACATGGATTTTGAAATTACCACCATAAATATTCCCTGAAAACATTGTGAACATTTCGCCGGTAGTGGCCGTATGTTTTGCACCAACAGTACGTACAAATGTGTTATTTGTGGAATTGTATCCTGAGGTTAAGCTTGAAGTTGAAGGCATTGTCGTCGGCAATGGCAGCTGAGCCTGACAGTAAGACTGAGATCGACAGTCGGATTCAACATGACATTCGTTCGTACTTGAGAGATTATTAAGTTTATTGGAAGTGTTACTTAAAATACGGGAACTGTTTTTGTGCTGATTTTCATTTATGTGGCTATAGTTATTGATGGAAGCAGTGTTCTTATGCCCTGTTATCTGCATTATGTGATGGGCTGGAATTTCTGATTCACTCAACTTTTGGACCAAGTGTTTCTAGCACTGTGATTTGTGAGGCGTTTTTGAGTGGAAAGTCCACCAATCGTTGCCATACGCTTCATTATAGAGGTAAGTTTGTTTTTGCCTATTGGCTACCTCTTGAACCATTGATCTCCGGATTTCATGTTCAACTGATTTGTGTGGGTTGCAATATGAATATTCAACGCGAAGGAAGACGCATATCAATTAAGGTGATTCGCCGGTCAATAAACTCACATGAAAAATCTCGTGGGTTTATGACCCGTGTATAATATTCCTGTTCTGAACTTGGTTATGAGGCAGTGCTTATGTGATAAATATCCTTCTGATTTCTGTGGGACGAGATTGACCGTATCCAGACTAAATAGAGAACACAAAGTTAGTTGTAAAATTCCTAATAATGTCCTTGAAGTAATAGTGGAGATCACATTACTCCTTCTGTGACCATATATCTCCCATTGAGTGAACAATGGCCCAACTGACTTGCATTGCAGATGGAGTCCACTCAAGAGATGATATATGGCCTTTCCGTGGTACCATTTGATGATGCCTGGGTAATT
Organism: Pictodentalium vernedei; assembly: GCA_031216915.1. NCBI lineage: Eukaryota > Metazoa > Mollusca > Scaphopoda > Dentaliida > Dentaliidae > Pictodentalium > Pictodentalium vernedei. The sequence goes on from CM062291.1 coordinate 456,240,253, forward strand.
TGAATATATTCCAGCTGCATATGTAACTGCGGAGTGAGTTGTGACCACTTGACAGAAAATGTCGAAACTGTTTTCGGTAGTGATACATTCAATGCGATAACCTGAATGCCAATGCACCAGAACCACATCCAAAACGGTTTCAGTTAACGAAAGCACGTTGCGCATCACGCCTTTGCACTGGTCCAAGCCGAAATTCCTGCTAGAGATGGCGGTATTCGAATTTTTAGTTTATCGGTTTCGGTATTTATAGGTGTATACTACGTTCTGGGTTATGTATCTGTTCTAACTGAAATTTGCCAATAGAGCCAAAGGGAATTCGTATCAGGAAAATACGGAGTTGTGCTTGTACCATTCTACATCACCGCCACAAATGCCACAGCCAGTGGGCTCAACATTGGCATTTTTTTGCCAACAAAAATCATATCTACAGTAATATTGTGACACCATAACCTTCAAAAGCATATTTCATGTTTGTGTGATCTCAGAGCATGTGCCCTTAAAATGTCATCATTGGGCAGTCCTGCTGACAATACACAAATCACATGAACAGTGAATTCTAGTCAAGTCTTGGCTGCATTAACAGGCACTGTTAAGTAACTGAACATGTACAGGTTGTCGTCTAGTGGGAATTTCCTAGTCACGTAAGAGTTAAAAAAAAAAAACTGATAAGAAGACCATTCTCTTGTTTCCTGAATATGACCTCTTCAACTACTGTCTGGACTCAACGACGCCCTATAAGTAGCGAATGTAGGGGAATATAAAAATCTATACAGTTTCGGTATTCAGTGATGGATTCGGTTCGGTTTGTCGGTATCCCCGTGATATCGGTATCTTTTCGTTTTTTCGGTGTATTGCCCATCTCTAATTTCGACGCAGAACACCTTTTGTTGCAATATAAATAAATTGATCGTCCTTTCAGACAACCAGTCACAGGTCCATCTACTTGTACTTGCGGTTCGATGGGATGAAATAGTCTAACCAGTACCCAGGGAACACGTGTGGGATCGACAGCACTAATAAGACAGCCGAAGTACAGTACAGCCGCCGTGGACTGGTCGTAATCCACGCGTGTGCAGTGATGTCCTCGTATGCATTTACCTGGCAATGAAAATCATCAGCAGCAATTGTTTAATTAATGGAACACCGGGTTGTAATTTCATTAATTATTTTTTTGATGATTATTTCTCTGATTGCTGTCTGGAATCTAATATTAGTTCGTCCAGGGAAATTTTATCCACCCGTGGAAAGTTACCAGTCCACGATGGCAGTACTGTAGTGTAATAATTAGCAAGTGAAATCGATTTGCGATTCGATTCGGTTTTGAACCTTTTCACTGATTCGCGTCTAGATTCGATTCGAGAGATAAAGTGTGATTCGCCGTTTCTTTTAACATTTCATCATAATATCTGAGTAATAATTAATTTTGTTGGAAACACGTTCTCCTCGCCTCTTACACTCATTTTTCATTTTCATTTCTCCTTCTATCTTCGTTCCCCTGTTTTCGTCTCGCAATTTCGATTCACAAATCTGTGTCGTAGTTTCCACCGACCACAGTTCCATAGTTGTTCAATTACGGAGAGAGAGACGATCAAACACAAATCGGAATAGATAAATGGTGGAAGTGGGAGAATTAGAGGAGAGATGTTTGTAAGATTATGCTCGGGGGCCGTCAACGTGCCCTAAAACGTGCTATCTACATGTACATGCACCCAAACATTATCGTTAGCAAAACATATATTTTTGGAACCATGCAGCGATCAGAAAATTTAATTTCAATTCAGTTTCAATTCAACTGAGATTTGTCGGAATATTACAGAAAGCTTTACCAAAGGACAAATACACTATTAAAAAAAAGTAGGGGGTATCCAAACTGATGTTGATGATTTCAAAAAATGGTATTGGATACGCGTGATTGGACACATCAATATGTTACCAAGTTTAGTGTGAATCATGAATGTCACCGGCCCATGAAAACTGCGTGCAGGTTTTTCGCACGAGCGCCGCGTTAATGTCGGTGCGGTACGTTTCGAAATTTTCATTTGGACTGGACAGGCTTTTTCGGAGGTCTCAACTTTCTTTGCTTGGTATAAACTCGTTCATCAATAGTTTATGGTTGAAACGTAACTTTTGAGGTATGTGAAGACTGACACGTGGCGAGCGTTTACGTTTTGCGCCATAGAAGGCAGCATTGTGAAAATTGCTCTTCAAATTATTGTTCTTTTCAGTGCTTTTTTGGAGTTTCTTATTTTCGAAATTTGTACCATAATTTTGCTGGTGATTTGGAGCCTTTGAGGATTCAGAAATTACAGTGATATGGGATACTGTTTCTTCAAAAAATATTCTTTTATCTTTCTTTATTGTATATATTCTTTGCTGACTGAGCAGTTTTCAGTAGAAAACTCACTACCTTGTTCAATCATGTGTAGCCATCCGGATCATTCACTTTCTCAACCTGATGGAGTTATTCAACAGAGTCTATTGTCTCAGTTTGACAGTAGTGAAAACCACACTACAAATTACTATAATAACAGCAGACCAGTGAATGAAAAGTGTTTTGCTTACTCATCTAATTCTCTTCATAAACTTAACCCTCAATCTTCTTTTGGACTTTCAACAGATACTTTTTCCAGGATTAAACAATTGGGAATTAATTGTGATAAACCTACAAAGCGTGGAGTGAGAGGTGGTAAATTTAGACGTATCCCCATAATACATACCATGACGGCAAAAAATAGAATTAACCCTTCAAATATTGTTCAATGCCAAAGTCATGAAATATCAACTCTGTGTCAGTCTGGGATAAACTGGAAAAATCTGATTAAAATTAATATTACTCCCTGCTATGTAACAGGTTCAGACAATCTTAACTTGTCCTTCGGGATTCTCAATGTTAGATCTGCCAATAGAAAGGAACTCGACATTCATGATATTATCTCTGATAGTGCATTCGACATATTTGCCATGACTGAAACATGGTTCAAAGGTGACGAACGGGACAATTTCTCTATTGCGAACCTACTTCCCTCCGGATACAAAATTCTGCAGAAAGCTAGAGGAAGCCGTGGTGGGGGAACTGCCGTTGTTTTTAAAGAGGGCATCACGATTAGACAGAATAATATGGATCAAACATTTGACACATTTGAAACTCTTGATTGCCTAATCACAAATGATATATCTGTCAGGCTGCTTATTGTCTACAGACCTCCTCCTTCAAAGTCCAACAAGTTCACCTGTACACAATTCCTCACAGAATTTACAGACTTCCTGTCCAATTTTGCTTCTTATACCGGTAACATTGTTATTGCCGGGGATTTTAATATTCATGTAGATGTGACAGGCGATGTTGTAGCACAGAGATTTCTAGATTTATCCGAGTCATTTGGATATGCTCAGCTTGTACGCGAACCAACGCATAGGAGTGGCCACATCCTCGATTTAATATTAACAAGGCAAGGGGATGTGCCTCTATTCAGGAATATAATTGTGCGTGACCCAGCTATTTCCGATCACTTTACGGTATCTGCAATCATGCCATTGGAAAAACCACACAGTCGTAAAAAAACTGTTTCCTTTCGGAAAATTAAAACTATTGATGTGCATTCATTTACAAGTGACATCCAGTCATCATCAGTAGGTCTGACGCCGAAATTAAACATGTCATCTGACACTTTAGTATCATTATATAACGACACTCTCTCCGAGATTTTGGATAAGCATGCTCCTTTGAAAGTAAAGAGAGTCGTTCCAAGACAAGACGCGCCCTGGTTTACAAATGATATTCAGGAAGCAAAGCAGAAGCGGCGTAGGCTGGAACGCCTTTACAACAAAACTAAACTTGAAATACACCATCAAATGTTACGACAACAAAGAAACATCACTAACATCCTAATAAAAAAGGCTAAAAGTGATTATTATAATGACTTAACCAGCAATACATCTGATAGTAAAGTGCTTTTTAACATTACAAGTCAGTTACTTGGTGGTGAAAAACATGTGATTCTTCCCGAACACATGACAGGTGATGAACTTGTTTCAAGGTTCAGTGATTATTTTATCTCGAAAATCAAGCATATTCAGGAAGGTATCGGTGATGCTGATCCACCACAACCGATCAATCTTTCCATACAATGTTATTTTTCAGAATTCTCTCCCGTGTCCGAGGAGGAAATATCAAAATGTATTCTCTCATGCCCCAGCAAATCAAATAACCTTGATTCTATTCCCACTTCGCTCCTTAAGTCGATGTCTGTATCTCTTGTTCCAATCATCACTAACATCATTTAAATTTCATTGTCTGATGATCTGAAATTAGCCTTGGTATCCCCACTCATTAAAAAGCCTACACTTGACCCCAATAATCTGAAAAATTACAGGCCAGTTTCAAACCTGCCATTCATTTCAAAAGTCCTTGAAAAGATTGTTGTGCGTAAATTGAACAGCCATTTATCTGCTAATAATCTCTCCGAACCTTTTCAGTCAGCATACAGATCTGATCACAGCACTGAAACTGCTTTATTACGTGTACACAATGATATTGTCGTTGCTCTATCGGAAGAGAAATCTGTACTCCTGGTCCTTCTGGACCTTTCCGCGGCATTTGACACCGTTGATCATACCTTTCTATTGAATATTCTTGAACAGAATGGAGTTACTGGCACCGTTCTTAAATGGTTTCAGAGTTACCTGGAAAATCGTTTTCAGCAAATTAATGTGGATAATACAAGATCTAAAAGCAAAGCATTGATCTATGGTGTACCACAGGGTTCGGTCCTCGGCCATGTACTCTTTACATTATACACATCATCACTTGGCCGAATGCTGAGAGATCTGGGTGTTCCTTATCATCTTTATGCTGATGACACGCAGCTCTACTTAGTATTCAATCCGTCTGATACATCCGCAACAGCAGGTACTTTGTCTCAAATGGAAAGCTGTATTGAGTCTGTAAGACAGTGGATGTCCAGTCACCGATTGAAAATGAATGACTCAAAAACAGAAGTTATGGTCATCTCAAAGAAAAGAACAACTTTCTCCTCTCCTATACAAACTATCAACGTTGGTGATTCTACTGCTCAGGTCTCTAACGTTGCTAGGAATATAGGAGTGCTCTTCGACACCAATCTTACCCTTGAGCCTCATATTAAAAAAGTTAGTAAAACATGCTATTGGCAACTCAGAAAGCTGAGCAAGCTGCGCCCATTTATCAGCGGTAAAGCTTTAGAACAACTGGTTCACTCTTTTGTCACATCTCACTTGGACTACTGCAATTCACTTTTTCTGGGCCTGCCACTTTCACTACTACAGCGGTTACAGAATATCCAGAACGTAGCTGCTCGAATCCTAAGCGGGGCTAAGCGCTTTGATCATATCACCCCTATCTTGAATGATCTTCACTGGCTTCCAATCCAAAGCAGAGTGCATTTTAAGATTCTTATGCTAGTATTTAAATGCATTCATGGTCTCGCGTCTGCTTACCTGAGGGACCTTCTCTCTCATCGCCTCACGAAGCGTAGGCTTCGTTCTTCAGATCAATTGTTACTGACCACACCCTTCACTAAATCAGCTTTAGAGACCGAGCGGGCTTTCTCGATTGCTGGACCACGACTTTGGAATGCATTGCCCGCGCACCTTCGCTCACAAAATAATTTATCGACTTTCAAAAAGCATCTTAAGACTCATTTATTCAAATCATATTTCCCATAGTACCTTTCATGTGATTGTGAAGCGTTTTAGAGCACCTTCGGTGGTTTCACGCTATACAAAATCTATTATTATTATTATTTATTATGTTGGAAGCTGGCAACAGACAGACTGCAGTGGCTCAAATTCTGAACGTTACTCAATCGGTGATTAGCAGGTCGTGGTCACGCTACCATCAGACAGGTAATGCTGATGACAGACGTCTATTATGTCGTCCAAGGGCGACAACTGCTAACCAGGATCGTTTCATCCGAACCACGGCATTACGTAACCCCCACTAAAGTGCCTCAAAAATTGGACAGCAGCTGCACCGAGCGACAGATGTGCGAGTCTACATAGCTGAAAATTGTACGCTCGACGACCTCGAATACATCCATGTTTGACTGAACGTCACATCACAGCAAGGCGTAATTGGTGTGGAGCAAGACAGCGCTGGGGCAATCAGCGGTGGAGCAACGTCATGTTTTCCTATATTTGGGGTTCATTCTCAAGAGTGTGGTGGCGGCGGAACGAACGATACCATGACGTAAACGTTAGGCAGCACGATCGTTTTGGTGGTGGATCGGTTATGGCGTGGGGATGCATAACCATGACAAGCAGAACAGCATTTCATATCACCCAATGGCGTGTCACAGGGCAGTATTACCTTAACAACATGTTAGCAGCTCATGTGGTGCCATTTGCGCGACATCGCGGCCGCTGATTTATTTTCCAAGATGACAATGCAAGAGCACACAGGGCCCGTGTCGCTACAGAGTTCCTCCAGGAGCAGAACATCACTACACTGCCTTGGCCAGAACTTAGTCCAGACCTTTCACCAATCGGGCACGTCTGGGATATGCTTGGAAGGCACCTATGACAACGCCAACAGCTCCGTACCAATGTCCAGGAACTCGCCGCTGCACTGTAAGAAGAATGGAATAACATCAGTCAAGCTGATATTGGACGATTGGTGAGGATTTACAAGGTATTGAGATCTTGGACTGAATGTGGTAAATTCACCGTGTGACCGCCCAAGTATTATACAGCTCAGTGCGTGAAATGTGTGCTTGTCAGACACCCAACTATCGCTGAAATCAGTCACCAGATGTCACGATGCAATGCCTCAACTGCCTTTTTGAAGAAAATATAAATATATTTTTTTTCAAATTTATAATTTTTATCAAATATCCCTTCTATTTTTAATAGTATAAAACAAATACTCCTGGTGTTTGTATTTGTAATGGCAATATTGGGGAGGACGTCGAACAGGAAACAATGTTTTCTAGTCGATATATTTTTGCAGTATCCAATATCTCAAGCCGCCAGTACATTTTTTTTTAAATACCGGTACATCTGTCTCTCACAGGATTCTTTAGAAATCAGCGCCCAGTTTTTAATTCACGATGATTCATTTATTAATTCATGCAATTTGAAATATTAAATCACTGGCGGTTTCAACACAATGATGAGTTTAATACATTTTTTTTGCATTTATCACAGCATAATTATCACCTCCTCTGTTGCCATACACACAACACTAAGTCGTCGAACGTGACCTCTAAATGCACTAAGCGAAAACACAAAGCTCATCACTGCACTAAACATACGACACTAAGCATCTGCACTGAGCACAGTGACACCAAACCTACTAGACTGCGCATACAGTATGGACGTGGATTGGTCACTTTCCACGGGGTTGGCAGTATTTCCACAGGAGCAATAGCAGTACACTACAACACTAATTACAGGAATAAATATCAAAATTTAAATTAATGAAGCACCGGGTGCAACCCGGTGCTTCATTAATTAAAATTTTGCTGCTGGTGATTTGTTATTACTTGGTAAACGCATGCGTGGACATCACTGCCCACTTACGACCAATCCACGGCGACTGTACTGTACTGCACTGCACATCCTGCACTGCACGTACTGGCTCTAAGCGAATATGTATTGGCACCGATAATTTATCACAGATATTATCACAATGGTGTAATACAGAACCCACACGACGATCATCTTGATCCAACTATACAATACACATTTGTTCATTTCCCGTCAGACCTAATTTTATTTACAGTTTTCAGAACCGGTTCAAGTTATCAAACGGTACGAAAATCAGGTGGTAAAAATTGCAGGAACATCCAAAATAGTCACCTGAAATAATTATACTTCGAACGAACACTACTATACATAATTAATTGATTGAAAACCTTAAATAACTATATTACATTAATATAAATTATTGTTAATAAACACTCTGACTGCCAAATAGTGGTAGTAAACAACTCATTTTTTTTAGTTACTAAACCGATTTTGTTTTTACATTATTATCCACGACCTTAAATTACATCTGTGTATAAAATGAGATAATTTGTATACTCACAAATCTTGGAAATTGTATAATTTAAAGTTTAATACTAAATCTTGATTTCCATAAATTTAATTTATGAAAATAATTCCAAAAACATTTTTGGAAAATTAATCGCACCAACAAATTTCAAACGAATTTCATCGGAAAAAATGAATTGAGGTGCTGGACATTCGAACAATATACTCTAATTAACATCAAAACTGGATCATATAATGCAATATGAATATGAAATTGATTATGAATTAAAACTATATTTTTACATTACTCTACCACTGCAATATTTTTAATGACATCTGTTAGAACTGTTCTCTTCGAACAAAGCATATCACATGTGTATTTTCCCGACTGTCTCACTCAACTTGTGTCTCACGAAAATCTTCAGTCAGCACGAGTACCCAGTACAGCACTAACCCCACATTGGTCAGTTATAAATTTAGCTAATATTTACAAGCAGAACCTACCATAATCCTCTTTTGGCATAGATTGCTTTCATGTGTTTTATTTATATTGAACTTATTGATGCTGACACATAGTATTTGTACACAATTATATTACTACCTCTTAGAGCTGTAGGTTTTTAAATTTCTTGTTCGGTTTCGGTTTTGATTTTTCAGGTGGAATAAAACCTCGGTTCGGTTCGGTTTTCGGTTTGTTCATGAGGCCAAATAAAATTCAATAAAACTCATTCTTATGTCCGGAGTCATAACGGAAAGGCAGTGAAATTGAGTGAAACTCAATGAATGCCCGAAATAAGCTATAATACATGAATAATCAGGAAGGCCAATATAATAATAACCTAAATATACATAACTTTTATTGTGCTTGGCCATTTTTCGAGGTCTGACGTCCTACACGCTAATTGAGGAAAGCTGCAAACACAACTCAACAGAAATGTCGGAAATTCACAGAATGTAGCCTTCCCAGAGTAGTGAGAGTACCCAGACACTGCTATTGGCAGTGTCTGGGTACTCTCACTACTCTGGGATGGCTACATTCTGTGAATTTCTGCAGCAAGAGAGTATTTAATAAAAAACGAAAAACCTTAGATTACGGAATGTCGACGGTTTCGGTTTCGGTTTTTAAAAAAAAAAAACTAAAAACCTCGGTTCGGTTTCGGTTAACCTATAGAACTACTACCTCTTCCAATACATGTGATACTGACGCTGTTATGACATGGAACCAGGCTAACCTTTAAGTTGTTTATCGCATATTTTTAAATTCAATCGGTTGCTGGAAAAGTGAAACAAGTTAGCCTTTCCGACCAACTGAAATATTCCCGCCAACTGAATCTAGTAGTACCATAAACATTAATTTTCTTCCAATCAATGCAAGAATGTTTCGTAGTGCTGGCTTAATTTGACTGAATATGTAATGTTCTTACAAATACAATGACTGGTGGACTAAGATCTTGCTGTTTCAATTGATTTATTAAATTCCAGCACATTAAACTATGAGCCAATCATATTGTGTCTCAAGTTTTGGGCCCACCTCTTGTCATTATAGTTTACAAAGTTATCTAGCATACGTAAAGAGACAAGACAAATATCGTTGGTTTATACCTCGGCTCACGCTCTCTGGTCCTCGATTTTCATGTATCATCTTATACAATTTATTGTCCCTAGAACAACCTTTAACCCTTTCAACTCTAGTGGTATCTTCCATGCAGTTCAATGGCAGCAATTAGACGAGTCCACATTCATTATTTGGGGTAGACCGATCAATAATTTCAACGTGCAGCCTCGGGCTGCACGTTGAAAATATTGATTGGTCTACCCCACACATTTACTGAGCAGCCATCCTATTTAATGACGTTATGTCGTATCATGTTGCTGGCAGGAAAAAACGTCCGCTAGGGTTCAAAGGGTTAATATTACCACTACTATACTACTACGACTTCTTAATCTACTACTAGTACGACTGTTACTCCAACAACCACTACTTATTCTTATGTTTCCGTGATACTAAAATGTCTGCCCCCATCTCTATTGTATTATTATAGTACAACTGTTGTTTATGTAAATTTATATTTTTCGTACAGACTCAACCAATTTTAAGAAGGAAGCGTTTCATTGAACAAATGGAAGCCGTTGACACGTCAGATTTTCAAAAAATGATGACACATGACCGACAACAGGAGAGGGACAACAAAATTGGACCCAGAGAAGCCACCTCCTTAATTATGGCCGAATACAAAATGTTGTATAGCACCTTAAGCGCGTAAGTAGAATATACCATAGTGATTCAGTAAATACGAAACGTAGGGCATTCTATTTCTCACATGTCATGTCCCTCAAAAGTGCGTAAATGAGGGTTGATCAATTAACAGTTCATGCCAACCTTGTTAACCACTTCACAGCGGCATCGGCAGAGCCATTGGAAACTCAACGAAACCGCGGAAGACGCACCCGACCTGCCGTTTTGTTGATTCCTGCTGTCCGTTACAGCTCTTGGTAAAAGTATGTGGTGCCAGGCGGGAAAGGGAAAGCAGTGATCATGACAATGTATTTATCTTACACCTTCCATTGATCATTAAATCTCTCTCCTAGCATCAGATGGAATGTGATACTGCTGACACCGGCAAAATGCACAGTGTGTGATACAGCAAAATCGAAAGCGAGGCTGCGTGAAAACTGTGTTCTCTTCTTCCCCCTCGCGCTATAAACTGTGTTTTAAATCAGAGGCCATCAATTAATAGAAACATATTGTTACATATGTTTTATTGTATAAATATGTCAATTTATTTTTGTGTCAAATCTACATAAGATTAATGTCAGAAGACAGAGTCCACCCAGTGCGGAATGGAGATAAAGAACATGCCAAACAATAAATTACTAGCAACAAGTCACTTAGATTTCTTTGTGTAATTGCTATTTTCTGTTTTCCACTTCTACCAGTTGGCATGCTATTTAATTATCGCTCGAGGACAGGTATAAAGCAAAACGATCATCAGTACAGTGACGTTTTCCGACGCATCGTATCGAGTTGAGGACCGATGATTGCGATGTTACAGTTAAAACTAAAAGTCCTGTCATGAAATGCGCACAAATAGCACGTTGATATGCGCGTTAATGTACGCGTTATGGCCCAAGAAAAGCTATCGAATTCTGTACATATGGCCTGTGCACAAGCAATGTTTAAGCCAATGGACCTCCGGTTAACCCGGAGGTCCATTGGCAGAAACATTGCATGTGTTTGCTATGAGCAACCAGGAGAACCTGCCGTGCTTTGGATGCCATTCGATATGGCAACTACTCGCAATTCCAACCCACAAGTAAGCCTAGATAAGCGCACTATTGGTGACAGGACTTCTAGTTTTAACTGTACATGTTGAAGGTCCTCAAATTGATGTGATAAGGCACATCAAAAATCTTCACTGGACTAATAATATATGTATATTACATATTATATTATAACTTATGATGTGCTTAGTTGGCGGATACTTTGTCGTATGAGGCGAATCAAAAAAAAAAATATTGAGCCGGTACTGTATTATTTTGTTTTGCTTCGTCACATATGACCATGTAGCCGCCAACTAATCACACCATAACATATTTATTTTACCAGCCGTCCGATTCACCTTTACGAAAAGGTATTTACAGTCCAATCGTTCGATTTTGTTGTTTGTGTGTACTTTCCTCCTTTTTACCGCTCCATACTGTCCCGACGACTTTTCAAAACGTTGTGCAGTGAAACTGACAGATTTTTACATGTGTGCTTTTGTTTACAAACACAATGCCTGTGCTTCGGGTGAGGCAAGGGCAGGAACTTGGTTTTCACTCGAATTATTCATTAGCGATCGGTTTATAAACACATCAAGACGGCATTAAGCGGTGAGATATTTTGTTGTCACATTGCGACATGTATTTGTATTGGTAGTAAGTCGAGGATATTTATCGGGAATCCAAAATAGCGTCTACCCACCCCAATATGAATCTTTAACGGCAAGGTGAGAGTATATGGCTCAGTCTTGAGTGACCAATACAACACGCTGGTTGGGTAAATAAGCTTGCTGGTAAAATAAAATATAATGCATTCACATAACACCACATATTACAATCAGCAAATATATAGGAAATACACACATACCCTATATCCATTCTTTAGTTACCTCTAAGTTGTGATCGTGCCACGCGATTTGTTCTATTATTTACTTCAATCACCTTCCAACCCTAAGGGTAGTGATCTGAAGATGGTTGAATTAGAAGAAATAAACTAAAACATCATTGTTATCTGGCTTGTCTGGGGTAACGGGGCAGGTCCCCCTTTTTGTCCTAATCTTTTCTCGCACTATCACCGTCTCTGGTCACAACAATTTTTCTATTGTCTACTCAAATCAAATCTCGACGTCCGGGTGAATAGTTTAGAACTGATGCCCGAAGAAAACTGTTTATTTTCGCAACGAAAGAATATCAACTATTTTGGTTTTGCTAGGAACTGACGAGAAATCCGTTGACATTATTTTCTGCCCGGGAAGTTGGCGTCAGACGTAATATTCGCAATATCACCGCGGCGTCTCGACTGCTCTTTGTGTGTAGTAATTGTTGGAATGCTTGCGTCGCAACTGACACACACACAATATGGCGATAAGTCTGTAAAAGCGGGTAAAGCCTTCAGAGGTGACTCTTAATGATGTGGCTACGCGTTATCAGTTTTACAATATCAGCTGTATGTCTTCCTTTTGTCAACCATAAGTAAACTATTCTGCGAACATTTAGTTTGCATTGTCAGTAAACAAGTGTCCAACGTTAACATATTCGCGTTAGTACAGTTAAAACTAGAAGTCCTGTGCTCTTATGTAGGATCAATTGCCCGTTGGAATTGCGCGCAATTGCCATATCGAATGGCACCCAAAGCACGGCAGGTTCTCCTGGTTACTCATAGCAAACACATGCAATGTTTCTGCCAATGGACCTCCGGGTTACCCGAAGGTCCGTTGGCTGAAATATTGCTTGTGCATAGGCCATATGTACAGAATTTGATAGCTTTACTTAGGCCATAACGCGCACATCAACGCGCGTATCAACGTGCTATTTGTGCGCATTTCATGACAGGACTTCTAGTTTTAACTGTAGTAGGAGCTGGCGAAGGGACTTGGAGGGACGATTTTGTTTAGGAACCTAAGTACTATCGCAAACTTATACAGACAGAAATTATGGTGACAGAATTGTAGAGACGAAGGTAGTCCTATGGGAATCCTAGTATTTTTTTTGCAGTCGACTGCAAACATTTACTACATAAATTTCCATACGACCCCACCCCACCCCCCACCCCCTCTCCCTCCAACCTTCAAATTTTAGTCACCAAATATCTCCTACACAACACTCACAAATGGACCGAAATTGTTTAAGAATAAGAATCGAATAAGAGTTTATTAAAATAGAAAACACCCAAATACAATATTTGTGAAAAGAAAATCAAGGTTTATTAAACTATCGTAGACAGATCCAGACAATCTAGATAATCTGGCTATACGTATTTACGTTAAAAGACGCACTGTGGTGACACCAATATTCCCCGCATGTAATATATCGAGTTTCATGACTTGAACATTTTTCTCGATAATTGACGGTCGGGCGTATAACTACTCAAAGGTCTAATGTCAACCTGTGTGACATACAGAGATACGTCAGCGGTCGCGTTAATTTACGGTGATCTATAAGAGCAAAGAAAGCCTCCATATAACCAACAGAAGAAATGAAGGATAAAAATTTAAGTAGGAGGTTTTAATTTTTCAGATTTGGTTCGGTTTCGGTTCGGTTTCAGGAAAAAGCACTCTTTTTCGGTTCAGTTTTTCTATTTGTTAAGAATATAAACACACCGTAAACAACTCTTCAGCATCCTTTACTTGGTAAAAAAACGCAATGATGTAAAAATATTGCGAGGGCAAGTTCAGCCTGCTGTTCTGTACACGCAGACAACAATGATGTAAAAACATTGCCAAGACAAATTCAGTCTACCAGTCCGTACAGACAGCCAATTTGATGTAAAAACATTGCGAGGGAAAAAGCAGTTTACCGGTCTGTGCAGACAGCGCGCCTTGATGTAAAAACATTGCCAAGACAAATGCAACGTACCGGTCTGTGCACACAGCCAGCAATGATGTAAAACTATTGCGAGAGCAAGTGCAGCCAAGCGGCCTGTACAGGCAGCCAGCAATGATGTAAAAACATCGCGCGGGCAAATCCAGTCTACCGGTATGTACAGGCAACCAGCAATGATGTAAAAACATTGCGAGGACACGTACAGCATATCGGATTGAACAGGATGCCAGCAACGACAAATGCAGCCTCCCGGCCTGTACAGGCGGCCAAAATCATGTAAAAACATTGCCATATAAAATGTCGTCTACCGGCCTGTACATTCAGCCAACAATCATCTGAAAACATTGCCATGTCAAATTCCGTCTGCCGGCCTGTACAGAGAGCCAACAATAATGTAAAAACAGTGACAAGGCAGAATGCACTCTATCGGTTCAGTCCTCTAGGAAGCAAATACGTGCAGCAACTTTTTCAAGCGAATAGAAAAGTGGCAGAGTGTCTTTATTTGGTTACTTAAGGTTTAAAAAACATACATGCTGGCTAATTTATTTTCTTTAATTATTCTTAGACAAAAAAGATTTGAAGCAGGCCATCAAGTGGAAGATTTAATTTTGTCATGTTCATTCCGTGGAAGAGAATGTCAAGAGTAAGTATTCTTATTAAACCATTTCATGTTCGAAGACCATACAATTTGCTACAATTTGAATTAAAAATTAGCTATGGGACTAGAATACCTGTCGATCGAAGTTGGTGAGATAATAAAAAAAACGTAATTTTTACTAAAGTTGAACATAATCTTAATGTCAATTTAAGGTGCTCTGTATATATGTCTGATGGACAGTTTAGCTTGAGAATAAGTGACATGTTATTTTCGATGGCGTCAAATATCAGAAAAAAGGTTATAATGTATCATTTTTCGGTCTTTAAAACTGCGAAAGTATTGTCCATAAAGAGAGATGGACAACAAAAACGTGACAAATTATTATTATTTTGTTTAGATTTTTGATGAGGTCGAAAATAACTTATCACCTATTTTCAAGCTAACTTTCCATTACTTATATAGCATCCTAAACTCGATCATCAATGTGCCCTCCTATCACCAGAACCTCGTTTTCTATAAAAGTGAAGTGAGGTGAAAACTGTTAGTTTTTGTGATACTGGATGAAATTTTGTAGAACTTCTTCCTGCGATACTTCCTCAACATTCTGTAATCTTTGGTTATGTTTTGCTTAACACTTTGAACAGGGGTGGTATATTGCATGCCAGTTCCGAACCATCCACTGGTGAGGTCTATGTTCGTTACATGGGACAAGACAAATCAATAGTTTCAACTTGCGCACAACGTCACTGCGCAACTATCTACTCTATTAATTCAGTCCGTGTAAGGGTGATGGACAGGAACAATTCAGGCAGTGTCACGGTGATGGACAGGAACAATTCAGCCCGTGTCACGGTGATGGACAGGAACAATTCAGGCCGTGTCACGGTGATGGACATGAACAATTCAGGCCGTGTCACGGTGATGGACAGGAACAATTCAGGCCGTGTCACGGTGATGGACATGAACGATTCAGGACATGTAACGGTGATGGACAGGAACAATCCAGGCCGTGTCACGGTGATGGACAGAAACAATTCAGCCCGTGTCACGGTGATGGACAGGAACAATTCAGGCCGTGTCACGGTGATGGACAGGAACAATTCAGGCCGTGTCACGGCGATGGACAGGACAAAATGTCTTTCTTGTTCAAAGGGAAAACACAACATACATTTAGAACATAACGTTATGAAGCTGATCAATCATGCAAGTTCTCTCTCGTGATAGCGAACAATTTCCACGAACTATTGTGTCACGAATAAAGTCAAATCGGTTGTACTATTTGTAATCGAACTGAATCTCGAATCTAATCAGGGGCGTATTTAAGATGCCCTAATGTGGGAGGAGGAGGTGCTGTAAACCCGATTTGTTTCCATTGTTGTGGCTCAAGCTCCAACTGATAAAATATTCCAACTACATCATCAAGGCATGCCTTCGTGGAAGGCATGCCTTGATGATGTAGCTGGAACAATACCCAGCAAGGATTATAGTTCCAAAATTGGAAAGTGTGGGAGAATTATCGGTACTTGCACTGCATAGGGCTAGCCGCTAGCAACAGCTCCTCATTGACACTGCTTGAACACTTTAAATTTTCTTTCAACTGCGGTAGTGTCAGGTGAGACTTGAATTAGAATCATTGCTGGCATAGGGTGACATTGTTGTTGTTGCTAATATAGCGGCAATTACCCACAGTCTTTATTTTCAATATTATCCATGTATCATTTCGATCAGAACCTTTTGTG
This sequence comes from Pictodentalium vernedei, assembly GCA_031216915.1. Taxonomy (NCBI): domain Eukaryota; kingdom Metazoa; phylum Mollusca; class Scaphopoda; order Dentaliida; family Dentaliidae; genus Pictodentalium; species Pictodentalium vernedei. The sequence goes on from CM062291.1 coordinate 456,256,684, forward strand.
GGACGACGAATATGCCTCATACGAAACAATATTCCAGGGAAAGGAGTTGATTGAACACAATTCGGGAAGCTAAATTCGAATCGAACCGAACAGCAAATTAACTATAGCGGCCGTTTTTTTCGGCCAGGGACATGCTGCGTCATAACCTCATTAAATAGGATGGCTGTCCAGTAAATGTGTAGGGTAGACCAATCAGTATTTTCAACCTGCAGCCCCGAAATGAATGTGTGTTAAACAAATGCTCAAGCTGAGATCTTTGAGAAATTCACACTGTCCTAGCTTTAAATCAGATCTTATGCACGAATGATCAGTTTTCGATGTTTTATCATTTTCGACTGTGAATGATGGAATTAACCCAGGATAACGATTTTACACGATGCGATATTCCTGAAGTGCATTTCGAGATGTTTTTATTACGATAAGTAAACGCACTATAGAAATCTTGAACCGATTGACATCATGCATACCTATGAAGTTCGATGTTGTATTGCGTACACGGTAGTTGTAAATAATAACAGTTGGATTTTTTGCCGATTTGAAACCGAGTTGAAATTTTGAGAAGTAAAGGAGACATCAGCATCACCTAAAAAGCTCTGAGCTCCAGATAGAATTAATTTCCAACTACTCATGACTTGTCCTCCGAATTTCCAAGTATAGGAAATTTTGGTCAGGATTGTGTGTGTGTGTGGGGGGGGGGGGGGGGGGGGACATCCCCCCCCCCCCCCCACAACCTTCTGTCGCAACGTCCCTGGTTGAGACTTGATGAACATAAATTATACATACGTCGAGGAGGATAGCGTAGTGTGATCTAGTCGCTATATTCTTGTATTGAGATTTCATCAACAAAATTGTGCGAAAGCAAGAAAAACAAACGAGAACTGTGTCTGGGATTCAAGATTCTGATATATAGTTTCCGACAGTAAGCTTCTATACTCGTGTAGAGAGGAAAGCGGACAGACACATTTTTACCAGATCGCGAGCCAGTCGCAATTTGGAGAAAACTGACCGTCTAGTTTCCAAAAGGCTGTGCTAGATATCCCTTCCCTCTGCTACTAATATTTATTATTATTATTATTATTATTTATTGGGGTTAACGACACTTTCGGCAGCCAGGGGTCACCTCGCCTCAGAATGTTTTCAGGGTGGGGGAAGTCATAGTACCTGAAGAGAACTGTCGAGCAGTAGCAAGCAACTGTCAAACTCCCCAACGTACCCACCCACACATGCTGGTTTAGCAATGATTGAAGACTAGTGCCCCATCGACGTGCCCCCTTTCCATCTACTCCCCAGGATTTGGCTTTAAAAGCGTATTACAACTAATTATCCAATGAGTTACCTTACAAAATAAATCTCTCGTATGTTGTAAACAAGAGTGAAAAATACACAGGCCAGTAGGCTTCAAGTCCAAACCGGATATCCAGTACACGATTATTATCAAAAGAAAGTTATATATTTGGCTCCAATCCTGACGAAAATGTCCCTACTGGAAATTTATGGGGGAGCGTTACCCCCATCCCCGCATAGTTACGGCTCTGCCCCAAAATATATTGAAGTAAACGATATATGTTTAACCCTTTATCTAACGTAACGGCCAAAACCGGCCAGCGCTATTCTCAATAATCGCCAATTAATTTTCATTACTTTTTTCATTTTTTGTCTCAAAAACATAGGTTATGACCCCTCGTTGGAACGAGCTCGTCGAGCTCGTTCCAACGAGGGGTCATAACCTATGTGTTTGAGACAAAAAATGAAAAAAAATAGTTATTCAAGAATTATTTTTGCAAGTGTCGTCTGCTTTTCAGGTTAGGTGAAGGGTTAAATAATATTGGTTCGCATTCAGTGAAACTACAGGACATATCTGTGTTCAACCTTCACGCGTTCTTATAAAAATATTCCAAATCTGCACCTTCGATCTATGATATTTATTTATTTATTTGTGTTCAAGGTCATATATTTCTGCACAATGGCAAATCATGACCATGACAGTTTTACGGGTGGAGGAAGACGGAGTACCCGGAGAGAACCACCGAGCAACGGCGAGCAACTGTCAAACGCCCCAACGTACCCACCCACACATGCTGGTTTAGCAATGATTGAAGACTAGTGCTCCATCGACGTGCCCCCTTTCCATCTACTCCCCAGGATTTGGCTTTAAAAGCGTATTACAACTAATTATCCAATGAGTTACCTTACAAAATAAATCTCTCGTATGTTGTAAACAAGAGTGAAAAATACACAGGCCAGTAGGCTTCAAGTCCAAACCGGATATCGATTGGATAAATCACTGCCTGTACTTCTTCGTCATTTTATACTCTTATTACTACTATTTGACACGTGCAATTTCTAATCCGTGGGAGCGTTCGTTGTACTCCACAAACTGAAATCAGAAAGACATGGGAGTCGCAAAGATGACCAATTGGGGAGGGGGGAGGGTGTTAACCTGATTTGTCCCGATTGTGAAGGCGCAAGTCCTTGTTGACTCATATTTCCACTACATCATCAAGGCAAGCCTTCGTCTAAGGTATGCTTTGATGATGAAGTTAGTATGTTAGTCGAATATTAGTAGAATATTAGTCAGTCTGAATTATAGTTAAGTAACTCACGATTTCTTTGAAAGTTTTTGTGTAAAAATAAAATATACACAAAGTGGTCGTTGTGCCACTTCTTAGTCAATTTACGCGTAATATTAGGTACTCGAAATCGCTCATGCCAGACCCCAACAGACCGAATCTGCTTTTGCAAGAACCTGTTTTATTTGTATGTGCGACTGTGTGTGACACACGTTCATGTATAAAATCTAGTCTTTTAAGAAAGTACACGATTATTATCAAAAGAAAGTTATATATTTGGCTCCAATCCTGACGAAAATGTCCCTACTTTTCCTAAACACTGATCAAACAGTTGAACAGCGGTACTCCGTCGTGGAAAATAATACAGTGAAATCGCTGTAAGGTTGTTTCTCCCCGTGAGTACATAAAATGCACCCGCAGTCGGTATTAAGAATAAAGGACAAAAATACGGACTCACATTCCCAGTTGTTCTGCAACACATTTCAATCCGTGGTGCATTGAAGGATACAAACTGTTTACAAAGTTGAAGAACTTCGATCACTCAGAGGTAATACGATTTTCTTTTCGATAACCTCTGTGCTAACAAAAGTGTCACATTTTTCTTTACAACTTTAGTTTGCGACTGACATAATTATAACTTGCATATTCATCTGGATAGTAAATATTGAAAGTAAAGGTTGATGTATTATCACATATATAAAAGAATAATTGTATACGTCGTGACTAAATGACAATGTCTATTTTTTTTTACAAACAGCAAATTTAAACTCTCTCAATCACTGGATTATGGGAACTGTTATACCCTGCAGTCAGATGATTTCATCGTTGATTCGAGTGGACCAAATGAAGGTTTGTGATCTATAGTACATATATATCTATATTTAATCTATTGTGTTACCTGCACGATGTTAACACATCCCCAGTAGGGAATAAAAATAACTCCATCTGCTCTATCAACTCTTTATCCTAAGATTTGTACATTGAAATATCAGTAGAGAAACCATACTTTTGCTGAAGGGGAAGGTGGGGACCGTTACAATCGATTAGATATTTTTTTTTTAATTTTTGCGTCCACAATATACATTTAGATTGCAACCCTCACCCCACCCACACACATGCACAAACTGGATCAAGCTCGTTGCGAACATAACGTTTGGTTGTGAAACAAAAAAAAAAAACGATAAAGATTAATTTTTAAATAAACAAAAATCAAGTTCCTTTGAACATTAAATAATGTTAGGCGAAGGGTCGAAAAAATCGTTTTAAATTTAATTAAATTTATTTATCAACTTGTTTCCTGTTACTTGCAGTAAAGTAGTATAAATAATGATGTATAATACGTGGAGAGTGAATTGTAACTAAATCACCCGCGGAGTGGAGTTATCACCCAAGCTATAACTTTCAAATTTTGTGCATATCGACAAAAAAACAAGCAATGTTTCAGCCAATGGTCCTCCGGGTTTAACCCGGAGGTCCATTGGCTGAAACTTTGCTTGTGCTGGTTATGCTTTGCAACAAATTTGCAATTATTGCTTGGGTGGAATCTCCACTCTGTGGGTGATTTAGTGATAATACACTCTTCACGTACTGTAAACAGCAATACACACACATGTCCATGACATGTGATCAAACATCATACCAGTGTAATTGTATGGGGTCTCGCATATATATTTACATATACGCATACTCACACACTCCCATATGCACGCACAGGAAACCCAAGTAGTGGTAAAACCTGTATATTGGTTACCTATGTCACTGTAAAACATTACCGTAATTCTACGGTTAACTACTGTAAGATGACTGTCAAATACAACGGTCTCGATGCCGTTGATTAATTTTAACGGGGTTGCCGTAGAAAAACCCTCGAATGTGATCCAATGAACGTATTTCTCCCGTCACGCTATCCAATCACGTCGCACGGCGGTAAAAATGGTGAATTTTGGGATCGGCCTTGCCATATGCCACTCTGGAAATCGCCATTTCCAGGAAGGATGCCCGATGCTTTTGAAGACGAACAACAACGTATTACTATTAGTTTGTAAGTTTGTGGCCAAGTGAATCATTTTCCTTGCAGCCTTGGACAAGACAATCAAACAACGTAAATGTTTATGCGTATAATTGTTTCGGTAATCATGCAGAAGAGCAGATTGTTTGTACTTGAATAGCAGACTGTTTGTACTGCGTCACCGATATTCGATGGATCTTATGGCTTGTGGCCTCGGATCACCGCTAAGGAGGGCAACCCCATATGTTTTATTGGTTCTAGGTAAAATGCGGTTAATGATGGCTGGAATTGAATTGCGGTCAAAATGACCGGTGGCAGTGTTCCAGCCATATGGCTGGAACACTGCCACCGGTAATTTTGACCGCAATTATTTTGATGGTAAGTTTTACTGGAAAATAAGGCAAATTGTGGTTAAAATATTTTACGGTCATATGTCCGACAGTTAGTTTCCAGGTATATGACCGTACAAATAACTGCAAACCGTGAAAAATAAATTACGGAAATATACGGCAAATGACAATGAAAATTTCTTTACGGTTTGCCGTAACGCTTGCGGTCATATGCCTGGAAACTAGTTGCCGGTCATATGACCGGAAAAAATACGGTAGTTTTTTAGAGTGTACAGGTTATTACCACAGTATGGATTCCGAGATGGTGAATTCAAGTCGAGACCTCGTATCTGGGCATATTTCGACTATTCCGGTGGGACGAGTCGACATATGGCCCAGAGGCGAGGTCGAGACCAATGGACATCATTAAGGTAAGCCGCCTGGTACAAATAACTAATCGATTTTACAACACAATATTCCTGCCTTTCTTGACGTGCTTGCGTAATGAAAGGATCAGCTACTATTTTAACAGTGTCTGTTATGACAATCATTCAGCGTCTACATTACGTAACCCCCGTCCATTTTCTACTTATACTACAATCGCTGAATTTTATAGTAGTGTATCAGCTTGTGTTGTTTTATTTGTTCGTCTTATCTCTTCAAGTTTAATGCCTGGTAGGCCTACATGTATATGCAAATATTACGCTGGCAAAAACTGATCTTGTGTGATTTTTCGATGTGTGCGGTGATTTATTTATAATCTAATCAATATTGTTATCAAGGCGGGATTGCCAACAGAGAGCAGGTGAAAAAAACGTTCTCTTTCTGAATCAAGTGATTGCATGTGCGGTTGCTATCCTCAGTGCAGATTTGCATTTTGTTCAGACGTGTTTAATTGTACTGGGGAAATTTAGTTCTTATTGTGACGTAAATATAGATGTACATACACATGTGTACACAAATATATATAAATATACGAATGATACATGTTATTAGTTAGATATATTCATTACACAGTTTGTTGGTGGCCTAATATGGTATATATGGTGCCTGTTAATTCCATATTGGACTCGAGCGAGCTCGAGTCCAATATGGAATGAACTGACACCATATCTCGCTCGAGTCAAATATGGAATTAACTGACACCATATATACCATATTAGGCCACCAACAAACTGTGTAACGAATATATCTTACCGACTGCTGCATCGAGGCTCAGAACTAATAACAACAGCGATCAAAATTAAATGAGAGAATTTTCACAATGTGTTCACGTGTCATTGCCTTGTTACAATTTATGGGAGAGTGCCTTCAGACACTCTCCCATAAATTGCAAAAGGCAAATTCATACATACCAAACAGTTCCATTTCGAAGGTAACATGACACACATCCATAGAATATGAAGCCTTTTAAGTTGCCTAACCTGCACTTCAGACCAAATATGTCGTCCAGCACTCAATCTTTCAACTTGAAGCATTTATCGGCTGCCGCCATTTTGAATAATCAATGAACAAACGGGAGATTACCCATAATTGTCAGCGTATATTGATGTTGACAGGCAGTATATGGTTTTATATGCATTCTGCATGTGGCGTCTTTGAACCAATGACATTCCCAGATGCTTGTAGTAGGTAAAATATTGTTATATTTACTGCAATGGATCACCCTCCGACACGATATGATCCCGGCTGACGAAAACGCCATGAAACCCCAATGACTAATAAACAAACAAACAAGACCGGGGCTGTCGCTTCAGCACTCGATTAGCTTTATCTTTAAGTTTAAAAAATGTCCAAATAAGCTGACGTTCTAACTAATTGTGATATGGTCAATGTGTCCGGGGAAGTAAGTACATTCGTTTGTTAAACTGCACAACATTTAAGTTATATATCGTTTTTTTATAGTTTGTCATTTTAGACTTCCTCGTATTCATTGACCAACTTGTAATACATGCCCATTTAGAACGATAGCAACACTGACCCGATGTTTTCGATGTTAGCCTACGCAATGCGGAAATAATGTGAGGGAAATTTCCCAGTAAAAATTATCATTAATTTATTATATCGTACTGGTACAGGGCCACAGGCATGCCCTCTCAGACACACTTTTACACGCAAACACCCCCATGCTCACATACACACAGGCACCTGTCACTACGTACGCGAATGTTGTTACATACATATATATACATATATTCCCCTCACAATTTGTAAAGGACTTACCCCCCCCCTCCCCCATTCATCAAAATATTTGTAAAAAAATAATGTACGATTCCACTCATTCAGCACAGTACAAATACCTCCCCCTGGTCCTTTAATTTGTTGTTTCCTGCGCGGCATCATCCATCGTCTATAATGAGAGTGGTGGCCGAGTGGATAAGTGCGCTGGTCTCTCATGCCAGAGGTACCGGGATCGATCCCCGGTCAGTGAAAGTTCTCGAGGTGTCCGAACACTCTCTGTCAGCATCAATTGTGGGGTGGATGCTGTCACAGCGTACCGTTCTATCGGGTGGGGACGTAAAATGGCTGTCCTCTGTGCGGAGAGAGACACACTCCGTGCAGGCTAAAGATCCCTTCGTAGTATTCGAGAAGAGCTAGGCCACGAAGTTGCCGCTATGAAGGTCATCCCACACACCTACGCCATTGGGCCAAGGAGAGGCGTTAATATAAGTTGCATAACTTGTTCGCCAATCCTTGTAAAACAAATAAGATTAAATAAATAAATAAATAGTCTATATTTGGCTGTTAAATTGGACCGCCGCCTCCTTTTTGAGAATGTTAAACCTCTTCAGTCTTCCAAACAAAAAGTACTTTGACTGTCCACATGTGAAAATCGGTATCTCTTTTTTCTCCAAGACTCATTTTAGTCCAAAATCACTCAAGAGGTTTTGACATACGGCAGTAAGGCATATCAAAGACACAGGCTGCTGCAGTACTAGGGATGAGCCAGAGTGTGATATCTGGGGCTAAGAATCATTTCAGATCTCCTCGAACAGTTGAGAGAAAACAAGGTGCAGTCGTCAAAGTGTCACATTTATATTGTTACTACAGCATGAATGTACTGTACACTTGTTGCAACAACTCTGCAAGGCAACCATAATAATGGAAAATGAGCCTCTGTGTTCACACAAAACAAAAACAGAAACCGACTCCACAACAACGGACTACGTGCAGAGAAAAACACACACTTAGTATTTTCACTGCAAGGGGGGCACAGGCAATACAGAGTTGAGAGGCTCAGAGATCTCAAAACTGGTCGACGCCTGTTTACATATGAGCCCAGATGTCGTCTTTACTTTCTGGACAGATGCACTAAAATGTGGAAGAGGGACAATGAGAAGCCAGCGGATGTCAATGTGGCGTAGCACGACCGACATGATTGTAGCCGAGTAATGAAGTGTCGTGGTGTCAGTTTGGCTGACCGCACAGGCCACTGTCTCATCAAGAATGAGTGAGAATCTGAATGGAAGATGGTAAAGGAGTGAGATTCCGAACCCTTTTAAACGACCGTATGTAAAGGCAGAAGACACAGGCTTCATTCTAATGGCTTGAATGTCGGACACCATCGAGCCAGATAAGTGACCCATTCAGAAGAGGGGAAAGGAATTGAGCGGATGCACTCTCTAGCATGCCCACTCGACTTCAACTCCATAGAACGTGCATGGGGCAGGCTACAGACCAGATGGGAGCTCTTCCGTCTTGTTTAATTACCAAAACAAACTGGGACAAACCGTTGTTGCCGAATACGATAAGCTGCTACAACAGGCATTCCTAAAATGGTCCAAGAATGAGAAATTGCTGTCGGAAAAATATCGAACACCAAAAGGGGTCGTACTGCACTCTAAATCTGCTCCCCTTGACATGAATAAATCGGGTTTCATGAAGCTGAGTTGTCCTGTGGACGGTTTAAAATCTCCAGTGTCCCACTGTCACATTCCTTGACGTCACCATGTATTATTGCATACAAGTAATAACAAATGAAATGTCTGGAAAACGTTTTATGTGACTGTGTGGAGTGATTAGATAACGCATTTCCCTGCAATGTAAATTTTACTATGCTATTCAAAAAAGCAAGGGATGTTTGATAAACGTGAGATATATGAAGAAATATATTCATATTTTCATCAAAAAGACAGTTGAGGCATTGCACTGTGGCATCTGGTGAATGATTTCAGCGATAGTTGGGTGTCTGACAAACACACATTCCACGCACTGAGCTGTTGCTGGACAGTCCGTCAAAGGATTTACCACATTCAGACCAAGACCTCAATACCTTGTAAATCCTCCTCGGTTCGCAAGACAAGCGCGGGTCTAACGTGGCATACACATCACCAAACGTCCAATATCAGCTTGATGTTATTCCATTCATCCTGCAGTGCAGTGGCGAGCTCCTGGACATTGGTAGAGTGTTGTTGGCGTTGTCGTAGGCCTGCCAAGCATATCCCAGACGTGCCCGATTGGTGAAAGGTCTGGACCTTGTCCTGGCTAAGGCAGTGTAGTTATGTTAGGCTCCTGGAGGAACTCTGTAGCGACATGTGCCCTGTGTTCTCTTGCATTGTCATCTTGGAAAATGTTGTCACGGTAGTTCTGCCCTGTGACACGCCCTTGGATGATATGTAATGCTGTTCTGGTTGTCATGGTAATGCCTCCCCACCCCATAACCGATCCACCACCAAAACTATCGTGCTGCCTAGCAGTTACGTCATGGTATCGTTCGTCCCGCCGCCGCCACACTCCACTTCGCCTGTCGTGGAAGTCGAGAGTGAACCTCGATTCATCGGAAAACATAACAATTCTCCACCGACGATAGTCCCAGCGCTGTCGTGCTCCACACCAATTGCGCCTTGCTGCGATGTGAGATTCAGTCAACCGTGGAATTATTCGAGGTCGTCGAGCCTACAAATTTCAGCCGTGAAGGCGATTTCGGATAGTTTGACCACTGACTCGCATATCTTTCGCTCGGCGCAGCTGATGTGCAATTTCGGAGGAACTTTGAAGGCGGCTACGTAATGCTGTGCTTCGGATGAAACGATCCTGGTCAGCAACTGTCGCCCTTGGACGACGTGACCGACGTCTGCCATCAACATTGACGGTCTGACGGTTTGCGTGATCGCAACCTGCTAAGCACAGATTGAGTAATGTCGAAAATTTGAGCCACGGCAGTCTGTCTGTTGTCAGCTTCCAACATGCCAGCGGCATGCAAACGTTCATCACGTGTCAGTCTTCGCAAACCTCAAAAGTTACGTTTCGACCCGAAGCTATTGATGAACGAGTTTGTAGCAAGAAAAGAACGATGAGACCTGGGAAAAAGCCCGTCCAGTATAAATTTCAAAACGTACCCCACAAACTTTAACGCGGCGCAAAGTTTTCGTGGGCCGGTGACATTGATGATCCACACTAAACTTGGTAACATATTGATGTGTCCAATCACGCGTAACCAATACCATTTTCCGAAAATATCAACACCAGTTTGGGTATCCCCTATTTTTTTTAATAGTATATATTTAACCCTTTACCCAACGTAACGGCCAAAACCGGCCAGCGCTATTCTCAAAAATCGCCAATTAATTTTCAAAATATTTTCATTTTTTGTCTCAAAAACATAGGTTATGACCCCTCGTTGGAACGAGCTCGTCGAGCTCGTTCCAACGAGGGGTCATAACCTATGTTTTTGAGACAAAAAATGAAAAAATTTAGTTATTCAAGATTTTTTTTTGCAAGTGTCGTCTGCTTTTCATGTTAGGTAAAGGGTTAACTGATCGCTAGTTAATTTGTGTATTCTCATTTTTGTTCAGGGAGTCAGAAATGCATCGATTCCGCGTGGAACACTTTTCTTCCGGCTACCATACACTGATCAGGTTTTACGTCAGATAAAACATATTTTGTTTTCAATGTGGAGAACATGCAAAGGCGATACGCCTTGTATCCCCTATCATATATAAAGGGTAGAAATGGTCCCCCCCCCCCCCCCCCCACCATCCAATCGAGCAGACCTTCACTTTGCTTATATTATTACATGCAAAGGGTATGTCCTTTGTGGGGCAACATAACTCCTTTTCTGTACACAATATTGGGAAGCTCCCCTTTGAGTTCTTCACGTATCCGTCCAGAAAATCAATGAACCACTATCCTTAGTAAGACAAGATGTTGAAACATTTAACATATTTTTTCCTTTTAATCAAATTATTATTCTTTTGTGTTGACATTATCATAAATTGATGCGTTGTATCGTCGTCAATCGTACAGTTGTCGAGAAAGAGTTTCCGGTTTCAGGTTTGCGCAATAGGCCACGTAATTGCGTCTGTCACGTAGATTCTGGATGAGTTTTTTCACACCACCGTCGATCTTTATATTCTTCAGAGCTAAGGTATCTCCGTCATGCAGGTCGAGGAGATCGGAGTTCGGAATCGTATTCTAAATCCGCTTCCAAAACGCACGGATAATGTCTCCAGTTATCAATCTCTCGAAGGCAAAGGTCAATATGTGGCCCAACCGTACTGGCGTTTTGCGTGTAAATAGTTGATATATTTGCTAGATTTTTCGCACTCAAAATATCTCAGATAACGATTGATGGCTTTCGCGTATCTGTGACAGACTGTGTATATTTTTTTCCTCTGATACCCCTTTCGAACACAAGAAGCATGCCAACGTTGGGTAACAATTCTAATCCCGCGCCTTTAGATACAACAGAGCATATGAAGCCAGTCCGGGAGTCTTGATGTATCAAGCGGGATCCAGATCGTAATGCCTAGAACACACGTCTTTGATATTTTCGAACACGTTTCAAAAGAAAAAGTAGAAGCAAACACAAATGAATAGGCGTAGGCGGAGTATATTATATACAGTGCCAAAATGCTTGGGGCCCAAAAGGGCCCTGTCCGAGGAGCTGTTATCCCGTACTTATGGACTGAACGCTCCGAACCTCTACGCATGGCCTACCAGTCGCCCACTGGTCTCACAACAGGTATGCAATACGCCACATAACCAATATTCAGGAGAGATTTGAATCCCAGCTTTAAACCCACAGAGCGGACGTGTCCTACTTTGATCCCACGAGAGGCTAACCTTTGAAATTCAGTAGAGTGTGGAGGACTGATATCTTGAAGATGCCGCATTAGTGGGAGATCGCCATCTGTCACCGTCAGTGGAATGCAAGACTAACACCTCAAGACGGCACATTAGATCTTTAGTGAAGGTAGTCGGATATCAGTGAGCGGGAATCCTAAATTGCAATAAAATTGTTCAGCTTGTTTGGGGCCATTGGCTTCTATATAAATCTAAGAGTAGTTGGAGGGGAATTAAACGTCCCTCATTGGCTGGATCTTATATGTGACGCCATAGTCACGTTGTCAAATGAGGTCATGTTTGGTTGTCATTGTAGCTCGTGTGAGCGGCCATCTTGTGACTTCATCGGCACAGTGAAACATAGCCTCAGTACGCATGTTGTGGAGCGGCGTGGCGTGGGGTGGCGCGTTTTTCCGTCGCCCATTTTGATCACTGGAGACTAACATCTTGGTTGTTATGGTGGCACTGCTTGCTATGTGACGCAGTGACGCGCAATAAGATTCAGGGATGTTCTGAGAGTGTTTTCGGTTGAATGAGAGTAAATGTAATTATCCGAACAGATTCGACAATCACCCCTATCACCAAAATTGCCGAAAACGGACTCCGATTTCCCCATAAGCTACATATAAGAGTAGCGCGTAGTGCTACAAGGAATGTTCGATTCAGCAGGAGCATACTTGAGTAGCCAAATAGACCCACTAACGTTTTTTACTTGGATCGGATTTCCCACTAAATCCTCGGTACCTAGCAGTTTATTTGGATCGGATTCCCATATAATCCTCCTTATGAGAGAACATATAGTGATATAAGGCATGTTCCTTTGTATAAGAGTAACTTTTCTGGTCCTGATTTTCTCCATATCCTCGTTTTGTACCAACTACAGACCCTATTCTGACTCTCTTGCCAGTCTATCTAGTCGTCGCGTGAGAACCACAAGGTTCTGTCTTCCAGTGGAAGATAGAACCTTGTGGTTCTCACACGACGAAGTCTTAGCGATCTCTAGTCCGACCTCTGCCCTCGTCCAATTGTTTTTAGCAAATGAGCTATGTGGCAATTGCTCGAAAGAATGACTCCTCATACAATTCGTATCCACATGGGACATCATAAACTGTTTTTCAAGCGCCTATACAACTCTTATACAACCCCTGTGCAGGTAGTCTTATCGTCGGCGTATATCACGACCTTAGCTGTCTATCTTATGATTTGGCCTCTATTGTATTCACTATTTCATTAGTGTTCTGCCATCTTTGCAGCCCTGCATCAATGCTATTGACTGGTGACATTATGATTCACGGTACCCGTCATTACAATGGTACTTCTACAGTTCATACCACTATCATAATTGGCTTCCACTACTACTGGCAATCGTATACAGTCGATTTGCTCTAATGACTAGAGTTTTATCGAACAAATAAACCACCGATTAGTGACTGGAACAGGCAGCGCTCGGTAGATTGGAATCCAATCGAGCAAATGAGGTCTGTAACACAATAACGATTTTGTTTTCGGATGCAAGTGACAATCATCCATGGCTCAGAAAATCTTTTTCTTAGATTAAACATACTTTATTTGTTATAATTAACAAAACAGATTGGATGACAAGTGCCCAGCACTTAGGCTGTACCCTGTCCTTAAAGTACAGTTGGAAATTACAAAGTATGCTTACATTAATTGCGTTTAAAACAGTCACATAAGTATGTGTGCAATTGCGAAGCAAACGTATATATATTTCGAAACAATGTTGTGTATTAAAACCGACCGAAACAAAGCTGTTGGCTGATAAGCTTTGAAAGAGTCAGAGCAGAAGAGTGAGAGGGTGTAGAGAGGAAAATTAAAATGTAACATTGCAACACTGCCGGTTCGCATCAGCAAAACTATGCGAGTGTTACTTCAGTCCAACGCCACCGCGACGTCTACGGAGTCCCATACCATTTTTTAGCCAGCACTGGCAAGGCAGACATAGGGGAAGCAGCAAGCCATGTGTGAATTTAACACAGATGGTCATTGATTTTATATGTCAACGGCTCAGAAGTAAGTTGTTTTAACCCTCTACCCACCATATGACCCAAGGCGGTCAGCGCTGTTCACAAGAATCGCCATTCAAACTTGTTTTTCAATTTCTTGGCTCAGAAACTCAGCCCACGACCCCTCAGAAACTCAGCCCACGAGGGTTTCATCTTCTCAAGGAATAAAATGAACGCCTCGAAAAATGTGACTTCAACAATGGAAAAGCGATACATTTTTCTACAAAGATTTCTTTCCGGGTCGTTTTGTGGATGTTGTGCCTCTGTGAATCGATATTAAAATTTAGCCTGATTAGTTTTATTCGCCCAGTATGAAAAGAAAACTGATATAGTAGTGTGCTAAAAATTGAAAACGTGTAGTGCCTGGGTGTAGTGCCTGGTCAGTTCTGTGGATGCAAACTACACGAAATAGGGGTGCAGCATTCGTATAATCAGGAGCCCAGAAGGTCACGTGAGATATAATATTTTTAGCTATCGCTAGCGATTCAAATTGTAATTGCGGTCCACGATTTGTAGACAACAAAATAGTACGTCAACGATTTTCATTTTCCGCATGGTTTAATGTTGTTGTAGATGGGGATTTCACAGCACAGTGTGCTGTAAACAATGCAACTGTACAGGGAATTTGCACAGCGAAACCCAGTGAAACCCAGTAACTGTGAAGTCACAAAGTCTCCCAAAATGAGTTGATTTTATCGATATTTATTATGTCCTTAAAACGAAGAAAAATGTATGTGAAAGTCTTAAGACAAAGTTCAGTTGCCATGCCATTGTACATATATGAATAATACAAGCAAATATTTACGCGTTTTTAAATCATTTCTAAAGAATTCAATTAATATTGAATGTCTTTCTGCCGTGTGGTTTACGACAATTTCTATTGAGTTCAAATTTCTAACCATTGATTCATTGATTTTGCTTTTTCCAACACATAGTTAATGAGTTTATGACCATACTTTTTTATAGATTCTTAACCCACCATTTGTTTTCTGTTGTTACAACTGATAATTTCCTTTAACACTTACGCTGCCGAAAGCGACTATCGTCGTCTATTTTGTGATGATTATCTGTACGTTCTGGTGTGCGCAAATCAAACCTACCATCTGTTTAATTATTTGTTGGAAAAGGCTCAGTTGATAGAGTTTTAAGTATGTCATAAATTCTATTAAACTTCCTGGCATACAGGCGTATATAGAGGTCACCCATCTATTTCTACAGTTGTCTTGGCAGTAAAAGGATTAATTGGCGTATACGCATGCTATAAACGGACGTTGGATTACAAAAAATCGCTACAACTGATTGTTCGTTATATTCAATTTCGTAACAAGTTAATGTTACTGTAATACGCGACTCCTGTGAAACCAAATTCAACCATGTTGTATGCAAACGACACACTTATCATATATGTGTGGAAAATGAATGCTATATTTGCAGATTAATAACAATTTAAAACTTCGAATGTGCAGCTCAGCGCACTCAGAACGAGCGGTTACAGATGAATTGCGGACATATCAAAGGGAGGTAAAGTTAATTAAGATTAAAGGGACAATAATCCTCTATTTTGGAAAAATATCGACTGTAAGATTTTGCTTGTATATGAAAGAGCGGGTGAAAAACACTGCATATACAAAACAAAATTACTTAAAATGCTGATTGAAAGGGCTTCAGTGATGAGGAAATTTATCAGAACTCGAGTTACCCGAAAATTATCAGAAGTAAACAAATCTCCGTGACATAGTTTCTGAATACACACGGTTTCTAGTTTTAATGTTGCTACGGTTCGAATAAATGACCGCCACGAACAGCAGCTGTACATTATTTTAACAATAGCTGGACATAAACAAAAAACGTTGTATCATTTCAAATAAATTGCAGTTATGTATCTAATAACCCCTAAGCACATTTAACGACAAAGACAGTCTGCAATGTGTCAATCTAAAAACAATAAGAAAAGTACATGTTTAAAAAAAAACTAGCCTGAGAAAATAGAATGACTGTTGTGCAACCAGCACATGCTACAAATGCATTAACATGTGTGGAATCTACTGGGCAACTGTCCTGAATTCCCATCAGTACATTTTGTATATGTTGCTCAGCAGTGATTTCTAGTCAGGTCATGGCTACCTGTCCATGGTAGCTATGACTGGACTAAAAATCAGCGCCATGTGTTTCGTCTGTTTTCAGCAGGACCTCATAAAGATGACAGGGTCAGCGCACATGCTCTGAGATAGCAAAAGCCTGAAAAGTGCATGTAAACAGTAAGAAACAGTTAGAGAAACTCACGAAATTACTGCAGATATGATTTGTGGTCGTATTCGATAGAATGCCACTGTTGAGGACATTTGTGATGTCATTAAGAGTGTTATGGTAGAATGACACTGCAACAACTCATTCTGTCCTTCCTGGTGTGAATTTATCTTGGGTGCTAACGATGGCAGGGACCGACCTGGGCATGCGCCAGTGCGTATTTGGTTCTGAAACATCAGGACCTGGCTCTTAAATCTCCGAAATAGGCTTCTCAGTTGGCGCGTAACTTCTCAGATCATATTTTGATATTCTTTCGATGGATAATCGAGAGAGACACTCTTACAAATATTATATATATGATTATCATTTATTCTTGTTGTAGAGTGCTTAAGTTAATACTTCAAGTCTTAATTACCAAGCATTAATCTTCACTGTGGTTTCTGATCAAGTCTTGGCTGCCTAAATAGGCAGCCAAGACTTGATCAGAAACCACAGTGAAGATTAATGTTTGCTATAGTGTACTAAATGAAAATGATGAGAGCTATTACATACTTTCAGTGTGTGTTACAAACAGCAGTGTGACTCCGTAAATTCAAATCTGGCGCATGAATTGAAAAAATAGGCTCCGAGGCTAGAACGTATTTTAAATAGTCCTGATCGGTCCCTGAGATGGCATGACCAGTGCACATCTCTGAGATTGCAGAAGCCTGAAAAGGGCCAGGGCCCTGAAACGGGAATGTGCGTTTAGAACAAGTGATGAAATATGCATGCTGTTTTACAGCTGTGTGTTTGGCCTGTTATTAGTTACACAGTTGGTTGGTGGCCTAATATGGTATATATAGTGTCAGTTAATTTCATATTGGAAGCTAAATCCGGATGACACTAATGGCAACGTATCATTGGTGCATATTAATATTAGGGTGATCCGAAACAAACTTGACTTGATTCATGCAAAGCTGAGCGATTACGATATGATTGCTGTTACAGAATCGCTTTGTTGCATGATAATATCAACACAGACAGTTTAAGAATTCCAGGTTATCATTTTCCGCCCATACGTAAAAAACTTCAATAACGCAGCAGGCTTGGGAAGTATATCGTTTATTAAAAAAAGCTTAATCTATGAACGCCGAGCACACCTGAAACTTCCCGGGCTGGAAGCCATATGGACCGAAACCACGAGTAAGAATAATATAATTTCACTTGGTGTATTTCGTCGGCCGCCTTCAGCTAGGGCGTTTTACTGGGACCTATTGAATCAATATCTGCAACTTGAAACGACTTGTCAATCATGTGCATTATAGTGGGAGATGTCAATGCTAACCGTTTCCCAGCAACCCACCCAAGAATAAGAATTAGACGACTTGAAAGATCTCACTGTATTGTGCAGGTTGTCAAGGAACCTACATGTACACGTATTACCGAGAGTTCAAGTAGCCTAATCGACCTTATAATTACCTCATGATTTTCTGACAACTGTAGGATTGATTCCTCCATTTTGTAGCGACCACCACACCGCCCATCTGCATCTGAGAGCCATAAGGTCCCATCTTACCTCATTCAGGAGGCGTGTTTGGGACTATAAGAATATGGATATTATTAGCTTATCACAAACATTCTCTGACAGATTGGAATCAGTTTTTTTTTATTTGAATAGTGTTGATATCTCAACGCAAAAAAACAACTTATATTACAGAAACAGTTAAACGTTTTACTCCATCAAAACCAGTATTAGTACGCCCAAATGATAAGCCGTGGATGAACACATTTGTAAGAAAACAAATCCGTTTTCGAAACAGAGCTTACATCAAAGCGAAGCGAACAAATGACGCACAACACTGGCAAGAGTTTCGTAGGATCCGAAATTATACCATAACCTGCGTAAGAGAGGCAAAAAAAACATCATATTAAGTTGGAATCATCTGTTTCTACCAGTAAGCCGTCTTCTAAACCGTGGTGGAGAATTTTTAATTTTTTTTTCTAAACAACACGGAAGTGATAGCGAAATTTTCCATGAGGTTATCAGTGACCCGGTTGCTATTGAAGCCGTTTTCAACAATTACTTTACAAGTCTGTGGCCTGCCCTCCTTAGTACAGGGAGATGTATCCATCGGTTAAAGTTGAAACAGATTCCACCGAAGTGGTGATGTTGCTATCCAAATTCGATATATCGAAGGCCTGACTGGGATCACGACCAAGTAAGCTTTATAATTCTGAAACGGTTTTCAAATCAGCCGGCAGGTCCTCTCGCACAGCTTTCAATTTATCGCTTTCGTCTAGGATTTTTCCCCATAAATGGAAACTAGCAAATGTAATACCAATACATAAATTATGTCACTAGATGACAAAAAAAATTACCGAATAGTCTCATTAACAAGCGCTACAAGCAAAGTCTTTGAACGGATAGTTTACAATCGATTTTACACGTTTGTTTTGAAAATAATCTTTTAAGCGATTTACAGTCAGGCTTCAGACTAGGATACTGTACGGTCTATCAGTTTATCTATATTGATAATTACACAAAATCAGCACTTGATGAAGGAAAATACGTTAGATTTGTATTCTGTGATATAAGCAAGACATTCGACAGGGTCTGGCATGCGAGGTTAATACTCAAATTAGATTCATTTGGGGTACGGGGTGGTCTATTGTCATGGATTGAAAACTATTTGTCTGATCGTTCTCAAAGAGTTGTGATAAACGGTAGTATGTCTGACAATAAAACTATTTCGGCTGGTTTTCTCCAGGGTTCTGTACTGTGCCCCCTCTTATTCAGTATCTACTTAAATTAAATTAGCTAGTTGACAATGACCATTAGATTATATGCGGACGATGCTTCTATCTTCCTAATTGGTGATGATGCATCTACAGCCTCACATATATTAAATAATGATCTCCTGAATATTGTTTCATGGGCCAAGATTTGGAAAGTTAACTTTAATCTACAGAAAACGGTAACTAAAAGTTTTTCAAGAAAAAATAACCCATTTGATAAACCAACTATTCAGATGTAGGACATTCCCATAACGGAAGTCGAAACTCATAAATACATGCGTATGAATTTTCAGAACTCGGGATCATGGAATATACATGTAGATTGTATTATCAACAAAGTTAGTCCAATGGTGAACTGTATTCGCAGTCTAAAATACTGATTGTCCAGAACAGCATTGGCAACTTTGTACAGTAATTTCGTTTTACCTCTTTTTCACTATGCTGACATAATCTGATGTAACTGTGTAAACACTAAACTAGATTTATTGGAAGACTTGCAGTTGGAAGCTCTTTGAACAATAAGCGGCATGCCAAGCGGTACCGGTCATGATCGCATCTATGCTGAAACGGGATTCATAACACTACGAGAACGTCTAAGACGGCACGAAATAGTCACCCTATACAAAATAATATCCGGATATGGCGACTTTGATTCCACGCCTAGTGTCCGAAGTACTACCTTACCCGTTACGCTCCTCCAGTAATTTTCGTGAAATACATTGCCGAACTAAACTCTATGCTGAATGGTTTTTGCCTTCGGCTGTGAAGCGCTTTGGAATGAATTGGAAATGAATGTACGGCCGTGTGGGTCTACAAACTTGCTGAAGACACTTCTGAAAATAAATGATCCAGTCATTCCAAAGTATTACATTGTAGGTTGTAGAAAGGGCCAAATACTCCACTGTAAACTTAGAAATAGATGTAGTGATCTGAATGGTCACAAATATGAACGATTCTCAGTGAATGATCCAAAATGTTCATGCGAACATCCTTATGAAGATCCAGCGCATTATATCCTATTTTGTCCCAACTACAGTACACACCGGCATACAGTGTTCAGTAGTATCGGATATATAATAAACGACATTGAAATACTTTTGAAAGGTACTGACAGAATGCCTGACACAGAGAATAGTAAGATATTTCTTTCAACCTGTTCAACAAATTCTTAAGGAAACAGGTGGATTTTCTTGAGAATGCATCTACCATGTAGACCAATAGACTCGCATATCCGTGGAAAAACACCTTGTGTGTATACAGCCAATTTTGGCCTTACAGTTGGAATTGGCAGTCTGCACAACATGAAGATCAAACATTCCATTTCTTACTAGAGTGTATTTGTTTTGCACTTTTTGGATAAGTAATATTCCAACACTTCGAAGTCCAGTACTTCTCTTCTACGTGGGATCATCGCACGCATTAAGAACGTAAATACTCGTAAACTCTTCTTATTCCATTCGCAATGCAATAATTCGTCGTCGCCTGAGTGCTAGAATGTCCAATGTCCCCTATGGGACTATATAGTGTTTCCCCCATGGGACTATATAGTATTTCCCCTATGGGACATTGGACATTCTAGCACTCAGGCGACGAATTCACTGTGACACGACTCGTACACTGTATATACTTGTTTGTACAATACAATAAACATGTATTTGTAATGGTGAGGTATTTATATAGGCATTGGCCTGTATACCGAAGCTTTCAATCGAATAAAATATTGTTTAAAAAAATTAACATGTGTGAAGACCCCTGGCCTGCTATATGCATAACCCGTTTGAGCGTTGCATCGTCGCATGTTTTGACTAATTAGTCTGAACACCAGACAAACGCGGTGCTTCATTATCAAAGTATTGCGCAATATGGTTATAAGCGTAATATTGAATTCAAAGAGTGTCTTAAATCTAGAATATAGATAGGAATTAACTCTGTTTAACCCTTTACCTAACACGAAAGGCAGACGCCACTCGCAAATAAAATTCTTTGAATAACTATTTTTCTTTTATTTTTATCCCCAGAATCATTGCTTTTGACCCTCATTGGGAAGAACTCAACGAGAACGTTCGCATGAGGGATCATATGCTATGTTTTTGAGACAAAAAATATCTGAATGGTGATTTTTGTGAATAGCGCTGGCCGGGTTTGGCATTTACGTTGCGTAATGGGTTAACATTGGTACCCTGGATGGTATCGTGTCAAACGAATTACTTCTTTTTTAAACGAATTACAGTTTCGTGCGTTCGAATTACTGTTTCGTGCAGACAAATTACTTTTTCCCGTGTAGGAATGACTATTTCATGACATAATATATGGTGTGGTAGTATAGTGTGATCTGTCTGTAACCCTTTGTCCTGTAATTAACACTTACGCTAGTGGCTTATCTAATGTCTCATTCTGTACCAGTAGAGATTTCATAGTGTGGCGTTCTAGCATTGTGGTCGACGGAATGGTATGGTAGTACAGTATGGAGTGTACAAACCTCTTCGGTTGCCACGTTCAGGTTTCATCAGCCTGTTGATCAACCTAATTTCCTATACCTGACCAGCCTATAGTCGATAAGGGTAGCATGCAACGCTTGACCAAGGGTGTTGCAAAATATAATTAATTGTCTGCTGTTGTGCTATAGTTTGCATTTTCTGTACCTTTTTGGCCTCTACTGTATTTTTCTAGGTGTTGACACGCCTATGTGGCTAAGTGGGCGAATCTGCTCTGGATTTCGTGTAGGGTGTAGTAGTTCTACAAAACTATAGGATTAAATTATTACAGATTCCTAGTACAGATTGATTTGTCCTTATGTCGTCTGCTCATCCACAGCCATTATGTTCCGAACAAGCATTCATGCATACCGTTTGAAAGGGTTTAAACGGAAATTCTGAAAGCCGATCCACCGGTCATGATGCTATTACGAGACTCGTTAGGGGTGTTTCAATGCGGCCATGTATGCACACCAGTCGTGCTAAATTGGAAACATTCTGCAAAAAAAAAAAGTCAAACGACATTTTGAACTTTGAAAATGCAGTGTCACGAATATTCTCGCCAGAATTTAAAAACAATAATGCTAAATTTAGAGGTGTGTTTCTTATAGGTTTTAAAAACCCATCATAGGTTTTGCCTGATGCTGGCAATTCTGCAATACCAATATAACAACAGTGTTACAAATGAACATTGACTCCATATTTGGAATTGATAAGGCAGAAGGCATTAGCACTACGCAGCTTAAGAACTTGTCTTATGTTGATCCAAGGAACAAATGGTCGCCTGTCATGGAGCCATGACATTGTGACACAATTATTCAATAATATTTCTCTGTCAGTGACTCTGACGTCAACAAGGAAGTGGTGTTGTGAAGCAACATAGTCCGTTCAATAAACAATCAAAACTTTGATACACCTAACCCAATTCCAACACTCGCCTAATTCATTACTAATCAACATGTGTAATCATGGAATAAGTCGTGTTTTTCTTTCTTTTTCTACAAAATAATCCAAACCCTCGCTCGAAAACCACGAGCTATTGGTAGGTACGAACTTGGCAATTTAGGCAACTATTTTAACCCTTTACCCGACGTAACGGCCAAAACCGGACAGCGGTATTCTCCAAAATCGCCAATTAATTTTCAATATTTTTTTCATTTATTGTCTCAAAAACATAGGAGTAGGTAATAAAGGCCGAACTACGACCACTTGTACATGTACGTGTACAACATACGCACACGATGCGTTCACCAACGTGGAATTCAGTGTTAAATCACACGCTTGTTCACAAAAACTGTACATGGCGTTGAATCCCCCTCATGTACAGTTGTGACTCCTAGATCGCACTTTTAACGTTCAAATACTCGTGGTGAACGCGTGGTGAACGCGCGTTTTTAAAAAAAGGGTGAAATTGTACAGTTCACTTTTATCTTGTACGTAATTTTTTGTCGACGTTCCCATCGCAGATCAGACCCATCGATCCATCATTGGCGAACGCGAGCAAAAACAAAAAATTCTGGGTCATCATCAAAAAACAGTTTTGGGGACTCTAAACCAGCGGTCCAGAACCCGCAATTGTGTTGAGACAGATGGTCCAGAACCTGCAATTGTTTTGAGGCGGTGTTTTTTTTTTTTTTTCTCCCATTTATGACATTATTAGGGGAATTCCTCCACTATGAGAAATTCTCAAAAAAAAAAAAATAAACTCAGCTGATCGAGCGATCGGATCGCTCGATTCTCGTAAAAACTCGATCTGAATGAAGAGTGTTGTTGTCGTCGGTGTGGTTGGAAATTCGCGAATCCAGTCACGTCTTCCTGAAGTAAAAAAACTAACACATGTTATCGTAATGAGTGAATTAGGTTTTTTGTTCAAAAGAGTCGATTATGAATATAGTCTGTATTATAGACATTGATGTTTTCTGTTGATGGGACGGATAAAAATTGAGTTTTGAGGGTTTTTTTGTTCGAAGGGGAGTTGATCTGTAATAGATATTTGTGTTTTGCCTTGATTAGAGAGATTGACTGTTAAGCGTTCGTTGGAAAAAGTCAAAAACACTTATCGGAATGTTTAAAACGCATTTTCCGCTCAATTAGGTTTTGAGTGGTAAAATTTTTAATATCGTCATGATAGCAATCGCAGTCATCAAAAAGGATTCTCTCTTAATTCGACACTCGGGGAATTGATGTGTGAATGAATGAAGATCTTTTGACAAATGTAAACACGACTGTCAAAATGCGTTAAATCAGAAACCGGTTTGTCATGTACTGTTTAAACGTATTTTTTTAAACTTCAATTAACACAGTCAGTTTGAGATGTGAATATTTTCAGATTATTATATTAAGACGGAAAGAGTTTTTTATTACTTAAAACATTAAAAACATAAAAATATAATTAAACATTTAATTTTGAAAAATAAATAAAAACAATTAAAACGAAAGATGTTTTTACAGATGGATTCTAGACACCGAGATCGAATTTCAGAACAGTATGAACGTGCTAAGAAGGGGATTCAGTCAGCTGATAGGAGCAGATGTCTCGGTGAGATGGAACTCAGACGCGAAGCCACAAAAATATTTAAACCTGTGACGGAGGGTCAAGAGTGAAGTAGGAAGGAGATAGTCGAAGAATTGAGACCCATAAAGGAGAGTTCTTTGAGAATGGGTTCGTTGCCTCCTAGTTTTGGAAATCGGTATTCCGTTCAATCTACACCGGATTACGTTCCCACGGGAATTCAAACAGATATGAGCGAGAGCGACACCGATACCGCTTCGACTATCACCACTAGTAGCATCGCATTGTCCGATGATGATGGCGGTAAGAGAGATCAGGATTCTGAGGGTAGAACTTTTGTAGGTGATACGTTAGTGGAAATGGATGATGATGAATTGATCGTGGGTTCGAATAAATATAAAGTAACTGATGGTCTGCGGAGATTGCCCCTTTACGACAAGCCTGGAGATCACACGGAACAGGATTTCGACAATTACGGCGACATTCTAGTTCAAACTCACGCCATGAAGAGAAATAACGATGCCAGAGAGACGAGACCCAAAGCCAACAGAGGTTACAAGTGGACAAAAGTGGTGAAACCCATATGGGACATGAACAAGAAGTTCGTCGAATCGGTGACCGGGAAAGGGGTGAAAACCACTTTTCTTCCGAGCGATTCCGACGCTCTGTCTCAGAGACTGAGTTTGTTGATGGCGAGCAGACGGGCTGGTAACACGGGATTAGATAATCAGATAGTTGCTGTATCTGACGAATTGTTAAGACAGAAGGTTTTGAATAAAAACCAGTATAAAAGGCTGATGAACGAATTGAAGGATTGATGTGTATATAATAAGTAGAGAGAAACAAAACAAACAAACAAAAAAAATAAAACAGTAAATTCTTACACTAGAATAATAAAAGTATTTAAACGGCAAAAACGATTTACCAGTGAAAAAAACAAAAATATATCATAAAAAATAAAATATGTTGGTGATAAAGAACAGGGGATACGTCAGAACTTACGTTCAAGGCGGTTCTGGCATCGTCGATTCTATAATGCGAGCGTTCACGAGCAATGCGGGTAGAAAACTCGCATCGACCGCGTTTTAGGTCAGTAAGAAGACGGCTTTGGATGCTGGTAAGAAAGCCGCTTCCGAAGCCAGTGGTAGGATAGCTTCTGTGGCTGGCAAGAGGGCAGCCGACGCGTTGATCGACAAGTTGATCAGTCCGCCGGCGAATCGAGCTGCGTTAGAGCGAACGCCGAAAAGATGGAAAGATTTTAAGGATGCCGTGGTGCCCAACAAGATTTAGCCAAAATGACGAGTGGATCCGGATTGAAGAGAACGCGCGACGGTGCGATATAAATAAATAATAATAATAACATTAAAAAACAGAGTTTGAAAAAAACATAAAAAAATTTGTGTTTGAAAAGAATCTAAAATAACAAACAAAATAAAAACAAAGATGAACATTAAAGATATGTCTTGGAACGACCCCGCGACCAAGAGGTCGAATAACGAGTTCTTTCCCAAGAGCATAAGAGGCTTGATAGTGGGAAAATCGAATTGTGGAAAGACCAATCTGTTGATGAATCTGTTGTCCCGACCCGACTGGTTGGATTACGACAGATTGTTCGTGTTTGGCAAGAGCTTGTTTCAACCCGAATACAGATTGCTTCGAGAGTGCATGGATCGCAGATTGCCCAAGGACGTCATAGCCAGAATATTTGACAGTAGGGAGGAATTCGACAAGAGCGGAGCTCCACTCTCGACCATTTTGGACGGCGCGGAGACGGAGCTGATGAAGAGAAATGCATCTTCGAACGTCGAGTGTCGATTTTATGAGAACGCTAGCGACGTTCCGGATCCTAGGGAACTGAAATCGGAAGATAAGAATCTCATGATTTTCGACGATCTGCTTTTGGAGAGACAGAACCGATGCGAATCGTATTACGTTAGGGGTCGACACAGCAACGTGGACTGTTTCTACCTGTCGCAGAATTATTTTCGATTGCCCAGACAGACGATAAGGGAGAACGCTAATTTTCTATGTCTTTTTCGCCAAAATCTCAAGAATCTCAATCACATCTACGGCGATCACGTCGCAAACGACATGAGCGCTGCGGAATTCAGGAGATTGTGCAAGAGGGTTTGGGATGGTGGACTTTACAATTTCGTCGTGATCGATTTGACAAGCGAATTTAATCACGGAAAATAATGGTGCGGATTCGACAAGTTTTATGTTTCCGATGGTAATAATAATAAGACAGAGCATGAAAATAAAATTTAGAAAAAAAATAATAAATCTTCAAATAATTAGTTTTGAATAAAAAAATAAAATTAAATATAATGTTCGAACATGGAGAATTGTTAGAACGGATAGCCGAGAATACGGCTGCGAAACAATCCATTCAAATCGTGGTGAGTGGCGATTCGACTCGATTCGCTACGAAATTCGAACCTTCCATCGAATTGAATAGAGAAAAAAGATACGAGATGGCGTTGGTGAATCTGGAGACTTATTATTCCTTTCCCAACGTCACCGAAAAGAATAACTCTTTCAAGTATTCCGACGGAGTGGATTGGTTGGAGATTCGAATTCCCAAAGGGAGTTACAACATACACGATTTGAACAATTACATTCAGACGCGAATGAAGACGGATGGAAAGGGAAGCAACAAGATCAGACTCGCTCCCAATCCTAATACCTTACAGACGATGTTGGATTTGGAAGATAATTTTCGAGTGGATTTCAACACGGACGATTCTATAGGCAAGATGTTGGGATTCGATCGAAAGATGTATCGAGGCCACGCGGCATCTGAAAATACGGTCGACATTCTCGCTGTCAATAGCATTCTGGTGAACGTGGACGTGATTGCTGGAAGCTACGTGAATGGTAGCGCTCAACCGACGATCTATTCCTTTTTTCCAAACGTGTCGCCAGGTTATAAGATCGTGGAGCGACCTCGAAATTTAGTTTATCTACCAATGATTTTAGACACGTTGTATAGTCTCAAAACCACGTTGACGGATCAAAATGGTGAACTGTTAGATCTTCGCGGAGAGAGAGTGACAATACGATTTCACATAAGAGAAATATAAAAGCAAAAAAAAAAAAAAAAAAATATTGTATATATAGATAACAAAAATAAAATAAACGCAATATTAATTTTACAAAATTATTTTAATATAATTATTAAATAAGAAACAATTGAAGTAAATATATTTAAAAAAAAAAACTCAGAAATTATGACAGAATACATGGTTAAAAACGTGAACATATCCGCAGGACAGAGGAAGAAACTTAAGAGAGCGTTAACAACTCGAGGCGAGGCGGTGAGATTCAAATTCACTCACGAAGATCTGACGAGAGGCGGTCAGGATTCGATCGCCTGGACCAGAAGTCAAATCAAAAGGATGGAGAAAGCGATTCGCGATGGAAGAGGGTTGACGGTGAGAATGAGTCCCGCTCAATTGAGATACAATTTGAGAATGAAAGGTGGTTTCCTACCGCTATTGGCAGGAATAGCCGCAAAAGCATTACCCTTCACCACAAAGGCGCTACCCTTTCTCGGAAAGACTCTCGGCGTGGGAGCTCTCACGGGACTCGCTAGTTCGGCAGTTGAGAAATTAATGGGTGGCAGCGGACTGTTTTTGAAGAAGGGAGGAGCCGTGTGCCGCGTTCACGTAGATGACAGCAGTAAAGGATTGTATCTAGAACCTGTTAGAGGTGGCAACTCTCTGAGAGGAAACGGTCTCTATCTGAAGAGTGGACGGAACGTCGAGCGACTCGGCAAGGGTTTGTTGCTCGGTGAGAATTCGCCATTTAAGAACATACCGATTTTGAATATGTTATTATAAATATAAAATTATATAAAATATAAAATCATAGAAAGTATAAAATAATATATTTAAAATGAGTAAAAAGGTGGAGAAACAAATTTATCATCTGGATGAAAAGGTGGAGAAACAATTTGACGATAACAACGAACATCGCAAGCCAGAGAGCGAAAAAATAAAAAAATGGTTAGACGCTAATGATGGATATCTAAGGAAAGAACTAATGAAAGAGATAGATGAAGCGCAGGATAGACGGTTGAGAATGAGGCGATGCTTTCCATGGTCACCACTACCTTCTGAAGAGAATGGTAATGATGCGAGTGTTACCAAGAGATGCACAACGTTCGATCATAATTATGATTCGGATAAACAAAAATGTTGACATAAACGTATCACATCACAAAGAAAAAGAAAAAAATAAAAAGAAGAATCAACGCTGAAGGAAACGTTATTATAATATATTATGATGATAGTGAAGAAGAAGGAAAACAAAAAAAAAAAAAAAAAAGTAAATGAGATCTAAAGATGATCTTATTACTTTTTTTTTTTCATTTTTCTTTGTAAAAATCAATCACTCTATTGTTTATATTTCCAAGTCTGTTATTAGCATGTTGACGCTCGTGTCTTCTCCTTTTTCGAAAACGTGTTGAATGTTTATCTTTACTCTTTTGAGTTTTTTTACATCGGTCAACTCGCTCTCACCACCCAATTTCTTCACGAGTTCGAATGAGATGTTTGGAAATATGTAATTTCCATAGGGCAACGACAAATCGTCCTTGTCGAATTCTCTATCTTTGGTGATGACGATGTTCTGCAGATCGCTTTGGTACTCGTAAATCAAATCGAGCGCGGCTTCGTCCAATTTCAGAGGCATCTTATATTTCTCGTATTTGTGCTCTAAGCCCTTCGTCTCGACCTTGTTCAATTCGATGGGATTGTGTCATTTTAATCTATAGATTTTATGACCGAATTTCTTATACGTTTCGACTTGTTTCAATTTCAATTCGCATCTTTTAGGTGTTGTTGTCTTCATGATCGATTATTTAGTATTTAAATAATAATTTGTTTAAAAAGTTTTTTTTTTTTTTTTTGCTCTTTATATATATAAAAAAGTTGTTTTTTTTAATTTTTAATTTTCTTTAATTTAAAATTTTTTTTAGTAAAAGTTTTTTTTTCTCTTTATATATATATATAAAAAGTTAAATTTTTAATTTCAATCTCTCTATTGTTTATATTTCCAAGTCCGTTTATTAGCAAGTTGACATTCGTTATTTTTCCACATACGAAAATGGTGTGAATGTTTATCTTTACTCTTTTGATTTTTTTTCATAGGCGAATGCGCTCTCACCACCCGATTTCTTCATGAGTTCGGGTGAGATTATTGGATATATGTAATCTCCATAGGACAACAATAAATCACCCCTGTCAAATTCTCTGTCTTCGGCGATGATGATATTATTCAGCAATTCACTTTGGTACTCGTAAAACAAATCAAGCGTGGCTTCATCCACTTTCAAACACATTCGATATTTGTGGCAGTAGCGCTCTAAGTCCACCATCTCGACCTCATTCAATTCGATGGGATTGTGTGGTTGTAATGTATAGATATTAAAACTGGATTTCTCATACCCTTTGTCTTGTTTCAATTTCAATTCGCATCTTTTAGGTGTTGTTGTCATGATCGATTATTTGTTTTTTATGAATTCTTGCAAATAATGTATATTTTTAAATTTTGTAGTGAAAAAAATTGAATTTAAAATTTAACTTTTTTTTTTTTTTTATTATATATATATATAAAGAGTAAAAAAGCAAAACTTTTTTAACAAATTATTTAATACAAAATTCAAAAAAAAAATATTCTTTCAAATGAAGCAAACAGATAAAACAATGGTAAATTTAAATGAGAAAACCATACCTCAGTTAAACGAGATTTGTAAACTATTACAAATTTCAGATTTCAGAAATCATAGAACTAAATCAAAAAAAATTGAAGTGATACAAGAATATTTGCGAAATGCTAGAAAGGCAAACGAAATGTCGATAGCAACGACGTTAAAAGATGCACCGGTTGTGAAAAATGAGAAGATAGTAAAAGGAATCGAAATGCCGACGTCAAAAAAAAACGAAAACGTTTTGATTGTGAAAAATAAGAAGATGACTAAATGAAAAGCCGTTGAAGAACATCAAGTTTCCAAAGAAAAGAAAAGAAAAACTAAAACGAAAACGAGTGATTCACTTCAGATTCAAGACAAATGAGATATATCGAGCGAAATTCAACGAGCAATCGACGAAGAGAAAGGAGAAGAATATGTACCACGACTCGTTGCGGTACTATTCCAATCGAACCCCGTAGAACGGGAGAGTGCGATCAAAGACATTTTTAAAATTTTCGACGTGATTCCCTCGTTGAAGAAAGTCGATCCAAAATTGTTCATGGAACAAGTGAAGAAAGAAGGATTGGATTTGTTTCATGAATACATGAACGTGGGATTAAAAATTAAGATGACACACCATTGCATAGTGAATAAAATCGACGTGAAGTCCGGCAAGAGCATCGTGAAAAATGCATATTTCAGATCTAACGTCGAACCTGTATTTCGAGGTTCAGATCTATCGGACATTTTCGAAAAGATGAAAGACAAGATGTTGACGTCTCTTGCGAACTATCAACATGAAGGTAGTAATTGGACGTTCGGTGAGGTGTTGAAACTCGAAATTCACATGACTAAAAACGAACCGTTGAAAGGATCTTCCTACTTGGAATTACCGTATTTCTTGACTAAGAAACACACCATGGTCAACATGAGAAATAAAGATGATCAGTGTTTTAAATGGGCAGTCACCTCCGCTTTATACCATGTCGAAATACACACCAATAAAGTTTCTCGTTATGAGGAAACTTCTAAAAATCTCGATTGGACCGGAGTGACTTTTCCAACAGAGTTAAAACACATCAAACATTTCGAGGTTCAAAATCCCACCGTAGCGGTGGACGTCCTAGGATACGATGACGAAAATCAAAAGATCTATCCTCTCAGACAGACTTCGTATCATGGAAGAGAAAAGACGATTATTTTATTATTGATTTCGAATGGTGACAATCGTCATTATTGTTGGTTGGGTTAAACATCCGAGCCGATTACTGTCGAGACAAAATAATAAACATAAACATAAGATATGTTTATGTTGCAACTGCATGAACATATTTAAGACCGAAAAATCATTAGCGAAACATCAGGAATATTGCAACGAAAGTCAAGGTGTCGCTGTTGAAATGCCCAAACCCAACACCATCGTGAAGTTTGAAAATCACAATAGAAGGTTAAAAGTACCATTCGTCGTGTACGCCGATTTCGAATGTTTACCGCGAAAATGAGTTCCTGTCAACCCAGCACTCTTCAAAGTTACGTCGAAAGATATCAGAAACACATACCTTCGGGCTATTGCATTTACGTGAAATGCGCTTTCGACTCGCAACACGACATGGGTCCCTTCACCTACATGAAACAGTGTGAAGACGACGACGTGGCTCAAAGGTTCGTGGAAGAGTTAGAATGGAAAATTCAAATGTTATACGACAAATTCAAAACTCTGGCGAAAATGATCATCACGCGAGAGCAGCAGGACGAAAATAACAGAGCCACCGAATGTCACATATGCAGACAATCGTTCGACGAGAATTCGGAGGAAAATAAGAAGGTCAGAGACCACAATCATTACACGGGTCTGTATCGCGGTCCGGCTCACAGCAAGTGTAATTTAAAATATTGAGACGCTGCTTTCTATCCGGTAATGTTTCACAATCTCTGAGGTTATGACAGTCATCTGTTCGTGAAAAATCTTGGCACCTCACACGAAGAATTAAATTGCATCGCGAACAGCGAAGAAAGATACATTTCCTTCACGAAATGGAAGCTCATGGAGAAGAAAAGAGTGATCGACGGAAATACGTTGAAAGAAAAAACAAAATCTATTCATAGATGCATACGTTTCATCGACAGTTTTATATTCATGTCGACTGCTCTGGAAAAATTAGTCGATAACATGAGCAAGGATAAATTTAAAATCACGAGCGAACATTTCGGAGAACGATTAGACGTCATGTTGAGGAAAGGAGTCTATCCTTACGATTACATGAACGATCTAAAGAGATTCGAAGACACCGCACTACCTTCGAAAGATGATTTTTATTCGAAATTATACGAATCCGACATTTCCGACGAGAATTACGAACACGACAAAAACGTGTGGAAATCATTCGATATGAAAATCATGAGAGATTATCACGATCTCTATCTGAAGACCGACGTTCTGCTCTTGGCAGATGTGTTCGAAAATTTTCGAGACGTCTGTCGTCGAAATTACGATCTGGATCCCGCTTGGTATTTCACCGCACCCGGTCTGGCGTGGGACGCTCTGTTGAAGACCACCAAAGTCCAATTGGAATTAATATCCGACGTGGACATGTTGCTCATGTTCGAAAGGGCTGCGAGAGGTGGCGTCTCAATGATCTCTCACAGATATTCTGAGGCTAACAATCCCTACATGAAAGAAGGTTTCGATTCGAAACGGTCGACTAAATACATACAGTATTGGGACGCCAATAATCTGTATGGTTGGGCTATGAGTCATCCTTTACCAATTGGAAATTTCGAATGGGTGAAGGAACCGGAAGAGATGCAAAAATGGAGAGAATATCCTTGCATTTTAGAAGTCGATTTGAACTATCCGGAAGAATTACACGGTCCACACAATGATTATCCGCTGGCTCCCGAACGAATGGAACCGAACGAAGGAGATGAGGAGAAACTCATTCCCAAATTATTTAACAAACATAACTACGTCATCTACAGCGAGAATTTGAAACAGTACGTCGATTACTGGATGAAATTAGTCGACATACATCGCATCATTCGATTCGACGAAGAGCCTTGGATGAAAAAATACATCGATCTCAACACGAATCTCAGAACTCGAGCCGAGAACGATTTCCAAAAAGATTTCTTCAAACTCATGAACAACTGCGTGTACGGCAAATCGATGGAAAACATCAGGAAGAGAACAGACGTTCGACTCATCACGTCTGAGAAAAAAACTAAAAAATTAGTGGCGAAACCCAATTACAAACACCGAACCATATTCGGCAAAAATCTAGTGGCCGTTCACATGCAAAAGACGCATCTGAAGTTCGACAAACTGTATTATCTCAGACCGATCATCTTAGATATCAGCAAGCGATTGATGTACGAGTTTCACTACGATTACGTCAAACGAAAATTTGGTGACAAAGCCAAACTACTGTTCACCGACACGGACAGTTTAGTTTACGATATAGAGACGAAAGACGTCTACCGAGATATATCTCCGTACGTGGCTGATTGGTTCAACACGAGCAATTATCCTGTCGATCACCCGTCCAACATTCAATCGAACGACAACAAGAAGGTGTTGGGTAAATTTAAGGACGAGAGCGGCGGTAAACAGATCGTCGAATTCGTGGGCTTGAGACCCAAACTCTATGCTTATCGTCTAGAAGATGATGAAGAGATCTAGAAGTTCAAAGGAGTTAAAGCGTGCATGGTGAAGAAAAACATCTTTTTCCAAGAGTATAAAGATTGTCTGTTATGAAGTGGTCCGGTGTATAAGACTATGAAATCGATTTGAAGCGAAAATCATGACTTGTATACCGAAATAGTCAACAAGATTTCGCTGATGGCTGACAATGATAAGAGATTCATATTAGACGATAAAATAAGCACTTTGGCACTCGGACATTGGACTTTGGATTTAATTTTAGATGATATGAATGAAGATGATTGGATTCTAGATGCGCTTGCGGATGATAAGATTCCAGATACGATTGTGGATGATAGGATTCCAGAAAATCAAGAAGAATTAGATGAACGCAAAATTATAGAAATGGATAGTGACATCGAGAAAGTTAGTTTAAAAAGAAAAAGAAAAAATAGAAAAAAAATAAAAATAACGTCATTTTTAGTGAATTATAATAAAATAAATAAAAAAAATATATATATACTTATTTATGAATGAGAAAATAAAGATATCCGTAGAAGGTGTCGTCTTACCCAACGAACCCCTATCCAACATCGATCTGTTGAATGCGGCAAAAGATTTGAAAATCAAAGATTTTCTAGGAGTGTTTTCCAGAGATGCCTTGCTGAAGAGAAGACCTCGACAATCGGAATGCGGAATTTTAAATCTAGACGATTCATCGGGTGAAGGCACTCACTGGGTGGCGTGGATGAAGTACGGGAAGAAGAAAAATTATTATTTCGACAGCTACGGAATCTCGCCGCCAAAAGAAATAAAGAACTATTTCAACAAATTGATGGTTCGTTACAACACGGAACAAGTGCAATCACCAGATCAAGTGTTTTGCAGTCACCTGTGTCTCTATGTTCTCAAGAGATGGTCTGAAGGAGATCGATTTGAAGACATTCTCAATGATTTACATTAGAGAGAGATTTTTTTTTTTATAGTATATATAAAGATAAAAAATTATTTTTAAAAAAATTTTAATCGAATAAAAACGAAAAATAAAATAACATAGTTCATTTTTTAATAAACTGCGTTTTGAACACTTTTTTTTCTAAACAACAACAGAAAAAAATCCCACAACAACATGCCAGTCAAAAAATTTGGTAGAAGTGACGTCGAAAAAGTCAACCCGAGGAAGAAGAGGAAGACGTTCGAAGTCGACGATGGTTACGACGTTGTTTCTACCTGTCGCAGAATTATTTTTGATTGCCCAGACAGACGATAAGGGAGAACGCTAATTTTCTATGTCTCTTTCACCAAGATCTTAAGAATCTCAATCACATCTAAGGCGATCACGTCGCAAACGACATGAGCACTGCGGAATTCAGGAGATTCTGCAAGAGGGTTTGGGATGGTGGACTTTACAATTTCTTCGTGATCGATTTGACAAGCGAATTTAATCGCAGAAAATATCGGTGCGGATTCGACAAGTTTTATGTTTCCGATGGTAATAATAATAAGATAGAGCATGAAAATAAAATTTAGAAAAAAAATAATAAATCTTCAAATAATTAGTTTTGAATAAAAAAATCAAATTAAATATAATGTTCGAACATGGAGAATTGTTAGAACGGATAGCCGAGAATACGGCTGTGAAACAATCCATTCAAATCATGGTGAGTGGCGATTCGACTCGATTCGCTACGAAATTCAAACCTTCCATCGAATTGAATAGAGAAAAAAGATACGAGATGGCGTTGGTGAATCTGGAGACTTATTATTCCTTTCCCAACGTCACCGAAAAGAATAACTCTTTCAAGTATTCCGACGGAGTGGATTGGTTGGAGATTCGAATTCCCAAAGGGAGTTACGACATAGACGATTTGAACAATTACATTCAGACGCGAATGAAGACGGATGGAAAGGGAAGCAACAAGATCAGACTCGCTCCCAATCCTAATACCTTACAGACGATGTTGGATTTGGAAGATAATTTTCGAGTGGATTTCAACACGGACGATTCTATAGGCAAGATGTTGGGATTCGATCGAAAGATGTATCGAGGCCACGCGGCATCTGAAAATACGGTCGACATTCTCGCTGTCAATAGCATTCTGGTGAACGTGGATGTGATTGCTGGAAGCTACGTGAATGGTAGCGCTCAACCGACGATCTATTCCTTTTTTCCAAATGTGTCGCCGGGTTATAAGATCATGGAGCGACCTCGAAATTTAGTTTATCTACCAGTGATTCTAGACACGTTGTATAGTCTCAAAACCATGTTGACGGATCAAAATGGTGAACTGTTAGATCTTCGCGGAGAGAGAGTGATGATATGATTTCACATAAGAGAAATATTAAAGCAAAAAAAAATATTATATATATAGATAACAAAAATAAAATAAACGCAATATTAATTTTACAAAATTATGTTAATATAATTATTAAACAAGAAACAATTGAAGTAAATATATTTAAAAAAAAAAAACAGAAATTATGACAGAATACGTGGTTAAAAACGAGAACATATCCGCAGGACAGAGGAAGAAACTTAAGAGAGCGTTAACAACTCGAGGCGAGGCGGTGAGATTCAAATTCACTCACGAAGATCTGACGAGAGGGGGTCAGGATTCGATCACCTGAACCAGAAGTCAAATCAAAAGGATGGAGAAAGTGATTCGCGATGGAAGAGGGTTGACGGTGAGAATGAGTCCCGCTCAATTGAGATACAATTTGAGAATGAAAGGTGGTTTCCTACCGCTATTGGCAGGAATAGCCACAAAAGCATTACCCTTCGCCACAAAGGCGCTACCCTTTCTCGGAAAGACTCTCGGCGTGGGAGCTCTCACAGGACTCGCTAGTTCGGCGGTTGAGAAATTAATGGGTGGCAGCGGACTGTTTTTGAAGAAGGGAGGAGCCGTGTGCCGCGTTCACATAGACGACAGCGGTAAAGGATTGTATCTAGAACCCGTTAGAGGTGGCAACTCTCTGAGAGGAAACAGTCTCTATCTGAAGAGTGGTCGGAACGTCGAGAGACACGGCAAGCGTTTGTTGCTCGGTGAGAATTTGCCATTTAAGAACATACCGATTTTGAATATGTTATTATAAATATAAAATTATATAAAATATAAAATTATAGAAAGTATAAAATAATATATTTAAAATGAGTAAAAAGGTGGAGAAACAAATTTATCATCTGGATGAAAAGGTGGAGAAACAATTTGACGATATTGACGAACATCGCAAGCCAGAGAGCGAAAAAATAAAAAAATGGTTAGACGCTAATGATGGATATCTAAGGAAAGAACTAATGAAAGAGATAGATGAAGCGCGGGATAGACGGTTGAGAATGAGACGATGCTTTCCACGGTCACCACTACCTTCTGAAGAGAATGGTAATGATGCAAGTGTTACCAAGAGATGCACAACATTCGTTCATAATTATGATTCGGATAAACAAAAATGTTGACATAAACGTATCACGTCACAAAGAAAAAGAAAAAAAGAAAAAGAAGAATCAACGCTGAAATTTGAGAGAAAAGGAAACGTTATTATAATATATTATGATGATAGTGAAGAAGAAGGAAAACAAAAAAAAAAAAAAAAAAAGTAAATGAGATCTAAAGATGATCTTATTACTTTTATTTTTTTTCATTTTTCTTTGCTAAAAATCAATCACTCTATTGTTTATATTTCCAAGTCTGTTATTAGCATGTTGACGCTCGTGTCTTCTCCTTTTTCGAAAATGTGTTGAATGTTTATCTTTACTCTTTTGAGTTTTTTTACATCGGTCAACTCGCTCTCACCACCCAATTTCTTCACGAGTTCGAATGAGATGTTTGGAAATATGTAATTTCCATAGGGCAACTACAAATCGTCCTTGTTGATTTCTCTATCTTTGGCGATGACGATGTTCTGCAGATCGCTTTGGTACTCGTAAATCAAATCGAGCACGGCTTCGTCCAATTTCAGAGGCATCTTATATTTCTCGTATTTGTGCTCTAAGCCCTTCGTCTCGACCTTGTTCAATTTGATGGGATTGTGTCGTTGTAATCTATAGATTTTATGACCAAATTTCTTATACGTTTCGACTCGTTTCAATTTCAATTCGCATCTTTTAGGTGTTGTTGTCTTCATGATCGATTATTTAGTATTTAAATAATAATTTGTTGAAAAAGTTTTTTTTTTTTTTTTTTGCTCTTTATATATATAAAAAAGTTGTTTTTTTTAATTTTTAATTTTCTTTAATGTAAAATTTTTTTTAGTAAAAGTTTTTTTTTCTCTTTATATATATATATAAAAAGTGAAATTTTTAATTTCAATCTCTCTATTGTTTATATTTCCAAGTCCGTTATTAGCAAGTTGACATTTGTCATTTTTCCACATACGAAAATGGTGTGAATGTTTATCTTTACTCTTTTGAGCTTTTTTCATAGGCGAATGCGCTCTCACCACCCGATTTCTTCATGAGTTTGGGTGAGATTATTGGATATATGTAATCTCCATAGGACAACAATAAATCACCCCTGTCGAATTCTCTGTCTTCAGCGACGATGATATTATTCAGCAATTCGCTTTGGTACTCGTAAAACAAATCGAGCGCGGCTTCATCCACTTTCAAACACATTCGATATTTATGGTAGTAGCGCTCTAAGTCCACCATCTCGACCTCATTCAATTCGATGGGATTGTGTGGTTGTAATGTATAGATATTATAAAACTGGATTTCTCATACCCTTCGTCTCGTTTCAATTTCAATTCGCATCTTTTAGGTGTTGTTGTCATGATCAATTATTTGTTTTTTATGAATTCTTGCAAATAATGTATATTTTTAAATTTTGTATTAAAAAAATTGAATTTAAAATTTA
Source organism: Pictodentalium vernedei (assembly GCA_031216915.1). Lineage (NCBI taxonomy): Eukaryota > Metazoa > Mollusca > Scaphopoda > Dentaliida > Dentaliidae > Pictodentalium > Pictodentalium vernedei. The sequence goes on from CM062291.1 coordinate 456,294,876, forward strand.
ACTTTTTTTTTTTTATTATATATATATATAAAGAGTAAAAAAGCAAAACTTTTTTAACAAATTATTTAATACAAAATTCCCCCAAAAAATATTCTTACAAATGAAGCAAACAGATAAAACAATGGTAAATTTAAATGAGAAAACCATACCTCAGTTAAACGAGATTTGTAAACTATTACAAATTTAAGATTTCAGAAATCATAGAACTAAATCAAATAAATTGAAGTGATACAAGTATATTTGTGAAACGCTAGAAAGGCAAACGAAATGTCGATAGCAACGACGTTAAAAGATGCACCGGTTGTGAAAAATGAGAAGATAGTAAAAGGAATCGAAATGCTGACGTCGAAAAAAAACGAAAACGTTTTGATTGTGAAAAATAAGAAGATGACTAAACGAAAAGCCGTTGAAGAACATCAAGTTTCCAAAGAAAAGAAAAGAAAAACTAAAACGAAAACGAGTGATGCACTTCAGATTCAAGACAAATGAGATATATCGAGCGAAATTCAACGAGCAATCGACGAAGAGAAAGGAGAAGAATATGTACCACGACTCGTTGCAGTACTATTTCAATCAAAACCCGTAGAACGGGAGAGTGCGATCAAAGACATTTTTAAAACTTTCGACGTGATTCCCTCGTTGAAGAAAGTCGATCCAAAATTGTTCATGGAACGAGTGAAGAAAGAAGTATTGTATTTGTTTCGCGAATACATGAACGTGGGATTAAAAATTAAGATGATACTCCATTGTATAATGAATAAAATCAACGTGAAGTCCGGTGAGAGCATCGTGAAAAATGCATATTTCAGATCTAACATCGAACCCGTATTTCGAGGTTCAGATCTATTGGACGTTTTCGAAAAGATGAAAGACAAGATGTTGATGTCTCTTGCGAATTATCAACATGAAGGTAGTAATTGGACGTTCGGTGAGGTGTTGAAACTCGAAATTCACATGACTAAAAACGAACCGTTGAAAGGATCTTCCTACTTGGAATTACCGTATTTCTTGACTAAGAAACACGCCGTGGTCAACATGAGAAATAAAGATGATCAGTGTTTTAAATGGGCAGTCACCTCCGCTTTATACCCTGTTGAAATACACACCGATAGAGTTTCTCGTTATGAGGAAACTTCTAAAAATCTCGATTGGACCGGAGTGACTTTTCCAACAGAGTTAAAACACATCGAACATTTCGAGGTTCAAAATCCCACCGTAGCGGTGAACGTCCTAGGATACGACAACGAAAATCAAAAGATCTATCCTCTCAGACAGACTTCGTATCACGGAAGAGAAAAGACGATTATTTTATTATTGATTTTGAATGGTGACAATCGTCATTATTGTTGGGTTAAACATCCGAGCCGATTACTGTCGAGACAAAATAGTAAACATAAACATAAGATATGTTTATGTTGCAACTGCATGAACATATTTAAGACCGAAAAATCATTAGCGAAACATCAGGAATATTGCAACAAAAATCAAGGTGTCGCCGTCGAAATGCCCAAACCCAACACCATCGTGAAGTTTGAAAATCACAATAGAAGGTTAAAAGTACCATTCGTCGTGTACACCGATTTCAAATGTTTCACCACGCAAATGAGTTCCTGTCAACCCAACACTCTTCAAAGTTACGTCGAAAGATATCAAAAACACATACCTTCGGGCTATTGCATTTACGTGAAATGCGCTTTCGACTCGCAACACGACATGGGTCCCTTCACCTACACGAAACAGTGTGAAGATGACGACGTGGCTCAAAGGTTCGTGGAAGCGTTAGAATCGAAAATTCAAATGTTATACGACAAATTCAAAACTCTGGCGAAAATGATCATCACGCGAGAGCAGCAGGACGAAAATAACAGAGCCACCGAATGTCACATATGCAGACAATCGTTCAACGAGAATTCGGAGGAAAATAAGAAGGTCAGAGACCATGATCATTACACAGGTCTGTATCGCGGTCCGGCTAACAGCAAGAATAATTTAAAATATCGAGACGCTGCTTTCTATCCGATGATGTTTCACAATCTCTCGGGTTACGACAGTCATCTGTTTGTGAAAAATCTCGGCACCTCACACGAAGAATTAAATTGCATCGCGAACTGCGAAGAAAGATACATTTCCTTCACGAAATGGAAGCTCATGGAGAAGAAAAGAGTAATCGACGGAAATACGTTGAAAGAAAAAACGAAATCCATTCGTAGATGCATACGTTTCATCGACAGTTTTAAATTCATGTCGACCGCTCTGGAAAAATTAGTCTATAACATGAGCAAGGATAAATTTAAAATCACGAGCGAACATTTCGGAGAACGAGTAGACGTCATGTTGAGGAAAGGAGTCCATCCTTACGATTACATGAACGATCTAAAGAGATTCGAAGATACCGCACTACCTTAAAAGATGATTTTTATTCGAAATTATACGAATCCGACATTTCTGACGAGAATTACGAACACGCCAAAAACGTGTGGAAATCATTCGATATGAAAACCATGAGAGATTATCACAATCTCTATCTGAAGACCGACGTTCTGCTCTTGGCAGATGTGTTTGAAAATTTTCGAGACGTCTGTCATCGAAATTACGATCTGGATCCCGCTTGGTATTTCACTGCACCCGGTCTGGCGTGGGACGCTCTGTTGAAGACCACCACAGTCCAATTGGAATTATTATCCGACGTGGACATGTTGCTCATGTTCAAAAGGGCTGCGAGAGGTGGCGTCTCGATGATCTCTCACAGATATTCTGAGGCTATCAATCCCTACATGAAAGAAGGTTTCGATTCGAAACGGTCGACTAAATACATACAGTATTGGGACGCCAATAATCTGTACGGTTGGGCTATGAGTCATCCTTTACCGATTGGAAATTTTGAATGGGTGAAGGAACTGGAAGAGATGCAAAAATGGAGAGACTATCCTTGCATTTTAGAAGTCGATTTGAACTATCCAGAAGAATTACACGGTCCACACAACGATTATCCGCTGGCTCCCGAACGAATGGAACCGAACGAAGGAGACGAGGAAAAACTCATTCCCAATTTATTTAATAAACTTAACTACATCGTCTACAGTGAGAATTTGAAACAGTACGTCGATACGGGATGAAATTAGTCGGCATACATCGCATCATTCGATTCGACGAAGAGCCTTGGATGAAAAAATACATCGATCTCAACACGAATCTCAGAACTCGAGCCGAGAACGATTTCGAAAAAGATTTCTTCAAACTCATGAACAACTGCGTGTACGGCAAATCGATGGAAAACATCAGGAAGAGAACCGACGTTCGACTCGTCACGTCTGAGAAAAAAACTAAAAAATTAGTGGCGAAACCCAATTACAAACACCGAACCATATTCGGCGAAAATCTAGTGGCCGTTCACATGCAAAAGACGCATCTGAAGTTCGACAAACTGTATTATCTCAGACCGATCATCTTAGATATCAGCAAGCGATTGATGTACGAGTTTCACTACGATTACGTCAAACGAAAATTTGGTGACAAAGCCAAACTACTGTTCACCGACACGGACAGTTTAGTTTACGAGATAGAGACGAAAGACGTCTACCGAGATATATCTCCGGACGTGGCTGATTGGTTCGACACGAGCAATTATCTCGTCGATCACCCGTCCAACATTCAATCGAATGACAACAAGAAGGTGTTGGGTTAATTTAAGGACGAGAGCGGCGGTAAACAGATCGTCGAATTCGTGGGCTTGAGACCCAAACTCTATGCTTATCGTCTAGAAGATGATGAAGAGATCAAGAAGTTCAAAGGAATTAAAGCGTGCATGGTGAAGAAAAACATCTTTTTCCAAGAGTATAAAGCTTGTCTGTTAGGAAGTGGTCCGGTGTATAAGACTATGAAATCGATTCAAAGTGAAAATCACGAGTTGTATACCGAAATAGTCAACAAGATTTCGCTGACGGCCGACGATGATAAGAGATTCATATTAGACGATAAAATAAGCACTTTGGCACTCGGACATTGGACTTTGGATTTAATTTTAGACGATATGAATGGAGATGATTGGATTCTAGATGCGCTTGCGGATGATAAGATTCCAGATACGATTGTGGATGATAGGATTCCAGAAAACCAAGAAGAATTAGATGAACGCAAAATTATAGAAATGGATAGTGACATCGAGAAAGTTAGTTTAAAAAGAAAAAGAAAAAATAGAAAAAAAATAAAAATAACGTCATTTTTAGTGAATTATAATAAAATAAATAAAAAAAAATATATATATACTTATTTATGAATGAGAAAATAAAGATATCCGTAGAAGGTGTCATCTTACCCAACGAACCCCTATCCAACATCGATCTGTTGAATGCGGCAAAAGATTTGAAAATCAAAGATTTTCTAGGAGTGTTTTCCAGAGATGCCTTGCTGAAGAGAAGACCTCGAAAAATCGGAATGCGGAATTTTAAATCTAGACGATTCATCGGGTGAAGGCACTCACTGGGTGGCGTGGATGAAGAACGGAAAGAAGAAAAATTATTATTTCGACAGCTACGGAATCTCGCCGCCAAAAGAAATAAAGAACTATTTCAACAAATCGATGGTTCGTTACAACACGGAACAAGTGCAATCACCAGATCAAGTGTTCGAAGTCGACGATGGTTACGACGTTGCCAACTTGGACTAGTGTTACGTTCGGAGATACGAACCTCGAGAAGAACCTTTGAACATGAACGATAATAAGCTTTACAATCTTCCCGAGCCGTTAGATCTCGCAGATGCTGCAACTAAAAAATACGTCGACAGGGGGAACGCCGATTTCGAACGAATCCTGCTGGATAACTGCTCGCGAATTTCCAACCACACCGACGACAACAACACTCTTCGTTCAGATCGAGTTTTTACGAGAATCGAGCGATCCGATCGCTCGATCAGCTGCGTTTTTTTTTTTTTTTGAGAATTTCTCATAGTGGAGGAATTCCCCTAATAATGTCATAAATGGGAGAAAAAAAAAAAAACCACCGCCTCAAAACAATTGCAGGTTCTGGACCATCTGTCTCAACACAATTGCGGGTTCTGGACCGCTGGTTTAGAGTCCCCAAAACTGTTTTTTGATAATGACCCAGAATTTTTTGCTTTTGCTCGCGTTCGCCAACGATGGATCGATGGGTCTGATCTGCGATGGGGACGTCGACAAAAAATTACGTACAAGATAAAAGTGAACTGTACAATTTCACCCTTTTTTTAAAAACGCGCGTTCACCACGCGTTCACCACGAGTATTTGAACGTTAAAAGTGCGATCTAGGAGTCACAACTGCACATGAGGGGGATTCAACGCCATGTACAGTTTTTGTGAACAAGCGTGTGATTTAACACTGAATTCCACGTTGGTGAACGCATCGTGTGCGTATGTTGTACACGTACGTGTACAAGTGGTCGTAGTTCGGCCTTTATTACCTACTCATAGGTTATGAAGCCCTCGTTGGAACGAGCTCGTCGAGCTCGTTCCAACGAGGGGTCTTAACCTATGTTTTTGAGACAAAAAATTAAAAAAGTAGTTATTCAAGATTTTTTTTTACGAGTGTCGTCTGCTTTTCATGTTAGGTAAAGGGTTAAACAATTGTTTGAATTTATCTCTTCCATTTTCTACCTGGTAGTGACATTGCAGATTCTAAAAGAAGAGGCAAACACATTCTTATAAGAAGAAAAATCACGCAAAGGCTAAAACAGCAGATTGTAGCGGTAACTACAAAATCGACCGAGAAAGTTCGTCTCAACATCTGACGACACGCATAAGAAACACAAGCAACTGCTAACCTCGTGGACCACCGGATTCAACTTTGCAGCTAATGAGGTTAAACTCTGCTTAGTCGATGAGTGCTTCTGGGTGTGTTAGTCGTAGTCCACCTTCAAAGTACTGTTAGCGTATTTTTACACCCAAGAAGAACAATTAATGAACAGAGCACGAGAGTGCGCATACCGAAATACTGGAATCAATGGCCCGAACTGGAGTGTTTTCCTGTATTTCGCGAACTCAGTTGTTGATTCCTGTCCCCGTGCTTCCCATGATTTGTGTTCTGTATTTTTATCTAACAATCATATTGTTTTGGGCCTGAGAAACACGACAAATGGTATTTTCACATAATATGTTCCGATTCCGTATCATATAGACGACTCATTCTGATTCCGTATCATATAGACTCGTTTTTGGTAATGCGACGGGCTATCATAACAGGCGCATGAATACATTCCATGTGCGTTTCAGTGATCGACCCAACATTATGCTCCAAAGCTGTTTTAATAATTTAGGATTTAATCTGTTTATGTGACAGAGCTTTTAGATAAATGAATTATCATGATAATGTGCATGGCCTGTGATTTGCATCTGATTCACGGTGGTGTCCAAAAATGAATGGGATCACAACTCGCCGGCAATGCCGTTGAGATCCCATTCTGGACACCACCTCGAATCTGATACTAATCACAGGACATGCACATTATCATGATAATCTGTATATATCACACTTAATCTTAAATCGGGTGAATGAAGCGTAGAGAAGAATATCACCTTCAACGTTATGCTTAATTTATTGCTTGACGCTGTATCACGCAATGCATTTCCTTCACGTCATAAGGTCAATCAGGTGGGTAACGACTAATATTACATCATGTTCTTACACGATTACCCTATCCCTCAGCTTGTGAATCAAGCACAACATCTGTGTTGTAGGGGTTATCGTTGATTCCATGCGACACTCGTAGAAAACAAGATCTCAGCGTCGAGTTATCCACGACTGTATGGAGCCCAGTGTTCATTCACTCGAACTTCGCTTCCTTTTCTTATACCCATCAAAAGTATTGAATGGTTATTACTTGGGTAAAAAACAACTATTTTGGATTGTTCATCACTCCCCGATCCCCTGTATTGCTAAAGCCTATGACACACTACACAACAAGATGAATTCGACAAATTTTCAACAAGCTGCATCGTGTGTCATAGAATGAGTTTTGTCGGGTGTTTAATGGAATATTGAGCGCTTCGAAACATTTGTGAAGGATGCTAAACGCCGTTCAATGGTGTTTACTGCAAGGCCCAATTAGAAAATGGATCAAAGTCACGTGCAACGGAACGTTTTCAAAACAATAAGCGCTACAGTGTGTTCCACGTAATTATGCAGCATAGCAGTGGCGCATTTCTGCTGTGTTGAGAGATGGATGTTAAATTCCGGGCACGTGACAACCGTTACTTATTCCCAGTTTCATATAAATCGGTTGATAACGAGGTCGAATAAGGAGCTTGGAATAAGTAACGATTGTCACGTCCATCGCCCTTTAACCCTTTACCTAACATGAAAAGCAGACGACACTTGCAAAAAAAATTCTTGAATAACTATTATTTTCATTTTTTGTCTCAAAAACATAGGTTTTGACCCCTCATTGGAACGAGCTCGATGAGCTCGTTCCAATGAGGGGTCATAACCTATGTTTTAGAGACAAAAAATGAAAAAATAATGAAAATTAATTGGCGATTTTTGAGAATAGCGCTGGCCGGTTTTGACCGGTACGTTAGGTAAAGGCTTAAATTACATACGGAGAACAAGTTTGATACCGTTGTGTTGAAGCCAACATGTTATACCGTAAATCAATAGCTTTTTACATTTGATAGCTGATTTGTATTTAATTACAGGTTTGTCAGTTGTTTTGTTCATGGAAAACCACGAGTACATGAAAGGTATTACCAATGGTTACGGGGCACGTGTCGTTATACATGACGTCAATACAACAGATTTCCCAACGGAGGAAGGGTTTTATGTATCTTCGCAAACGGAGACTAATATCGGATTACGTCACGTGAGCACTGCACTCTGTATTTACAACATATTTTATCATATCAACGTTCTAAATCTATTCAACTAAGAAGCAGGGTATTCGCTGAGGATCCCCAACGGAATTCGCCCACTTAGTCAAAATTAGAGACGTTTAAGCGTAAGTGGGTGAAATGTCTGGGAGAAGACGGCAACAGAAAAATAAACACAAATCTTCTTAACACCTTTACCTAACTAATCGGCCCCGTCCACATAATATCAATATTCTTCTCAGTAGAAACAAGTTTTTTTCAAATGATTTCAACAAAACCTTATCATGTGACACCTTATTGAAACGAGCTCGTTGAGTTCATCCTAGAGAGGTGTCACGCCTATGTTTTGTTGAATCCCTTTGAAACCTTTTAAGAAATTAATTTTAATAACAAGTTGTGATACCATGTGCTTTGTGGAATGGGCTAAATCAAATGTATATGCTGCGGATGGTGAACCATTTTAATATCTAGTTGCCGCATGTTTTGGACAGCCCTTGCCTCGAGGCTCTAATATATATATACCCTTGACTAATTTATCTGAAGTTAGCATTTCTAGTGGAATCAGACAAACTGGCGCCGCCTTGCATATCGACTACAATGTAGAGTGCGTGTCATATCCAAAACCGATACCAGTTCCTTAGGTATATGCGTGTCAATGATTTTTAGAGAGTTTGTGAATGCGAGAGGGGGACTGATAATGAAACGTGGAAGGGGCCAAACGTTGAACAAACCGTAATTGCTAGGGACGCCTGAGAATGCACAAGACGCAGGCACTTTTTTTGGTAATCATTTGTTGTTTTTCTTGTTGTTTTTAGTGTTCTTTATTTTTAAGGTTATTTCGCATGTTGGTGAAATGTGCAAAAACCCTCGCCCCATCCACCTCACGTGTCTTTTGTTTCCAAAAAAAAAATCACAATCGGAACTCAAGCAGTGCACAGTCGTTGTCAGATAATGGCTGACGCTAACTCGACTCAAAATTAAATAGACAGAAATCGCTTGACTTGACTGGTTACGTGAAATAATTCATGAGAGGTGAGGGACGTTGTACAAACACGAGTGCGCGAATGCAATATACAATATAGTCCCTCGCATCGAATGAATTATTTCACGTTACCAGTCCAGTCAAGCGATTACTCTGTTTATTACTTTTCATTATTAATGATAATTATATTATTTAACACTTTACCTAACGTAACGCCCAAAAGCAGCCAGCGCTACTCTCAAAAATCGCCAATTAATTTTCATTATTTTTTGTTTGTTTTTGTCTCTAATCCATAAGTTATGAACCTCATTGGAAAGAGCTCGTCGAGCACGTTCCAATGAGGGGTCATAACCTATGTTTTTGAGACAAACAATGAAAATAATAGTTATTCAAATTTTTTTGTTTGCAAGTGTCGTCTGCTTTTCATGTTAGGTAAAGGGTTAAAAAAAAACAAATAACAATGAAGTCCCCATTACACCCACGGCAAAGCGTCTTCGTTTGCGCTCACGGATACATGACACAACTGTTGACTGCATAATTCACTTGTGAAGTTATCGTTTACAATCAAACCCGGAAATCCCAGTAAATCATACTTTGGAAAGTAATAAATAAATCTATATCGGTATATTACGTGCTTGAAAATTTGTGATAAAATTAACTTTCATAGTTTATCACCAATTGTTGTATCTATCCCTTTACTCAACGTAGGGCCAAAACCGCCCAATGCTATTCACAAAAACTGCCATTCAGTTTTCATTATTTTTTTCATTTTCTTGCGTCAAACACATAGCTAATGACCCTTCATTTTAACGAGCTAGTTATTCAAGAAGTTTGTTTGCATGTGTGGTCTGATTTTCGTGTTAGGAGCCGGCGGTCGAGTTTGATTGTCTGTGATGTAATACGGCGGGTACTCTGGCTGTGACGGTTCGGCTATCTTTGGGCTGGGGGAGAATTAAACACTGAGCAGGTGCCTGAATAGGCAGACGACACTTGGCTAGATGCATCTGCTTTACTGTAAGTTTTTCGCCGTATGTCATGTGCAATAAATTCTGATTCCCCGGCTTCTAAGAGTTAAGTAAAGGGTTAATTGTATGGTAATCGTATGGTAAATTCCAGTTATAAACGAAATTTTAGGTAAATAACAGTTATGGTCTTCATGTAAGAGGTATGAATTCTGCAAAGTACAAGTGGAAATGGTACTGTGTATATAAAGCCTGTATGAACATGTGTTTTTTCCGTTATGCAGGACGAAACTATGAACTACAATTACAAAAGTCTAACATTCTAAATATTGTATATAATATAAATATAATATAGATAAATAAAGTATTGTCAATGCCAATCATTTACAGTTAAAACTAGAAGTCCTGCCACGAACTGTACGCTTATCTAGGCTTAATTGCGCGTAGAAATTGCGCGCAATTGCCATCTCGAATGGCATCCAAACTACGGCAGGTTCTCCTGGTCACTCATTGCAAACACAGGAATGTTTCTGCCAATGGACCTCCGGGTTACCCGGAGGTCCATTGGCTGAAACATTGCTTGAGCACAGGTCATATGTATAAAATTGGATAGCCTTACTATGGTCATAACGCGTAGATTAACGCACAGGTCCACGTGTTATTTGTGCGCATTTCATGGCAGGACTTTCAGTTTTAACTGTAGGATTTTGCATAGTTGCCTTGTACGCTAGGAAATGAGTGAAATATGAAACGATTGACGGTAAATCTCATCGTTGTCTCTCCGTTTCGGTTCACAAAGGATTATTGTTTTGCAAATGTTTTGGGTTCACAAGTGTTTATTTTTTTTTGTAAATGTTTACGTGAGGGGTCTTACTCCATCAACATGGGATATGCTGATAAAGGATGCTCACTCAGTAACCAAAATAAGTGATCATGGAGCCCGTGTATTAATTGCATTTGCACCGAACGGGTGGGGTTGGGTTGGTGGTTTAGGGACTGTTATGAAGCGATGTTTTAAAAAAGTGTAGGCTCACTTATCGATACGCCGAAGCAGTACGTCGTGGGGAGGCTTGTGATACGGGTTTCAGACGCTAGTGAAAATGACACGAATACGTAGTTGGGGAACCAATACTATAAAACTTTTACAATTGTATTTTCTAGAGCTGTATTTCTACCTATTAAGATAGGTAAAAATGAATCATTAGCATTTTAAAAGATATGGCAATTTGCTAACTGACAAGTCGCCAGGTCTTTGAAAATGCTAATGATTCATTTCAACCCATTTAAAGTCTTAACTTCAAAATACCATTCCAGAAAATACAATTGTAAAGGTTCTATAGGATTGGCCCCAGGTTCCGTTCATGAAAAAAAACACTTTTTCCAGTTTGTCGGTTTTCCACCGGTCTTTCTTGTATCGTGGCGGTCACGATTATCTTTGGAGAAAAAATGTCCCATACACACAGAGTATACAGGAAATAAATTATCCAAATTGTAAGGAAATAATTGAGTATATTTTTTAAAGAAAATACCGGAGAATGCTTCCCTTGCACAAATTTTAAAAACATTTCAGGGGAAGACTTCCAATACCGCGGCTTATCGCGTCGCGGCTTCGGCGCTCGTAGGGCACGTAACGCCCGTTCTACACATTTCCAGCAGAGCCCGCTCTCGATCTCGGCGGTACTGGTTAATAGATTTTTCACACGACCTCTCTTTTTACCCACATTGCCCACTAAGCGGAACAGCACATAATTTTGTTAAGATTGATCAACTTTTGCCCAACTTCGGTAAACGGAGTTTTATCCCCTGATGTGTGTGCTTTTCACAAACAAACTTCTTTTACTTTCGTTTATTGTAAGAAAGAGCGGTGTTTAGAATACTGTACTGGAAACGAAAAGTCGATTATTGGATTGTTACTCTCATAATGTGAGTTGTGTCCTTAGGCAAGACACAGGCCGATTGCTTATGTGGAAGCAACACGTTGCAGTGTACTACGACGAACTACACAATGCTAACCCAGCTCCTGCCGAGTTTGTAACCTCCTGAATATTTGTCTACACAATAAATCCTGTTACGGCCTTCTCACCTAAATAACTCACCTGCGATTTTTTTTTTACGAAGGATTGGTATTCGTTCTTAAGCGATAGGCCAAAACATTTTCTTCTGTCAGAAGGATCCCTTACTAACGTCCTGCAGACAGGGACGTGGCGACAGGAGGTATGTGTGTGTGTGTGTGTGTGGGCGGGAGGGGGGTGAGGGGTGGGGGGGGTCACCCCCAATCCTGGCCAAAATTTCCTATAGTTGGAAATTCCATCTATCTGGATTTTAGAGCTTCTTTGGCGATGCTGATGTCTTCTTTACTTCCCAAAATTCCAACTCGGTTTAAAATCGCAAACATTCCAACTGTTACTATTTAAAACTTCAGTGTACGCAATATCGAGCTTCATAAGTATGCATGATGTCAATTGGTACGAGATTTCTATAGTACGTTTACTTATAATTTATCATAATATAAAAAAAATCCTCGAAATGCACTTCAAGAAAATCGCATCATGTAACATTGTTATCCTGAGTTAATTCCATCAAACACAGTCACAAAATGATGAAACATCGAAAATTTATCATTCCCGCATAAGATCTGATTTAATGTTAGGAGAGTGTTAATTGCTCAAAGTTCTCAGCTTAAGCAGTTGTTCAGTCCATTCTCAATTCCCAGAATAATACCAAATAATAACAACCTGATAATTCTATCATAAATGTGTTGGCATTTCAGTTACTAGAATTAATTTTAAGCCCCCTTTCATGACTTCATTTTCAATTTTTTTTCTCGGTAGTGAGTTTCCAACTAGGGGAGGGACCCGGGGGGGTGCCCTCCCGGTCTCTCCCCTAGCTGGATATTCACGACCCTACCCCCCCCCCCCCCCCCCCCGATCGGAAACCTCTATCCACTGCAGGGAAAATGCCTGCAGAAGAAAATGCGGGCCAACAAATACCGCTGAATACCGTGTATTAAAAAAACATTATAATGTATAGGCATTATCCACCGATCAAATTCTAAAAATGTAAGATGGCTGGGACAAACTGAATTGTAATTTCAAATGAACGTGTGGAATAGACGGTATGATTATGGTGACAGAACATAAACAAAATTGATCGGATGACTGCAGGAATTAATCTTTTCGAAAGCATGACGAATGTTCGTTCTATTGCATCGTTACTTTGAAATCTGTAGGGTATATAGTTATAGTTGTTTCGCCGCAGTTTACAATTTTGTGTTCAATCTGGAAATGTCTCCCAGAAAATATTGATTGTGGGTGACTTTCAAAGTTTTGACACTCCCAGAAAAAAATAAATCCAGTAGTAGCGAATATAATGTGTTTTGTCTCATGAAAACTAGATACCGAAGAGATTCGAACACTCAGCCTTTTGATCAATGACGCCTTTACTAAAGAGACTAAAGAGATCTTGTTCTCGAGTCAGTAGACTGCCGGATCAAGTAACGCAGACGCACTGGAAGCGATCAGGGGAACTTGGGTGGATGCGGGCCAAAGAGAAGCTATGGAGAAGTTATGAATAATAAACTACCAAGCAAACCTTCCTAACGCCATATATTGCAAAGCGACGTTTTACTGTAGTTAAAACTGGAAGTCCTGTCATGAAATGCACACAAATAGCACGTCGATCTGCGCGTTAATCTACGCGTTATGACCATAGTAAGGCTATCAAATTCTGTACATATGGCCTGTGCACAAGCAATATTTCAGCCAATGAACGTCCGGGTAACCCGGAGGTCCATTGGCAGAAACATTGCCTGTGTTTGCTGAATAACCAAAATAACCTGACATGCTTTGGATGCCATTCAATATGACAATTGCGCGCAATTCTAATGCGCAATTAAGCCTAGACAAGCGCACAGTCCATGACAGAACTTCTAGTTTTAACTGTATGTATGGAACACCAACACTCAGACAGAATGAACAAGACATGTGTTGGAGATGTTTGGGAATTACTCTACTGAGACTCAATACCAAGGCGCGCGTGTGTGTGTGGGGTGGGGGGGGGGGGGAGGGGAGAGGGGTGCAGATTCACCAGGGGAAGGGTGCTTGGGGATTGTACTAGAAGCTGTCAGACTAGTGTTTGGGTCAAACACTCACTGGACGGATTATACAAAAATTAAGCACCGGCTGTTTAGTTGTACCCAGATTGATCTTTTGCGGGATTGCTGCTGTCAAAATGGGATCACAGTCACTGGAGTTGAGAGAGGGAGAGCATCGACAAAGGCGAGGAAAGAGGGAGGCAGATGTTCACCTTAGGACTTAGAAGTAACGGAGACCATGGAACTGTTCTGTCAGAATACCGCAAATACGTGTCAAGTGGAATAAGACTCCTTAAGAAGCTAATGAATGAATGTGATGAAGACATAACAGCATGTGAGAAATGTGGATTGGGGAAGACATGGGGAAAGGTTCGATATTTTAGATGGTGAAATGGGGTTATTATATAGCACTTTGTCTCTGAATGCTGATGTTTGTGATTGTGGAGATTATAGAAGGGAATGGTCTTCTGTTTGCGGGGTTGATGTTGGCCATCATATTAGAAGACCGGGACAAATCATGGGATGGCCGCAGCAGCACTAATATATTAGTAAGATGAGGGTCTTCCACCCCAAGCACGATTAGTAGAAGTAACAATGTTGTGTCAAAAACAATAATAACAACAACAACAATAACAACAACAACAACAACAACCAAAACCCCAAAACAATACAGCGGCCTTTCACATTAAAATGACCGCGCCGAAGTATTTTGGTAACCGTGTTGTAATGAATATTCAAAGTATTACTTCGTAACGTTATAACACAATTTGAAACCAGTCTTGAAGCAAGGCACTGTCAGTCCGTCTTTTGATGGAAATAATATCCTGGTTTGGTATTGAGCAGTACCATAATAGACAATAAGCGAACACTAATCTACCTGGTATGTATACAGCCTGGCTGCCAATATGGAATGTTCACATTGTTTAGTACGCGTAATCCTACAGTGGTGTAGGAAACTCTTTCTGGATTAGGGACGTCGGGAAGATGGACTCTTAATGGAGGGGAGGGTATAAACCTGGTTTGTTCAATGTTTAATACTCAAGCCTCGAATGATTGATAGTCAAACTGCAACACCAAGGCATGCCTTCAACGATGATCTGGTTGGAATATCTGTCAGTCGGGATTGTAGTTAAAAACTCAAGACATCTTCGAGATATTTATTAGTGATTAAATAAAATATACATGAAGTTGTAACGTAACTTCTTATTTAATTAACACGTATAGTAACGGAACTCCAAATTGGTCACGCTTTGCCACCAACAGTACGAAACGGCTACTATACGGTACCTACGTTTCTATGACCGACTTTGTGTGTATCACAAGTTCAAGTATCAAATCTAATGGGGGCGCTGTGGCGTTGCAGTAACCGGTTCTCGTCAGATCACCGAAGTTAAGCAACGTCGGGCCTGGTTAATCATTGGATGGGTGACTGTCTGAGCGATCGATTCGGACTCCCGCGTTGTGTACTTGGGCAAGACACTTAACCCCGGGTGTCCACATGGGTTCTCGATAACGCCGTGTACTAAGGCGTACTGCACGTCGATGGTACGCATGTCTTCAACCAATATAACCCTGCCTGTGCTGCAGTGCGAAGTTACGATGTTGGGGATCTGGCAGCTGCTCGTCGTTGCTCGGTGGTTCTCTCCGGGTACTCCGGCTTCCACCACCGGTAAAACTGTCACGGTCATGATTAACCATTCTGCATAAGTATATGACCTTAAACACCAATAAATAAATAAATAAATAAATAAATAAATAAATAATCAAATCTACTCTTTTAACCCTTTACCTAACACGAAAAGCAGACGACACTTTCAAACAAAATTCTTGAATTATTAATATTTTTTCATTTTTTGTCTTAAAAACGTAGGTTATGACCCCTCTTTGGAACCGGCTCGACGAGCTCGTTCCAAAGTCGAGGTCATAACCTATGTTTTTGAGACATAAAATTAAAAAAATAATGAAAATTAATTGGCGATTTTTTGAATAGCGCTGACCAGTTTTGGCCGTTACGTTGGGTAAAGGGTTAAGAAACTACATAATTACTCGCGAGACTTAATTGATGAAAATGCCTCGAATGGAAAAATTATTGTGCTTGGGAGGAACACATCCTACCGCTCCCTCTCAGCGACGCAACTTGGTAACATAATTTATACGTATAATATATATTAATTTATTTTTGGAGGTTTAACGACTCTTCAACAACCAATACAGGGCGTACAGTACTGGGTTACAAAAGCGGTAAGAGATCTTTGACCCGGTCCGATCACTACGGATCGCGTCTCCGGTGTACTTTCGTTTGTTTTTGTCGTAGTCTTTATTTTTATTTCGCTCGTGTGAATTTGTCGCAGCATGAACGTGATCTGGTTGAGAAAGAGGCCGTTCCAGCGATGTAGTATGAAGGGACGGCAGCTCCCAACTAATAAAATTGTCAGACAATGTTCGCCAGGCGGGGAAAGGTTTATAGCCTTTTGCTGATGAAACGTTGCAAAATGGAAGGAATATTATTGATATTTTTGTTAATATGTTATTAGACGCAATTGTCGATAACTAACCCGTTTCCAGTGCTAGGATGGTAGACATTCGGTTTACCCTTCGGATATCTGTCGAAAACTAGTTCTTTACACCTAGGATAGTTAGTAGAGTAATGTATGTCTTCCATCTCAGCCGCATTTGACATATCATGCGTGCCTATTCTATCATCTTTAATTTTACCGCTTCCGTATTACGATTTGTGTTAACGGCAATAGCCTAATAAATAGGGCCCCGCCGCGCGGCGGACGCCTTATAGTGATCGCTCTGTCCGTGCGTCCGTCCGTGTGTGCGTGCGTGCGTCCGTCCGTCCGTCCGTAACAAAACTTGTCCGGGCTGTAATCTTTCTCTCTTAATAGATAAGGTTTTGATATTTGGTGTGGGTAGATTATCTCAAGACGACGTGTCGCGTACCACGGTTGCCATGCTTTGACCTTGAACTTTGACCTCAAAGTCAAATTATTCCGAATTCGGGGTTCTTTTCAGACAAGTTCGTGTCCGGGCTGTAACTTTTTTCTCTTAATAGATAGGGTTTTGATATTTGGTATGTAGATAGATTATCGCAAGACGACGTGTCGCGTACCAGGGCTGCCATGCTTTGACCTTGAAGTTTGACCTCAAGGTCAAATTATTCCGAATTCTGGGTTCTTTTCTGACAAGTTCGTGTCCGGGCTGTAACTTTTTCCCCTTAATAGATAGGGTTTTGATATTTGGTATGTGGGTAGATTTTCTCAAGACGATGTGTCGCGTACCACGGTTGCCATGCTTTGACCTTGAACTTTGACCTCAAGGTCAAATTATTCCGAATTCGGCTTCTTTTCTGAAAAATTCGTGTCCGGGCTGTAACTTTTTTCCCTTAATAAATAGGGTTTTGATATTTGGTATGTGGATAGATTATCTCAAGACGACGTGTCGCGTATCGAGGTTGCCATGCTTTGACCTTGAAGTTTGACCTCAAGGTCAAATTATTCAGATGATTTTTTTTCTGACAAGTTTGTGTCCGGGCTGTAACTTTTTTCCCTTAATAGATAGGGTTTTGATATTTGGTATGTGGGTAGATTATCTGAAGACGACGTGTCGCATACCAAGGCTGCCATGCTGTGACCTTGAAGTTTGACCTCAAGGTCAAATTATTCAGAATATGGTTTGTTTTCTGACAAGTTCGTGTCCGGGGAGGGATTTTAATCAGAATTGACCTATTGCTTGAAATATTTTAGTATTACGGTTCACATCAGTTTATACCTAACATCGGTTAGTTGCTGCGGGGCCCGCAGAGATGGATTCCATCTCCGTGATATCTAGTTTGACTCATTGCCTTTTTGCGTTCCACAAAATTTATATCATGAAGTTTGTTGTTCTTTGTTAACATTTTATGAACATGTATAGATACAAATAATAGATACATGCAATTGGTGTTAGTGGTCGAACATCTTTGACGGTAGAGAAAGGTCGCAGCAAATAGAAAACATTCATTTTCCTCAAACCTTTTAACCATAAGGTTTGCTTTCCCGTCTTGGAATATCATACGTCATAATTATTTCTCCATGTAGGATAATAGCTTAGTGAATGCTGGGATGGCCAACCAATATTTTCAACGTGCAGCACGAAGACTGCACGTTGAAACTATTGAATGGCCCCCAAGTTAATGAATATGGACTCTTTCAATTGTTGTCATAGAACTAACTTGGAGGACACCTCATGGGTTAAGCGTGTCAAAAAAGGATAAACAAAACCCCCACAGAATAGAAGCCTGTCTTGAATGAAACATGAGTCAGTCCAGCCGCAGCCTAAAAAAACTGACACCCATGACTTTTACTCAAACCTATGTGCGATGCCACCATAAGTATAAACATTAGCGAAGAATCCTAAATATATATTTAGTTAAGATAAATATAATTATTTATTCAAGAAGATATTCAAGTAGCTGCATCTTCACAGATCTCTCATTAACTGATATTATTATGTTTAAAAGCTGAGCCCATAGACATATATATATGATATTTGAAATTAATTTACTACATTGTTGCATCGATGGCAGGGATATTTTAGAAAACACAATGGCAGACAATTTTTGTTATTGGATGAGATTAGAGAAACATTAGCTCCCTTAAATTCCATCAAGCTTTCAGAATATTTAACATCAATGTTATGGAAATTGCATATAGAAATTGAAATTTAGAAATGTTAGAGAATTTGCATCTTCGATGTGAGCATCATTTAACAAACACCAGTCATTTGTCTGAAGATAATATAAGAGTTCAGATTTCTTTCCCAATCGACTCGAATAAGCTTGCCACAAAAATCTAAATTTCCTTCATTAATTTTAATACATAGAGGATATGGAATGAGTGTTTTTTTCATAATATATTTATGAAACGAGTCTAAGAATTTTCTGTTTTGGCGAGCCCAAACGGAAAATTCGGACGAGTTTCAAAAATATTATATGAGAAAAGCACTCATTCTATTTATCATATGACACACAGGCACACAAATTAGTCACTTAGTATGACTTTTTAACCCATCACCTAACATGAGTTGCAGACGGCACGTGGAAAAAAACATCCTCGCATTACTAACAATTTTTGTTTTTGCTTTCAAAACATAGGTTATGACCCCTCATTGGAACGGGCTCGTCGAGCTCGTTCCAATGAGGTTTCATAACCTATGTTTTGGAAGCAAAAAGTGAAAATATAAAAAAAAGTGAATGGCGTTTTTCTTGTAGGTAAAAGATTAATACAATATAACCCACCCTAAATAGAACAGATAACGTAAATTCTCCCTACTGAAATTATGCAAATGTGATCCAGTTGTATGTTGTTTAGAAAATCAAATTGTCCAGTTTTGAAATTGACCAATGAAAGCTCCCAACTCTAATTATGCAAATTATGAAAATGTGGCAGAGTCGTATTTTGTTCAGCCAATCAAATTCTCAAATGTTTTAAAGTGAACAAAACGGACGAGTCATATGATAAACACAAATAAAAGACAGTTCAGAGAACTGTCTGTTTTCGTGTTTTAAAAATAACAAAAGGAAAGTTGTTTTATTTTATACTGATGTCGTGTTTTCTCAACAGTTACTTGCTTCTTAATTGGACCTTCCTCACACGTCTAATAAGTTTAAGGATGATAACTTTAAGGTCGATTTTCAAGACGAAACAAGTCAGCGACGTGCAATGAAATTCACACCTTGATGCATGGAACATTATTTGCAAGAGAAAGGTTTGAAGAATATGTTATGGATTAGGATGATGGACTACAAAGCTTACATGTTGTGATAATGTAAAAGCTTTTTTTGTATTTGTTTCATTCAAGGTAGACATTATACGACTTGATCTACCGTATGGAAACTGTACTACTGGTGAAGAATTTCAGGCGAAATATAACATGAAGTACACACGACAGGTTGGTATATAACATAGAGAAAAAACCCTCTTCTTGGCAGCCAGGAATTCAAATGGCATTAGCAGATCTACGGATGGGTTTAACTAATTTCTAACCTACATGGAAACCCGGGAATATGGTCTTATCCTACATAACACACGAACATCCACTGTAAAGTAGGTAGTGGGTATCCATTTGTTATCGCAGATAATACCGTGTCAGAAAGGAGTGTGGATTCCCGGTTATTATCGTTTTAAAATTATACAAGCTTCCTGATTGGTTAGTACCCGATGCATCCAGTGCGGTACATTTAACTCCAACTCTACAAAGCTCAACGAGGTGTATGAGAATATCACGTGATATCTAAACGGGGTGTACAGACATTATATTGTACACTTTGCAGATTTCCATTTCACCCATCGCCTCAAGCATTTTTGTCCGTCATAATAAACATTCAGACTCACAAACAAAATGAGAACAATATCGTTTCGTGAGAATATTCCTAACGATTGAAATAAAACATGTGTACATACCCTCAACGTCTGATTTTACTGTCAACATGAGGGATTCTGTTGTAGTGATTCTACACAACAGATCGTTGCGGATTCGAAAAACATGCAATCTCATTTTATGAATTGTCTCCTCCGTCAAACTTATTGAAGCACTTGTACAAGTTTGAATATAGTGCCCCTATTTCCTAAGACGCACAATGCACCAATCTATCGAATAAAACACCAACAATCGACTTGTGTACCACGATAATAACGACGCGTCAATTCCCAATGTCCCTAAACTGAAGTCTCCTTCAATGCTTGAGTTCAATCGAAGGGTAAAAACTCCAAGTCAAATAAAATTCTTTCGTCTGCATGTCAAAATGTCTCTTAAACACCTTGCTTGTCATTCCGAGGAAGGGATATTAATAAAAAAGTTTACCTGTTCACATTTTCGAAGTTGTTTTAGGTTTCAACTATTCCTTTCCAAAGTTTTAGTGTTCTTGATGAATAATAAAGAAAAGTGTTTCTTTCAGTTTCTCAATTTTTTTATGAAGGTTTTCGTCACCGGGATGTCGTTTGTGGACTATGTAGCAAAAGCAAAACTCGACCCACTGAAGGGGCAGGGTAATATATTCTACAGACGGTGTTTCAGCAGGGTGCACGGGATTGTACTACCATTCTGAGATTCGTATTTCCTTCGGCTTTCAGCCTCAAGAAATACGAATCTCAAAATGGGTAGTACAGTGCCGTACGCAATGCTGAAACACCGTGTAACTATTAGTATAATCGCGGATAATGCTATGCCTGTAGGTAGTGAATATCCACGTGCCATCGCGGATAATAAGCTTTAGCTCTCTACCTTTCAATTTGTACAGCCACAGAACACTTCGTGTGGATATTAGGCTTTTAAAATTAATCTTAATATTAATCTTAATAATACCGTGCCCGTGGGTAGTGGATAACCATGTGCTATCGCGTATAATAGAGTGTCCGTAGTGAATGGGGCGTAGGTATTGCATATAAATGTGTTATTGCGGAAAGTATCGTGTCCGTGGGTATTGGATATAAAAACGTGTCTCTAGGTAGTGGACACCCATGTGTTATCGAGGAAAAAACTGTGTAGGTTGTAAATATCCATGCGTTTTCGAGGAAAAAACCGTGTCCCTAGGTAGTAGATATCTATGTCTTATCAAGGAAAAAAACATACCAGCAGGTAGCAGATATCCATGTGTTATCGAGGATAAAACCGTGTCCGTAGGTAGTAGATATCCATGTGCTATCGAGGAAAAAACTGTGTCTGTAGGTAGTAGATAGCCATGTGTTATCGAGAAAAAAACGTGTCTGTAGGCAGTAGAAAGCCACGTGTTATCGAGGAAAAAAACGTGTCTGTAGGTAGTAGATATTTATTGTTTTCGAGGAGAAAACCGTGTCCCTAGGTAGTAGACATCTATGTCTTATCGAAAAAAAACGTATCTGCAGGTAATAGATATCCATGTGTTATCGGGGAGAAAACTGTATCCGTAAGTAGTAGATAGCCAGGTGTTATCGAGGAAAAAAACGTGTCCGTAGGTTGTAGATAGCCATGTGTTTTCGAGGAAAGACCCGTGTCCGTAGGCAGTAGATATCCATGTGTTATCGAGGAAAAAACGTGTCTGAAGGTAGTAGACATTCACGTGCTGTCGAGGACAAAAACGTGTCTGTATGTGGTAGATATCTATGTGTTATCGAGGAAAAAACCTTGTCAGTAGGTTATAGATATCCATGTGTTATCGATAAAAAACGTGTCCGTAGGTAGTAGATATCCATGTGTTATCGAGGAAACAACCGTGTCGGTAGGTAAACGATATTCATGTGTTATCGAGGGAAAAACGTGTCTGCAGGTAGTAGACATCCATGTGTTATCGAGGAAAAAACGTGTTTCAGGTAGTAGATATACATGTGTTATCGAGGAAGAATCCGTGTCCGTAGGTAGTAGATTGCCATGTGTTATCGAGGAAACAAACCGTGTCGGTAGGTAGTAGATATACATGTTTTATCCAGGAAGAAACCCGGAGCCAATACTATAAAACTTTTACAATTGTACTTTCTAGAATTGTTTTTTCCACCTATTATTTATTATTATGACTGTCTGAAATGAATCATTAGAAATTTAAATATGGCAATTTGCCAGATGGCAAATTGCCACACCTTCGAAAATGTTAATGCTTAATTTCAACTCACTTACAGTCATGACTAGAAAATACAGTTCTCGAAAATACAATTTTAGAAGTTTTATTGTATTGGCCCCTTGTTATACTGGGCACAAACTGACCGAATCGATCTCCTTAGCCAGTGTGTGACGACAGTCAGAGTGCCAAATCTGACTGCCTAAGAAAGTATATTATTGCTAGCAAGAAAAAAAGCAAAATTTAAGAAACATGCCTTGATGGTTTACTTGGAATACTTGGCAATGTAGATTACAGTTACACAATGAGGTAATTTGTATGTAGAGAAATACATATAGTCGCAATCCACGGGCTTCCCAACCTTTTATTCAAGGTTAACACCGACCGGGCTCCAAATGTACACGGACACGGACACCAACTAACCAATATCTAAAACTCTAATCCAGATAAACATGTTACCACTGGGAACTATTGAGGGGTGGGTGGGTCCCACCACTCTACCTACCACCACCCCCACCCCCGCCACAATAATTACGACATTGTCTAGAGTTATCCTCGAAATATTGTACTTGTTTCTGTGAGTTTTCATCGCGAGAAATATGCCAGTGGATATTTATAATTTTTTTTTGTTTACAATGACTGTTGTTCTATTGTCTTGCAGGTTTTAATTGCTCTATTGTCCAGAGGTTTTGCAGGTAGACAGCCAATCTGGCTATGTCACTTCACACGGTATACTACGTATTATCAATGTGCAATAGGTTTGTTTGTAACCACTTTACAAGCATGTGCACCGTGAATAAAGAATTGGAATCTAAATCAATACATAGCAATTAAGACAAACGTCTTATCGTAACACAGTGTACATATTTACTTTCCTGATATGTGGCACACAGTAGAATCTTTGACTGACTCCACCAATTTTCTTTACAGACATGTCAACGTTTTTGTGAGCTGTTAAAGGTTATGGCCAAGTGCAAATGTTATAGTAGGAACCGAGAGGATATTTTCATCAAAATCAACAGTTCACTTCCGCAAACAATAGAAGCATGTTCTTCAGACGTAGGTTAGTGTTTTATTACTAAAACAAAGCTAACTGAATACTGCTTATACATTAATGGATGTGATAAGAAACCGTTGCTGCCCTGTGAAGGATGAGACTGAAAGATATTCCTCGAAGTAGAAATATAAGAAAATAAGCATAAATTTAGTTATGATTGAATTCAACACTACTTTTCGTTGGCCCGGCGAACGTTTGAGATTTGATTTGATTTCGAATAGTTCGCTTCCCACAGACGTCGACTCATACGGCAGTTTTCCTTGTAACGGGATTGATTGTATTCAGCCGAACAGGATAGCACGGATTTCGCTGGAAAATGAAAAATAAACGTCACTTTAAGTTATAGCGGAGATTGCTTTTCGTACAGTTTGAACAATATTTCGCCCGTTGGGTGGACCAAAACGTTGCAGATGACGTATTGTTTCACCCAAGGGCGATGTATTGTTTTCGTCGTCCACTTTAGAGACTCTTCGTCAATTCTCGTTTGATTCTCATCCCTCTGCTAAGATAACTGCTGTTGAGTTGATAACACTAGAATATTGTAACAGTCTGGCCTTCGTGGTGGGTATAAATTCCTGCTTCTGCTTCTAGGGGTTCACTTCAGGTTTCTGACACCACCGCTCTATCCTAGCGGGGAAAGAAATATGGGTTGGCTTCACTTCTGGGGTCTTGTACAAATGTACAGTTAAAAGTAGAAGTCCTGTCACGAATAGTGCGCTTATCTAGGCTTAATTGCGCGTTGGAATTGCGCGCAATTGTCATATCGAATGGCATCAAAAGCACGGCAGGCTCTCTTGGTTACTCATAGAAAGCACATGCAATGTTTCTGCCAATGGACCTCCGGGTTACCGGGAGGTCCATTGGCTGAAACATTGCATGTGCACAGGCCATATGTACAAAATTTGATAGCCTTACTATGGTCATAACGCGTACATTAACGCGCATATCAACGTGCTATTTGTGCGCATTTCATGACAGGACTTCTAGTGTTAACTGTAGGTCCCTTGTCCTAGTTAAAATGCTGGTACCTCAGTTTAGTCTGCCTAAAAATCCTTGGAGAGCTCTGGGAAAGAATGCTCCTGATTCACAAGGAGAAGTGGGTGGGCTTGAAGGGGTTAGACTAACATTATAGTTGAGGTAACACTTTACATTTGTTGCAACTACTTGGGTAGTCTGTTTAAACTACTATCAAGAATTCCATAATAGAAATTTGAACAATTTAATAGCTTATATACAAATAATTGTAAACAATGGAGGTTCAATTCCTCTAGTTTTACATTCCTTTACTCCTAACTAATTATTATGTACACACAATATTATACTGCCTGGCACTTTTTATCACCGTAATTCACAATGGCCCATAGACATGTTTTAACTTCTTGTAAAGTTCATCTCCCCTGCACGGACTAACAATTCTGTTGGACAATTGATTAACTAATATTGATATTTCATCGCGGGTATTTCCACTGTAAATTACAATGTACACTTCAGAACTTCGTAAAGGCTTATAATGGCAATATGGGCCATTGGACTAGGCCATTTGGCCATTGTGTCTCACCTAGTTTAGAGATGTTTAATTGTCTTTGTTTCAAGTGATAATAATATCGAGATGATAATTGCTGAGAAGATCCAAAACCACTGCGACGCAGCTTGTTGTACCTTTTGGAACGTAACACGTGACGTTAATTGACCAATGGCGCTGCGTTCAGGCATTGCTGACAGAAGAATTATTTCTGTCAGCATCCTGAACAGTCGATGTTTAAAACAACAAAAACTTAATAAATTCTACAAAAGCAGCAAAACTTTATAATCTACTGAAAAGAGCTTCAAAACTGTCACACGTTTCACTTAAATGTAAAGTGCGTTGCGAAACGCCAAGGGGAAAATATTTTTATTTGTAAAGGTTAGACGCCGAAAAGTAAATTTGCCAGTATTTTGCGTAAGAATCGGCCACAGAACGTTAAGTATACGCCCAAATAAATCCAGCCGAATTTGACACTGCAGACGCTAAAACAACTAACTATCCATAAAAGGGCTAAACGAAATCAGCAGACGGCTGACGAGAGTTAACAATATGATGCTGAAGTGAATTTATAATTCACCCCCCTAAAATTAGCTAGAATAGACCGACCGGTATCCCATATTTAGTAACATAACCCACGTGACACGATCAACATCTATTCAACAACAAATAATGGCTGCGTTACTGGAGCAGCTGACGACACTAGCGATAAACAATCGCTGATTGCTAAATAAATAATGATTCCCATACGTCGGCAGCGATGTACTTTTAGCATCGATACACAATCTTTGATTCCTGAAAAGATCAAGACATGACATTCAATAGATTTTCCAACCTGAAGGCAAATGCTCTGAAATCGAGCTGATTTCTGCGGTAAATTCCCCATGCTGATCGCCCCACGAGTTTGCCAAGTATTTCGGCCGACACAATACATTCTAAACACTGAAATTATCTATGAACTGTAATCTGAAATTTATATACAGTCAATTAATGATTCAGAGTAATAACTTATATCACGATTCGTGACACTAGCTAATTTCGCAGTAAATTAGCATTTACAATTTACGTGGAGTTTCCTAAATTCGGATTGTTGACCTACATAACCGTGCCGGTGACACAGAATTTCATAAAAGACGGTTCACCAAAAATATGGTAACATAATTTTCCTCATTTAAATAAATAATCGCGTTCTAAATAATTACTTAATAAAATCAGGCCACACTAAATTTTGGATACCAGCAAACATTTAAAAGAAGCACCGGAAAATTAACACTTTACAGAAGACAGTAATACCAATGACTGGGGTATTACACCCTCCCCACCCTAAGTGCCAAATACTTCTCTTTTGGAACTAGTAATTTATGCTTAATTTGATAGACAACTGAATGCGACCGAGGCTGTGAAGGACAATTAAAGTTGAACATGCGCAGAGATGATCATGAATTTGTTTAGCCATTTCTTGACCTTGGTTCTCTTGACCATTAGGCATTACATCCAGTTCAAATCTAGTTCAAATCAAATCATCGTCTGGAGAAATAGAATTAATTTTACCATTTCATTAGACATCTATGCTGTAACAGGATCATCATATATGCTTTCATCATTCTTCATGGCCATCACATCCCACATCAGTTTTACCATTGGAATGCATCTGTAGTAAAATAGGTTCTATGAAATCAGGTGTAAGACTAGTCCTGGTACCATACTAAAATTTTGAAGTAGCCCTGGTATTTAGATGGTGAGCCTCAGTGGGACCTTTGCTTTGTCGAGTTCTTGGCAGATGGAGTCGGTTGAACCATTACCTTTGGAAGATGCTGCCTCAAAAATGGATAGAATGTCATCACCATCATTACCATGTAGGGGATTTTCAATAGCACTCATCCGACGCATTTCATAATTATAATATCTAGCTTGCATGGAAAGATTTTTTCTGGAGTGTTGGAGTGTTGGCGTACCAGGTAATGCTAACATGTTGTATTTAGCCAGAAGTTCTCCCCTCTCCATCTGCTTCATTCTGATCGCCCATATTCAAAGCTCATTGCAGCAAATTCCCACTGCAGTAATTTCTGGTCTGGTGTTAGATCACTCCACCCCTTTGGTGGCCAGGTCATCGTAGTACCAAATATACCAAGACTGATAGATTTATCACCCCACTCTCTTCTTGCTGGGGGAACCAGCGGCATACAGCCAACCTCCAATATTCTGCGTGCTCTCTCCTGATGATTGGTGGTAGTCAGGCTTGCTCCAGGAAACTCTTTCAGTTGAGTGGTTTCTGGAGAGCGTCGTAACGATTCAGAACTTCAGAATTGGATGCGGGTTTTCTGGCTGATTCCTTTGGTAGAGTTGCTTCTGATTCAGATGGAATATCTACAGATATCTCGTCATCACTATCTTCAGAGCTTTGTGGTTCAAGTTCAAGTGGTCTTGGTGGTGGAATGATTCTGATGAGGCGATCTACTGATGAAATCATCACAGGCTTGACACCAAGAAGACTTGCAAGCTGCCCCCCTGTGCTTCACCGCAAGTTTTTATCTCACCTCTCGGGGGTGGAACAATTGGATGTGTCTCCATCACTGATGTAGCCATCCTTCTCATTAGAGCATTTAGTTGGCACTTGTCTCTGAAAATGTTATCTTTGATATTTGCTTGGAACCAGGCTGTTATACCCCGTTGCATACTGTAGGCTGTGGCTTTGCATTCACCTGGCTTCAATTGAATAGAATGTACTTTCAGCCCCTGACCTCTAGCAAGCTCTGGCTTAGTTGGTGAATACAAGGTATCATTCGCCGCTCCATCGTCACTGTAGTCAGGTTGGAACCCGGACTCTGACATCGGTGTTATTGGTCCAGAAGGTTTGGTTGTAGACACTATCGAAGGTAGACGTGGTGGTAGAGTCTTGGTAGCTGGCACCACTATTATCTGTCTGGACTTGAACCATTCTCGCATCCAGTTTTCCTGACTTCTACTGGATCCCCTGACATTTTCACCCATTCCAAGACAAATACTCGTGTTCTTGTAGCTACCGTGGATTCTTTAGCGGTTGGCTTCACCAGCTTGCCATAGTCTTCAGGAAACAGCCCCATCCAATATCCATTTGCTTCACTAAAGAAGCCGCCGGGTACACTTGCCAATCTCTTGGAATGGTGGCTTCTTACTCGCCATGTGCTTCCGTAATGACTCTCCACTGTCGAATCTCTCGCTGCACAGCCAAGAGCTCACCAACCCAGTTTTCTTTGATACAGCATCCATTCTTCGGGGCAAGAGGAACCAGGCATAAGTTGGGAGGATATCTACCATCTAGGGTAACTTGGCCACAAGCCGCATTCACACTCACTATTGTTTCATCATTACTATGTCCAAAATAAAAATAAACAACTTCATATAAAGTCACGTTTTCATTATTGTCTCACTTAAGTAGACAACCAAACACAACACTGGAGTCCTTAGTGTCCTTGCTAGGTTACCAACTGGGAGATCAGGCCAGTCTTTCCACATGACATCTGACAGTCTTGTCATCCATGTCAAGTGCAGTGGATACTGCATAGCAACATCAGCAGACTCACTATCACATCACTCACAACATTGATTTTGCAGCTGCTTTGATACTCCGCTATCATTTACAACTTGGCTTATAACTTTCACCATTTCTATTTTGGCTTCACATTCAGTGCTCATAAATGATTCCACATACTTGTCTTAGGACTTTTATTTACATCACTAGTTGAACTCCCACTTCAATACGCAGAGGCCGATTCCTGCATATTCTAGTTTTGAGAATATTTTATTGCAACATCTCTCACTCTCAACTGGGCATCCTTGATTACCTCATGTTTAAGATACACTAAATTCAATGCTATTGGATGGCTTAATCATTTACTCAATCAACCCCCTTGACAAATTACAATTAACCACTACATTTCTCCTTCAGTATTATTGTACTGTAATTCCATGCACAGTATCAGGCTCACAATACACTATTCGTAACAATTCTAATATATAACATTGACACCAGTTGTCAGCAATGTAAAAAAAACAAAATGACATAAAAAATGCATTTGAAAATCAATCTATTTGGCAGTTAGGTGTTTCCATCTTGGACCTATAGTTTTTCCTTAGCATGGTCATCTACAGTTAAAACTAGAAGTCCTGTCATGAAAAGCGCACAAATAGCACGTTGATCTGCGCGTTAATCCACGTGTTATGACCATAGTAAGGCTATCAAATTCTGTACATATGGCATGTGCACAAGCAATATTTCAGCCAATGGACCTCCGGGTAACCCGGAGGTCCATTGGCAGAAACATTGCCTGTGTTTGCTGTGAGTAACCAGGAAAACCTGCCGTGTTTTGGATGCCATTCGATATGGCAATAACGCGCAATTCCTACGCGCAATTAAGCCAAGAAAGCGCACTGTTCGTGACAGGACTTCTAGTTTTAACTGTATCTTGGTAAATTTTGGCCCTTATATTCGATTAAGCGATCAATGTGAAATGATTTCGGAAGAGTTCTAGGTGATTTCTTAACAAAACTTGTAATGTCATCAATGATTTTCACAACCATGTAGGGTCTCTTCCAGTTACATGTCAATTTGCTGCAAATCCTTTTTTTCTCTTCGGGTCATATAACCATACAGGCTGTCCTACTTTAATTTTCCGTTTTTGGGCATTGGCATCGTATTTCTTTTTTTGATATTTACTAGCTTGATTCAATTGCTTTCGTGCTAGATCATGTATACTCTTTATATTTGACAGTAATTTACTAAGGTACTACATTACTTGGAATATTGTCAGGTGTGTTTGGGTTCCCTATCACAACATTCATGGGTAATCTAACCTCCCTTCCAAGCATCTTCATCTTATGAGTTTGACCTGTACTTGACTGTTCAGATGAACTATAAGCCATCATGACCTGCGGTAGATATTCATCCCATGTATTTTGGTTTGTTTCACAGTACATAGTTAGCATATGACCTATGGGTTTATTCATCCTCTCCACGAGACCTTTGGACTGGGGTAGACTACTAGTAGTGCAAGTTTTATCAATCTCGAGTAGTTCACACATTCCTCTAAATAAATCAGATTCGAAATTAATCCCCTGGTCGGAGTGTATTTGAAAGCATGACCCAAACCTGCATCGAAATCCATTTACAAAGACACGTGTAACAGTTTCTGCATCTTGGTTGAGTATCGCTATGGCCTCAACCCATTTGGTTAAATAGTCACACATTACTAAAATATAGTGATTTCCATTTTTGGTCAGTGGAAAAGGTCCAAGTATGTCAACAGATACCCTTTACATTGGATCACCCACAAGATATTTACCAAGGGGGCCGGCTTACCTTTATTTGATTTTTTAGCCACACACCTGTCACACAATTGACAATATTTCTTGATGTCATTTTTCATTCCTGGCCAATAGAAATGTTGTTTAAGTTTAGTCCGTGCTTATCTCTTCCCAATTGGGCACTGGTAGGGATGTCATAGAAATGTTCAAGGATAGTTTTCTTTAATACTCTGGAGAGTATTAGTTGTCGGTACTTCAGTCCACGCAGCTCTTTCTCCCAGTTCCGGTACAGAATCCCATCCATTATCTCAAGTCTTTCCCACTGAGACCATAATGCCTTAGCTGCTGATGACCTGTGAGAGATTTTTGACCACTCTGGGCGAGTATTTCCTTCTTCAGTAGCAACAAGTAATTCCGAAATATCAAAATCTTGCAGTTGTGGTTGAATGTGGTTCCCAACCATCCAGTCAGAACTGATTTTTACAATTGCATTTATCTGTTTGGCTGTGAGTTACTGCCCTTGTACTTTGAACTGATGGATCAAGACTTCTCAATTGAACTTGACTCCTCACCCTTCTCACCATTCAAAGATAATTCACTTTCATGATTGATTGAAGTCGCCTCATCATTTTCTGTGTCCTCATTTCTTTTTTGCTGCCTTCAACAGCTATTACAGGAACGCCTTGACAATGCATCAGCATTACTATGCCTCAGACCTGCCTTGTGTCTTACTTGAATATTATAGGTACCAAGTTCCTGTAGCCACGTAGCTACTTGACCAGTGGGTCGTATCAGGCTTCTCATCCAAGCAACTGCGACATTGTCTGTTCGTAACAGGACTTCTTGCCCATAAAAATAACAATGAAACTTCTTTAATGCTGTGACAACTGCAGAAGCTTTTTTCTTGTGACACAGTATTGCTGTTCATGCTTATTCATTGATTGGCTCATGTAAGCTATAACATGTTCCTTGCCGTCCACCTCTTGTGATAAAATGGCACCCACGGATTTATCTGATGCATCAGTGTCAAAAATAAATGGCTTACCAAGTATAGGATATTTCAGAATTGGTGCTGAGGTCAAGGCTTGCTTCAGTTGATCAAATGAATTTTGGCAGTCATCTGTCCATCGAAAGTGAGATCCTTTTTTCACATACGTTGTGTAATGGTCTGACAATTTGTGCAAATCCTTTCACAAATTGTCTGTAATACGCGGCTAACTCGAGGAATGATCGCATTTGTTTGGGTGTTTTGGGAACAGGCCAATCTTTCACTGCAGCTATTTTCTCTGGGTCAGTGCCAACCCCACGCCCAGATACAATGTGGCCCAAAAATCTCACATCTTTCTGGAAAAATGAGCACTTTGAAGGTTTTAATTTTAGTTTTGCTTCTCTCAGTTGCTGGAAAATTAATTTCAAGCGCTCCAAGGACTGCGCTATAGTTGACCCTGGAACCTCTATGTCATCTATAAATAACAGACATTGTTCCCATTGTAACCATCGTAGTACATTTTCCATCAGGCGCTCGGATGTAGACGGCGAATGTTTTAAACCAAATGACATAACTGTGAATTGGTACAGCCCATCCATTGTTGTAAACGCTGTCGTGTCCTTGTCTTTACTAGCCATCCCCACTTGCCAGAATCCAGAGTTCAAGTCCATGGTGCTAAACCACCGGGCACCACTAAGGGTTTCAAAACATTCATCAACCCTAGGAATAAGATAAGCATCGTTTTTTTGTCAGCTCATTCAACTTGCAGTAGTCAGCACAAAACCGATGGGAGTCATTGGCTTTTTTTAACCTGAACAACTGGTGAAGACCAGGGGCTATTGGAAGGTTCAATAATGCCTCTCTCTAACATTTTCTCAATTTCCCTTTTCTCAACCTCTCGCTTGCCTATAGGTAATCTCCTGGGAGCTTGCCTAACGGGGACTGCATTTCCAGCGTGAATTTCATGCTGGACCCTATCAGTGCGACCGAGATCAGTGGGTGATTTGGAAAAGACATCCTGATACTCCCTCGGTAAGGCGGCTAATTAATTTTGCCCATCCTCATTAAGATTCTCACAACTGTTGGCAGATAATTCCTTGAGGTGATCTGGGACATCCCCACCATTTCTCTCCACAGCCTGGGAAAGCACGTCTGAAACTTGGTAACTCATAGATGTTACACACTCTGTGTAAGTCTCACATTTTCCAAGGAGTGACTTTGCATGAATAGTTTCGGGGAAATCCTCAAAATTAATCAGATGCACAGCCTTATCCTTCCTCTGGGTGTCAATCAAATCCCGCACTTCAGCTATCTTTTTTCCTTCAACATTTTTTGTAGAAGGTTCAATAAATCCACTTTCTCCCAAGTGTTCAACATTTCAATACCAATTTTTATATCCTTGGCTGCTTGTGGTGATAAGATTGTTGTTTCCTTAACCTCCACCCTACAAACCATATTATTTTCCCCTCCAGTCCAGAGCTTAATTTCATTATCTTCTGTATGCATCTTGAGCTTTTTGTAATCAATTTTACTCACATGTCTCATTAGAAAATCTTGACCCAAAATGCCATCAGGTACGATGTCACATAACACTACCCTATGTTGCAGGGGTCTTTCTCCAAATACAATTTCAAGGTCACACACATCGTAAGAGTTAACCTCCTGCCCACTTACATTTTTCACGACTGTACCTTCCGGATTTATTTCAGGACCCCCAAATTGGGAGATAGTTTTAAATGCTTTTTGGGACATTAATGATGACATGGATCATGTGTCTATCAAAAAGCTGAATAGGATTCCTTGGACATATGCTGTTGAATATAGTATATTGTCCCATTTCACTAACTGCTTTCCAATATGTCCCACTCTTTTCACATATATCATCATGCTTTTGTACAATATGATAAGGCCTACTATCAATCGATGGCTCTCTGCTTATTGAGCCACCGAGTTACCGTTTCCCTGTATTGCAGGATTTGAATCACATTTTGGGTTGGGTCTCTGTCTTTGAGGATTATTATTGCCTGGTCTGTTCGACATCTGTTTCTTCTGGTTAAGGGGACAAAACTTATAGAGATGCTCCGGGGAGTCACATTTGAAGCAGGTTCTTCCATCACTCCTGAGTCTACTTTGGTAAGGGAGTCCATGGACTTTTTTCCTTTCGTACCAGTCTATCCAAAATATTCTGCATTTATATTGGGGTTTCCCATACCTAACAAGTAGTTTTCGTGGTCAACATTTGCTTTCTCTATGGTGTTCTTAGCCAGACTTTTCTCAGTAACTTGTCTAATACAAGGTCCCCTCCTATCGCTTGTGTTGCCTAAAATAGCTTCATACCTCTCAATAACCGCTATGGCATCCGGAATATTCCGACAACCTTTGTCCATACAACGACATCTCATTTCCACGGATACACTTTTTATAAAGCTGATTCATGGCCAAGACTTCCTGTGCCTTAGTATCGAGGTCATAAAAGGCTTTTTTGAGCCATCAACCGCAAATCATTCCCAAAGGCTGCAAACGTTTCATTCGGCATTCGCTTTCGTGCTTCAAATTTTGTCAGCCAACTCATTTACTGGTGTGTTCCCCAAAATCGCTGACCTAGCTTAGCCACTAACGAAGGGTAAGATCGTCTTTCATCAACCGAGAGGCTCATATAAAAGGTTCGGGCCGACCCCCTTAAACTAGCTGGAAGGCTCAATGATTTGTCACGATCTCTCCATCTCCCCAGCTCTGCGCAATCTTCAAAATGAGAAATATATTCTCCTCAATCATCTATACCATTATATGGCCCAGGTTTTATTGTAAAATGGGATTGTGGCTCACATCTCCTACGGTCAAACTGTTCCCTGCGATATGGACCCTCATCTACGGTTGTTGGACCCGATGGCCTAGCTACCTCCATGTCCATTTGTATTCGTTCCTCAGCTGCTTCCCACTGCTGAATATCATCCGCATTTGTATCATTACAGTTATCAGGCTCCTCCATTCTCTGCTCACCCTGACCAGCTTCAGTATTCTGCTTTCTTTTGAAAATTATTTCAGGGTCAGGGGAATCAGTCATCCTTAAATCTGGCACAGGTTTTTTATACTGGATGTGTTTTTTATTAATAATTGTATGTGCTCCTTATTGGTCCTAAATATCCCAATTATTAATAAGACACCCCCGCTTCTGACACAATTGTAACAGTCTCGCCTTCGTGGTGGGTATAAATTCCTGCTTCTACTTCTAGGGGTTAACTTCAGGTTTCTGACATCACCGTTCCATCCTAGCGGAAAAAGTAATATGGGTTGGTTTCACTTCTGGGGTCTTGTACAGATGTGGGTTCCTTGTCCTAGTTAAACTGATGGTACCTCAGTTTAGCCTGCCTAAATATCCTTGGAACGCTCTGTGAAAGAATGGTCCTGTTTCATCAAGAGAAGTGGGTGGGCTTGAAGGGGTTAGACTGACATTGTATTTGGTCTAACACTTTACATTTGTTGCAACTACTTGGGTAATATGAACTAACTACTACAAATAATTCCATAATAGAAATTTGAACAATTTAATAGCTTATATACAAATAATTGTAAACAATGGAGGTTAAATTCCTCCAGTTTTACATTCCTTTACTCCTAACTAATTATTATGTACACACAATATTATACTGCCTGGCACTTTTTTATCACTGTAATTCACAATGGCCCATAGACATGTGTTAACTTCTTGTAAAGTTCATTTCCCCTGGAAGGACTAACAATTCTTTTGGTCAATATATTAATTATTATTGATATTTCATCGCGGGTATTTCCACTGTAAATTACAATGTACACTTCAGAACTTCGTAAAGGCTTATAATGGCAATATGGGCCATTGGACTAAGCCGTTTGGCCATTGTGTCTCACCTAGTTTAGAGATGTTTAATTGTCTTTGTTTCAAGTGATAATAATATCGAGATGATAATTGCTGAGAAGATCCAAAACCACTGCGACGCAGCTTTTTATACTTTTGGGGACGTAACACGTGACGTTAATTGACCAATGGCGCTGCGTTCAGACTTTCAGGATTCCTGAACAGCTGTTCAGCATTGCTGACAGAAGAACTATTTCTGTCAGCATCCTGAACAGTCGATGTTTAAAACAACAAAAACTTAATAAATACTACAAAAGGAGCAAAACTTTATACTCTACTGAAAAGAGCGTCAAAACTGACACACGTTTCACTGAAATGTAAAGTGCGTTGCGAAACGCCAAGGCGGAAATATTTATTTGTAAAGGTTAGACGCCGAAAAGTAAATTTGCCAGTATTTTGCGTACGAATCGGCCACAGAACGTCAAATATACGCCCATATAAATCCAGCCGAAATTGACGCTACACACGCTAAAACAACTAACTATCCATAAAAGGGCTAAACGAAATCATCAGACGGCTGACTAGAGTTAACAAAATGCTGTTGAAGTGAATTTATAATTCACCCTCTCCCCCCTAAGATTAGCTAGAATAAACCGACGGCATCCCATATTTGGTAAAATAACCCACGTGACACGATCAACATCTATTCAACAACAAATAATGGCTGCGTTACTGGAGCAGCTGACGACACTAGCGATAAACAATCGCTGATTGCTAAATAAATAATGATTCCCATACGTCGTCAGCGATGTACTTTTAGCATCGATAAACAATCTTTGATTCCTGAAAAGATCAAGACATGACATTCGATAGATTTTCCAACCTGAAGGCAAATGCTCTGAAATCGAGCTGATTTCTGCGGTAAATTTCCCATGCTGATCGCCCCACGAGTTTGCCAAGTATTTCGGCCGACACAATACATTCTAAACACTGAAATTATCTATGAACTGCAATCTGAAATTTATATACAGTCCATTAATGATTCAGAGTAATAACTTATATCACGATTCGTGACACTAGCTAATTTCGCAGTAAATTAGCATTTACAATTTACGTGAAGTTTCCTAAATTCGGATTGTTGACCTACATACCAATGCCGGTGACACATAATTTCATAAAAGACAGTTCACCAAAAATATGGTTACATAATTTTTCTCATTTAAATAAATAATCGTGTCCTAAATAATTACAGAATAAAATTAGGCCACACTAAATTCTGGATACCAGCAAACATTTAAAATAAGCTCTGGAAAATTAACACTTTACAGAAGACGGTAATACCAATGACTGTGGTATTACAATATTAAGAAGGGTAACTGTTCAATCTCATTTTGGTAGTGATACATTCAAAGAGATAGCTTCGAGTTATTTGAATGCCAATGCGTAAGAACCCAACCCTAGTCGGTTCTAATTTATGAAAATACGCTGCACATCGGGTGTATGCACTGATACATGCCGTCATTACAACACTCAATACTTTCGGTTGCCATATCATTACAATGTCTCATCCTTTCAGAAACAAGATGTAGGTCCCTCCACTTCTACTTGTCGTTTGGTGGAGTAAATCAAGCCTTTTAATTCCGTCAAACTCACACCGGTAAACGGTGTGCCCAAATTACAGCAATGTTTCTAAATAGAGGTTATAACACATAGCATGACTTGATGCTTTTTGGCCCACCTTTCTTCATTCACAAAGGTATTGATACCTGTATACACATTCTGCTACTATAACAGTCTTAAATCCATGAGTTTACAGTTGTTTCTAGACAAGTTTCGGCTGCCTATATAGGCAGCCGTAACTTGCCTGAAACAACTACAAAGACACTTATAAATTTAACATAGAGTTTACCCACCTTACCCAGAGACGCCATGTTGGGGCACCTGTTCCATTGCAGTGGAAACTAATTGGAATTCGAAAAAGGCTCCCCAGATATTTTGAGACAAGCATACAACCGAAGAAACCAGGAAATGACCTTCCAGTCTGACAATGTTGGAAATAGGCAGCTGACTTGATAAGCCTGCAGTGTCCAAAGTTAGACCAATCTAAAGCCCTGGGTAAATAGTCAGACCAGTACGTAGATTGATACTAGGAACCCATTGGACCAGACCAGTACGTAGACTGATAGTCAGACCAGTACGTAGATTGATACTGGAAATCTATTGGACCAGACCAGTACGTAGATTCATACCGGGTATCCATTCGAGATACACAGCTTTAGTTAGGCAGTCGTCGTGTCGTAACAACTAGAAAGTGGATTCGACTCTAGATTCCATTCGGTTTCGAACTTTTTGCCTGATTCGATTCTAGAAAAAATTGTGATTCGCCAGCCCTTCAATTATTTTATAGCAGTGAATTTGAAATTATGGTAGAAACAGAAGAATGTATACCTCCGTAAATCAATTGGTCTTAAGTAGTTCGTGCAGTCCGTCCCTTGAGTTCAACAATGCCCTAAGCATTGCAGATTGCACCCAGGCGACCATTAATAAGTCATTAACAAAGTTCAGCAAAGCTGATTCATACTGTGTAGGTGTTTTTGCGCAGATATCTATCGACGATGGCAATTATCGCGGATAACATCACGGAACAGAACGGCATGAACTGAGGTGCACTTTTGTCTAGCTTCAGACTGTATAATTACAAACAACGAATGTTGTTTTTCCTTCCGTGTTTTCTATATACATGTGTGCTGCAAGATTTAGAAAAGGCTATTTTTACATTGCGGTTCTGGGTAGATGGGGAGAGGAGCAATCCCGAAATATTTGCGATTTTAAAAAAAACGTATTTGTTGTAATTCAGCGAAATTTTCATACTCTCTGTTGACAAGACGGTTGTTCAGTCATCATTCGCTATCAAGCTCGTCAAATTGCAAGTCATTGGTAAATATTTGCTTGACTAAAACGCTCGTGAATTTCGTGTGTGGAAGCACTCGAAAGCAACCTGTATTTTCAAATTCAACTTTTTTGGACGGTGGATAGTTCAGGTGTATGGCAAACAGAACGCGACATTGTTGAATTCGTCTTATAGCATAATGGTACGAAATATTCAAATTTCAGAGTTTTCCGACTTCGAGCAATTCGGAAATCTGATAATCTCGTAAACTAAGCACCCTGGATAAAAATAAATATTTTCAGTATTTTGAAAAAAAGTATTGAAAAATGTCTTTGTCATATCGCAGAATTTTAACAAAACCCCAAATATAAAATCTCCTTTTTCTATTAAAACATGACGTATTTTTCAGAATTAGATTGCTTGTACGGATTGGAAGACCAAATTCGAATGGAAAAAAGCCGGTCCTGTGAAGAGTGTGAAAATCCTTGCGAGTAAGTAGCACGAGGTGAAACTATATCGGGAGTCAGTCTTGCAATCTAAATGTGAAAGACCGAAGTAGGATTTATAACTGTTCACGTGGTTCCCTTGGATATGAGTCTTTTGTGTATGTTTTTTTTCCGGGATGACAGAAAGAAAGGCTTTATGAACCTCAAATCGAATCGCAACGTTCGCCGGATTGTTGATATTGCACCTTTGTACATCCATAGCCTTTTTATACTGTTAGCCCATAATGCCGCATCGATCTAATGCCTTGTACTGATGCACCGTTTGTATTCCATCAACGGTCGCCTTTATGCAAATTTAAAAAAAAAACAGATAAATAAACAGCCCTTAACCCTTTACCCAACGTAACGTCCAAAACCGACCAGCGCTATTCACAAAAAGCTCCAATTAATTTTTATTATTTTTTTTATTTTTGTCTCGAAAACATAGGTTATGACCACTCTTTGGAACGAGCTCGTCGAGCTCGTTCCAATGAGTGGGTCATAACCTATCTTTTTGAGACAAACAAATACAATAAAAAAATATTCAATAATTTTGTTTGCAAGTGTCGTCAGCTCTTCATGTTAGGTAAAGGGATAACAGCGTCGAATTCCACATAGAATTAGACTCATGGCCAAAGAGCTTGCGACGTTTGCTGTTGCTACTTCGCTAAAATTTCCACTATGGTAAATGAGCAATTTACAAACAAACACACTGAGAATCGAGATCGAAATATTGTCGAAATTCTATGTCCATTTTCTTCTGTCGAAAAGCAATTCAGTAACATCAAACTTAGATTCATAAGAAATTCGAAAGGCTGGTTTTTATTGTTTTGTTTTTTTTTTGTTTGTTTTTTATTTTTTATTTTTTTTTTGTCGCGATTGTATCTTCAATTTGTAATATGTTACCTAGAAAAATGTCGAACCACTGGTACAATATACCCGCTGGGGTATGGTGGATTTCTACGGGTTGGCAATATTTCCACGGACGCTATAATATACCCCCCCTCCCCCCAAAAAAAGAAAATGGTATTGGATACGTATGATTTGACACATAGATATGTTGTCAAGTTTAGTGTGGATCATGAATGTCACCAGCCCATGAAAACTTCGTGCAGGTTTTTCGTACGAACGCCGCGTTAATGCCTGTGGGGTACGTTTTGAAATTTTAATTTGTAGCGCACGGGCTTTTTCGGAGATCTCATAGTTCTTTTCTTGGTATAAACTCGTTCATTAGTAGTTTCTGATCGAAATGTAACTATTGAGGTATGCGAAGACTGACACGTGACGATCGTTTACATGTACTTGCCGTTGGCATGTTGGAAGTTGGCAACAGGCAAACTGCAGTGGCTCAAATTCTTAATATTACCCAATGGGTGATTAGCAGGTTGTGGTCACCCTACCGTCAGAAAGGCAATGTTGATTCAGACGTCGGTCACTTCGTCCAAGGGCGACAACTGCTAACCAGGATCGTTTCATCCGAACCACAGCGTTACGTAACGGCCATCAACGTGCATCAAAAATTGGACAGCAGCTGCATCGAGTGGAAGATGTGCGAGTCAGTGGTCAGACTATCCGAAATCGCCAACACAGCTGGAATTTGTACGCGCGACGACCTCGAATAATTCCACTCATGACTGAAGGTCAAATCGCAGCAGGCGCAATTGCTGTCGAGCACGACAGCGCTGGAGCAATCGTCGGTGGAGCAACGTTATGTTTTCTGATGAATCGAGGTTCATTCTCGACTTCCACGACAGGCGAAACAGAATGTGGCGGCGGCCGAACGAACGATACCATGACGTAACCGTTAGGCAGTACGATCGTTTTGGTGGCGGTTCTGTTATGGTGTGGGGAGGCACAACCATGACAAGCAGAACAGCATTGCATGTCACCCAAGGGCGTGTCACGGGGCAGTACTACCGTGACACCATGTTAGCAGCTCGTATAGTGCCATGTGCGCGACACCACGGCCGTCGATTCATTTTCCAAGACGACAGTGCAAGAGCACACAGGGCCCGTGTCGCTACAGAGTTCTTCCAGGAGCAGAACATCACTACACTGCATTGGCCAGCACTGAGTCCAGACCTTTCACCAATCGAGCACGTCTGTTATATGCTTGGTAGGCGCTCACGACAACGCCAACAACGCCATACCAATATCCAGGAACTAGCCAGCCACTGCACCGCAGGAAGAATGGAATAACACCAGTCAAGCTGATATTGGACGTGTGTTGAGGAGTATGCCGCGTCGGATCCGCGCTTGTCTCGCGATTTACAAGGTATTGAAGTCTTGGAAAGAATGTGGAAAATTCTCTGACCGACCGCCCATGTCTTATATAGCTCAGTGCGTGGAATGTGTGCGTGTCAGACACCCAACTATCTATGGCATCATTCACCAGAAGTCACAGTGCAATTCCTCAACTGTCTTTTTGATGAAAATAAAAATATATTTCTTCCTATATCTCACTTTTGTCAAATATTAGATATCAATCACCTATTCTGGAATAAGCACCACGATTTTAATTAATGAAGCACTGGGTTGTAAAATATGCTGATGATGTGTTTTATAACCTGGCAAAGGTTTGCGTGAACATCACTGGGTGTTTGGTGACGGATAGGGTTTTATTGGAAAATAGACTTTATTGTGGTAAACTGACGGAAACATGGTCTGAGGCTTGCGGCTCTGATATTATGTTCAAACTTGACGCGGAGAGGAAATGACGGCGACTCGGTCTGAGGTCTGCGTACTCCTAGCTTATGTTCAACCGAGACGCTCCGAGCCACAAATTCATCCACATGCTATGCAGAAAAGCTTGTCTGTAGCGAACAACCGATCGTGGTTTCTCTATCCATCGGCTTGCGCCATCTCATGGGATTATAGAACACAAGAAGTATATACAGACTGCATGAGAAAAAGAATATGCGACATGCAGCACAAGATTGTCAAGATAATTTACCAGCATTTCGGATGCCAAACACCCACCAACCCAGTTCTGGTGTATCGTGCCATGACAGTGATTTGGGGAGACCGATATTTATTCTTCGTCGCTCCGATGTTTGTTGCGGCGTCCTCCATAGAACTGACTCTAGCTGCCACAAATGTTATTAACTCCTCCCGATAAAACAAACCAGGAAACGGACGTAATGTTTTGTTATGTTGTGGTCAAGTAACCTCTTCTAAATAGTCGACTATATAGAATTATCAACATATCGTCGCCCGAGTGTTAGTCTGTTCTACAGTTAAAACTAGAAGTCCTGTCATGAAATTCGCACAAATAGCACGTCAATCTGCGCGTTAATCTACGCGTTATGACCATGGTAAGGCTATCAAATTCTGTGCATATGGCCTGTGCACAAGCAAAGTTTCCGCCAATGGACCTCCGGGTAACCCGGAGGTCCATTGGCAGTAACATTGCCTGCGTTTGCTATGAGTAACCAGGAGACCCTGTCGTGCTTGGGATGCCATTCGATATGGCAATTGCGCGCAATTCCTACGCGCAATTAAGCCTTGATAAGCGCGCAGTTCGTGACAGTACTTCTAGTTTTAACTGTATGCCCCCTATGGGACATAGAACAGTCTAGCATCCAGGCGACGATACATCAGCGATGCCAATCATTGCTGCCAACCGTCGATACAAGGTATCCTTAAGTTTTGTGTTAAAAATTGTTTTCGGTTTTGCCTGCAGCTTCCACCCAATCAGAAAACTACGAATCGGCACCGCAGATAGGCACCCAATGTGCAGGTCCCTACATGGTATCTTCATGTATTAATATGTGTTTTTTGATTAGCATCATTATCAAAGACTCTGATTAGTCCCTCCTATTTTATCCATTTATCTTGCCACCTTTGGATGTTGCCATACATAAGAAATAAGTGAATTTGTTTATATTTTCATTTCTTTTTCAGTAACTTTGTTTTTTTTTTTGTTGTTTCTAAGAGCTTGTACGTTTTCACTTTCAGAGAGAAGTTGTACACAAAATCTTCTTCAAATAGAGTTTGGCCAACAGACGAGTATACGGTAAGAACCGCCGTGTTAAATGACGATAAAACATTACAAGGGCGCTGGAAGTATCCGAACGCAATGTGGGCAGGAGTATCAAAAAGGGCACTCGATATACATATTAGGCCTGCACTGTATATGGATAGACCGATATATACCGGTATTCAAACCAATATCGATTGAATACCGGTGTAATTGCAAAAATATCGGTTTATCGTCATTATAGATTTACCCACAATTTAATTTATAGAATGTCTTGAGTTGTTTTAACTGTATAGCTCCGAATGAATGAATAATACTATCACTGTATCGAAGGAATCGTCTGCATATGCCAACGTAATATACAAATTCAGCAGCTGAAAAAATAATTTTCAAAAACCTCAACAAAACTATATCATGTGACCCCTCATTGAGCTCGTTCCAATGACGGGGGGGGGGGGGGTCAAACGATATTATTTTTGTAGAAATTATTGGAAAAATTTGATAAATTAATATTTAAAATAATAATGTTAATAATGTTGTTTGATATCGTCTGCGTTGGGTAAAGGCTTTTCGAACCGCATCATCAAGACATTCTGATTCGTTCCGACTGTGATGCCTCAATCCTCGATTGTGGTACTTATGTTCAAATATCTAAACAGTTTTCGATATCCCGGTATACCGCGGTATTTTTTTCAATACCGATACCGGTAGTCTGTTTTGAATATCGTGTAGCCCTAATGCATATGCACAAATAAAAAGGTTAAGCACCCTCCCCCCTCCCCCCTCCCCTGGATATTTTACATGGTATATGTATCGATTGATATCAGTGAAGTATTCCTAACGTAAGCTACAAAAACTGAATGCTATCTTGAAATAACATATTCCTATACACACAACAAACATAGTCTTTATCATCATTTCAATGACAGCATTGATGAACCGAAAACGTAACTGCTAGAGCTCAATACGATACCCGTTTTAGTATGGGGATGGAGAGCTAATAAGGCAACATCATTTGGCTACAAAGTGATAAAAAATGTCATTGTAACCTC
Source organism: Pictodentalium vernedei (assembly GCA_031216915.1). Taxonomy (NCBI): domain Eukaryota; kingdom Metazoa; phylum Mollusca; class Scaphopoda; order Dentaliida; family Dentaliidae; genus Pictodentalium; species Pictodentalium vernedei. The sequence continues at coordinate 456,338,411 of CM062291.1, forward strand.
TAGAGAACATAAGCCAGTGTAACAGTTCAATATATGCTGTATCTGCCATGTGCTGGGAAAACAGCTTCTGTTCCAGTCAGCCTTCGTATCCGTTACAGGAGTAGCTTTCACCATTCCTGATGCAAGGCAGCTTTAGATTCCCGCATACTTTGTACTGAAGGTTCGTGCTTGTGTTCTAAGCCCTAGAATGTCCAAAGCGTGTTCCAGTGGATTCAGATCAGGACTCATGGTAGACCAAGGAATGGTAGCCAATGCAATAAACTGAACGGAAAATGCCAAACACCAAGCCAAACGTATTCCTGGGTGATGATCTCTTAGTATAGTACGTTTGGCGTCCCTTCTGGACCTCGATATGGCTTATCTCAGGTCGTTTCTGACCGTTCTCGTGCAGATTCGTCGAATTAGTAGCCGCAGGAGGCTTGTTAAAACAGTACATGAGGCGACTAGCCGTCGTCGCACCAGCCTATGAAGTACGCTTTTAAACGATGTGATATCACTTGGGGTTGGGGGGGGGGGGGGTCCCGACCCTGGATAGTCCTTAACCTGTCGGCGTTTTCTGCACGTGTTTTCTCACCAAACGACCTTTGACTGTGTAATGGATGTCCAGGTGACGGCCGATTGCTTTAAAGGACATACCGGTGGAATGCATACCAAAACCAAAAATTTGCCATCAATGTGCATATGTCATCCTTCTTCATGTCAACGTGACAGATATCGATTGAACATTGAAAAATAAGCACACCAAATACCCAATTCTGAGTCATGCACAAACTGTATTTTAAAAAAATATTGGATTGCATTGTGCACGTGATTCCTGAGACCTGCTTGTGGGACACATCTAATCATACACGTTCACAACCATTTGTTGGATCATCAATATAATCATACACATATCCAGCAACAATCTTTCAATGGAGAGTGGTTCATTACATTTAGTGGTGCTTGACCTTTTTCTTTGCGTATACACAATGCTCACCTCGTCGATTGTATAGCGTCTTTGTTTAGTTATACCAAACTCGGTTATTATATCTGATACACCCTCCCCACTCCTTGACTCTGACATACGTAAAATACATAAGAAACTCAGTTATCGTTTTTGGAAATTAACGTATATTCAACTAGCGTACTTCTGGCGAAAAGGGTACGTGCTGTCCCCTTATCCTCCTAACCAAGATGTGTGTGTCGTACACATGAACCCTTATAATGTCACGTCTCTGCAGTGGTAGTAGATATCTCTTTCAACGGGTATGCGTACGATTTTGGCGTAAATCAAAAGTTGGTAGTTTGCGAGTAGACAACCCAACACCAAACAGGAGGATTAATGATAATTTACAGCCCTGGAAGGGTGTAGGATTAAATTATTAAAATTATTACTAAACCCCCACAGTGCAAAAAGACTCGATCATTTCATGCAGTTGGAAATAAGACAAAACCATTCACTTGTAATGGCACTGTATATATATCGCATCTACAGTACGGACGTCGTGGATTGGTCACTTTCTACAGTTGGGCGACATTTCTACTGACGCAATAATATTAGATTCCAAACTCTAATTACAGGAATAGTCATCAAAGAAATAATTAATGAAGCACCGGGTACAATCCAGTGCTTTATTAATTAAAATTGTGCTGGTGATGATTTTTATTACCTGGTAAATGCATGCGTGGACATCACAGTCCACGTGTGGATTATGATCAGTCCTCGGCGACTGTACTGTATATAGGAGACGACATTCAAAAGCTTAAGCTTGCTGTCGAATCCAGTTCATTTACAGTGTTCATTCACAATAAATCTTTTTATACCATGATTTCCAATTCTACTACATATAAAAAGCCTATGACATAAATTTTATCTTTACACACCAACCGTGGTGAACACGCCAGCAATGGTATGTCATTAGTTAAAATGCACGCCTGCAGTGGAACTATATCCAAGTTGACCTGTGGTGACCTCGCCTTGAATGCAAACTTGTCTAAATTTTTCACTCGTCGCCTCGTGAAAGGTGAAATGAAAGTGGCAATTATTTATTACGTTTTTAAATAAGTTTACCTCATAAGATACCAAAAATTAACCAACATACGTTATCTCATGTCAATAAAGTATCCATAACTCGAAACAGTATGTATATAGTATTTGCGCGTTTCGTTTTCTATTTCGTTTCGGAAGTACCGCCCACCGGTGCTCACGTAACAAAAGACAGTTCGCATCTGTGAATATTGATTTGTTTAACATTTAAACTTTTATTAACCTAACGATCATGGTATAAATAAAATATACCAAAAATAGCCTGGCGTACCAAATGTTCACCACTCGCGATGAAGTGGTGTTAACCGCGCGCCAAAGGCTCGCGGTTAACACCACTTCAACACTCGTGGTGAACATTTTGTACACCAAGCAATTCTGGGTATATTCTATATTTTTAGACTAAACAATATCACTTAGACGCGTCACGGCAAAAACAGTCAAGGAGAAAATACTCAAGAGTTTCATTTTTTTCATAATTTATGTTTTTTTTATTTTTTATTTTTTTATGTTCCTGAGAAGGTCGTGTCAAGGTCTAAGTTTTATATCAAAAAGGCAGGAATAGCTGTCAGGAAACATAAACATTAGAACAATGAGTGTCCATGAATTCCTAAGCAATGGTAAAGAACAGTCGTTAGTTAGAATGTATCTCTGGGCGGTATTTAACCTCGCACAAACTGAAGGCAACACTTGGTAATCCATTTCGTCAATAACGTAAAACCAAAAACAATCAGATTTGCCCTAAAGCATAGATGGTGTCCACTCTTTGGAACAACAAATGAAAAAGTAATAAATATTGTGTAACGATTATTGTAAGGTGTGATGGCCGATCATCGCTGTTATGTTAGGTAAAGGGTTAAAATATATTCAGCTTGTAAAGTGAGTTAGGAAGCGCGGTAACTCAGTGGTTACGGTGTTGTAATTACAACCGAAATGTCCATAGTTCCATTCCAGCCAGGGGTAACTTCTTTATATTATTGAGCATGGCAGTTAATCCCGTTTGCTCTTGTGGCGACACGGTGGCACTGTGTACAAAGGTGTACTGCACGTCGATGGTGCACTTGCCTTCAACCAATGATAACCCTGCTTATGTGGACTTAGTACGTTGGGGAGTCTGATAAGTGCTCGCCACTGCTCGGTGGTTCTTTCAAGGTACTCCGGCTTCCTCCACCCGTAAAACTTTTCGATATAAGTGGACCCTGTTTGTCAAAAGCGTCGTTACACCCAATAAATAAATAAATAAATAAATAAATAAATAAATAAATAAATAAATAAATAAATAGTCGTGGGGGAACTTCTTAATTATACCATGATTACCTATTCTACTGTATTTAAAAAGCCTATGACATGAACCGTGGAACTGCATTCAAGTCCAAGTTGACCTTTGGCGACGTCGACCTGAATGCGAACTTGTCTAAATTTATCGCACGTCGCCTCGCGAAGAGTGAAATGAAAGTGGCAATTATTTATTACGTTTTTGAATGAGTTTACCTCATAAGACTCCAAACACTATAAAGCATGCATTGTCTCATGTAAATAAAGCATCCATAACTCGAAATAGTATGTTATTATGTTACTAAAATGAAAAAGGCCCCGTTTCTTTTTCCATTTCGTTTCGGTGATAAAATTGACAGCGGAAGTACCGCCCACCGATGCTCATGTAAACAAATTCGCACGTATGTACGGCTGCTGCTCAGTAAAATTGAGAAAAAATAATAGCGACTCTTAATAATCTGACGATTATGGTATAAATAAAATATACCCAAAGTAGATTGGTGTGCGAAATGCTCACCACTCGTGGTGAAGTAGTGTTTACAACGCGCCAAAGGCTCGCTGTTAACACCACTTCACCACTCGTGATGAACATTTGGTACTCCAAGCTACTATTCTATATACATTAAGTCCAGGCATCAAATTTAATTTTGTAAAAAGTACATGATTACCAGCAAAAGGTAATCGGGAGCTTAGACTTCAATCCTGACGAAATTGTCCCGACTGGAAAACTTGTTGGGATGTCACCCTCCTACCCCCTCACCTTCGTAACGCCCCTGATTCAAGCCTGGGTTAAGAAAAAACAAACATATGTATAGCATTGGATACCCAATGTGGTCGCAAGCCTTGATTGCGCAGTTGTGTTGGGAAAAATGCGACGAGGGTGTTTCTTGATCAAATCTCGATCACGTACATTCTTTGGTAGAGATCTGTTCAATATTTGCGAAATCCAGCCATCTGGAAAAACAACACAAATGAAATGTGATGCTCAATATTGCCGAATTTCTCTACTGAAAAGGGTGATTCTGTTGTGAAGAAAGCGGGCAGATGATTTCGACTGGATCGCGACTAAATCGCGATTCAGTCGAACTAATCTATCTACTTTTGAAATCACCATAGTGTATAGTTGTATCGACGTTCATATAATCAGAAATGCTCAAACTGAAGCTGCATGTATCGGCATTGAAATTAAATTCTTAGTAATAACGGGTTATTTGTAATTATTTCTTGTATATAAACTTAACAATTTTTTGTAATCAATGGTAATAACCTGGTTGCCATGGGCGTCTCGAATATGGCCGATTGGTGGTCGGGGTGGGGCTGTCCCGACTGTCATGGATCAAGTGCCGACTGACATATATTTCAACCACACCATTAAGGCATGTCTTCGTCTTTCAACGAATGCATTCCTTGATGATGTTGCTGGAATATTTGTCAGGCCGGATAAGTGTTAAGGGACTCAAGGCTTCTTGAAAATTTATTTGCAAATAAATATAATATGCATGTACAAGTCGTTATTAAATCAACACGTTCCGTACCAATGCTCTAAGTTGGTTGTGCTGCATCCCAGCAGCCCGAATCATGTACTACAGACCCGAAGTAACAAATCTAATATTTTATGAAAGTACATATAGCAAGAGAGAATCGACATTTTTCACTCCAATCCTGACTATAATGTCTCAACTGGAAAAAAACACTGAGGGTGTCCACACACCCTAACCCCTTAGCGACGTCCCAGTTTTGTTGCGTACCGTACTTTCTTTGTACACTGTCCGCGATTTAATGGCGTTTGTGAGCAAGAGTATAAAATTCTTCTTTGCAATACAAGTTGAACGGTTGGTTATTCAAATTATTTCTACAGGAGCTGCTATTTGCTGCTGTTTGTCAGAAGTATGGGAATGCATCAAACTCGTGCGATGATATGCGTAAAAAGACAGACCCGCGTCAACGCAGGTAAGCTTCCAAACTGCCAATATCTTTAGTTCAAAGTTAATCACTAAACACATTCCTCAAAGCCACGTTGTCTTATATTTTGCATTTTATTCTGTCAATTCATCGAACAATAAGATAGTCCTTCGGCAGCACAATGTTTGAGTTCGACAAATTCCGTGTTATGTCACTGCCAAGTTTGAACAGATGAATCTGGCGGGAATTATTATTGAAATTATATGAGACCCCACAATAAAGTGTCCCGACTGTTTATCCCCGCGCATACTGATATATTGAAATGCAATTCTGTTATTTTTTCCTTAATGCAACTGGGAATTTAACCAATTTAGTATTGTTTGACAGAGCTCACCGAGCTCTGTCAAACAACATTGAATATATTAAATTCGTAGTTACTTTCATTCGGTTTATTTCGATTGTCGTCATTTGACTCGGGTGGAGTGATATCGCCAGTTTCTTTACCGGAAAACACTGACCATTCAGTTTGAAATGTAAATACGCTCATTAAATACGTGCTTAAAAATAAAAAAAATGCCCCTTCACTGGTATGCCGAAGTGAGGTTAATTGATTTTTGGCATGTTTGAGGCAAAAGTAAAAAACTTCATAAGCCTCTGTATGAAAATAATAGTTTATTATAAGTTATCTCTGCCGACATGTATGGTATATGGAGAATTAATACCTGGATGTCGGTTTTTAAACACCGAGCCGCAGGCGAGGTGTTTAAATGAGACATCCAGTTATTAAATCTCCATATACCATACATGTTGGCGGAGATAACATTTTTGTCCCGTTTGAAACACAATACAAACATAGTGGAAATAAATTTGTGGACGCATTTCTCAGCTTCACAATCATTGGGACCAAATCCGTGATAATTATTTTGTTTTTATAATCGCAGAAGACAACAGATAGAGTTACATCTCTTTGGGTCGTTAAGGAAACGAGTAAACAATATTTTGTTTACATATCGTCCCCGAGTTCCAATGTGTTCTATGTGCCGACTGGCACATAGAACACATTGGTACTCGGGGGACGAATTGTTTGCTCTTATTTTATTTTTATGATTGTATTATCGGATGATATTTGTGACTATTTTCGGGATTTGGGTTCGAGTTTTATAATGAGGCGAGCGGAAGCGACAAGCTTTCATTCAAACCATATAGCCCCGATGTTTCGAGTGCGCTTATACCCTGTATGTTGCACGCTTTCGTATATCTTGGATGTTGGCCGCACCCTTTGCCATGGCTATTTGTCCAAGACATTCTGACCAATCAAAAGACAGAATTTATCGGGACATAGGGACAAAAATGTAATGTATGTTATCTGGATAGTCTAGAATTTCATCTTATGAAACTTTCCGTCAACCTTGGTTGGGGTTAGATTTGAAAATGGTGTCACAAAAATTTGAAAGATTGAATTACACTTTTGGACAACTTTGTTTAATGTGATAATTCATACAGTATTTAAATGTCCTTTACGAAAACACATTTCTGATACCTCTAAAGATATGTTAAGCACGATAATAAGTCTATATGGATTATCTATCCATAAAGTTTATTTCTGATGCTTTCACAATTTTAAAACATAATCGAATTTACTGATCACAATACATTTTGTTTCTATAGTTTATTCAGCTTTTACTTGCAACCGGACTATTAGTAGTACAAGAGGAGATGAAGCATTCAAGTCATAAATGAAGCTGCCACATTGCTAAAACTAAAGTATACAAACATGTTACCTCTACACCATTTCTGTATTCAGAATTGGCGCAATTACTAGAGAAAATGTATTTGTCTGAAAATAATGAACTGTTTTTATGTACTGTTTCAGCCAAAATTTCCTGAAAATGAATATTTACTTCGAAGATTTGAACTACGAAAAGATAGAGGAAAATCCATCATATGAAGTAAGATTTTTATCAAATCAAGTCATTGACTGTACACAACGGATTACTTTATTTTGGCTGGTTTTCTTCATTGGATGTGACATCTGGATAATAACGAGTTTTCAATAAAAATCGAATCTCGAATGGAATTCTGCAAATTGCCCGAAAGCTAATTCACTTCCGAACTAGATGAAGTGACTGTGGCCGCACAATACACAGGATTTTCCTTCTATTTTCAATCCCTGTGCTTTTTCGTCAGAAAATCAAGATTTTTGTACGGAAATTTTCTAAGTCCCAAACAGAAAAATTTTCAGGCTAAAATTTTTAACATTTTTTTTTTTGTCTTAAAATTGACCAAAACGCATATAATAACAAAAAACTCTCATTTCCGGATTTTGGTCCAAAGTTTCAGTCCCACCCGGACCCACAATTTTCAGTGTAACTTTTTTTTTTCGGATTTAAAATTTACCAAAACGCATTAAAAAAACAAAAATCTCATTTCCGGATTTTGGGCCAAAATTTTCCAATCCGGACCGAAAATGTTCAGTGTAGCAAAAATTTTTTTTAACAAAACGCATAAAAAAACGAAACAATACGATTTTGTTTTCGATTTCGTGGCCCCCTTTTTGCATTAACGAAAAATCGAAACGAAATATTTTCGATTTTTTTCACAATGCAGTATTACTATCTTCATGGTGCATCCATTTTAGAGGGCTCATTATATTTAAATCTCGCTATTTCAATCCAAAATGGCCGATTTTCGAGATAAGTTTCCATTTTGAGAAAAAAATTGGCAGAAAACAAAAAAAAAATGCTGATTATATTTGTTTTAGACAAGAGTAATTCTGACAAGTCTGTAAAAAAATAAGTCGATAGATTTTTCCGTTCATGAGATATAGGTCTACAAAGCTTTGGGCGTTTTGGGGCATTTTTGCCAAACAAGAAACATTTTTCCCAAAATACCAATGCTTTTATTGATTAGAACACGTGACCTTCATTGATCGTGCTAAGTTTTAAAAACATCTACAAGCCCGATTTTGATGAAATCATTTCCTGTTCATTTTAAAAAAAAGAAAAAAAAAGAATAATCTTAGCAATAAATGCATTTTCCTTTTCAGGGAAATTTAAATTATTACGATGCTACGACTGTCTTACAATATGCGTATTGGTCAGACTGTTTCGTACTATCTGAAAAGGTTGAGCAGTTTATTCATATGGAGAACAAAGGTTTTCCGTTTAGAAATTGCGGCATGCTTCAGCGCAAAGTCCCGATGGCAACGTCCATTCATTCTTTAGAACCGTATAGGACGCATTTGCATTAAAATTACTCGAGGCTATCGCCTTCAATGCATCACTACGAAAAGGAATTTGGAAATGTTCTATTCTTGATATTCAAGCGGTGACAATTCACTCAGAAGTTATCGCTCCAAGTTTCAAACGAAAATGGACAGGTATCACCGAAGTGAACGACTAAAAAGCCATATATCGTCCCTTGGGTGGAACAAGGCGACATCTCACAACGCTAAAGTGTTTCGGAAGGCGTCTTGTTCCACTCAAGCGAAGACATATTGTGCAAACTGACATGATCGCCACTATCGCTTCAAATGACATATCCCTGATATGCAACTAGAAGTTGGACCAGTTGGTTCCAGGTGGGCGGACTCGTGGTTGCTAGGCAAAATTGCGTAAGCTTCGATTCACGGCGGTGGGCTGGAGAAGGGGATGTCACAAACCAATATTCTAGATCTCAATATACAAAAACGCGTAAGGAGAACTTCCGGTCTGCTAATCGTGATTGGAATATGCAATGCTAAACTCGGACTCCAAATTCCAAATTTAAATTCATCTCAGAGAACAGCAGAAATTTTGACTCGAATCAATATTTTGGAAAAACAAATTAATTAAACTCTTCGTTGGGTTTAAGGTTTCCGTCACAGTTCATGACTCAAGTTAACATTTAATCCTTTCAAACGGTACTCGTAAAATCTTGCGTTATGGAAATCCATCGGTCAGCGAACATCACAAAAACAACAAATAGATTAATGGGGAAAAATAAATGACTTGGTTCAGGTTGCATGCAATAGACAAATATAGCCGTTCGGTTGTGATTTTTGTTTTATTTATTTTAATATTTCATGCTCTCCAACATTCGCTTAACCCATTAACCAATGTAATAACCAAAACAGACCGGCCCTGTCTGCACAAATCGCCATTCAAATTTTGTTTTTCATTTTTGTCTCCATAAAGATAGCTTATTACCTCTCATTGAAACGAGCTCGATGAGCTTGTTCCAATGAAGCTTCATAAGGTATGTTTTCTGGTGTAAAATAAACATATTTCTTCAATAATTTTTTATCAAGTCTCGTCTGCTCTCCGGATTAGGTAGTGGTTTAAAATGTGTTGCCTATATTCGCTGTGTTTGACTTTGACACAAGGCCCGTAAGTATCTCCAGACATCCTTTTAAAATATAAATATAGATTTAACGTTTTTTTTTTTTTGCCTACAGCTAATAAAAAGGTTAAGGTCCGCCATTAAAACTAGATCAGTCGAAAAGCGCGAACAATTTCATTTATTTTCCTCAGCCTAAGATGGTTAGGAAATATTCAGTCCCGTAACCCCATAGGATTGTAAGGTTAAAGTTTTACTGTACCTCCTCACAAGTTCAAAGCATATACACCATTTTAGCATAGCGCAAACTTAAATCCGGTACTCGATATGCTCGTTCAAACCTGCTTTGTATATCAGTATCGTATACATGTACACGTGCACTGAATAACTGATCGACATTAAAAGCTTCGTATTTCCTCTCTGTCTAATCAAATAAATTTTGACAATTTACCTACTTTGCGTTCGTTTTCATTCCCAAATAAAAAAAAGGGTTGTGTGTTTGAAATTTGTGTATTTTGCGAGGTTTTATTTCCATATTTCTCATTTTCGTGTTACAATCCTTCATGTTCGTTCCAACGCTCGTCATATAGCTCTCAACTTCAAGTCAACATCAACCTTATTTTTTCAACAATTTATCGAATTATAGAGTCATTTTCACTATTTATAAAAAAGAACAACAGGATTTGAACAAAAATAGATATAAAGTGAAAACAAGCTACGTGCACGCGGCGATCAGTAGTGTGCATCCTACGTAGGTGCAATTTTTAGTACAGAACCGGATTGGTTGGTTTAGACAGAGATATCGAATCCCGGATGTAAGATGCAGATATGCCAAAATGTTCTATTCACATAATTAGTATATATACTAAGTATTGTGTTTGCAGTTTTTCAACTGGCCCTAATCAACCCACCCCCCCCCCCCCCCCACACACACCTTTTTGGCGCCAAACCTCATTTTCCTATTTTTTATGTGACAATCCTAAAATTTCCCTTTTTTGTAGAGAAAATTCCTACTTTTTTAAAATCTGTTTTTGTGAGTTTTTGATCTACATTTTAAGTCAGAAATAGCAACAAGTTTTCTATATGGCTGATCTGATCTCAGTTTTAATCTTTTACCCTCTCAACACGGGGGGCCATTTTCCGGCCCAGGAACATGACACGTCATAACTACATTACGTAGAATGTCTGCTTGGTGAATGTGTATGGTAGACCAATCAATATTTCCTACGTGCAGCCCAGGGGCTGCACGTTGAAAATATTGATTGGTCTCCCTCTAGATAATTAATATGGACTCTTCCAATTGCTGCCATTGAACTGCCATGGAAAATACCACCAGTGTTCAAAGGGTTAAAATACTGAGGAAGATCAATTAAAGATTGGTTATAGTCAGACACAGATGCATTTAGCATATATCTGATGAATTTTATGAATATGGCCCTCATCCATTGGAAATCGTTTAATTGACACTGCATCTTCCTAATGCAGAAATGTATTATGAACTGAGGGATCACTGTTCTCCTTGTAAAATATAATCTGTAGCACAGTGAATGAGCGCTGAATGGGTGTGTTGATGACTATTGAAGCCAACATCTATGGTAATGATCTTAATTTAAGTATTTGGCATGGCTATAGGTAAGAAATTTAATTATTTTTTATAAAGGATGTGAAACAATTTTCCCCAATTTTTTGGAATGTTCTCTTCTTTATCCTAAAATAAATCATACTTTTTTCACAAATTATGTCCCTAAAAATGTCTTTTCTCAAAAAAGAGGGGGAGTTGAAAGCGTGGCGTCTGAGGTCGATTTTGAACTTAAGTTTTCTTTCAAATTATCGGACGGGGAGAGGGGGTAAGACTCAGAGTTGAGTCCACTTTCGAAATCGTAATATGGGCCCGGATGTAATAACCTACGTATGTCTGTCATGAATTGCAAATCGGCGATGTTTACTGTTCAGCAAAAACTAATCTTAATGTATTTCTTTACAGCCAGAGCAGTTTTATTCCGATATTGGTGGAGCTATTGGCTTGTGGATTGGTTTATCAATACTTAGTTTCCTGGAGATAGGACAGTTGATGCTAGATATTGCATGCTTCCTATTCATGAAAGCAACAAGGAGATATCGTGGTGATAAGGGAGGAGCTGAAGAATTCTTTCAGCGATAAGTAATTCATCAACAGTTCTGTTAGTGTTAACCTTTTGAACCTGAGAGGCCGTTCTGTTTTTTGCGGTCCCTGACTATGATACGCCATAATTTCATTAGGTAGGATGGCTGCTCAGTGGATTAATCAACATTTGCACGTTAGAAATATTAATTGGTCTACCCCCGATAAATGATGATGGGCCCTTCAACTCGTTGCTATTGAACTGACATGGAATATACTACCAGGGTTCAAAGGGTTAAACGTTTCGTTGAACTACTAAATAGTGGCAAATACTGTTAATTGAACATAAGACTTGTGGTGGTGGTACTGGGTGGATTTCAGGATTTTGAATTGAATGAACTTGGTTGGTAATATAATGATGAATGCACAAGGCAAAAGGGACTTGTCCAAGATCAGCAACCCTTGATTCAATATCGCGTAAACCAACAGTACTTGTATTTTCCTTTAATTTTTCGACATGCGACCTGCAGAATAAACTCTGTGGTAAAATTTTTCTAGAGCTACAATGCACAATTTGTAGAGTTGATAACTCCATTTATTAGGCAAAACTACCACAAATTATGTCACAAATGGCACCTCAATACCTCTGCAGTTCACTCTCTGGAAAACGAAAATCTCAAATCGTCAAAGTCCATTCCATGCCTTCCCAAACGAGTTGTACATTGCAGCAATGAAGTCCACATATTTTATAGGTAACAATGTTACAAACGTAAACTAGAAACCGCGACCTCCTTTGTGTTGAATGCGCAGCTAATCATGAGTTTTCTCTCGAATCGAATCCCGAATGGAATCAGGTAAGACGTGCAAAACCAAATCGAATCTCGAATCGAATACACCTCCCAATTGTTACGTTTCGACGGCGCTCCTGGTGCTGTCTATCTCCCATCTGTACTCAGTATGAATATGCGTACTGGGGCCAATAAATACTATACAACTTTTACAGTTGCATTTTTCAAAATTGTATTCTATACTTATGGAAATAACTAATTGAAATGAACCATTAGTATTTTCAAAGATGTGACAATATGCCAGTTGGCAAATTCGCACATCCTTTGGAATGCTAATGATTCATTTTCGTCATTTATATTCACCAGTGGAAAATACAATTCTGGGAAATACAATTGTAAAAGTTTTATAATATTGGCCCCTATAGGTTAGATAATTTCGTACCATCGAACCGCATGCACATGTAGATATAACTATCAATTGTTTTTGAAAAGTTGAGCAATTTATTTATATGGAAACCAAAGTATTCTGTTTTGAAAAGTCTGCATTGATCAGTGCATAGACCAGGGGTGTTATGTATTTCCTCCAATCTTAGAGTCGTGTACGGCGAAGTTTTGACGCATTGGTATTCAAAGTACTTAACTCTTTTGGCGCGACAGGCGACTAAAATCGACAGACGGCAGACCGGCGGAACGGTACTGCAGTAGTCATTTTAGCCAACTGTGTGTGTCCATTTCCAAGTGCTTTCACCCCTTTACCCAACGCAGACGATATCAAAATTTATTATTTTAAATATCATTTTTTCAAATTTTAAAAAAAAATTCAACAAAACCATATCATGTGACCCCTCGTTGGAACGAGCTCGACGAGCTCGTTCCAACGAGTGGTCACATGATATGGTTTTGTTAATTTTTTTGGAAAAATATTTTTTTCAACTGCTGAAGTTGCATATCACGCGGGAGATGCGTCCGAGTCGTTGTGTAAAGGGATGAACAGACATACGTATTCCTATTTCAAGCACCATTTATGTCCTATCCATGAACAACGATAGCGTCCCTTGAAAGTATAAAGGTGCCATTTAAATGAAAACAGGAAATCATTTGAAACCTGTCAATGAGATCATTAGGACATCTTTTAAAATAATAACGCTTTAGTCTACCAACCTATACTTATTGTAATGTGATGAATACTAGGCGCTAAGAATTCTGTTTCTCAGATTATTCCGCGCCAAAAGGGTTAAAGTGGCTGCCTTGAATGTGTCACGCCCAAAAAGAGTTTGGACATTTTCTTAATAATGTATTGGTGACAACTCGTCTGCTGTTATCGAAGGCACGACACTAGAATCAAACGAGAATTGACCAGATAACACAAACGTGTCGGAAGAACGTGTCGGAAGAAAAATAAGCATACAGTTAAAACTAGAAGTCCTGTCATGAAATGCGCACAAATAGCACGTTGATATGCGCGTTAATGTACGCGTTATGGCCCAAGTAAAGCTATCAAATTCTGTACATATGACCTGTGCACAAGCAAAGTTTCAGCCAATGGACCTCCGGGTAACCCGGAGGTCTATTGGCAGAAACATTGCTTGTGTTTGCTATGAGTAACCAGGAGAACCTGTCGTTCTGTAGATGCCATTCGATATGACAATTATGCGCTATTCCAACGCGCAATCAAGCCTAGATAAGCGCGTTATTCGTGACAGGACCTCTAGTTTTAACTGTATCTCGTCCCTTGGGTAGAACAATGCGCCATTTTCAATGCTTCAGTATATTTTCACTAAATTTGTGTTATCTGGACTCTCGTTTTCCAGAAAATGGCAAGATGAGGTGTCATCTTCAAAAAATCGACAATAAATTAGCGCGTATGGAATCCCAAACTCTTTGGGATTCGATTTTTTCGAATAATCGAAATGGTTTCGCATCGAATCAGTGAATAGATTCTAATCTGATTCGAATGTCAGAAGTTTGGCATGCTATAACATTCCACAATTCTTTTTTATTTCTTTATCTTTCGGCGCAGTATTCAAGTTTCAGATATTCATTGTCATCTGATGGACACATTATTACAATTTGGCAACCCAAATCAGTTGGATGTTGTAACAATCTGTAGAAAATACAAAGGAAGCAGAAATGTCCGTCACAGTTATTGAAAACACTTTACAAATTCTTGAAACACTCACAGTGGCAGCGTATGGACTTCCGTATCAGTCCTTGTGTTCTTGTTTTGTCAATGAACTTGAATTAAGTCATTTGGGTTGAGTCTTCACTGCCCGTCTGGTTTAGTGGTAATCCACCCTCTATGCACTGAATCTCGAAGTAGATAAAAATGATATTGTAACTTCTCTCCTTTCATCCTCTTGTGTATTTTTTTTTATTTTTCGTCTACGAAATCTGGTTTCTGTCGTACTGGTCTTTCAACATTTAAATGCCTTTGGAGGATGTCGAAATGTTTTTCTCTCTTCCGCTCTTTTAGTTATGTGTCTGAAATAGTATGATATAATGTATTATTATATACTTTTTAAATAACCACATTTCTATTGGCTGGATCTTATACACGTGACATGTACTCAAAAACCCATGTGCACCGGTTTTCAATTGAATATAGACCTTCTTATTATAGCTTTTGGAAAATTCCCTCTCTAGTTCTGTTTCAATCGATGTAATCTCCACAACATTGTTTATGTATATGTTATTCTGCAGATGATAACTATTTTATTTTTAAATAAAAGTATTTTTGGTTGATATATACTATTCACAAAAAGTACGGTATATTTGATAAAAGTGATATATGAAGAAATATATTTATATTTTCATCAAAAAGGCAGTTGAGGCATTGCACTGTGATATCTGGTGAATGATTTCAGCGATAGTTGGGTGTCTGAAATGCACTCATTCCACGCACTGAGCTGTGGAATACATGGACGGTCAGTCAGAGAATTTACCACATTCAGCCCAAGACCTCAATACCTTGTAAATCCTCCTCGGTTCTCGAGACAAGTGCCGATCCGACGTGGCATACTCCTCACCAGACGTCCAATATTAGCTTGGCTGATGTTATTCCATGTTTCCTGTACTACAGTGGCGAATTCCTGGACATTGGTAGGGGGATGTTGACGTCGTAGGCGCTTGTTGAACATATCCAAGACGTGCTCGATTGGTGAAATGTCTGGACTTAGAGCTGGCTAAGACAGGGCAGTGATGTTCTGCTCCTGGAGGAACACTGTAACGACACGGGCCCGATGTCCTCTTGAATGAATGAATCGATGGACGTGACGTCGCGCAAATGAGACCACACGAGCTGCTAATATGTTGTGTCACGTGACAAACCCTTGTATGACAGGTAATGCTGTTCTGCTTGTCATGGTTATGCCTCCCCACTCCATAACCGATGCACCACGAACACGATCGTGCTGCCCAGAGGTAACGTCATGGTATAGTTCGTACCGCTGCCGCCACACTCTGTTTCGCCTGTCGAGGAAGTCGAGAGGGAACCTGGATTCATCGGAAAACATGACGATGCTACACCGACGATTGTCCCAGCGCTATCGTACCCCAATGCATTAACGCCTTGCTGCGATGTGACGTTCAGAAAAACATTGATTTATTCGAGATCGTCGAGCGTACAAATTTTATCTGTGTATGCGATTTCGGATAGTTTGGCCACTGACTCGAACATCTGTCGTTCGGTGCAGCTGCTGTCCAACTTCTGAGGCACTTTGATAGCGGTTACGTAATGCTGTGGTTCCGATGAAACGATCCTGGTTAGCAGTTGTCGCCCTTGGACGACCTGACCGACGTCTGTCGTCAACATTGCCTGTCTGACGGTAGCGTGACCACAACCTGCTAATCATCGATTGAGTAACGTTGAGAATTTGAGCCACTGCAGTCTGTCTGTTGCCAGTTTCCAACCTGCCAACGGCACGTGAACGTTCGTCACGTGTCAGTCTTCGCATACCTCAAAAGTTACGTTTTGGCCAGAAACTATTGATTTATACCAAGGAAAGAACGATGAGACCCCCGGAAAAGCCCGTCCAGTACAAAAGAATCTTTCAAAACGTACTCTACAGACATTAACCCGCACGAAGGTTTTCAACGGTGAATAAAGGATATGTATCAAATGTTTTTGCATATCAAACAATAATCATGAATTATTATTATTTATTGGAAAGCTCTCTTATAGAGAGCTTTCCAATAAATGATAATAGGTCAAGTAAATGGATATGTTTTTGAGATGCTACCACCTTGAATTCCACGAAATTACAATGGTCATTTTGTCCGAGACATGTAAATCGGTTTCTGGGAAACATACAACTGAAGACTTTCAGTGATCAAGACAGGCTACTTTTGTGTAGCTGAAAAATCCCATGAATGTCTACGAATCCTTATACACACATGATGCTGACTAAAACAGATACTGGCCAAAACAGTGAAGCTTTCACCTTTATATATATATATTTAAAACTAAGAGGCATCGCACTGGTAACTATTAGGTTAGACCAAAAGTCCAGTGATACGTGGATTCATTTAATTTTCGGGCGTCAAAGCACCCTTCATCAGAAACACATATAACTACATTGATTAGGAGTAATTTCACGAGACCATAAATACTAAAAAGGTGTGACAGAGAGTGTGCAAAGTAAACAAACAGTAATCATAAGGTGAGATATAAAAATAAATGAGAAGGCAGAGATTACTATACACATAGCAGACCGCCGGGAAGTGTTAAATGGTGGCAAACACCCACAGTGCACAAATAAAGATGTAAAAGCAAACAGTCATTCACGCAAAATGTAGAAAACGTTGCCAGTGGCTAACCCAGTCATTAATCACTTGCTAAATTGTTTCCGTTGTTTGCGTGTTTGGGTGTGAAAACCGTCATTAACATTAACACCTTTAGGCAACACAGTGTTTCTAATTTCCAAATCCACTGCTTTTCTTTGTGGTCTTAAAGGGAATCCAATTTATTACTACTAGAGTTAGTATAAACGGTCTCTAAGATTTGAAATTTGAAGGTCTCTTGTGAGTGGCACTTGAGATGTTCATAAATGTGAAAACAGTCACTTTTATACCTATATAAGCCCTCTGCTCTTCTTATGTTTTATTCTTGCACACGTTGATACTAGATTCTTTCAATTATGTCATTAAATTCCCTATTCGAATATTTTGGGGTTGTCATTTCATTTCCACTCGTTAAAAAATTCAGTGTCTGTAATAGTCTTCTCATTAGCGGATAAAATGCTTCCTTATGCAATATGGTACATACTATTTCCTTCCGTGGGTGCCCGGATGCATACGTACCTTCAAACTGGGTCATCTGGACTCAGGTCACCTCTGTGGACGACAAATATGTCCATGCGTCGGGAATTTACTCTACATATCTTCCCAGATACATTGTTTCTGCCACAAACCACCCGACTAAAAAATGTCAGATGGTGGGTGTAAGCTGTTCGATTATGTACCGTTTTCTACATATCCACCTGTCGGCCAACCCCTTCTTCCACGCGCAGAAACACAGACTAAAGACCTGTCTTCTTTCTCTACCCTTTTCTGTACAATGGTATCTCGAACACCTAATTTGAGATACAAGTAAATCAGTGGAGCTGTCTTTCTTTCTATTTTAATCCGTTCCGTCTAATTCAAGATTGATACATCAAGATGGATGGATGCCCTACTCTGGTTTTCTTGAAGAAGGATTTCATGCCTGTGACTTCCTCTACTTGACATTTTGTCGGCAGGGTGGCAAT
The DNA here is from genome assembly GCA_031216915.1 of Pictodentalium vernedei. Lineage (NCBI taxonomy): Eukaryota > Metazoa > Mollusca > Scaphopoda > Dentaliida > Dentaliidae > Pictodentalium > Pictodentalium vernedei. Next base: position 456,356,561 of record CM062291.1, read on the forward strand.
AGCGGCTTTAATGACCAACATGACTATACCGTGGTCTGTATATCTATGCCAGTGCCCTTATGGATACTGGACCACACTCTCCTCACTAAAATACCAATAGCTGTTAAAAATGGTAATGCATCCCAGCTGCACAAGTGTTGCGTGTGTGTGTTCTTATTTACACCAATGCACGTAAGAAACAAAATAAAAAGGATAAGATTTTTAACTTGTCTCTTTGAATATCTACCCTCCAACTTTTCTTATTTTCTATCCACAAAACAATCTATTTCTCCCACCTGTTTAATTGTTCCTCAACACCAATCCTCACTTTTTGATTTGTTCATTCTGCTCTCCAAACTAATCTGGTCATTATTTTGTTTATATTTTGATTCTTGTTCCTGTAAATACTTGAGCAATAAAATGTTTCCAAACATTCCATATTTTGCATGTTATAATTTAAATATTTATTATACATTTGAGAAGACAGTTAGTCCATTGAATAATAATAATAATAATAATAATAATAATAATAATAATAATAATAATAATAATGATTGGTAAAACATAAAATCCCTGGGATGCTCATTGGCTATACAGCAAAACGATAATACGTTTATACAACCATCCTTATATTACTAAACCTGGAAACACTTGCTTCAATTAGGTCTTAACCTGTGTCTAGAAATATGTTATGGCTGAGAGGCTTTTGTTCAGTTTGGAAGAGTGTTGTATAACCTTAGTGCTGAGCATAAAATACCCTTTGTCGCCGAAAGTGGTTAATTTCTTTGTATGCTGAACTTAACCGAGTTCATAATTAACCTATCAAAACGCATGCACAATATGTTGCGAAAAGACAATAGCAATATTGAGTAACTAAGGGGGACAACTACGATCCAATAATTTTCCATTTGAAAAATATTGGTCAGGACTGGACTTCTGGATATCAATTTGCTTTTGCTGGTAGTCTTGTACTTTCTTTCAGCTCTAAATGTGCTTCCTGTTTCGAGACTAGATTTGATATTTGAACTTACGTCACACACACAGTCGGTCATATAAATGGAGGTACGCAGCATGAGTTGTTGAGGGCCTGTCGTCCCCAATTTGGAAAACTGTTCTTGCTATGCCAATAAGAATTTGGAAAGCCCCGAGTCACGACAACAGCATGTATTTATTCACGAACAGCATCCCAAGTACAGTTGAGTTTTTGAAGTATAATCATGGATGACTAATATTCCAACTACATCATCTAGGCATGGTTTCGACGAAGGCATGCCTTGATGATGATATGGGAATAATTTGTCAGTCGGGTCTTGAGGCATCACAGTCAGGGTAAATCAGTTTCACTCCCTACACAATCTATATTCTTTACAACGTCGTGCATAGGAGTACTAGTCACATCGAGGTGAGAGTTTTTGTACTTTCTTTCGGAAGAAGATTTGCTTCTTGGACTTATGTCACATACGCAGTCGGTCTAATGCAGATTGACGTCCGGATGTTTGCGTCCCAGCAATACCAGTTTTGAGTCCCATACGTGCTAATTAACTCTTAACCTGCTGAGTATGTTCTAGATATTTTTCATCAAATCTAGTCATGGTTGCTTTAAAGCAGCCATGACTAGATTTGATGAAAAATTAATATAAATGTAACACAAGAAATCATTGGTGAAAAAATCCATTGAATTTACACAGGGCAAATATGGTTAAATGTGCCCAACATATACTTATTTCAGTAACAAGAGAAACCCTGTGCTGGGTAGGAATATCTGCCAGCAGCATGCAAAGAGTTAAATACGAGGCTGGAAGTCTCGTACATCACGAAAACTACCTGCGTTTATCAACAAACAAATATTCTGTGTTTGGTGACTATAGATAGTCCCATTGACAAATTTTCCGACTGCATCATCTCCGAAGTCATGACTTGATGATGTGAATGGAATATTACATCAGTCTGGACTTTAGCCACGACACTCGAGTCAAATTTGGTGTCATCATCATCATAGCTCCGATCATCATAGCGACGGCCCTGATTGAATGACACAATATACAAAATTCGGGAAAGGGAGTCATTAGTAGTTTAGGAGACGCCCAATCTAACTTTTTGTCAAATTTCACTGAACTTTCACTTAAAACCAAAAATGGCCAGAAAGGAATAACCCCAATAAATTATATAGCAATTTTTTGGAATGAAAAACAGATCACGGGAAACTAATATTTGCCATGGAACTGTTAAAATTTGGAAGAAAGCACTGCCTAAAGGTCTGCTATGGCATAAATAAGCGACCAAATTTTGTACAATAATATACCTTTAATTTACTGAATAGTCATATGTAGCAATCCTTCTAGTACAGACTCGGCGAAATCTTGTTCTCATTCTTGGAAAGAACTAGGATATCTAAATTCCAGGAGAGGTGCCATTTTTCTTGCGTTGGTTTACCTTCCATGAATTTCACGAAGGATCAAATCCACACACACAGTTCACAAGACCAGGTATGGAGTTTAAGAGAGTGCTTAAATGTAAAATGAAGAATGTGCAATGTGCCTTTTGTCAGGCTGAGCGATCATACACAATCCCACAGTTCTGTGTCATTTTTAATTACATTTGTGTCAAACTGGTAACAAAGAAAAATGGGAATTATACACCGAAAAAGCGAAAAATACCTAACTCCCTCATTTGGTACTAGCTGCGACCACTTTGTGGTAATGTATGTGTAATAACAGCTGCCAGGTGGATGCTCAAGTTTGACCAAAACAAAAATTCCCTGCCCTGCATGGAGAATACTTACTTCAATCGGCTGCGTTAAATTAAAAAGCATGGATTCTATTTCATTTGTGTACATGGTTTGGTATGCTTCATTACTTTTGAAACTATCATCCTTCTGTAGTTGCTGTTTGGGAGACTTTGTGTTGTTTTATCGTGAGATTTAAGAACATCAATATCTTGCCTGCTTACCTACTAATACTAATTCTATAGGTGGTGAATTACAGGCCTGAACTATGTCGCAACCATGTGAGTTACTAAATTCATTTATCTAAAAACTTCTCAGACTTTGTAGCATCATTTCGGTAATTTGTGTGATTTTGTCCATCAACATGGCAACTATTCTTCTTGTTCGGATTCCTTCGGAATTTCTATGCTTTTATCTGCACCATGTTCCTCCATTCCTGGACGCAGTATTGTTTATTTGTTCCCATCAATACTTCACTGTTCGAGTATACTCCATTGCCGGAGCAGAGCCTTTCAGTTGAAACGGTTTTATCGTATTATTATTATTTTCAGTAATGTTGGTCATCTCCTCATTATAATCTTATTGGTCCACAATACAATCTCATATGCATTGTATCAAATCATCATTAGCCGTCTCGATCATAGTCTTCGATACACGTAGATCAGATTGAGATAGAAACCCAATTCGTTTCTGTTTTTGCTCAATCTTTCAGTTCCAGTGTTCTTTGGTTTTCCTCTTCTGTTTTCTTTCGCCCTGTGGGACAGACGCGCCCTTTATGCCGCTCCATGCTAAACGTTTGGCAAAACATTTTTCCCCAGCATTCGCAGTGATAAATCGTCATGTCTTTACTGTTTGAAGGACAGAGAACAAAAGACTAGATGGTGTCGTGTATATCTCGATTATACCTTTTTCATACCATCAGCTAAGATTTGGGCGATTAGTGACAACGGGAAATCACATTTTCATAACATACTTCTTTTTACTCAGGCATAATTCCATCAAATGTCAGCACCTTTAGCAAAGTGTCGTGTTCTCGTGGGTTACCTCCTCGCTCCGATGCCTTCAGTTACATTATGTAATGGACTTCTTGTATCTTTACGAGATCTGATCTGGAATAAATCTTGGTACTTTATCTATTTTAGATTATCTAATGACAATGGTACGTCTCGTGTCTTAGGGCATTATCAGACCTCCAAACAAATCTTGAAACAATATCTGCAATGGATTCTTCTCTTTACAGAGATACTCTCCTGTCAATGGTTTCTGCCTCTTCATTCTGAACTGTCAAGTAAAAGTTCGTGAACAGAAAATATTTGTAGCAGCGCACTTTGATGTCTTCACACGATGAGGGTCAGGACACAAAATGACCAAAAAGTGAAGGTCGGCTCCAATTATTCCCTTCAAAACTGAAGTATGTGGATTAAGAAGTTGGATAACTTTCTTCCAACAGGTATCCTCCAAAATGTACTTTCGAGTAGTACCACGCCGTGTCATAAGTATCCTCCAATATCGAGATGAATCGAGGAGTCATATAGCAGTTATTCTTAGAAGCAATTGTTCTCATTGCGCATTAGGTCATTTTAAGAAATCGTAACTCCCGTTTCTCCGCACCCCATTTTCAGCATTCGTATCTTACAACCGACTGGGTGTTACCATCTCTTATTGTGAGAGATGATTCAACAAGACGACAGAGCATTTACACCAAGGATCAACTATTCTCATGGCGTCTTAGCTTAGTTGATAAAATCATCACACAAGTTCCTTAGAGACTCACTTGCAACACCCTATTTTACAGTACAGTCTCCGTGGAATGGTCGTAATCCACACGTGGGCACGCACGTTTACCAGGTAATAAAATTCATCATCAGCAAACCTTTAAATAATGAAGCACCGGGTTGTACCCCAGTTGGTCTTCTGTTAGTATTTGGGAATATTTTTGCCATCGGATACGGAATAGGTAGTGTGTAATGCTAGGCTGTGCAATATTGCGGGGCAGTCCTTGGTAGTATTGAGCTGTAGTATGGATGTATGGTTTGTACCTCTGTAAACCTACTGTTACCATGTAATACAAGAAAACCACGCATTTTTTCTAATTCATTTGGTGCTGCGCTCGGCTTCTAGTATGGCGGTAGCGTAAATCTGATAAGCCCTGCCCATTTACTTCTGACTTGTGGCACTAGTTCTGGTTTGTTAGCTAATCTAATCGAGAAAATAAGCGATGGGTAATTACTCGAACAAGTGATTCATTTTAGGACTTTTATGCTAATCTGGGTATTGGGGGATACCTATGACATGGTCATGTAATGTTGGAGGATATCTTTTGCAGGATACCTACTGGAGGATACCGTTTAGAGGATAATTATTACGCCTGACACCTGATCTGCTTCTGGCTTCTAAGCCACCATATGACCTTTATAGGTCAGCGGTGGAGGCTTATACTACCATTCTAAACTACCAAGGACTACCCCACAATATCGCACTAGACGACCATGTATTACCCCACCTCCCCCTCACCCCACAATACCGCACTAGACGACCATGTATTATCCCACCTCCCCCTCACCCCACAATACCGCACTAGACGGCCATGTATTACCCTACCTCCCCTTCACCCCACAAAACCGCACTAGACGACCATGTATTACCCCACCTCCCCCTCACCCCACAATACCGCACTAGACGACCATGTATTACCCCACCTCGCACAAGACGACCATGTATTACCCCACCTCCCCCTCAACCACAATACCGCACAAGACGACCATGTATTACCCCACCTCCCCCTCAACCACAATACCGCAAAAGACGACCATGTATTACCCACCTCCCCCTCACCTCACAATACCGCACTAGACGATCGTGTATTACTTCACCTGCTCTTCACCTCACAATACCGCACTAGACGACCATGTATTACCCACCTCCCCTCACCTCACAATACCGCACTAGACGACCATGTATTACCCTACCTCCCCGTCACCTCACAATACCGCACTGGACGACCATGTATTACCCCACCTCCCCCTAACCACACAATACCGCGCTAGACGACCATGTATTACCCACCTCCCCCTCACCTCACAATACCGCACTAGACGACCATGTATTACCCTACCTCCCCCTCACCTCACAATACCGCACTAGACGACCATGTATTACACCCTCCCCCCCCCCCCCCTCACCACACAATACCGCGCTAGACGACCATGTATTACCCACCTCCCCCTCACCACACAATACCGCGCTAGACAACCATGTATTACCCACCCCCCCCCCCCCCTCACCTCACAATACCGCACTAGACGACCATGTATTACCCTACCTCCCCCTCACCTCACAATACCGCACTAGACGACCATGTATTACCCCACCTCCCCTTCACCACACAATACCGCGCTAGACGACCATGTATTACCCACCTCCCCCTCACCTCACAATACCGCACTAGACGACCATGTATTACCCCACCTCCCCCTCACCACACAATACCGCGCTAGACGACCATGTATTACCCACCTCCCCCTCACCTCACAATACCGCACTAGACGACCATGTATTACCCTACCTCCCCCTCACCACACAATACCGCACTAGACGACCATGTATTACCCCACCTCCCCCACCACACAATACCGTACTAGACGACCATGTATTACCCCACCTCCCCCTCACCACACAATACCGCGCTAGACGACCATGTATTACCCCCCCCCCCCCCCCCCACCTCACAATACCGCACTAGACGACCATGTATTACCCACCTCCCCCTCACCACACAATACCGCACTAGACGACCATGTATTACCCACCTCCCCCTCACCTCACAATACCGTACTAGACGACCATGTATAACCCACCTCCCCCTCACCTCACAATACCGCACTAGACGACCATGTGAAATTTAAATTCATTCCTTTGATCAAAACTCAAACAGGAACCCTTGAATAGAGTACCTGAAAATATACCTGGAAATCTTGGTGTTTTAAAAGAACGTCAATGGTGATTTATTTTCTGGTGATGAGTTTCTGTGAGCGTAAAAAAATCTCCAGAATAAAATTTGGTCACTTCCCTTTAACTGAATGTTATTGTTACACAATGGAATACTGCATGTTTCCCTAACTTCACAAGATGTTGCTCACACTTTATGTTTTAATTGTCCTATTATATTTATTGTTATGTAACTTGTCTCCCAGAAGAGTTACGACATATTGAAATCTCCTCTTCTCATTCAGACATGTTATTGAAGGAAAATGTACAAAATCGCAAAGTAATATCACGCATTTTAATGAGTGGTGCAGATTACCATGCAAATGCTTACTCAAACAGAGAAAAAACAGTTACCATGGAATCACCAAAACAGTGAAATGACAACTGAACGTCGTTTATTTTTTATTATTAATTCATCATCATAGTACACTTATACAAAATAACAATATGTAAGTCTATTCAGCTGGCCTTAATCAAAAATATTCAATATAAAATATAAACATTATGAAAATTTGAAACGAAGCATAGCGACTTGTCAAACAGCAATGGCGTGTTCTTGTATTAAATTTAAATGCATTCCAAATAGCAGGCTGTATCATAAGAAAATTCAACATTCTGTGCAGTCGCCGTCGACTGGTCATAATCCACGCGTGGGTTCGTGATATCCATGCATGCGTTTACCAAATATTATTACCACTTTAGCGGGCGTTCTCTAGTACATTAACGGAGTTTAGCTGGGCGGTAAGACTCATTAATTCATGACGCCATGCAACCGGAAGCGAGCCGCGGGCGTTAATGAAAACAAAATTCATTAACAGCCCGCTGCCCGATTCCGGTGATGGTAATAATAGTAATAACATGATTTTGTCGAGGAATGAATAACAACCCTCTGGCTTATTAACCCTCGGGCTGTTAATTCATTCATCTCGGGCCGTTAATAAACCGTAACGCTCTCCAAGCTCATTTTATTGTTATAATAAAAAATTATCATCAGCAAAATTTAAATTAATGAAGCACCGGGTTGTACCCGGCGCTTCATTAATTAAATTTTTGATCATTAATCCAATAATTAGTGTTTGGAATCAGATATTATTGTGTCCGTGGAAATATTGCCAAACCGGGGAAAGTGACCAATCCACGGCGGTCGTGCTGTACAATACGAACAAATAGAAAAAGACAAAAATATGAATACAAGCAATGACATTGAGAGAATGATATAACTTTTTGTTCAGCATTTGATGCAAGTCGTTACCAGAGAAACAACTCCTATAATATACTTCATCAGCACTTTCCATGTTTGGTCACATGAGAGGGGCATACGTCACATCTGTTTCCAAAAACAATAAATACGCGTCAGTCACTTTACGCATGACTCAGTTATTCAAACTCCCATGACACAGATATTGACAGCACTTTATTTATATCAATGCATTTAGAAAATTGGACTTTTGCAATGATAGCTCAGTTTTTGGCTTGCAATGCAATAAAGATACGAAACTCAATTCAAACTGTTCGTAGTCACAGTTCAATGCGTTCTCAACCAAAAGTTTCGTTTTCAACTCAGATTTATCATATTATTAATAATAATACAATTGATACTTACTGTAAAAGTTAATTTTATCACACACCATCAGACACTTAAAAGGACAGAATCTACATAAAAGTTAATTTTAACACAAACCATCAGACACTTAATATGTCAATGTCTATATATTTTATTTTGCGACATGTTCACATCTACCACTTTCTGACAAGGATTGTGCCGGTATGCATGATTTGTTTGGGAAAGAAAGGCGATATTTGCTACCGCTGACCGTCCTCCCACCCCCACCCCCTCGCGCGACCCAATATGGCAAATGATGATCTCCTCAATAGCTTTTTTGAAAGTTTTTCTGAGAAAACTGTTTTAAAAACTATTACGAGATCTTGTGATAATCAGGTAAATACTTACCCCAAGTGAACAATGAGATTAGCTATGTGACTCAGTTACTAGACTAACACAATGAACACCAAACAAGTAGCTACCGTTCGTGCTCCAGTTATTCGAACACACTTGTACTGAGTAACAAAATTTTCCGAAGTTTATAGTTAAGTTGCAAAAAGGGAAGACAACTACAGTTAAAACTAGAAGTCCTGCCACGAATAGTGCGCTTATCTAGGCTTAATTGCGCGTTGGAATTGCGCGCAATTGCCATATCGAATGGCATCCAAAGCGCGGCAGGCTCTCTTGGTTACTCATAGCAAACACATGCAATGTTTCTGCCAATGGACCTCCGGGTTACCCGGAGGTCCATTGGCTGAAACATTGCTTGTGCACAGGCCATATGTACATAATTTGATAGCTTTACCTGGGCCATAACGCGTACATTAACGCGCATATCAACGTGCTATTTGTGCGCATTTCATGACAAGACTTCTAGTTTTAACTGTAATGGGAATCTTCATTCTGGTATGCATTTGAAACATATTTTTGATGTAAATGTGAAAGACATATGCTAAACAAGTGCGTTCTGTCATTCTATACCATTCCGTGTCATTCTGGAGTTTAGCAGAACCGGTTATCATTACTTGGCTGGGAAGGGGGAGGGGCTGAATGCCAAATATTTTCTCCCAGCACTCGTAATTTGACATAAATTATCTTTGTGACATTTTAAACAGGCTTAACCCTTTACCCAAAGCAGACGATATCAAAATTTATTATTTTTAATATAATTTTTTTTAATTTTTCAAAAAATTTCAACAAAACCATATCATGTGACCCCTTATTGGAACGAGCTCAATGAGCTCGTTCCAATGAAGGTTCACATATGGTTTTGTTGAAATATTTTGAAAATGTAATTTTTTCAACTGCTCAATTTGCATATTACGGATGCGGGCGATTCGTTAGGTAAAGGGTTAAACTTAATTTAAAGAGAAAAGATTCCCAGTACATGTAGATATGAAAAGTTAACAAGAAGAAAAAAATATGAAGAAGATCAGCATTACAAAAATAGTAATTGGAAAGACATCTGCAAAAAGTGACAGACAAGACTATCAAGGGAGATAAACGTTTCAAAGTGTGGCAATCAAGGTGCAAACACTCTGGGCCACTTGCATTGGAATTGTGTCTGTCGTGTCCAACATTCTTATTTCTAAATTATATCATCAGCATCGGACTGTGTGTAATTATCTCTTTCATTTCGGAATAATAATTCCATTTATCTACATCTATGGTTTGTTTGTGGAATTGGGTAAATAAGTACTTTATTTAAAGTTTTCAAATCGTCACGTCGGCTGACTGAAGAAAGCTTTTCGTGTGCAGTCTGTAAACAAAGCAGACATTCCGGTAAGCTGACCACCAGCAAAGTAGTTCAGATGTCGTTTGCATGTAATTAAGAGAATGCGATTTTTACATTTTAATTGGTTCATTGTCTTAAATACCTTTAGAGATCCAATGATTAATTCATGATCAGAAAATTTGGAGACAATAGACTTGTTTCGTTTGAAATATTTAGACTTGACATTCTGTAAACTGAAAACAGTTTATCGATAGTATGTTTTGTTTTTGTGAATAAATTAACAACAGGGGATTCGAATGACAATTGGTTATGATATTTTGAGGAATTTATCGCATTGTTCCATTTTCGCCGTGGTCAGATTTTTTTTCATTTTTGTCGGAAATAAAAAAACAAAAAACAAAAAACAAACCAAACAATTTGAATTAAACACTTTGCATTTCAAAAACTGATTTCTCTCGCGTTGTTTAAAGAGCTCGCTTGTCGCTGCGCTAGCTATAATTGAAGTGGCGTAACGTTTTTATTCACATTATGTGGAAGCATTGTCAAATGCGAAGACCTTAATTCTCACCACGGGTCGGAGAACGTCACAATTACACTACTCTGCAGGAAATTGAAATCATGGGACATTTTATTACTCGTGGTCCCAAAAATAAAACTGAAAAAGAAGAATATTCGACTTTAAATACCGGGCAGATGACGTAAATAACGTCGGGGTTCCCCTCTCATTTTATCACATCCATCGAGCTGTTTGATATATCGCTATTCTTCTTCACATAAAGTTAAAACCAGAAGTCCTGTGATGAAATGCGCACAAATAGTACGCCGATCTGTGCGTTAATCTACGCGTTATGACCATAGTGAGGCTATCAAATTCTGTCCATATGGCCTGTGCACAAGTAACCCGGAGGTCCATTAGCAGAAACATTGCCTGTGTTTGCTATGAGTAACCAGGAGAACCTGCCGTGCTTTGGATGCCATTAGATATGGCAATGGCGCGCAATGCCTACGCGCAATTAAGCATAGATAAGCGCACAGTTCGTGACAGGACTTCTAGTTGTAACTGTACAGTTAAATGAATTGTTGAAATGATGGAACGTCGCATTTGTATTCGCATTGGCTCAAAATAATTAACGCATTTGTCTTCAATTGGCTCAAAATAGTTAACTCTGTGGCGTCAATTCCCACGTGTCCCGAACAAACAACCAATGGGATTTCACTGCAAGAAGTTGAAATAAATGGTTGTGTTAGTTGTACACATTATTAAATTGTCCAATGTATAGGGACAGTCTCAATATTGATGGGCTGTGTTAGTATTTGTGATTCTAACAACACATCTTAAAACAAGCTGAAAATCCAACTTCAAACGCCTGAGATGTGACGTAAATAACGTTGGGGTACCCCCTCTCTTGTTTGATCTCACACACCTCTCTACCGCTACATATGTCACTGTAATACTTCAAATCAAACCAAATGAATAGATGAAAAGGCGCACTGTCGCATTTGCATTCACATTGTCACAAAGTAGTCAACGCTGTGCATTTATTTATTTATTTATTTATTTATTTATTTATTTATTTATTTATTTATTTATTTATTTATTTATTTATTGGTGTTTAAGGTCACATACTTCTGCACAATGGCTAACCATGACCGTGACAGTTTTACGGGTGGAGGAAGCCGGAGTACCCGGAGAGAACCCCCGAGCAAGGGCGAGGAACTGTCAGCTCCCCAACATACCAGCTCCACACAAGCGGGGTTAGCATTGGTTGAAGACAGGTGCATCATCGACGTGCAGTACGCCTTAGTACACAGCGTCACCGTGCCCCCACGTGAGCAATGGAGGTGAAGTGTCTTGCCCAAGGACACAACGCGGTTGCCGTAGGTGGGATTCGAACCGAGGACCTCTCGGCTTGCAGCCTGCACCTACGCTGTGCAGTTAATTCGGACCGAATGCCATAAAATGTCAAAATTGAATTTGACTACATACAGTACGGCCGACCTGGACTGGTCACTTTCCACGGGTTGGCAATATTTCCGCGGACGCAACAATATTAGATTCTAAACACTAATTATAGGAATAATCAAAAAATTAATTAATGAAGCACTGGGTACAATTTTGCTGATGATATTTTATTTCCTAGTAAGGGCATGTGTGGACATCACTGCCCACGTGTGGATTTCGATCACTCCACAGCGGCTGTACTGTAGTTTGTCTTCTAGTACTATACAGTACATGTCGGTGAATTGTACGTAAATCACCCGCGGAGTGGAGTTATCACCCAAGCTATAACTTTCAAATTTTGTACATATCGACAAAAAAACACAGGCAATGTTTTAGCCAATGGAACTCCGGGTTTAACCTGGAGGTCCATTGGCTGAAACTTTGCTTGTGCTGGTTATGCTTTGCAACAAATTTGCAATTATTACTTGTGTGGAATCTCCACTCTACGGGTGATTTTGTGATAATACACTCTCCACGTATTGTATATCCAGATCCTCCCCATTCTCTGTGGGGCGTCACGACTTCGACCGTGCCTCGTTAAATTATTTCTACCCATTCGATTTTACGACCCCAAAGCTTTCCATTTAGCACATTTGTAAGTGACGACGCGGCATGACGCGGCATTGAACATTCCGCTCTTAGTTTATTGATATTTAAATAAAAAGTCACCTCAAACGGTTTTTCTCGTCTTTTGATATCTCTTTCTGTATCACTTCTGCCTCTTTCAAATTTAGTAAATATCATCTCCAACCAAAAACATATATAGAATACGGGCCGGCATTATAAAATTCTGAAGCACTCTGGTCGAATTTACGGTTGGCGTTATTCGTGAAATTTTAGTAAGTTGTAGAGATAAAAAAAAAATAAGAGACAAATGTGTTTTTGATTTTTGGGGGAATTAGCGCCATTGTTGACGATTTAACGTAACATCGAATATTTGATAATTTTCAATACAAAACTCCTTAAAAAACATTATTGTCATTACATTTGCAACGTGTTTATACGGGATACAGTTCTGAAAGTTCCCACTGATATTTCTGATCACTTGCTGATGTGCAGCTTTATTTTTTGTTATTTCGAACTGAGGCCCCCGACGTCAGCGGCGCCATCGATGCTTTTTTCCGTTTCCTCTACGTCTTTTATTTTCAATCTCATTTTGAGCTTTAGGCTTTCGAAATGTTTGGAATATAATCTTCACAAAAATCCATATCTAAAAATATGGGGCCGTTCCCAAACGTTACGGTCGATATCTGGGGTCACATCATAGGTGATCATAAAATTCGTCAGATATTTTAAGCCACGGAATTTCACACACTTTTACCTTCATGGTGGCTCTATTATATACATTTGTTAGAATTAAAAAAAAATGTTTACTCCATAAAAACGTCAATTTTACGGGTTTTTTTTGTGAGGGTTTAATATTTTCCCGCTTGTTTGACGCTCACTTCCGCAATTTTGGAAATGTATTCTCCAGTAAAAAAACATATATAAAAATGCAATCAGTTTTCAGCCGACCAACTATACGTCTGGAGCGTCAGTTCGGGTTCCGCTAGGACGGACGTCAAAAATTAAAGTTTGTCTGATTTACATTACATGTACAATCTAATATGTTCTCGAGAAATAAAAATGATAGCTGTATTTGGATTTTTTTTTTAATTTAACGTCTCTATTGACATTTTTACGTCATTTCAATTATTTCTTTCTGGAAATGTATCCTTCCTTGTGATTCGCATAATTCGGAAAATATAAAAGATTACGCTTTTATAATCCACAGGCCTGTCATATCATAGATGAAAAGGTGCAGCTTTATTATTTAAACATAATTAACGCTACGTCGTAACATTGGATAATGGCGGAATCAGGTGACATTTTTGTTCCTTTTAATTCAGTCATACTTTTTTATTATTTCATCATTCAATGTGTCGTCCAACAAAGAAAATTTTGGTCAATTTGTTCAAAATGTTATAAATGTCTCAGAAACAGTATAGCATATATTACTCCAATTAGACAGTTGAAGAACATTTGAAAATCCGACTTCAAACACCTGAGATATAGACCGAACGGCATTCGCGTTCGAACTGTAATTTTTTAAATCACGAGATCGATTTTGGCGATGGGATAATATTGAACGAGAAGTTTAAGGCCAAAATCGATCGGGTGGGGAAAAAATGACAGTTCGAACGTGTATGCTGTTCTGTGTTTATTGCATGCGTACAGTTTACTAAAAAAAGCTATTAAAAACACAAATGACTGCCAAAGGTAACCAAAACGTAAAAAAGAAATAGCTAAATAATCCGCGTACGTGATCCGTATTTTTCAAGAACAATACAAAGACATTTATTGTTCGCTTCGGTTTTTGCAGAAAAAGCGAGTATTTTATGAAAATAAAAGCACAGGCGTGCAATAAATGACGTTAACACCATTTGGGCCTATTATTTCATCATTCAAGGGGTCGTCCAACCAAAACACTTTGGTCAATTTGTTGATATTTTTATCACAGTCTCAAAAAACAGATACCAGAGGTGAAGAAAGGCAAATAATATATCAAAATACAGAGTAAAGTGCATAGAAAAGTATATATATATGTTTTAAAAACAAAACCAATTTTAGGATTTTGAAGAAGATTAATTGGACATCAACATGAGTAACTAACCCGTAGAACCACAAAATGTTCGGTAATTCGAAAGTCGTGTCCTCAATGTAAAAATGACATACTACAGACTCGGAGAAAACATTTTCGTGACACACCATCTGGAGTGTTGAAATGTTGCATTGTAATACCACGAACACGAAATATGAATGTTCAGGGTGTGGCCATGTTGAATCCGGTCATGTGATTGCAATGTGGTTCTTGGACGATCTGAAGAATGCAGTGACGTGGACCACCCATTTTATATGTTTGAGAAAATGCATGAGGAGATTCACAATCAAGTAAAAGCAAATGTTTTAGTTGTAATTAACATTACAATACAAATAATTTAACATTCAGTCTTCCGTGTTTTCTGTACTGGCTTCGTATACCCTAGGTTAACTAGCATTCCCTTTTCTGTTCGCTAATTTCCATGAAGTGCAGTATATAGAATTAAGTGATGCACTCTTCAAACACTAAACGTTGTTCTTTTGGTGTTACTGATTCAACCAAATAGATGCACGAGTCCATTACGTTCACAAAACACAGTACAATTGTGTCCACGGCCAGGCCTGTGATAGGCTTGCCGCGACACGGTTGGCTTGGTTCGTTGCAGAGGCAAACAGTCCTAAAGACATCCAATGGACACTACTGGTTCATCTGTAGACACAATCTGCTCGCGGGTCTCGAACGGATAGTTCAAACTAGAAGTCCTGTCATAATTTGCGCTGAACATGCTCGTTAGTTAACGCTCACTTTACTGCAAAAGAATGAAGTATTCCGGAATACACAATAGCGTTTGCCCTTTCTACTGCGCTAATAGTTGTTTGTAATTATTTGCAATTTCTGAGGACAAAGTACAAGAAGCACTTGCAAACTTCCATCACATGACCACCGGGTTGTACCCGCTGGCTGGTGAAATGAAAGTTTTTCTTGTGCTGTTATGAACAATTATAAATAAGTTTTGAGTGGAGAATATATTGAGCTGCAATTAATTATTTATCAATTCTCTTCATTTTGTAGTTGGTATCGGATTTTAATATCTACACACCTGGAACTTAATTAATCACCCCGAAATGTTTCATGACAGTGAAGTTGCTGTTACAGCTAGTATGTGGTAATGATTGCTATGTACTACATTTTATCCAGTGAAACAGGATGTTTCTGGTTGATAGCGTACCCCAAACACATCCCCTTGTTCACGAGAAGCATTCTTCTCGCCCATGTCTCAAAAACCACTATCAGTGACATGCAATATCTGGGTATAAAACAAGAAAATGTGTCACTTCTTTTATCAATAAATGTTGACATGGCAAGGAGAAGACTGTCTGAACACTAAGATGGCAAATCGTTGGCATGCATGCAACAGGTATGTCATTCAAAGCTGTTTGAAGGCAACACGG
This sequence comes from Pictodentalium vernedei, assembly GCA_031216915.1. Taxonomy (NCBI): domain Eukaryota; kingdom Metazoa; phylum Mollusca; class Scaphopoda; order Dentaliida; family Dentaliidae; genus Pictodentalium; species Pictodentalium vernedei. The sequence continues at coordinate 456,372,564 of CM062291.1, forward strand.
CTATAGTCATTCTGTCATCAGCAGACTTGTCCGAAAGCATAAAACACAACGATGTTAAGGACCGACCAGGCCTGGACAACCCCAAAAGACATCTTCTCGGGAAGTTCGGATGCTGGCACGCCGCGCTGGGCGTGAACTCTTTGCTTCGAGTTGAGTTTCGAAACGCCTTTGGTTCCCCAACAGGCGCTTGTGCAACAGAACTGCCCGAAACCGTCTCAAAGCTCTGGATATGACGTCCAGAAGGGTCATCAAGCGTTCATCTCTTTCCGATCAGCAGCAAAGACGACGTTTGGGGTGGTTATGGCACGACAACATTGGACTCTCAGTACGTGGGGGGGAGTCCATTTGTCAGACGAGAGTAGGTTTCTGCTTCACGTCACATATTTTTTTTCTATCAAAAACATTAGTGACAGATATGTGTAATTAGCGCCATTAAAATACTGCATATTTTCATCATTGTGTTGTTTGCATTTGTCAAGAGACCATTCGTTCCGCAACCAATCGTATTTGGGCATCTGAAGGATGGTATGGAAGTAATGACAGTTTCTCTTAACAGCACAGCAAAAAAAAAAAAAAAAACAGGGGGTGCTTAATTAAGTTCCAGGTGTATATTTACGACATTACATGTACATGTAGCCCAAAAGAGGTTAGAATGGATGTTAAGGCTTTCTATTCACTAATGTAGCATTGTATAGATTCGGGGACCCTATAGGGGTTCAGTTACGCTAATGGTTCAGTTTGACAGGGACAGAGGTGCACTTACAAATCGCTCTATTACTTCAAAACAGTGCACAATATAGTCGCGGGACTCTAGTTTCAACTGCACATGGTTAGCGTAAACATTCGATCGAATCATACGTGCTACGTTCTATGAGATAGTTCATGTGAACACTCCCAAGTGAAGATTAGCAAACAATCTACAAGCAATGCTCGAACTCAAAGGCAGCTCATTAGACTTGAGTTTTAACTGACGATGAAATAGTTTGGTTGGTTCGAATTTCTACGATCTTCTTATCCCATTCTTCTTTACACACGTATCCTAACTTGAACCATCCACTGCGATAGAGTTGAATATCAACCCGGGTAAGATTATATGTTTTAGCCTCCGTTGTGTACATGCCGTATATTATCTGCTGGTCTGTACTCATGAGTCCGTTCTTCAGAAACATTTCAAGGGTGTTTCTATACTGCTCAACAAAAGCTTGCATAGTTTCTTTGTGTGCAAAGTTACTAGCCCCACCCACCCAAACACTATTTCCATGTACTATATTTCTCCAAGTTGTTGCAAAGTTAGGGCTAACAACTTCGCTAAAAGCGACCTTTTCCTTGTCTAGACCGGGAGGAGGAAGTAATCCAAACGGTTCTGTGTGTTTCTCGCTGTTTGAAATATCCCTGAATAGTCCTACGTCGAGCCACATAAAATAAGTTGAATTGAAATAATTTGCGCGGATGCTCTGGTTTAAAAGGTCAAATTTCGCGTGCATGACGCATGAATATTCAGGAATTACAGTGTTTGGTTTGTGTTTGGGATATCCTTCCTGTCCGTAAATGTCTGCGATTTTATCCTTGAGCTGAAACGACCACAGTTTCTCCCTGGGAATGAGAAATACGTTTCCTGGTTTATTGTTTCGCATCTCTTGCATGATTTTCAAACTCTCTTCATTGTCTACATAAAAAATTACTGGGTTTAGGATTCTAGAAAACACACTCATCCAGTTAAGATATGTTTGGGGAGTATATAGTTTTCCTGGTCCACCCTTCTCAAATCCTCCAATATTGAAATAGGCAGAAACTACGGTCACATCTCTTGCAGTGTTGAGCATACTAACAGGCACAGCGTGGTTGTTTATATTTATTGTATATTCGTCTTTCTGGTTCAATAGAGACTTTATATATGCTTCAGGAGCAATTACTGTGTCGAAGCCAAACTGAAAATATAAGCAGATAATATTAGCAAACAGTGTTGATGATTTTTTTAAACTGAAACGTATTTTTAATTTAATACCAATAGTATACAAACTTGATTTGCATATCGCCGTGTAGGGGTTAGAACTTCTGCGGAGAAACTTTCATCCGGTACCAACCGCTTAGCGAAACTACACTGAACCATGCACACTGCTCGGCAGGCCTTTTTATTAGAATAATTTTGGCACTACGGTATATACTGATCCGTCGTATTGTAGACTGTTGAGAGTGAAGAGCGGTGGCATTTTCAGCTTCATTCAGTCTGTTTTATAGTCTTTTCTGTTTTTTCCACAATAAGAATCTTAGTTTACAGCTCTAGTTGTAGGCCTTAACCGTTATGATTGGTCCTCTTCCTCGCGCTACAGTTCACTCAATTTATTTATTTATTGTGTTTAAGGTCACATACTTATGCACAATGGCTAATCGTGACGGTGGCAGTTTTACGGGTGGAGGAAGCCAGAGTACCCGGAGAGGACCACCGAGTCTCGACGATCAACCGTCCGCTCCGCAACATTCTAACTCTGTTCAAGCTCCGCTCAAGCAGGGTTACAGCGGTTGAAGACATATGCACCATCGACGTGCAGTACGCCTCAGTACACGGCGTCATCGTGCCGTGTAGCAACCGGGATTAAGTGCCTTGCCCAAGGACACAACGCGGGTCGTCCCAGACGGGGATCGAACTCGCGACCTAAAGTTCACTCTAGAAGGTTTCATAGTTTTCTGGTCCAAACCAAAAATTCTATTTAAATGTGCACATGACATTGAATAGGGAACGCCGCAAGTGACAAATATGAATACCTTTTATCCCATAAATGGCCGTTTATTCGAACAATAAAAGCCTTGGATAATGTTTTTCTTTTTGTTTTATTCACCCACTAGTAGGGAGATACATTTTCACGGAACATTTAACACTGAAATAATTTAAGGAACAGATAAACAGTCATAGATGCTGTGCAAGTGGCACAGGGAGCCATGTCAGCACCGAGCATTTCTAGCAATAATTCAGCATGTATTCACCGTAAATGGATGCATGAAACCCGCCAGCTGAATGAAATCGCAAGACGTTACCTGTTCCGAGTGTCGGGCAGATTACTTCCGCGTTTCAATGCGAAAAAGCTGTTTACTTTCTTGCACCAATTCAAGGTTGAAACGAGTGGAATAATTAATTGTAGAGTTGTATAAACCAGCGCTAAATCCCTAATACGGTGGGTGTCACTTCAATACACGCTGGTCTAGAGTTGTCTTTCACGGCTGACTAACCGCGATCACCGTTTTGATGCATTTCCACTTGCTTCGATAATTCATGATTTGAATTAAAAGAAAATAAGCGAATTTTAGTACCAAAAATATTTCAAGGTACCGGAGTTATTGATTTAAAACATTAAATATTTGAAAAATGGACAGAAAAATTAAGAAATAACTGTTGTTTTCCTTCGATTTATGCGACTAAACCGAAAATTTTCAGCACAAGCTTCATAACTCGCTTAGCGAGTTATGATTAAGCTTGTGCTGAAAATGTTCGGTTTATATCGCATAAACCAAAGGAAAACAACAGTTATTTCTGATAATTTAATCCGGCTGTAATATTAAAATATAAAAACTATGTGTACGTGAATGAAAAACTTTTAATTTTCGCATAAGACAACAGTCAAACTCAGGAAAGTGTGCCACAAACAGGTCACGTCAATCATTGTTAAATTGTTTGTTGTTTTGATTTTCGGTCGCAGACGACTGATATTTAGCAAGACACGCATCAATATCATTAAAAAACATTTTTTTTAAGTTCCCCCAAAATCATGTTTGGGTATAGGATCTTTTATTCGTCTCCCACTTCGGTATATTTTATGAAATTCAATTGTTCCTGAGAAATTATCATTATATTCTCACTGACTGGAGGCGATGAAAAATCGATCATTGATCTTTATTTACAAGCTTGTTATCCATCTATCAGTCTGTCGTCACGCCCTCACGGTGATAACAGGATTGAGTGGGCGGGGCTTCCATAGTCTTCAAAGTTGGGTCGGATGTGCGAACGTGTAGCGACATTCCAAATCATGACGTGATTTGGTTTATACGATTTTGACGACTTTCAACCAATCAAACGCAGAGGCGGGGCAAATGATTAAATTATTTAATTGTGGTCCCAAAAGTTTTGACGATTCTATCGATGTTTTTTATGCCGAAGCGAACATTTTCTTTACAGTTTACTCAACAGATTAAAAGGAATTTTTGGAACGTTTGAAAGTGCTTTGTTAACCTTTTACAGGTGGTAATGACAGTAAATGTATGACAAAGGATGTAGAACTGTTGGTATTTATTCAACTTTTTATTAATCTTATTTCTAAAACTCACCGGTGGAGTAAATTTCTAACATCGTCAGCAATTGACCGATTACGAGATGGTAAAGGTCTGTAGGTTTAATACCAGGCTCGGCTTCGCCTCATGTGGTATAAAATCTGCAGACCAGGTACCATCCCGTACTCGGTCCCTTGCTATAAAACCTACAGAACAGGTACCATCCCTTGCTATAAAACCAACATGCCATGGTAGCATCCCGTACCCGATCACTTGCTATTTATCAAATAAAACCTAGATCAAGTATGGCAAATGACAGTAATGCAGCGCACAAATATTTCTGTCATTCAATGAAGATGAAATGATTTAAATTGACCGTAAGAAACTGTGTGGTACTTTCCCTCCACCCACAAGCAATGCATTTGGCAAATTGACCAGAAACATCAAATACTTGGGGGAAAACCATTTGTTTTCCGAAATTCTATCCATGATGATTTTAAATTTGTGTGAGTATTATTTTAAAACATCTTTTAATATGAATTCCTCTATCAAGCCACCCCTCCCCCACCCACCCCACCCCCCCCCCCCCCATTTCAAATTTGGGACATTGCATCTCCATCGAGAACTATGTCTAAAAGTGTGTCGCCGTTTTGGGAAATGCTCAACCCTTCAGTGGCATCGTCCGGGTGTATGTGGGAGGTTGGGGGCGGGGGTCATAAGTCCGAAACATTTTAACTTATTTTAACCCTTTACCCAACGTAACGGCCAAAACCGGCCAGCGCTATTCTCAAAAATCGCCAATTAATTTTCATTATTTTTTTATATTTTGTCTCAAAAACATAGGTTATGAACCCTCGTTGGAACGAGCTCGTCGAGCTCGTTCCAACGCGCGGTCATAACCTATGTTTTTGAGACAAAAATGAAAAAAATTAGTTATTCAAGAATTTTTTTTGCAAGTGTCGTCTGCTTTTCATGTTAGGTAAAGGGTTAACTTTCATGACATCTTTGTATGTTGTGCAGTACAAGAAACATAGAAGACAGCCGTGTTTTGTTTCCCGAGGTGCCACCGTTTCAGACGTTTTTTATGTCACTTCAAATTTCTGCACTTTCTTTTTTAAAGCTCTAATTTCTTCATTTTCTCTTTGAAAACTCTAACCAACAACACGTGGACCTTGCTTCCTAAAAAATATGAGACAATTCGGCAGTTCAAGCAAAAAAAAAAAAAAACACAAGTCCGCACCACTTGTGGAAAACAAGAATAAGGATGATGTTTGAGGTGCAACGGACAACTTTTTCGGTGAAATCTGATATTGACGTATACCTCATACAATATGTAAGTGTTACGCAGTGCTAGTGTGCAAGAGCAGAGCGTGCTGTTAAGGTTAAGGTATCGTCCAGTCTAAATTTTGTCAGTTTGTTGACATTTTACCAATGGCTCAGAAACAGATAAGAGAAGTGAAGAAAGGCAAAAAATATATTAAAATAATGTGTAAAGTGCATTTATTTATTTATTTATTTATTGGTGTGTAAGGTCACATACTTCTGCACAATGGCTAATCATGGCCGTGACAGTTTTACGGGTGGAGGAAGCCGGAGTACCCGGAGAGAACCACCGAGCAACGACGAGCGGCTGCCAGCTCCCCGACATCGTAACTCCGCACTGCAGCACAGGCAGGGTTAGATTGGTTGAAGACATGTGCACCATCGACGTGCAGTACGCCTTAGTACACGGCGTCATCGTGTCCCCATGTGGACAATCGGGGTTAAGTGCCTTGCCCAAGGACATAAGGCGGGAGCGCGAATCAGTCGCTGAAATGGTCACCAATCCAACTACTAATCGCGCTCGACGTTGCTTAACTTCGGTGATCTGACGAGAACCGGTTACCGCGACGCCACTGCGCTCCGTGTAAAGTGCATAGAAAAAGTATACACATTTTTTTTTGTTCATGAAAAAAGTCAATTTTATGATTTTGAAGAAGATTAATTTGTCGATCGCACAATTAACGAAACCGTAAATCCAAAAAAAGATTGGTAATTCGAAAGCCTTTTCCTCAATGTAATGATAACACACTACAGACTCGGAGAAAGCAGTTTTGTGACACACTCTTTGATGTGATGGGAATATTGTAATGCAAAACCACCAACACGACAGTTTGATGTTCCGGGTGTAGCCATGTTAGATGGTTTAGATCCGGACATGTGATTACAATGTGGTGTTTGAGGGAATTTGCATTTTAGATGATCGGAATACAGGAGCGTTATCCATTATTTCATTCGTTTGAGACAATGTTTGAGGGTATTCGCAATGACGTTACAACAAATGTTTCCGCTGTTAATGTCATAGCTGCAGATATATGCTTTAAATTTCCTTCTACTGTCACCTATGTTCACTCCGTCGTCTTGCACTATTTGTTGTTGAAAAAGTCGATGGCGCATCTAATGGAGACATCCGTCCGTCTGTTCGTCCGTCCGTCCGTCAGTTTGTCCGTCCGTCCGTACCAACATTTTTCCTTGCACCTCAGTCCCTGCTACTCCGATTTAAATGATATTTGGTGTTGTGATAGAACATCATGGGGGAACGATACCTGAGTCGAGTGAGTTTCTTTCACACATATTTTCAAAAATTATGGTCCTTTTTCACTCTTTCGACTTAGAAAAAAAATGGCGGGTAGGGGGCATCGGCACACGATTTGCGTTGTCCCTCTTGTTTATTTATTTTTTTGTGGTTTTAACGGCACTTTCGACAACCAGGGTCACTTCGTGCCGGAAAGTTTTACGGGTGGAGGAAGCCGGAGTACCCGAAGAGAACCACCCAGCAAAAGGCGAACAACTATCAGGCTACCCAACATACTAACTCCACACAAGCAGGGTTATCATTGGTTGAAGATAAGTGGATCATTGACTTGCAATACGCCTTAGTACACAACCCCACCGTGCCCTCCCCCCGAATTTGGTGGGATATTATTATTATTATTATTATTATTATTATTATTATTATTATTATTAGTGTAACTTGTGATAATATAGTAGCAAGCCTGCAAATAAGCATTAGGTCAATGATAATGACCTTAGCAAATATCGCAAATATCCAAAACCAATATAATTGTGCAGCACATAATGTACCAAGAAGTAATACCATGAATGTTGTTAATTGATGATCACAATGGCATTATTTAAATATTGAAATAAAACCAGGTCTGGGATATTATTAGTTATCCTTGTGTTTTCCAGGGTGTATGGGAATTTACACCGGTTTGGAACTCATACACCCTGAGGGGAAGCCGAAGGTTGTATGAGTTCCCAAACCGGTGTAAATTCCCATACACCCTAGACAACACAAGGATAGCGGATTTATTTCCAAACATTTTGGTGTACTTAATACTTTATCCTACATTGTCGGCAAAAACTGACAGAAAATAAATAAAACCAGACAAATATGGATGTCATTGGAACTGGCTCAAAGAGCCAGTTCTAATGACATCCATATCTGTAATATTTTATTGCACATAAATAATAAATTTCCGGTATTTTTATTTTTGTTCTAACATAACCGAGCAAAAGGTATGAATTAATAATTAAAAATGGGTACTTTTATAACCATATAACTTGCTCTTGTATATTCTTGTTTTTACACGCTGTAAAAAAAGCTACTGTGGAATGCAAGTTAAACCGTACCTCTCAGCCAATCAAAACGCAGCATTTTGTTTCATTTGGGAATAACACCAGTGACCGTTGCTAAAAACGTAAAAGGGGGTTCGCCCAACCCCCATCCCTTAACAACACATATGAATGGGAAACCTACTGGATGTGCTTCCGATCTCAATATGCAAATAAATCTCTTTTGGAAAGGTCGAGGCGATAATGGTTGTGTACGGTTAATTTGATGCCTATTGAGTAGCAATGTACTTGTGTGTACATTTGGTGGTTTATTATAGTGAGGCGTTTCAGTTACGCTCATTTCTCCGCCATAAGATGACACAAGTATATTGGCCCTCAGGTTTAAGAGTAAAACAACTTGGTTATTTTATGACAACCCAGTCTGACTTAACAATTTAATCTCCTTCAAATTGACGCATGGGATAAAATGGATTAAAGTGCAAGTCACTGCAATGGGTTTGTAAATGTATTTGTTCAACTATGACTTTGCAATGCATTCAGCATAATAGAAGATCCTAGTTTCTTTCCTATCCACCACACTGACACATATATCATTACATAGGGAGACACTCTTTGTCTTTCCGCACTTCTTCTAGTGGACTTCTTCAAGTTATCCTTTGTTGAACTCCCCCAAATAGAAAAAAATGTCTGCATTCAATCAGTGAGCACTCCCCTCAAAACATTTGGTCTCAATCTTTATTCCTTATTCCTTTCAAAAATTAGGAAAAAGATTTATTCGAGTATGTACTTGGATACTTGTAGAATACTGCTGTTACTTTATTTTAATGTATTTTAGTGTAAATATTTCGTTCTCTTACTTATGCCATAGCAGACATTCGGGTGGTGCAATCTACGACGTGGCAGCAGTTCCATGGCCAATTTCAGTTTCAGCGTGTTCTATATTTCCTTCCAAGCATTTTGATATAAAAGTATTGCGGTTATCAATTTCTGATCTTTTTTTTAATTTGAAGGATATTACCTGGCATCTGACCAAAATTAGGTTGGACGTCCCATTAACGTATTCGAATTACACGATTTTTTTTTTCTGTGACTGTTAGAAGACGAGTAATGATCGAAAATATCTGGTCAGAAGCGATGACGCTTGGCATTTGTTATTTCATGCCACTCCGCCTGCCAGACATAAAAAAAACTGTATTCAATCTTAAAACTTCATACCAAACTAAAAACACGTCTAATGCACGATCCGCTTTTAGGGCATCGTGTCGTACAGAAAGGAAGTCCATCCGTTGACAGCCTTTATCCACGAAAGAACAAGCATAGGAAATCGCAGTGGATTGTCTTCCTTACATCACCGAGAACGAGACGAGAGAGCCATGAAAAAATTCAACGACAGTAACTGCTGAAAACGACTTCGAAGTCAACAATCTTGCTTCAGATTGCCGTGTTCGGTGTTGAATCATCTGAAGGTATAACTTTTATTTATACCATGATTACCTTTTGTACAATATATGAAAAGCCTGTGACATAAATTTTAGCTTTATACACCAACCATGGTGAACACGCCAGCAATGGGATTTCATTAGTTAAATTTTACACCTACAGTGGAACTACATTCAAGTTGACCTCTGGTGACGTCGACCTGAATGCAACCTGTCTCAATGTATCGCACAATATAATAATAATAATACACTTCGCCTCGCGAAGAGTGAAATGAAAGTGACATTATTTATTACTCTTTTAAATGAGTTTACCCCATATGATACCAAAACTGAACAAACATGCATTGTCCCATGTTAAAAAAGCATCCATAACTCGAAATGGTATGTTATTATGCCATTAACATGAAAAAGGTCCCGTTTCATTTTCCATTTCGTTTCGGCGATAAAAATGACAGCGGAAGTACCGCCCACCGATGCTCATGTGAGCAAAAAAAACCCAGATTCATTCGCACGTATGTACGACTGTTGCTCAGTAAAATCGCGAAGAAATAATAGCGACTCTTAATAATCTGACGATCATGGTATAAATAAAACATACCCAAAGTAGCTTGGTGCACCAAATGTTCACCATTCGTGGTGAAGTGGTGTTAACCGCGCGCCAAAGGCTTGCGGCTATCACCACTTCACCATTAGTGGTGAACATTTGGTACACCAAGCTACTATGGGTATATTCTATATATCTTTATCATATGACGCGTCCGTTTTGTTCACTTTAAAACATTTGATATTTTGTTTTCATATTAATCAGTGATAAATAAAGCCTTCCGTCAATTTCATTGGTCAGTTTCAAAAGTAGACAATTTGATTGGCTGAACAAAATACAACTGGGCCACATTTTCATAATTTGCATAATTAGAGTTGGGAGCATTCATTGGTCAATTTCAAAACTGGACAATTTGATTGGCTAAACAAAATACAAATCGGTCACATTTGCATAATTTCAGTAGGGAGAATTTACGTTATCTGTCCTATTTGGGGTGAGTTATATTGTATTATTCTTTTACCTACAAGAAAAACGCCATTCATTTTTTTTTATATTTTCATTTTTTGCTTCCAAAACATAGGTTATGACCCCTCATTTGTACGAGCTCGACGAGCTCGTTCCAATGAGGGGTCATAACCTATGTTTTGGAAGCAAAAAATGAATATTTTTAGTTATACGAGGATGTTTTTTCCAAGTGCCGTCTGCAACTCAAGTTAGGTGATCGGTTAAAAAGTCATATTAAGTGGCTAATTTGTGCGTGTGTATGTCATATGATAAATAAAATATGAAATGAGTGTTTTTCTCATATAATATTTATGAAACTCGTCCGAATTTTCCGTTTGCGCTCGCCAGAGGGTCGCCAAAACGAAAAATTCTTAGACTCGTTTCATAAATATTATATGACAAAAACGCTCATTCCATATTCTATTTATTATGAATTGATGATACCATTTTAAACTAATACCAAACGTGTCGCCTTAAGAAACTAGGATGACGGTTTCCTCTTATTCTGTCTGCGCAGAGCCGTTACGTTTCTCGGTACCAGGAGCGTTAAAAGATGGTCGATCACACGGGCAACCATGGCACGTGACATTATACACGTTTTTTCCTGCCCTTTCTAGTTTTTGCTTTACAAAAAGGCAAAGAGTTCGTATTTCGATTAAACGTTCAAAATTCAAAAGTTAAGTTCAAAAGAGTGGGCAGTATAATTGCATAGAGTTCGATATTGCACAGGATTTTTTCCATAATATACTTTAGATTCGGTTTAGTATTCCGAATAACGTAAGCACCTTCAAGTGGAGTATCAATTGGTCAGTCTAGAAGGACTGACTGGGGTGGGGCGGGGGGGAGGGGGGGGCGAATTCCGAGAGAACTTGGTAGAGTAATTGTGATCTTGATCAATTGGAACCAATATGATACAGATTACTAAACATTTCGACAATGGCCACCCGTGTATTACTGATTTTTACTGCTGTTGCTCCGTTATTACCAAAGGGTTCGAGAGTCTATACTACCTAATACCACAGAGGGGTCTTCAATATATACAAGGATCTGCCTTGTTGTGGTCCAGTCGATAAGACAGAACGCTTCATAGTGCTATGATTAAAACTGAGAGGTTCCGACACTAAAGGGTACTGCACAAACGTAAATAAAATAATATGACAATACGCAAGGAGTAAGAAGGAACTCCAAAGTATCCAACATATTGAACTCTTTCATTCCGCAACCATTACTCCAAAAACATTGTATGCAATCGAATTCCTGCAATTTAATTTAATTTCAGCCAAACATGAATACGTATCGCAGTACGAAATATTTTCCCATAGGCGACCATTATAACGTTCAGGCGAAAAAAATATGGTCGCATCATTTTAATTTTGGCATTCAGATATTTTTTGTCAAGTATAGTCCTTCAGACAACCTTTTTCTGATTCTTAAACAGGGAGTCATGCAACAAATAAGAGAGAAAAACTAGCAGAAAGGGAAGTGCTGCTCACATGTACATATTTCTCAGGGAATTCCCAACCAAAACACACCAATAGTCAAATGAATTTTTAGGTCCAAAAAGTCCTCAAATCACCCTCTTTATTCATCTGGAACATTCAACAGTAATGCTAGGTGTGAGTAGAATTCTTCAAATGTTTATTGAAACAATACATTTTCCCAAGACTGCTTAGTTTGGGGGATTACATAATTTCCGAGTGCAACTTTTCGAGGCAGGTAAATCTAATTAAAATATTTACAACAGTTATACCTATGAGCAAACCCAACCTTACCAAAGATACATTTATCTCTTTTATGTGATGAAAACTCATTTCTGCAACAAAATTCAACTTTTGGCTTCTGCCTAGTCAAAAGCATGGGAGGTTTGTTCTTTTGAAGAGAAGTGTCCAATCTGTGTCAAATGGGCTTAAAATCTGGTATTGCCTCCGACAGAATTCCTACTCTGTTTCCTAATGAGTAAGCTGGGGGGGGGGGGGGGGTGTTAAGAATTCACAGCTTTTTTTGAAAACTACCCTAATCCCAACATAAAACTAAAATATGCATCAGCACACAAAAACTTTTCACAAAATCTGTTTTAATTAACCATACAGCAAGATAAATAGTGCCCCACCCCCATGAAACAATATGTCAATTTTGTTTCAAAATTGTGGTTGTGCAGGGCATATAATTCCTCCAAATTTGGGAGAATCCATTTGGATTCTTGCGAAAATCGTTGCGAGAATTCAGACCTGCTATGGGCCAGGATTCCATGAGGCCAGTGTGGTTGAACCCCTGTTGCATACTATAATACATGTTAACCCTTTACCCAATAGAGCTTTTTACTTTTAAAACACCAACTACTGATTTAAAAAAAAGAAGCCCCCCCCCCCCCCCCCCCAGGGGCCTTAATCGCTCACTTGACAAAGTGGTTCAAAGAAGTATTTTGGGTCACATTCAGTTAGTCATGGTTCATCAACACTACATAGGAATGATGTTATGAAATTATTCATAACTCTAGTGTCCATGTCAGGTGATTATTAGCATAGGTCTTCCTGATTGCTTCCAATTCTGTCAGCTGTGGACAGACAAGAACTGTCAAACTTCCAAGGGTTGTTGTGTTACTGCAGCTTGAAAGGCAAATGTTTATGGAAAAAAACTCTAAGGAATGGATTTGAACATTAATGAGCAACCTTGAACCTAACCCACCCCTGCCCAAATATTAAGCCAGGGACTCGAAATGAAGAAACTCAAATCTGCCCCCCCCCCCCTACACCTGCGATACCAAATATGACAGGATTCTGACTGGCAGGAACCAAATTGGAACAAAATTTGTTGATCTGACCTCCCCAGAGATCCAGAGATGTACACCAAATATTAAAGCATTCAAACTGGTGGGTCTGAAGAAAAATATCTTTAAAGAAATTTTCCCATGTTGCACTGAGTTAATTTGAGCTTTCATAACGAGCCCAAATATTCACCCATAGACTTGGCTTCAACAAACATGAATCTGACCCCCGTAGTGATGCTGTATGTCAAATATGAAAGGAGTCTGACTGGTGGATCTGCAGAAATATATTTCTAAATAAATTTCCTCATACTACACAAAGTTAAACTTTGGGCTTCAATAAATAGATAGACCAAATATTAACCCAGAGACCCCATTCAAACAAACTTCAATCTACCCCCCAACAAGAGATGTTGTATTCCAAAGATGAGAGCATTCTGACTGAGGATCTGAAGGAGGTTTTCAAAGTAATGTCCTCATATTGCACTGTTGATATTTGGGTGCCCATTGGGAGTCCAAATATTAACTCAGGGACTCGATTTGAACAAACTTGAATCCCCCCTCCATCCCCTAGAGATGCTGTATACCAAGTATCAAAAGATTCGTATATATTGTTCTGGAGAAGATTTATTTGGAAAACAATTTATGGGTGCTATCAGAAAAGTAGTGACCTTTCATGGGACCCCTGTGTGCGTGGCAACTTTATTTGAACAAACTGTAATTCATATATGATAAGGAATATGGATATCAAATTTGGTTCAATTCGGCCCAGTTGTTTATGAGGAGACGTTGATAGTGTAAAGTTCATGCCGGACAGATGGACGGATGGTCAACAGACAGAAAGTCAGCACTTTTAGCGCCCCTAACTTACAGTCAGGTGAGCTAAAAATAAACAATATTCATCATGCCTAATAATTAAGGATGTTACTTGAACCGGCTGAAGAGCTGTTTCCAATGACAGCCATATTTATACAAATTTTATTGCCAGTGTCACAATATTTCAGGTCATGTTAGTGCTGTATTGGTTAATTTGCTACCTTTGTGGTAGGTAAAGGGTTAAACTGACTCAGTTCTTTTCACGTGAAATTGAATCCTAGCAGCGGTACTACAAAAATCTACATGGTTTCTCACTGGTTTTGTAGCACAGATCTCCACGTGAATCGATTCTCAGATTCTCGTCGAAATATAAGCCGTGGCTGAGGCTATATAATTAACCAATATCAATAGAAAGTGCCATTTTATCTCAACAAATTATGTCAAATATTCTTTTACCGAGTGATTGGGTAAAATATAGCCCTGAGTGTGCCCCCTCCCCCCCCCCCACACCGCTCAGTATGCCCTTTTCCATAAAAAAAAACTATATTAATTTATAAATAAATTGATGTTGACACATATTGAATTTCCCATTGTTATTCAATCACATTCTGGCTTCTGAAGACATTTCACAATATGTTTGATGAATATTTTGCAATCTTTGTAAGAGAAAGCCTCAGTTCTCTCAGGTTAGGCACCTCGAGTCATAAAACAGTGATTTTTCCAACATAATGACCAGTACCTGCTACTGTGGTGTCTCATGACACTGTTAAAATTCCTAAAATCATCAAATATTGATTCTGTAGTGCTGTGCTTGTGCTGCAAACATCCACAAGTGCACTTTCCCTACTTTGGTTTTGATCCCCGCAGTCATACATTCTGTCAAAAGGAGTGAAATTGTAGAAAATATGTTCCCAAAGAGGACAAATCAGTGACAATAGTGATATCCACTCATGCGTTTGCCAGACAATAAAAATCATCATCCACAAAATTTGAATTAATGAAGCACCGGGTTGTATCTGGTGCTTCATTATTTAAATGTTTGATGAGTATTCCTATAGTTAATGTTTGGCATCAAATATTATTGTATCCGTGGAAATATTGCCCATCCGTGGAAAGTAAGCAGTACACAGCAGCTGTACTGTATGTGGTTCAAGTTTTTAATACTCTTTGATGTTTAATATATTTGTGACGGGATGGGTCCAAAGTACTCTGTACTAGTAGTACTCGAGTACCTCGTTTTGATAAAGTGCTCAATACTCGACCAGTTCTGATTTGTGTATGTGTGAGGGAGAGGTTGGAGGGTGAAAGATAGCTGCAAATTATTTAAAATGTAGAGCCAGTCAAATGAAAAGCAAAGAAACATTTCATCTGAAGGACAGACAGACAGACATGCAGTAACACATTTTGGAAGCCTACATAAAAGTAGTGACTAACTTACAATCACGAATATAGAGAAAAGAGCCATGGCAATGTTGTCAAACAGAAAACAAGAGGCTGCAGGGGGCTTGAGGGCGTTCACCTGACATGGTAGCCTAAATATCAACCCAGGGAATTTATTTGAACAACCTGCATCTGCCCCTTATAAGAAAAGCTTATACAAAATATCCAAAGATTCTGACCTGTCGATCTAAAAAAAAAAAACATTTTTAAAGAATATACCTCATATTGAACTCAATTATAATTTGGGTTCCTATAGGGAGCCCAAATATGAACCCAGGGACTTGGCTTGAACAAACTTGAATCTCACCCCTCCAAGGATGCTGCATCCCAAATATCAAAAGATTCTGAAGGGTGGATCGGAAGAAGAAGATTGTTAAAGGATATTCTTCATATTGTACTAATCTAATCATAGAGAGCCTGAATATGGACCCAGGGATTCGATTTCAACAAACATGTGAATGAATCTTCCAAAGATGTTATATGCGAAATATGAAAGCCTTTGGGGCAGTGGTATGAGAGAAGAAGATTCATTAATGCTTTTCCCATTACTCACAGTGTTAAAAAATGATGACTCAGCATTTGTTTAAAGTCCTGGAAAACTACTCTACCCTTTTGGACCATTCCTTTCTGCTGTTCCTAAGGAAGCTTTACACATAATAAAAAATCGCAGTGCCAAGTAGTTTTAAAGATATGGGCGTTTTAATTTTTTTCTATATTTAGAACCTGCGGTTCCCATAGGGCGACGGTATTTTTTTTTTTTTGCATAAATTAGGTACTTATGACCCAATAAACCCATCATATCAAATTTGCTTCAAATCGGCCTCTCATTTCGGGAAATATAAATGTTGGTACAATTCGGGCTCCCACAGAAAGCCCAAATATGAACCCAGGGACTTGGCTTTAACAAACTTATATTTCGCCTCCCTAATGATACTGTATATCAAATATCAAAACATTCTGAATGGTCGACGTGAAGAAGAAAATATTTGAAGAATATTTCTCATTGAACCAAGTTATAATTCTGGCTCCCACAGGGAGCACAAATATGAACGTAGGGACTTGGAGTGAACAAACTTGAATCTCACCACCCCCCCCCCCCCCCCCCCCCCCCCCTAAGGATGCTGCATATGGTACCAAATATCAAATCATTTCGACTGCTGGATCTGAAGAAGAAGATTTTTAAAGACAATTCCTCATTTTGAACTAAGTTATAATTCAGGCTCCTACAGTGAGACCAAATATGAACCCAGAGACTTGGCGTAAACAAACTTGAATCTCACATCGTTAGGGATGCTGCATAACAAATATCAAAACATTCCGACTGCTGGATCTGAAGAAGATTTTAAAGAAAATTCCTCATTTTGAACTAAGTTATAATTCAGGCCTCCACAATGAGCCAGGGTTTCGCAAATATAATTTTTTTCGGGCCCCATTTATTTTTTTGCGGACCCATCTCCAACATTGCAGTAATCATGTTTATATAAATTAACCCTTTACCTAACATGAAAAGCAGACGACGCTTGAAAAAAAAAAATTCTTGAATAACTAATTTTTTTCATTTTTTGTCTCACAAACATAGGTTATGACCCCTCGTTGGAACGAGCTCGACGAGCTCGTTCCAACGAGGGCTCATAACCTATGTTTTTGAGACAAAAAATAAAAAAATAATAAAAATTCATTGGCGATTTTTGGCTGTTACGTTGGGTAAAGGGTTAATTAGAGCTGATACAGTTAACTGGTTGATCGACTAACCAATGATCAACGTCTTGATCGATAAAAAAGTAATTGATCGGGTAACCCTTACTTTTGAAGTACGGTATTATATGGGTTAATTAAGGAACAAACTTGCTCCAAAACAGGTAAACATTGTCACACTGGCTCACATCAGTTATATGAGACAGAGTAACGCATGCCAATTACGTGCTGACATACTTGTTCACTTGCATGATCATTATGCTGGAAATGGTCATTCTCAACCCTTCACCAAATGCAGGTAGCAGACGATACTTGCACAAGAAATTATTGAATTACTACCACTGGTTCATGAAAAGACTTAAAAAATATTTTGGGTGCATTTCCCCCACCCTATCTCTATGGGGCTGGGCATGTTGAGTTAAACAAAAATGCAATACCCCTTTGGGACCATCACTCACACAAACTTTCACTTGAATTGGCCCCGTGGTTTTGGGCGAGAAGACCAAAACATGGTGTTGATGGACGACAGACGGGATGGACAATGGACGGAGAGTGATTAGATAAGTCCAGCTTGACCTTGTCGAGGTGAGCTAAAAAAAGATTTAATGGTTCATGTCCGTAATGTTACCCATGTTATTAAAATTGATAAATTTGTCTCTGGAGTGCAACAATGCTTATGCTATAGCATTGCAAAGCCTTATTGCACTCAAGGGATGGGATACACCACCAACCATGCTATTCTGTAGATTATGAGACCTAAAACAAACAAAGGACATGAACTTTTAATGGCAAAGAAATAATTACAAAAATAAAAAATAAAATAAAAATCCACCCGCCTGAATGCAATTTTACAAAAAATGGCCTGAGAAACAGATCTACTTTGTGGGGCCTTATGCATGAAGATTATTACAGTGAATACATTGTCGTACACAAAGGAATACAACACAATCCAGTGTAGACTGATTTCAAGAAGTCCTCCCTAGTGGAAGGGCAATTTTAACAAACATACAGGCCCATATAAGCTTCATGCACAGTGTAAAAAATCCACAAAATTAATAAACATTCATGTATGTTTAATAGGAATTAAGAGTACCGTAATTAAAGGTCAATTGTGTGGTTGTTCATAAACTAATAAGTCCGCTGCCGGTATCGCCGGAGGGGACTATAGGTTTACACATTGTCCATCCGTCAGTCTGTCAGTCAGTTTGTCTGTCAGTCACACTTTAGTTTTCCGTAGTATTTTTGGAAATACTTCAACCGAATGATTTCATTTTTGGTAACCTACTATAGAACGATGACTTACAGATCAAGTTTGAGTTTTATGCTGATTGCCTTATTTTTGTGTGAGTTTTGGCCCTTGCAAATATTGAAAATGTCAGTCACACTTTAGTTTTCCGGAATTTTTTTGGAAATGCTTCAACCGAATGGTTTCATTTTTGGTAACCTACTATAGAAGATGACCTACAGATCAAGTTTGAGTTTCATGCTGATTGCATTTTTCTTGTGTGAGTTATGGCCCTTGGAAATATGGAAAAGTGCTAAAATATCAGTTTTCCAGACTTTTTTTGGAAACGCTTCAACGGAATGATTTCATCTTCGGTAACCTACTATAGAACGATGACTTACAGATCGAGTTTCATTTGCACTCTGTCCATCCGTCAGTATGTCAGTCAGTCTGTCAGTCACACTTTAGTTTTCCGGACTTTTTTGGAAATGCTTCAACCGAATGATTTCATTCTTGGTAACCTTCTATTGAACGATGACATACAGATCAAGTTTGAGTTTCATGCTGATTGCATTATTCTTGTGCGAATTATGGCTCTTGGAAATATGGAAAAGCGCCAAAATATCAGTTTTCTGGACTTATTTTGGAAACGCTTCAACGGAATGATTTAATGTTTGGTAAGCTACTATAGAACGATGACTTACAGATCAGGGTTGAGTATCACGCTGATTGCTTTATTCCCGTGTGAGTTATGGCCCTTGGAAATATGGAAAGCGCCAAAATATCAGTTTTCCGGACTTTTTGGGGAAACACTGCAACGGAATGATTTCATTTTTGGTAACCTACTATAGAACGATGACTTACAGATCGAGTTTCATTTGCACTCTGTCCATCCGTCAGTCTGTCAGTCAGTCACACTTTAGTTTTCCGGACTTGTTTTGGAAATACTTCAACCGAATGATTTCATTCTTGGTAACCTACTATAGAACGATGACTTACAGATCAAGGTTGAGTTTCATGCTGATTGCATTATTCTTGTGCGAGTTATGGCCCTTCGAAATATGGAAAAGCGCCAAAATATCAGTTTTCCGGACTTCTTTGGGAAACGCTTCAACGGAATTTATGCTGATCACATCTAGGTTATAACATTTGTATAATTATTAATGCTCATTGGTCCGGTAGGGGACAATGTATTGCTTCAGCGATACGTGAGCTCTTGTATTACTTTTTATCAGGTGTTAAAAACTATGAATATTTGTAACACACCCACCCATTTAGATTAGTCCCTGCACATAGCAGTGACGTAGACACACAGTACAGTTGCCGTGGACTGGTCATAATCTTTGCATGGGCAGTGATGTCCACGCATGTTTTTTCCAGGTAATAGGGAAGCGTCATCAATACAATTTTAATTAATGAAGCACCGCTTTGTACCCTGTGCTTCATTAATTAAATTGTTGATGGCTAGTGTTGTAAACAGGGTTTGAAATCTAATATCATTGCATCCGCGTAAATATTGCCCACCAGTGGAAAGTGAACTGTCCACAGCGGCCATACTATAGGCATGGGGGCTGGAGGGGGAGCGGGCACATTGCATCCCCAATTTCATTCATGCACCCCCCCCCCTCGCCCTGTTAACCCCTATAATGAACATCCGACAAAACATTTTTATATCTAGATATTTATGCTTGTTAGCAACTTATATATTATGGACACAAATGGACACAGTGTCAAGGAAATAGTGTTTTTCTGTCTTGAATTTCAGTTTTTTTTTTGGGGGGGGGGGGTGGGGGGACGCTGATATGAAGGGCACACTCCCTCTTGTCCTCGACCCCATCTCACTGCTATGTGGCTCAGGCGATGCTGTGCATCATATTCTTTATACCCCGGCCCCACCTCTACTATATATTTCTCTTGCCCCTAACTTTGATATCCTGGCTAAGCACCTGTATCATGGTAAACTAACATCAAATTGTGTGCTTATGTCCAGTAACCGAGGTATACCTTACCAAGGTTAATGAAAACAGAAGTGAAAGGGGTGGGGTGTTATGTTTATTATTTATTTATTGATGTTTAAGGTCACATATTTCTGCACAACAGCTAATCATGACCACGACAGTTTTACGGGTGGAGGAAGCCAGAATACCCGGAGAGAACCACCGAACAATGGCAAGCAACTGTCAGCTCCCCAACATACTACACAAGCAGGGTTAGCCTTGTTCGAAGTCAGGTGCACCGAGAACATGCAGTATGCCTTAGTACACAGCATACCGTGCCCCTCCCCCCCCCCCCATGGACAATGGGGATGAAGTGTCTTGCCCAAGGACACAAAGCTGTTGCCGCAGGTGGGATTCGAACCGAAGACCTCTCGGTTTGCAGCCTGCATCTCTACCTACCGAACCACTGCACCCCGGTGGTGTATTCTTATTATGTAAATATATTCAAGCAGTACGTGCATGGTTTTAATGCCACATTTGAGAATTATGAGTGCTGAAGTAATAAAGTGGGCTGAAAAATCTTCCCTTTTGGATTTAGTAGGTAGCTTGGTAATGGTATTTAAAGCGACTTCACCTCAGGAAGCAACAGTGTGAATTGTTAATCACATAGTGACTTCTGAATTAGTTTTCTTTGTGGCTGTCGGCAATTATCGTCTTTGTGATGACAGAAAAATTGTTATGGACCAATATCATGGCATGGGAAACAGTATTTTTCTGAAGTGGTTATTTTTCAGTCGCGAACGAGAAAAAAATTGCCGTAAGACTAGAGACATGGTCAGCACTCATGGCTGACCAACGGGACCGACGATTGAAAGGATACTGACTAAATATTTCTACTGTTCTATAAAACGGCAGCAATTGTAAAACAAACTGGTCACATAAAGAAGGTGAAAACCTTGAAAACAAAAAAGTGTCAACAAATCACCATAAATTATTGTCGTTATCACAGGCGAAAGTGCTAAGAAGTATACTGCATATATACATTAAGTGCAGAGTGTATTAAATAACCCACAGTGTGGAGATTTCACCCAAACAATAATTCCAAATTTGTTGCAAAGCGTAAACACAAGTTAAGCTCTGGACAGCCAATGGACCTCTGGGTTAAACCTGGAGGTCCACTGACTCCACTAGCTGAAACATTGTTTGCATATGTACAGAATTTGAAAGTGATACTTGGGCGATAACTCCACTCCACAGGTGATTCTGTTGCAATCCTCTCACCATGTACTGCACATATACCAAACACAAGCTGTAGCTTTGGGTGTACAGTCGAGGGATACTTATAACAGTACGCCACAAAATCCTAATAACATAAAGCCAACAATGGCAATACAAAAAAATAAAAATAAATAAATAAATAAATAAATGAAAATTAAAAAAAACAAACTTTGGAGCTGTCGGAACTGAAAAGTTTGGCCGGCCCATGGCCCAGATAAAATTTGATGGGAGGTTTATTTTTATCAAATGTTACAGTGATCTGTTTTATGATACCCAGTTATCAACCTAAGTGCTTCATCCACGCACAGGCAAAGCCCATTAATAACCAAGCTACCCACTATATACTAATGGGTAGTTTTCGGTAAGTAACCACTCGGTCTACATGTATATATCTTCCATTTTCTCGAATAAATCAAGTAATATCACGTATATTGCTTCGAAGGAATCAATTACATGTCTGCAATTATATTTAAACCTTTTTAAACAACACTGACTTACTTTTTTTATTTTCACCACAATACGTCTCGGTATACCTCGGTGTTTAGTAGGACCCTTTTCTGGGGGTGGTTTGGTTTGGATCAAATTGCCATAGAATGATTTGGGTTAAATTAGCAGCCGGTTTGGGTCAAATTGCTGGAGGACAGTTTGAATGAAATTCCCACTGATGACAGTATATTATAGAATACATGAAGCGTGGATTTATTTTTATTTATTGGGGTTGAACAGCACTTTTGACAGTTAGGATCACATCGTGTAGGCATGTTTTATGGGTGGAGGAAGATGGAGTCTCAGGAGAGAACCACCAAGCAAATGCCAGGCTACCAACATACTAACTCTACAGGAGCAGGGTTAGCAATGGCTGAAGACATGTGCACCATCAACTTATTGTACACCTTAGCACACAATGCCACTGTGCCCGCGCATGGGCAATGGGGGTGCAGTATGATGCATCTTGCCCAAATTGTGGAAACATATATGGAGAGGCGTCCTGGGAAAAGAGTAAAAGACCCACAGAAGAGAAATGGCACAGGCAGATTGATAACTGTAATGCATTGTTACGGATGTTATATAAATGTACACATTATACTCGAATGTCAAAGGTTGTGCTTCTGAATACTAAACTGTAAAAATATAGTCAAATACATAAGTAAAACAGGAATAAAACATAATATAACTGCAAGTTCTGTTTCTATTTAATCCATATTCCATACCTCATTGACATACCACCAACACCCACTCTATTTGTTTGATTTCACATATCGGTCAATGCAGATACGGCAACATTTTTCAATTTTGTAAAAATAATGAAAATTTTAATGGAAATTGTTTTCTTCGGTAAATTCTTTGGGGAAAAAAATATACTGTATTACCAAAATAAAATTTAACTTTGGGGCGAAATCACCCAACTCCGTCTGTGGGGTGAAATGACCCGGGGCAAGTGAGAATTGGGGCGAAAAGACTCGAGGGGCGAAAGGGAATTGTGTCGAAACGACCCGGAAGCAACTTATCAGCAAGGTATCACCTATTTTCAAGCAAACTTTTCATTACTATTTATTACACCTTGAAATTAGGATAATTCAAAAACTGAGTTTCGTTTTGATTCTTAAACTTCACGAGCTATGTGTCCATGCATATCTTTATGAAATCGCGCCGATATAATCAAGAAGATCGCTGGTTGTATCTGTGTTTTTTGGTGAAGGTACATCATGTAATCGACGAATAGGACAAGTACAACGAAATCAGGAGGGTTCGATCTGAAATAACAAGATTATTTGCTGAGCGTATTCAAAAACCTCTGAAAGGACCGAATACGTGTGATGTGTAGACATGAAATATCACGGAACGCTGAGAAGCGAGTTGGGCTGCAACAGGAAACGAACGCATTTGGCATTTTGTTTGGTTGTTGATATCGGCCCGAAAATTCCTTGAGGGGGGATAAGCCGATTGCAATTGTATCGACAATAGTGAACCGGAAGTCACGTGATTTCTCCCCTGAAATTTACTGTCCAATCCAAAATATCGCTTGACGGTATTAGAGAATTCTGTTCTGGAACACATTTATCTGATTGGGTATGTGCAACCCCTTGAGGGCCTACGGCCCGCTGGAGTTCCTATAATGCCACAAGTGGGAAGGCGGCTTGCAGGTATATTCTTTGTTTTACTGCTGGGGCATGAATCATTTGAAAGCCTTTCCCATAAACAACTTTTATCACAAAGTTCACGGAAATCTGAGAAGTAATGTTCAAGTTATAATGCAAAATACATCAGAGTGCAGATGGACATATATACGAAGGGACATATGGATAGACTACAAATGCAAGAGATTGTACCAGAGGTGCTGACATACCAGTGTCAATAATAGGGCTGTGTCAGACGACAGACAAAATTGCGCACACCTTGGACCCTGCAGCAAATCTCAGGGGAAAAAAGTGCTTCGTGTAAAATGTTTGAAGTGTTCACAAACCCATTTTAGAAGGCAGAACACCAGAGTAACTTCACAGGGTCATGTGATATTAAGAACAGCAAGCTAAGTATGGCATATGCACCCCCCCCCCTCCCCCACATCTGAAAATGCTAAGATGGACATATTTTCAACACTAGGCATACAAACGAGGGGTTTATCATCTTTGTTTTACATCAGAGAGAAATCCAACCCAGTAAAAATTGTGAGATTAACGTACACCTGTTAACAATAATTTGTGTCAACCAGATCATCTACATGTGAGATGTGAATTCATTGTCTTTGTCTACCCAGTAGTAAATGTAAAGGCCAGAAACAATGATTGGACCATCAAAGAGAACAAAGACATAATGCCACATGTGGGGAGGTGATTTGCATGGATTTCTTGTTTTTACTGCAGTGACGTGACTCGTTTGAAAACCTTTCCCATAAACAATCTTCATTCCAAATTTTATTGAAATCTGATAACCCAAACCTGAAATATGAGGCAAACAGACAAAAAATTGGTATTTTACGAGACAAAAAGCAAATTTTCAAAGTTAGAAAGCGGGATAAGTCTGAAAAGTGAAAATTAATAAATATGATTGAGATCCGATAACCAAACCCGGTATACGAGGCGAACAGACAAAAATAGGCTATTTCTGTATATTCAAAGGGCCATAATGCACAGAAAAAATATTTTCAACAGCAAAACGGCTGTTACTCCTTAAAGATCTTACATGTATAATAGTGAACATGTGTATAAAATTTCAATGAAATCTATACAGTAATGTTTAAGTTATAATGCGGGTCGACATCTGAGTGAGGATGGACAGGTATATGCACAGATGTATGGACAGACACACCGACACACGAATAGACGCAATCCAGTATACCCCACTTTTTGAAAAAAAGTGGCGGTATAATTAGCTATCTGGGGGCAAGTATGTCAGTACCGTACCCGTTTCAGAGCTCCTTCAGGACATCGCTACAGTTTTACATCCCATTATTGACCAAATCTATAGATGTGTCTTCAGGCTGTCATGCTAATCTGCTGACAACAGTCAAACATTAACTAATTGATGGCCATAACTCCACTCAGTATGGCTGAAATGTACCAATTGTCGAACTCCTTCAAGACATTATTATGAAAGTCTCACATACAAATATATTGACCAAATCCTTTGATAAGTGTAAAGGCCACAGTGCTAATAAGCTGAAAACAGGAAAACATTAACTAATTAATGGCTATAACTCTGTTCAGTATGGCCAAACGGTACCAGTTTTCGAACCCATTCAAGACATTGTTAAGAAAGTCTCACATACTAAACGTTGACAAAATCCATTGATATTTGAAGTTATCATAATACCGAGATGAAAACAGGATAAAATCAACAAATTAAGGGTCATATCTCTGCTCAGTATAGCCGAAACATACCATTTGTTTAACTCATTCAAGGCATTAAGAAAGTCTCACATACCACTACTGAATCAAATCTACTGCTATTTGTTATTGTGCAAACAGCCTGAAAACAGGCAACGATTAACGAATTTAGGGTCATAACTCCGTATTGTGACATTTTCTGAATTTTTCTAGCATTACGGAATTGATTTCTATTAAAAAATGGAGAGTATCCAGAATATCACATGACAAAAAAAAACTATCTGTAAAGGACTCCCCTTTTCAAGGACAATGGGACAGCGTTGGCATTCACCACCATGCAGCCTTGAGGCTGCATTTTGAAATCCTGTGGTTGTTGTTCTTATGAAATATTATTTTATTATTATCAGTTATGGTACAAATATGGTACCGATAGCACACCTTCAGGAACCGCTGATGTCTGATGTCCACTGTGCGTCAGTGCGTGAGGTGCACACATACTTTTGGGGTTCTATACACCACATGCTTCCTTTTGCTATATAATTTGTGTAAATTATCTAAATTTATCTGGAATTTATAGAATTTCAGACTTAGGAATTTCATAGTATTGTTTTTGTCATAGTTATGGTTCTTTGTAAGTAATGGACAATTTAGTTTACAAACGGGGGTTCATGAAGATTCAGCCGCAGGAAGATTCAGCCCTCATACTTTTTCCGAGAATATTCGGTCTCAGTCGTGGTCGAATCTTATTACCTCAGAGGTCAAATCTTGACAGAAAATTGCTTTCTTTAAATGTTCTATGCATTTTTTCTCTATTTTTTTAGGGATTTATGATTACTAATCATGACAAAATTGTGCAATATCGCAATATCAAACAAACCTTAATGAAGCTGGAACAAAAAAAAAACTTCTCAAAACAAGCCGAGAGGCTTTTAGTTCGAATCCCACCTGAGGCAATTGTACTAAGGCGTACTGCTCATCGATGATGCACTTGTCATCAACCAGTGCTAACCCTGCTTTGTTTTGGAGTTACTATGTTGAGGAGCCTGACAGTTGCTTGCCATTGCTCGGAGGTTCGCTCCTGGGACTCTGGGTTCGTCGTTCTGTAAAACTATCCAACATGAGGTGACCCTGGCTGTAAAAGTGTTCTTAAACCCCAATAAATAAATAAATCAAATTTGTTGGATCCAAGCCTTTTGAATGATGGTCTTGATTGGGGTGGGGGTGTTTTTGGTTATACAGTGGAGCCCACTTAATTGGATATATTTTAATTGTGTATCCCTGTTAACTGAATATAATTTCCCAACACAAAACCATTTACCATGCCTCCAGTACAAATTTGACCTGTTAATTGAATATAGGTTATAGAGTAATCTCCTGTTAAATTCAATAAAAAATATTGTAACATGTCGAGAAATTACCCTGACTCTCCAGTTTCCCTTTGGTTATAGACCAATTCGGCCTCAGCACATCCAATACAGGCATTTAATCTATTATATCTTGTTTGACAGAGCTCATGGAGCTCTCTCAAACACAATATAATAGAATAAATGCTAAGTTTATCTCTAGAATTAAGGAAAGTGAATCAATCCCTGTTAATTGAATACTCCTGTTAATTGAATAATTTTCATTGGCAAAGTGGCTCTTCAATTAACAGGGTTCCACTGTACAGCAAAAACAAATATCACAAACTAATAATGAAACTATGTACTTGGAAAATTTTCAATGGGTTATTCTACAACATGTTTTAGCTGGTACTATACAGTTTTGAAGGTTGAAATGCCATTGTTATTGATTGAAGGTCTAAAAAAACACAAACAATATACTATGTCTGTGTTCCAATAATCTGTAACAATTAATGGCAGTTCTGGGGGTGTGGTAGCTCAGTTAGTAGAGGTGCAAGCTACAAGCGGAGAGGTTCCCACCTGTGGCAATCATGTTGTGTCCTTGGGCAATACTCTTCACACCCATTGCTCACATTGGGCAATGGTGGCGTTTTGTACCAAGGCATACTGCATGTCAATGGTGCAATTGTCTTCAACCAGTGTTAACCCTGCATGTGTGGAGTATGTATGTTGGAGAGCTGACAGTTGCTTGCCATAGCTCGCCATTGCTCGGTGGTTCTCTCCTGGTACTCCGGCTCCCCCCACCCATAAAACTGTCGTGGTCATGATTAGCCATTATGCAGAAACATGTGATCTAAGACAACAATAAATAAATATTGACAGTTCTTGTCTTCCTATTTGTTTTTAATAAATTTCACCTCAACAATTACATGGAGTTTGTCACCGACTGAATACACCCAAAGCGTACTCTGCAATTTGACCCAAACCGGCCGTTACATTTTGGCCCGAACCAACTGTTAATGCACCCAAACTGTCCTACAGTGGAAATATACGAAAACTTAACATTGTTTTATAAACTTGCACAATAGTAGTCACCAAAACATGTTGGATAACTTTTGGATCAACTTCCAACACTTTTTTTTTGCTTTTTAGAGTTTTTTCCCCCCATGAAGAGGTTATTTTCTTGATGGATGACTGAGTAAACATAAATTGAGTATAATTAAATAGATGTCAAATTATTAATCATTTTTTGCTGCTCAGTGTTTATTATTTTCATTATTACCCATTATTGAAATTAGGGACCTTGTCTATTAGGACATGACCCTTATTGTAATTGACTGATAATAAATTGTATGGTTGTTTATAAATTTATACTATTTTGATACCAGGTCTTAAAAAAATATTAATATTTGTGAACGCATTCACCCATTTACACTTAGTCCCTTATCATAGTTAACCAACAACTTCATACTGTGTGCTTACATCCAGTAGCTAGCATTGAGATAGCGTAATGTGCTTTTTCAGAAACTTGATCAAGTATGGATGTCAAACAATAATTTTATTACTGGTAATTAAATAATATTTTCAAACATCACCCCTGCGTTTTTTCAGTTATGAACTAACCAGGGTCTTTTTGGTTTCTAAAAAAAATGATTACTATTTTCCCTCTTGGTTTCAAAAAGTTATGATAAATAGTTAATATAAGGTCAATATGAAAGAAAAATGGTTAGCATTTGGACAGTTTTTTATAGCATTTTGCGATGCGAATCCAGTCATCAAATACCTGTTTTTATAAACATAAAATTCTGTGCTTCTTCATAAAAATTATTTTTTTACTACCTGTTAAAAATTCCTTCCAGGACATTATAAACAATATTTGAAAAAATAATAACATATGATATGCAATTATTTCAATTTTTTAATATCACTTCTTAGAACCTGATCATTTTTATTTCAGCATAGTTCAGTTTTCCCAAAATTGTTTTTTAATATTTATTTATTTAAAATAAACTGAAGTTGAAAATTAAAAAAATAAATTAAAAATTTTTGTTCTGTAACTTTTGTTACTTCTTTACTATTTTATCAATATGAATTGGGTTCAGTACTTAAGAGGCGCAGGTGCAAGCCGAAAGGTCCTCGATCGAATCCCACCTGCGGCAACCACTTTGTTTCCTTGGGCCAGACACTTCATTCCCATTTCCCACGTGGTGGCATTGTGCACCAAGGCATACTGCATGTCAATCGTGAACTTGTTTTCAACCAATGTTAACCCAGCTTGTGTGTTGTCTGTACGTTAGTTGTTTGCCATTGATCGGTGGTTCTCTCTGGCTTCCCCACCTGTACATCTGTCCAACATAAGGTGATCCTGGCTGCCGAAGTGACATTAAACCCTATAAATAAATCAATAAGAATCCTGCACTCCTATTCTGGAGGACGGTTTGGTGCAAATTGTCAAAGGATGGTTTGGGTAAGATTAGTATCCAGTTTGGGTCAAATTGTTGGAGGACAGTTTGGATGCAATTCTCACGAATTTAGTCACTTTGGCCCCAAGTCATTTTGTCGCCAGTCATTTCAGCCTCAAGTCAATTCAGCCCCAATGTACCAAGCCATTTCGGCCTCTATAAATATTTTTAAATATCTTTTGAATTTTAACATTTTTCTATTTAATTGTTTTTCAACATTTATACCTCAAATAGATATTCAGGTATACATGTGATATATGGTATTCCTTCATGCCTAGTAGATTTTCTTTCATGATGAATAAATGAATGAAAAGTTTCAGAACGCCGAAGGTGCAAATGGACGACGTGGGATTTGAAATCCCTTGCGACCTGAATAATTTTATTTATGGTAGTATCGAAATCGCAGTTTGGTGGTTATTTTTGAAAAAAACAGAAAAGAAAAAGAAACCCTGTGAACCTCGAACTGGAAGGTGACTAGGAATTGTGCATAACAACATGAATGAATGAGATGACTGCATATACTTTGACAAATTTCAAAGTAAGCAAATTTATTTTACTTATATAGAGAGCATCTAAACTGTATGTAAAATTGAACACATGGATAATTTTTAATTTCATGTAAAACTTTTCTGTACACTGTGTAAATACAAATTACTGAACATTACTTTATTAAGATAATTACCCATTATTTCTAAACATGAACTGTGCGCTGATCTTTATAGATCTCTACACTAAAAATGGTGCCGAAATGACCAAGGGACCAAAGTGACTAGGGCCGAAATGACTTTGAGTCGAAGTAAGCAGGGGCCGAAATGATTTGGGTCGAAGTGACTGGTTACCATTCTCACAGATGAGAGACGTTAATTATTACAGAACACATCGAAAAGGAATTTAGTGCAGAGATAATTTGCTCGACGATATATATTAATATTTTTTTCAATAAATATCGAGCAATATATTAATATTTTTTTAAGAATTATTTTTTAGGAGTTAAAACGAATATTGTAGCGTATCTAAAATATCCCAACATATGTGTACTGCTTTTCTTTTGGGTGGATCTTGCTGGACCGAGTTTTCCTCAAGCCGAATCTTCCCCCAGTTCCCGAATAAAGATGTCATGCCATTTTCAGCAGCGGTAAATATCCAAAAAAGGTTATTATTTTCCGTTTCTAAGTGTTCGAAACTACAAAGCACTGTTCAGAAATACAGATGGAACCAAAAATAGCACATTGTTACTTTGCTTTGATTTCTGACGGTACCGAAAGCAACCTGTCAGTATCACTTTTTTAGAATTACACCCATTTCGTCCGCTAACCAAATGGTCCGCTACAATTTTACCCAAGTCGTCCGCTGCAATTTTACCCAACTCGCACGAAACTCGTCCGCTGGGGGAAAGTATTGAAGTATTGTACTTTGAATCACTTTTTATTTATTTATTTATTTATATAATAATTTTATTGTATACTTTATTGTATATTATCTACTATAATAAATCTTAATGTACCTCCTTGCATTAAAATTTCATATACTTCTACGAAATTCTGAAAACAGACATGTGAGAACAAAATAAACTAGTCAGTCATCTAGTTAATTTCGACACTGTTTAACGCGGCTCTGCTTACTCTTTATTCAATTGATTACCTATTTATTTATTTATTTATATATTAAGGTTTAACGACACTTTAACAGCTAAGGTCATATCGTGTCGGTGGCAGTTTTACGGGTGGGAAATTGATTACCTATAATAATTATATTACAGCATTATTACAGCAAACGTTCTTAAAGTATATGTATGTTGTGTTATATTAAGTTCCGCAACATAATCTAATAATTGTGCAATTAGTCATTGAAGAGCACCACCGGCACTTTGCATTAAATAATCTCAAAATTATTAGCAAATATATTAAAAAAATTAATTATATTAAGAAACGCATCAAAATTATGTTATATTAAGTTCCGCAACATAATCTTATAATTATGCAATTATTTATCGAAGCGCACCACCGGCGCTTTACAATGAATAATCGTAAAATTACTAGCAAATGTATTATAAGAATTTATTATATTAAGAAAAGCATCAAAATGTATGTTATATTAAGTTCTGCAACATAATCTTATAATTTTGCAATTATTCATGGAAGAGCGTCACCGGCGCTTTACAATGAATAATCGCAAAAGTATTAGCAAATGTATTACAGGAATTAATTATATTAAGAACGCATCAAAACTTGTTATAATTATATTAAGAAATGCATAAAAACTTGTTATATTAAGTTCCGTAACACAATCTTATAATTTTGCAATTATTCATTGAAAAATATTTGCGATGCTATGCTGTTATTGTCTGTGAACCTTGTGTACTGAATAAATATCATTATTTCTTTTGATACTGAATAAATATCATTAATTTTATTTTCCAAGCTTTTGTGATATTCAAACCCTTGGGGGTCGAATTTGGTAAAATTGCAAGTGGGTGATTTGGGCAAAATTGCTAACGGACGATTCGGTGCGCTGGCGGACGAAAAGGGTAAAACTGCAAGCGGACGATTCGGCTTGCGGACGAAACGTCCGTATACCCATTCTTCAAGCAAACTTTTCCTTACTTTTTCAACACCTTAACATTCGGATAATTCAAAAACTGCGTTTCTATTCGTTTTGATACTTCATGAGATACGTGTCACTGCAAAAATGTATACAATCGCACCCATATAACAACAAATATCAGTAATATTATCAGTTATATGTACGTTTTTTAGATTGAGGTTATCACTGACAGACATGTTGCAACGAAATTTTGATAGTTCGATCTGAAATAACCAGATCATCAGCTGAGCATATTGGCAAACCTCAAGGAAAGAATTCTAGTAATAATAATAATAACACTTTGGCGGTTCTCGGTTGAGATGGCTTTGGTTACCTCTGAAGTGTAGATATGTATATATCACGCAAAGCTTAGAGGCAAATTAGGTTGCAACAGAAAACGAACGAATTTGACATTGCTGGTCACAGCCAAAGCATTCCCAGAGGGGGGGGGGGGGGGGGGGGGGGGGGGTAGGCCAAGTGCAATTGAATAGGCAATTCGACCCCGTAAGTTACGCGATTTTTTCACTGAAATTTACTGTTCAATACAAACAATCACATTGTCGGCTATAGAGAATTCTGTTCTGGAACACATTTATCTGACTGGGAATGCGGTACCCTTTGCGGGCCTTCGGCCCGCTCGGGTTTCTTACAAAAATAATATGCATATTCATTATCATTACCTCACACAGATCAATAACATCTAAACAAAAGTATTTACACTGTATTTTTAAGGGTTTTTTTTTAAATTTATTTATTAATTATTTGTGATTTGTGACACCTTATTTTTAGAAACCAATTCAAGTACCGGACTGTTTTCGCTTGGGCTCTGTCAGTTGATGTCTTCGATTCAAGGGCCTCCCTCTCATCATAGTATTCTGAGTGAGGTATTAAGTTTGATATATTGTTGTGATCCAAGTGTACGTTTTATAACAAATACGACCTACACATTTCTTGCAATCATGTCGATTCACCTAACCCATTGACTTCGCCTGCTTGGAGTGTCGGCCCTTTCCTCTAGCGCCGGTGTGAGGGGCCTTCCTTGTTTGGTCATACCTAAAATCAGAGACATGGATAGAGGTTTGCGATTGGGGAGTGCAGGCTATCAAATTTCCCCCTCCCGGCCCCTTCCCGTCCCTCCTCGTCGTTGGAAATTCACTCCCGAGAAAGATTTTGAAAATGATTCCATGAAAGGTGGCATAAAATTGACTCTAGTTACTAAATGCCAACATATTTGATAGAATTATCAGGTTATTATTATTTGGTATTCTTCTTAGAATTGAATATGTGCTGAATAAATGCTCATGCTCGGAACTTTGAACAATTCATACTGTCTTAACGTTAAACCAGATCTTATGCAGGAATGATCACTTTTTGATGTTTCATCATTTCGTAACTGTGAATGATGAGTTTAACTCAGGATACCGATTTTACATGATAGGATTTTCTTGAAGTGCATTTCGAGGATTTTTTTTTATTACGATAAGTAAACGTACTATAGAAATCTAGTACCGATTGAGACCATGCATACTTAGGTATGAAGCTCGATATGGCGTACAATGCAGTTCTAAATAGTAACAGTCAGAACCTTTGCCGATTTGAAACCGAGTTGGACTTTTGGGAAGTGAAGGAGACATCAGCATCGCCAATGAAGCTCTAAAATCCAATAGATGGAATTTCCAACTACTCATGACTTGCCCTCCGATTTTCCAACTATAGAAATTTTTGGCCAGCATTGGGGAGGGGGTGACACCCCCTCCACTCTGTCGCCACGTCCCTGCCTAAAAGTGCGATAATGTTCAATTATATCAGAACGTTACTGTGAATGGTATACAGTTAAAACTAGAAGTCCTGTCCTGAAATGCACACAAATAGCACGTCGATTTGCGCGTTACTCTACGCGTTATGACGATGGTAAGGCTATCCAATTCTGCACCTACGACCTGTGCACAAGCAAAGTCTCAGCCAATAGACCTCTGGGTAACCCGGAGGTCCATTGGCAGGAACTTTGCTTGTGTTTGCTATGGGTAACAAGGAGAACCTGCCGTGCTTTGGGTGGCATTCGATATGGCAATTGCGCGCAATTCCTACGCGCAATTAAGCCTAGATAAGCGCACAGTTCATGACAGGGCTTCTAGTTTTAACGGTATCCCGGCGTTTTCAATCTACTCAGCTCGCAACTTTACAATGATGCAATTTGTCTAATGTATTCACCAGAATGTAACTCTCCTGACAAGTTTGATACATTTTCATCCTTGATTTTTCAACGACAAATATAATAATAATGAGTACAAAGCTGGGGACAAAATTATATGAGTATTTGTTTCCTGTAGAGTAGTCTCTTCCTCTCTCAGATACAGTATGAAAACACACATACCATTTCAATTCTTCAACCAGCAGTCCATTTCCGTGGGTTATTTGTTTAACCCCTTTATTGATACAGCGAACAGACTGCTATTGATTTGATGTGCGGGCCCTTTTTTCACAAATGTACACATATAATTGAGTCAAATATTTCGTTGTACAGTACGTGGAGAGTGGATTGTAAATAAATCACCCGCGGAGTGGAGTTATCACCCGAGCTATAACTTTAAAATTTTGTATATATCAACAAAAACACAAGCAATGTTTCAGCCAATGGACCTCCGGGTTTAACCCGGAGGTCCATTGGCTGAAACTTTGCTTGTGCTGGTTATGCTTTGCAACAAATTTGCAATTATTGGTTGGGTGGAATCTCCACTCTGTGGGTGTTTTAGTGATAATACACTATCCACGTACTGAATATGTACGTGGGTATATGCAGAAGCACGTGGAAATGTCTGCACGGGTGTATATACAATTCTTTTCTAGGGGTGGATGGGGATGGGGTGATGCTTAATGTATAACGACCAATCAATGATCAAAATGTGTCTCATAAGCCTTCAGAGGCTGGGTTCCATACAAATATTCTGTTAACATCCTATGTGTAATATATTCCATGTGTATCGAAACGTGACACTTAAATAAAATATTCTACTACTATATGCTTTCGTGCTCCAGTTAAATATATCCCAATCAATGAATATTAATTTCACCTTGAAAACATCAAGATATTAACAACGTTAGTGGAATTTCGCGGCGTAATCACATAACTGCAGCAGCGGTGAGTCTTCATTCATAAATGTTTAGTTAACAAACATGTCTAATGGTATTGTAATGTCCTTAAAAAGATTCTGAGAAATCAATTCTCGATTGAGAAACATTTGTTGTGCTGATTCAAAGAAAATTAATGATTACAGTACTTTTCATTCTAAAAATGCAATTTTTCAGTCGGTCGGAAAAGCGAACCACAGATTCTATTTTCCGACCAACTGAAATATTTTCGGCGATTGAATCTGCAACATAGGCGATGAGGTATTTAAGGATCGATTGGTTCCAGGCTACAACGGCGTCTAATGCATTATAATTTGACTTGTGGCTTAAAAGTTTGATGCTGTTGCATTATAATTCCAAAACAAAAGGCTAATTTTAATATACAGTCCAAGACAAGTTAAGCCCCCCCCCCCCCCCTTCCCCGCCACCTCCCTATAATACCAGTGGGTATACAGTAAATGGGTAAATTCTCCCGAGAAAACCTGCTATTTGCAGTAGGGAGAATATTCCTTATTAGTGAAAAAAGGGTTTCTTGAGCTTTCTTTTTTATTGAATGAATATTAGGCACCGTGGACGTCATCACAACGTTAAAACACGTCACGTTGTTCAGTACCTAGTGGAACAGCCCCGAGAATATCTAACACATCTTAACCCTTTACCTAACATGACAAGCAGACGACACTTGCAAACAAAATTCTTGAATAACTATTTCTTTAAATTTTTTTGTCTCGACGAGCTCGTTCCAACGAGGATTATAACCTATGTTTTTGAAACAAAAAATTAAAAAATAATGAAAATTAATTGGAGATTTTCGAGAATAGCGCTGGCCTGTTTCGTCCGTTACGTTGGGCAAAGGGTTAATCGGCGTGGAATGCGATCCATGACCTTCCGACTTTCTCTCACTGCGATGTTGTCTCATTTCTCTATAAGCACACGGCAGAGAAGTGGTCAATAGCCAGCAAATATTCACCTGTTTTAAGGATGTATGCCCGATCCGATAGAGGAATGCAGAACGTCACAATATGAGCTATTCGTACACCCACCCACAGGTATTATGGTATTATGGGGGGGGGGGGGGGGGCTTAACTTGTTTTGGACAGTATATAGTATATATGAATGAATGCCTTGGGAAATACGCCAGAAAATGACCTCGTCGTCTCGTCCAGGTTGTCTGCTGTTAAATATTTTCATCTATTGTCCAGATGTATAGCATGGGGCTCTGGCATTGACCGTTGTGAATGTTGGTCTACGGTCTTGTCAGAGTACACAGTGTTTGTCGCTTGCCATTGCATTTCCGAGAAATTTTGTTTTTTCCCTCACTTTTTTCTCGGTTTTAAAAGATTTTGTGATACAAGTGAGTTGTTTAAAAACAAAACTATTCTGACCTTAATCACCTTAGTCTTCAACCAATGCTAACCCTGCTTGTGTGGAGTTAGTAGATTGAGGAGTCTGACAGTTGTTCGCCGTTGCTCAGTGGTTCTCTCCTGGTACTCCGGCTTCCTCCATCCGTAAAACTGACTGACACGATGTGGCCCTGGCTATCGAAAGTGTCGTTAAATCCCAGTGAATACATAAATAATAAATATTGTGCCTTTGAAGAGCAGCCATTTCGCATTAGTGTTGGCTTAATCTGTCTAGTTTCCTTGGATGTGAAAATGTTATATTGATGTTGAGAGGGGATGGTCATTAGCATATGTAGAGAACCCAGGAATAGACGTCCAATGTCGTAATCGCTAAGCCACCGCGCTCCCTGTTACGTCGTTGGATTTCAAACCAAACGTTTCACGATCCCCGCCAGCGTAACTGCTGTTAAAACTAGAAGTCCTGTCATGAAATGCGCACAAACTGTACGTCGATCTGCGCGTTAATCTACGCGTTATGACCACAGCAAGGCTATCAAGTTCTGTACATATGGCCTGTGCACAAGCAATGTGTCAGCCAATGGACCCCGGGCAACCCGGAGGTCCTTTGGCAGAAACATTGCCTGTGTTTGCCAGTGGAACCTGCCGTGCTTTGGATGCCATTCGATATGGCAATTGCGCGCAATTCCTACACGCAATTAAGCCTAGATAAATGCACAGTTCGTGAAAGGACTTCTAGTTTTAACTGTACTTTGTGTCCTTGTGCAAAGGCTCTTACTCTCGGTTGCCCACTTGGGGCACCGTTACGCTGTGTACTAAGGCGTACTGCAAGTCAATGGTGCAATTGTGCTCAACCAATGATAATCCTGCTTGTACATAGTTAGTACGTTGGGGAGTATGTCAGTTGCTCGCCGCTGTTCGGTGATTCTCTTCGGGTAATCCCGCCTCCACCACCCGTAAAATTGTCCGACACAATGCGACCTTGACGTTATAAACTCTAGTTAAACCCCAATAGTAAAAAATAAGCAACCGATTTCCCACAGTATTGTGAAATGTCCATTACTGTCAAGGATTATAGTGTCACATACCGATATAAACCAAATGACATAGAGTTGGTTGAACTTTGTTTCAGAAAGTGTTCAATCAGGCTATTTGGAAATTGGAAGGATTTGTGCGCGTGAGTTTCGTTTGTGGATTATTATGACCGGCTATCGTTTACGTGTCAATTGGGCAAAACGATGAACTCAGACGACCATCTATTGCATATAAACAAATTGAACATGGAATAAAAAGCATGATAAGGATTTCATTGTTTATTAAATTTTATTTTGAAAGTCTTTTTATCTGATGTGATAACTATTAAGTACTTTTCATGTTGAAACAATATGAGCGTGCAAGGGTTCTTGTCCATTCACACTGTGCAACGTGATTTTTAAGACAGCATTGGGGCGTGATTTAGGGCGGGCTTTAATTCGTTTTTTAGGTTCATTGTGTTATGAAAGAAAAGAAGAAATTCATTAGTCAATCATTTTGCCACAAAATGCATGAACAGAATTTTTTTTAATTATATCCATTTAAAACGACATTTGAAGTTACTCGCGGGACAGACTTCATGTATATCGCAAATACGATCATACATTTTAACCCTTCACAGAACGTAAAGTGTAGACGACAGTGGGAAAAAGTTAATTTCAAATAACATAACGTTTTCCTTGTGTGCCTCAAAAATATAGCTTATGACTAGTCATTAGAACGAGCCTAACAAGCTCGTTCCAGTGAGGGATCTAAGCTAATTGTTTTAGCAAAAAGGTAAACCAAAAAATGTATATGCTGTATTTATAATTAGCGCTGGCAGATTTAGGTCATTTCTTTGGGTAAAGGACAGACCAGCGGTATGAAAATCACAAATACATTGAAAATAAAAAAATATCCACTGACCAACCCTTTTCTTCCAATGCATGTAACTACAACCAAACCATTTATTGTTTTCGCCTTACCTTTAGTAGTATTCGAGAATGACAAGATAGTACCGTAAAGATTGAGCAGCAACGGTGCATGTTCATTACAATGAACACTATCTGGGAGAAAATGGACTAACGGAAACGATGCAATACATAACATCAGCAATTTTATTCATGATAAACCAAACACATTTAGTGAACCGCGTTACCATTGATACTTTTATTATGGATAATAGAGACATACAAAATGTGCTTATACTGAAGCTGATGATCAGAGTGGGAGATGTTCATCCCTCCCACTTCACTTTACCTGTAACAAAAAAAATGTTAGCAATTGGAAAACTGTTTGTCGCTCGAATGCCAACAATTTCTAATTTGATAAAAAAGTTGACCATTTGACAAAACCACAATTTTCGTTATGCAACGATATCTTTGTTTATATCTTACCTCCTACAAGTATCTGGTAATTTCATTGGTTCAAAAACGTCACAAGCAGACTGCATATAAAACCATATACTGCCTGTCAACATCAATATACGCTGACAGCTATGGGTAATCTCCCCTTTGTTCATTGATTATTCAAAATAGCGGAAGCCGATAAACGCTTCAAGTTGAAAGATTGAGAGTTGGAAGCCCATATTTGGTCTGAATTGCAGGTTAGGCAACTTAGAAGGCTTCATATTCTGTGGATGTGTTTCATGTTACCTTCGAAATGAAACTGTTTGGTATGTATGAATTTGCCTTGTTACAATTTGTGGGAGAGTGCCTGTAGGCACTCTCCCATAAATTGTGACAAGGCAAAGACACGTGAACACATTATGAGAATTCGCTCATTTAATTTTGATCGCCGTTGTTATTAGTTCTGTGCATCGATGCAGCAGTCGGTAAGATATATTCGTTACACAGCTTGTTGGTGGCCTAATATGGTATATATGGTGTCAGTTAATTCCATATTGGACTCGAGCGAATCTCTTGTCCAATATGAAATTAACTGCCACCATATGTACCATATTAGGCCACCAACAAACTGTGCAACTAATAATATTTGACAACCGAGTCGTCCTGTGCACCCAAATATTTTGTGTACTACTATTATTATTTTAAAGAATTACTTTCGTTCAACGAAAGTAATTCTTAAAAATAATAATAAACGAACGTTTCGTACCTTTTTCCTGTATTACTGTTGCCTAGAAATATATTGAGTTAGGTGTCAAGGTCATACAGACTGTCACCGATCCGGGAATTCTGACGGAAATTCGTATACTCGCCCCTCCATGTCGGGAATTTTGAGATCGTAGCTTCGGGTCTGTTCATTCAACGTGATCCGAAAATGGACAATTCATGTCTGGAATTGTTCAACTTACGTTGTGCATGACGTAACTTCTTTCTATGAAAATACCTTCTTCTGTATTCCGTTTCCCCATAACCTCTGAAAAAAATATTGAATGCGCAAAATTTAGGAGTAAGGAAAATAATGTTTTGGCTTCTCGGCCAATCCTAATTTTTATGTCCAATCGTAATCGCTTTGTGAACTCTTAGCATAAAAGTATTATGTATCTAATACGATATCTGAAGATAGCTATGGGCCTGGTGTCATATACATGTACACCTCGAATATAGGCCACACATTTTAACATTTCGTGTAATCCAAAGAGCAGACAACCCTTGATAAATTATTTTATGAATAAGTTTAAACTTTCATTTTCCCCCCAAAATATAGCTAACGAGCAAACGCATTCCTTCCAATGGGAGTCAAAATATAAGTTTCAGAGAAAAAAAACATTACAAGATTTGAACGCCGATTTTTATACATACCACTGGTCGGTTTTTAGTTACATTGGGTAAAGTGTTGAGCGTCTGTATCATAAAATGAAATAAATTTTGAAAATGTCCGACATATCGACCGTATTGTTCTATTGGTTATAGCCTGAATCAAACCATTTATATTTTTGCCCAAACTACACATCAAGTTTTGTTGATCGATGTGAATGTATAAGGGAGATTCCATCGTTATTGAACAAATTCACTGTTCACAACAAAATGTTTGCTGATGTAGTATTCCACAATACGTCGTTGTTTTCAACAAATTCCGTTTCTCCCTGGAGCATGCCTTTGCTCTCATTTCAAATCATTGTACACTATATAATTTGTAAACCATAAAACTGATAACTATACAAACCAACATTTAGTTTAAACAATGTTTATATTATAAATTTCAAATACAATACGTACATATAAGTGATGGATCCCGAATTCTGGTTTCAATGAGGCCGTCACATTTTAACCCTATACCTAAAAAAGCAGACGACACTTGCAAGTAAAATTTTTGAGGCACTATTTCTTTTGATTTTTTGCCTCAAAAACAGAGCTTATGACCCCTCTTTGGAACGAGCTCACCGAGCTCGTTCCAATGAGAGGTCATAAGGTATGTTTTTGAGACAAAAAATGAAAAAGTA
Organism: Pictodentalium vernedei; assembly: GCA_031216915.1. NCBI lineage: Eukaryota > Metazoa > Mollusca > Scaphopoda > Dentaliida > Dentaliidae > Pictodentalium > Pictodentalium vernedei. The sequence goes on from CM062291.1 coordinate 456,413,203, forward strand.
ATACAAATTGAGCGGTGAATTTTGTTAATAGTGCTGGCCGGTTTTGAGCGTTGCGTTGGGTAAAGGGTTAAACATGGTTTATGTAGCATCCGAGGCGCGTAACGGCGAACTGGAGCGGACACGAGATGGGGTTCCCTCTCTCGCAGGCATGGTCCGAACCCTCTCCACGGAAAAACAACTGAAAACTTGATGGTATGTGTGGCCATCCCGTGGCCTCTTCGCATGCAACCACAACGCATTGCCACCCAAAATATTCCCGACAGATTATATAGACTCACTGAGATTTGGAAAAATGGAATCCAGTTTATAACGGCTCATTAGATACACACATTCGAGCTTTAGCTGTAATGTGAAAGCATGGGGTAGGTATTAACCGCGATAATATATGGACACCAACTACCTCTGGTAGTGCAAAACTAGATCACACCCAGGTACGTTAGAGATGAGTGACTCATGACGTCATCGAACACTCATAGTATTACTTAATCAATGACCATTATATCAGGAAATGTTCACGATAAGCCGAATTAGATAAACGGCCATCTTGGCGTGCGAGGGGCGCGGTGGCGTTGCGATAACCGGTTCTCATCAGATCACCGAAGTTGAGCAACGTCGAGCCCGGTAAATCATTGGATGGGTGACCGTCTGAGCGATCAATTCAGACTCCTGCGTTGTGTCCTTGGGCACGGCACTTAACCCGATTGTCCACATGGGGCACGATGACGCCGTGTACTAAGGCGCACTGCACTTCGATGGTACCCTAGTCTTCAACCAATCTAACCCCGCCTGTGCTGCAGTGCAGAGTTACGATGTTGGGGAGCTGGCAGCTGCTCGTCGTTGCTCGGTGGTTCTCTCCGGGTAGTCCGGCTTCCTCCGCCTGTAAAATTGTCACGGTCATGATTATTCATTGTGCATAAGTATATGACCTTAAACACCAATAAATAAATAAATAAATAAATAAATAAATAAATAAATAAATAAATAAATAAATAAATATATCTTGGCGTGCGAATGAGTCAACAGTCCCGTATTACTAATATTGCCTTATCGATCCAGGGATAGGGTGTGAATTCCAGGGAACAGTTTTTAAATAACTGTATAGGTCAGACAATAGACTTTATTGTCATTCCCCATCACGTGAGGTTAGGCACAAAAGAAGCATTTGTTTCCAAAACAATAAGCTCAAGCAAACGAAATAGCGATTAACGTCAATCACTTCCTATGTCAATCATTTCCTTTCGGGTAACTCAGATATGCAAACTCCTAAAGCATAAGTATTGACAATACCTTGTTTATATAAATGCATTTTTTAATGGTGAACATTCGGAATGGTAACTCAGTTTCGCATTACAGAGCAACGAAGATACCCAACTCGATTTAGACTGCACGCAATCCCATTTCAATGTGTTCTCAATCCAGAGTTTTGTTTTCACCTTGGATTACCCACCTTATCTACTAAAAGAATAGAATTGTTTTGTTGGCCAATTTTCGCTTTTCTGGCAGCATATGCAGCTTTTCTGCTGCACTGAACCTTACTATTCGTTTTGAAGCAACGTTTTCGACACATTTCGGGCTGCATAAATTTCAAGTTTTCTAGAAATTAAGGAAAATATGGGAATTTTTCAAAAAAATATTCTTAGCTAAGTTGTGGTGCAATATGGACATATCCTGTCAGGTGCTTCAGCGACCAGCCGAGAATCCAGACATATTTTGCTTCAAGCCTGTATTCAATATGCAGGTATCCTGTATCAATCAAGAAAGTCAAACAAAAGGAAAAGACAAAATTCCACACTTTTCACGTAAATTATTATAACAATAACATGACTTTGGAGGGCATTGTAGTTTATCATCGGCCCAACAGGTGTGAATAACAGCCCTTCAGCTTATAAAAGGCCCGAGACGATGTTGGGCCGTTAATAAACCACAAGGCTCGACAAAGTCATGTTATTACTATTATTACCACTGCAGGGAGTCTGAGAAACTTTTGACCCTGTATCGTACATGACATTTTTAGTTTTCAATTTCGACAGATCGTCCCCTGAGTTCCAATGTGTTCTATGTGCCTACTGGCACATAGAACACATTGGAACTCCGGGGACGAGATGACAATATCGTGTGTTGTCAAACAAACTGGTGTCACGTGATTATCACATGATCGGCACTGGTACGCTTTCAATTGCAACGAAGTTAGAAAACTTAAAACAGACCCGATGCTTTCCGCTTTTAAGTTAGGAACAAAGGATTAAAATGTATACAGACTTATTTACATGTATACAGATGCTTGTGTTTTATGGGGCTAACTTTAGTGAACATTTTACGTATTTAATAATTCAAATAAAATCATGTTGTTTACAAGTTGACGCCAATTCCATTTCCGAGCGAACGACAGTAAGGAACAAAAATCACGTGATGTGTCGGGCTGTTAATGAGAGTTTGCACTCTTTACCGGTCCGACACGTCAAGTGATCTTTTTTAGCTGAGTGTTTCGTACTTGTAATGCCTTGTTAAACTTTGTTGATGTACTAGAGAACGCCTGATAAAGTGGTAATAATAGAAATTATCACTTCATTCTAACGACTTCTCGGAGTTTTAAAACTGCGCTGTAGTTACTAGTTCGCATTTCAGAACTGAAATGGTAAACTGCACTCTACAGTAAACACATTTAGGTCACTGTTAGCTGGAGTTCGCTTCAACTGTAGACAGACCAAACACGATGGCGATCAGGGTAATTCAAATCCTAGTTAGGCCTAAATACTGTCGAAAAAACAACAGAGAAAATACAAACAACCTTTTCTTTTATTCCCGTTCATTATCTGACAGTTAACATAACTTTACTCATATTCTGGGTAATTTAAATCACAGTTAGTCAATAGCGTTTTAATTCGATGTGTGTGTCTGATCGTCCTGAACACCGAAATTCACTCCTTTAATAGACCTAAAAATGGAAACACCCCATTTAAAGCCCAAGATCTCAATGAAATATATTTAAATAGTTTAGGGTCATTTCAGCGCAGGGACAAATCTGGATGAAATGAAAACAATAAAAAACTTCAACGAACTTTGTGTAAAATGTCCAGTCCCATTTACTTGAATTTTACCGCTGGGAGTCATTGAGTTTCTATAAGACAGACCGTTACAGGTAAGGACTATTATCCGCCCACACAGTGATCAAGTGCCATATCAACCTGTGCGTTCTGTATTTCCAGGCCTGGCCGTTTGAGGCTAGCTATCGCCCCAGCCCGCCTACTCATGACCACCCACCCCCGCCCGCCTGATAATGAAAAAAGACAGGCGAGCTTTGCCCACCTGACGTTAAAAAGAAGCGATTTTCTCCCGCCTGATGTGAAAAGACGCGAGCGTTCAAATCTGTTGAGTCCACATAGCCACGTCGCAATATCCATGACCGCTGATAAACACGACGAAATGCCATATTTTTTTATATCCATGTATAAATCACCCTGCGTATAAGTCGCACCCCAACTTCAGTCTAGAAAAACTACCTTTTCATTGTAACCTGTATATAAATCGCACACTCCGGTTTTGCGTCGATAAATTCAGTTATGACAGGTAAAGATAAAAAAGTTCATCAATCTAATTTAATGCCTTCAGTTATATGTAATTTATCCCTACTACGTTTATCAACCCTCAGTCAATATTTAATATTCCTCAGTCTTTTTTAACAAAGAATATTTTGAAATTTTGAGTAATACGAATATCCTGGTAAACAAATCCAATACATAAAATTAACAAACCAGGACGATAACGCATATGAAATTACTTATACGAGTCTTGCGCATATAATAACATTCGATCCATTGTCATTTAACGGCGGACCATATCGTAAAAATATGGCCCTGGCAAATCTGAATAGATTGAGATTGATAAACCCTGATGGAATCGTCGCCTAAGTGCTAGAATGTTATATATCCCCTATGGGACAAAGAACATTCTAGCACTCAGCCGACGAAATATCTATTATGTTAAAAGAATAAACCGCTTTTCTTCTAGCTTCTTGCCTTTTGTAAGGGCATATTCACCAGAAAGTGTATTCCGAGTGTGAGTATGTCTACTTTAGATGGAAATTACCAATTATCACACGCTAGAGGTCTTTAATTTTTGTGAAATTAACGAAAAGTAACTCAGGGGATTCTGGTGAATACTGGGGGAATTCCTATGTATTATTTCTAAAGATGAGCGCAAGGTCCCACTGTTATTTGGGACATGCGTACCGATGTTCATCTGCGACTCGGTGTCCTCAAAACGTTCATCCTCAAAATGATTCATGTGTACTGAATAAAGCCAAAAGGAGAAAAAAACGAACAAAGACCTTCGGGTAACTTACAATCAATAAACAAGGCGGCCTCATGAACACATTGACAAAGTTAACCTCTGATTATATTTGTGTTCTTTTTAAAATAATACGCATGTAATCCCGGATAAACAAAACATACGTAAGCGGTGGACTGAATGGGAACTGGCCATCGCTATTTTTCTGGATTTCACTCTTACTTGGAATTTACGCGATCCATCGTAATACTACAGGACGCGGAACATCGAAATATCTATTTATATCTTCATCATTACTGCCTTCTTCTTAATTCCGCGCATGCGCGGGGTTTATTCTAATATTATTAATAATATTACAATCGATACATACCACAAAAGTTAATTTTAACACAAATGATCAAGCGCGTAGTATATTAATAACTTTATAACTTTAACGTCGCGTCTAGTTCATGTCCGCCATTTTCTGGCCATGATTGTACCTGCTAAATATTCCAGGTGTGATTTGTTTTGGAAATAAAGTTGACGTAACCCCCACCCCCTTACGTGATCCAATATGGGTGATACTGACCAAACTTGGCTGATATGTCGCCGATCTCGGCCTGTATGAACCGAGCTGGTGTTGTCCTCCTTGTTGCGTTACTACGTGCGACTATTTTGTTGATAGTGAAATCGTTCACAGTTATTCGCCGAAATCGAAATTGGCTTTGCTGGGCGAAAGGAAATAGTCATCGTATGGTGGTGAATTAACCCTTTACTAACGAATCGCCCGCATCCGTCCGCGTTATATGCAAATTCAGCAGTTGAAAAAATATTATTTTTCAAAAAATTTAAACAAAACCATATCATGTGACCCATCGTTGGAACGAGCTCGTTGAGCTCGTTCCAACGAGGGGTCACATGATATGGTTTTGTTGAATTTTTTTGAAAAATTTAAACAAATGATATTTAAAATAATAAATTTTGATATCGTCTGCGTTGGGTAAAGGGTTAATGATGGCAATAAGTAAGGACAAGACAGATGAATGGAAAAAAAGGGATTTGTACACAAAGCTGAACGCAAACTTCCATTCAGAGACGTAAGCGGATATTTGTCAACGTGAGATAAGGGAGTTCAGCTATTCCCACTGGGGAAGCCACGACCTTCGGATAGTGGAACTAGAAGAAGAGGAATCGTCGGATATCTTGAAAAGAATGAGAAGCAAAAGGACTTTTATTGCACGCCTGTTCTATGGAATCCCAATCGACAGTTTTAATTTTATAATTTCAAACATGGCTTCCCTCAACAAAGAATGGAAATTCCTGCACCCCCTCCTCCATCCCCACTAACCCCCACTCCCGCATAAATAACAGTATTTTGTGATTTTAAAGCCTTTTCTTAATTTAATTATCAAGTTTATTTGTTTTAATATGAGATATGACTGTACCCCCCCCCCCCCCCCCAGGTTAAAAAAAACAATAACATTATGCATGTGCAGGGGCCATATTGTGATGTCACGCCCCTGGTAATATGATGAAGGATGAGTACTCACGTGATCAAAACAATGTTATTATCCATGCATTTCTGCCACGCTATGATGTCATTACCAAGTTAATATGATGCATGATGAATACTCACTTGTGCAAAACAATACTACAATCCATGTGCAGGAGCCATATTGTAAAGTCAGTTACCTGAGTAGTGAAGGAAAGCACTTGGGCGTAAAAAATTAACACTAAAATCTCCATGACATCGGTTCGACAGAAATTCAGTTTACTGTCTAACAATGAATCCAAGGATTTCGCTTCTTTAACAAATTTAATGGCATAACCATTTCTTTTCAACACCCGATTCAGGTGGTTCGTCCAAAGCTTACAGAAATAAATACAATTAGTTTTGGTCTTCGAAAACTTGAAACCGTTTTTCATAGCCTATTTCTGAATTCTTTTTAACCATAGCGGGAGTTTCCGCTCGATGGCATTCAAATTTGTGTTACTACAGAAATTAAATATTGAATCTCACCGACAAACAGCGAAGAATCAACCATATTCTAAATCGCGTCGCTGCCATTGATTTTAACAAAGAAAAGGGTAAGAGATAGAATACTACAGTGAGGTACGCTCGTGTGGATCAGAAAATGTAGACAAAACAAGAACTTGTAATTGACGATCCTTTAAAAACGTTTCCATAAAAAGGGCATACGCGCCCGCAACCCAAAGTTAAAAGGGTCTCTTAAAATCCCATACTTCGGCGTTGTGCTATATGCCTTGTCCAGGTCAAAGAAGATGGCGCCAGCGTGTTCTTTCCTGTGAAAGGCATTTCTTATAAACGCTTAGCGTCTAGCCAAATGATTCACAGTACTTCTATGGCTTCTGAAATCACACTGAACATTCATAAAAAGATTGTTCGATTCCAGAAACCAGCCAAGACGATTATTGATAGTCCTATCCATTGTTATGCACAGCGAACTTGTTAGAGCAATAGGTCTATAATTGCTTGGGTTTTAATGGTCTTTATCGGGATTTGGCATGGAAATTACTGCTGCTTGGTGACGAGAATGTGGAAACTGTCCAGTTATCTATTATTCGTTGAACAATAATAATAAAAAGTTCAAGTGATGATTGTGGCAGATGCTTTACTATTTGTTTGTGTATTGTTTGTGTATTTCATCAGATTCAGTGGTTGTATATTTTCCTCTATGCAAAGAGTTACATTAGCTCTTCCATTGAGAAAGATTCATTGTTGTAATCATCTGCATTATTTGATGTAAATTTGATCTTTCGTTTTTCTTGTCTTTTTTTCAATTTTATCTAATTCTGGATTAAAATGCTCAGACGGCGAATGTGTAGAAAATGTTGAGGCCAATTTGTTTCTTCTTTCTTTGGTGTAATTGATGCGTTCTTATCTTCCACGTTCTGTACTGTTAATTTTGATTTATCATCTTTAATTTTTTTAATCATTTTTCAAATTATATTGATGGGTGTATGTTGGTAAAGTTTACAAACATACGTTTCCTAAGAGGCTTTCTTTTTGTTTTATTTTATTTTATTTTTTGTAAGTCGTCTAGTTTTTGCCCGATTGAAACGTAGTTTGTCTAAATAATCTGTTTTTGGTGACTTCTTAAATTCCCGTTCAGTCTCCTTGCGATCCGTTATGACCTGCTTGCAATCTTTATCAAATCATGTATTTGTGAAAGTTTTGGAGTTGTCGAGATTTTTAGGGATGATTGTGTTTGCAATGTGAAGTAATTCCCCAGAGAAATTGTCTGCTTCATTGGCACTTTCTACAATTTTCACCCGTGTGAGCCGTTCGGGGCAAAGCGATGAGAAAGTGTCCCAGTTAACTGTTTTTTAGTCTAAACAATATATTTGTCGCGCAATACAAAATATGAAGTGGATTCAACAGCAAGCATAATGCTAATGTAAGCTGTCTCCGACAAATATTTTACACATTATTCCGATAGTTACAAACAATGCATAAAATCTTTAAGAAATACAATAAATTTAAACTTATAAGTTTGTATTATTTTTTTCAATTGTTCAGTAAGGAATGGGTGAGGAGAGGGAGAAGTATGTGCAAGAGTGCACTGGGGCGGGAGGAGGGGGGGGGGGTATAGGTGGAGTTGTAATGGCACAGCTTTTTACTACCAAACTTACGACACAATACGTTTCTCAGAAGAAGTGGCAAGGGGCGCAGCGTAGCGTGAAGTTATGTGCCCCACTGGAAGTTGTTCATTGACAACGTCAAGTGGGAAAGTAAATGTGGTCGACAATGAGGGCGCGTCTGGAAACAGTAACTCAAACGCACTATCGCGGCGACAGCGTAAGCTCTTTTCTTTAGTTATATGTATTACAGTTAAAACTAGAAGTCCTGTCATGAAATGCGCACAAATAGCACGTTCATATGCGCGTTAATGTACGCGTTATGGCCCAAGTAAAACTATCAAATTCTGTACATATGGCCAGTGCACAAACAATGTTTCAGCCAATGGACCTCCGTGTAACCCGGAGGTCCATTGGCAGAAACATTGCATGTGTTTCCTATGAGTAACCAAGAGAGCCTGCCGTGCTTTGGATGCCATTCGATATGGCAATTGCGCGCAATTCCAACGCGCAATTAAGCCTAGATAAGCGCACTATTCGTGACAGGACTTCTAGTTTTAACTGTATCTGTGTTTTCTTGACATCAGGGTGGGGGAAAAATCTTTTTGTGGATATTATAAACTCGTGAAGTTTTTCAGATATTCCTTTGTTGACTTCGGGGCCGTAATGGATACTTCCATTTAGCAAAATAACAACGTTAACCCTTTACCCAACGTAACGGCCAAAACCGGCCAGCGCTATTCTCAAAAATCGCCAATTAATTTTCACTATTTTTTTCATTTTTTGTCTCAAAAACATAGGTTATGACCCCTCGTTGGAACGAGCTCGTCGAGCTCGTTTTTGAGACAAAAAATGAAAAAAATTAGTTATTCAAGAATATTTTTTGCAAGTGTCGTCTGCTTTTCACGTTAGGTAAAGGGTCAATAGGGTAAATCAGAATGCCAAGGGTTTCATTCGTTCAGTTGTATAAGTCGGACAGTAAAGAAGATAGTGTCCGGCTGTTCCGGGTGAGCCGCACCCACAGAGAGCGATAACAGAGAGGTAATAAAGACGATCATTTAAGTTGCAATACGATATGCGTAATCTGCAATGTTGTATTTGAGCATTTCATGATTTATTGTGAGAGGGGGATTGCGGAATAAAATCTCTGTCCCGATTCAAGTAGTTATTGAACTGACCGAGTGAATTACTTTCTCTAATGTTTATGGGGAGGTCGTTCCATAGTTTGGCTGTACTTGGCAAAAAATGATCTCTGATGTGTTTGTGTCCTAGAAAAGGGGATATATAAGTCTGTGTTACAAAGAAGGGTGTCGCACTGGTATGCAGGGGAAGGTTGGGCAGTTAGACTTAGATAATTTGGAACAGTAAGTAAGTAAGTAAGTAATCTTTTATTTCTGTGACATGTGTATTGTACATTTATCCAACATTATAAGAAAAAAACAATTATGTGATTACACCCGGCCTATTAGGCCTATATATCACACTTTTTACCTCGTTGATTACATCCACATTGCGCAAAGGTAGATGGAAAATAGTCATTATATTAACGCCCTTCCCTGAACTCGTCTCTCTTCGCTGTACATAATGGTACAGGGAAGAGAGAGGAGTCCAGCTAGTGGCGCATTGATAATTAGTATATGGTTTGGTTTCATAAAGAACAAATTTATGATACATTTTGAAGTACAGTTTTAGCTTGCGTTCTTCCCAACGTGTTTTAAGCGGTTCTCACCCAGTCGCTGCACAGAGCAGTTCCATACCAACACTTCGCGTTGCACCAGTAACAATTTGTGCTGCTTCAAGCTGAATTTTTTCAAGTTCTTCACTTTCGACCACAGGGCAGCTATCCCAGACTCTGTCGGAATATTCTAAAGCAAGACGTATACACGCTAAGTACATTTTTTCAAGGGTTTTACGATCGAGAGATGTTTTATGTTTGCGAAGTGGCGCTATTCGTTTCCACGCTTTTGTAGATATGTCTTCAATGTTACTGTCCCATGGCCATGCACTATTGACGGCTACCCCCAACTGTTTGTGGATGTCAACTTCGGAAATTTGTCTATTTGACGTGTGGAGGGGTGTTGGGGGGGGGGGGGGCGTATCTCAAATACTTTTACGGGAGATTAGCATTCTTTCGGTTTTTGGAGGGGTGACATCGAGAAGCCACTTTTTTAGACCACCGTTCTATTTTTAGGATATCATTCTTGGTCCGGCTCTTCTACTTAAATAAAGTGATGTATCGTCCACAAAGAGACAGATGTTACAAAATACATCGTCAGTTTTATCATTTATATGAATAATAAACAGCAAGGGGCCAAGTATAGAGCCTTGTGGTGCTCCTGCCTCCACCTAGTTTGTATAATAACCATTTGTGCCAAACTTTATCAAAGACATTGCTAACGTCACAAAATGTAAATAGTATTTCTTTCCCTTCATCACTGCTGATTGCGTTATATATTTCAGTCAACTGGAGAGTAGTTTGGTGTAAATCCAGATTTAAATTTTGTGAGTAGGGCGTTTGAATCGAGACAATTGAAGACATGTTTGAATACACATTTTTCATAAAGTTTAGCAGTACAACTTAGGAGAGAAACTGGTCGATAATTACTGATTATGTTTCGATCATTCTTTTTAAATACGGGAATTACATTTGCGTAGTTCCACTCAGTTGGGAAATGAGTATTGTTTAGTAGACCGTTGAAGATATGCATTGGTGGCTTCAAAAGGCCTGTTGAGCATTATTTTAATAACCTAGGGCCTATACTATCTGGGTCACATGCCTTGGAGGATGTATGGACTTCAAGCTCTCAAGTACATCATTTGGGCCTATTGTTATGCTTTCTAGAGTACGACGAACACCGAAATTGTCGCCAGGTGGAAGAGTAGCGCAGCTATCATCAACCGCCGAGATATGGCAGAGCAGTCATTAAAAGCCTCAGCCTTTTCGGTTGGCGTGGTTAATACACAATCGTTGTCAAGAAATGTGGGAATGTCAGCTTTACTATTGTTCGGGAGCGTCTTCAGGGTTTTAACCCTTATTCAACATTGTGACTGAAAATCTGTAAAAGTCCTACCCCATAGCCATGCAAGACTGTATGATCGGGACACAACTGAGGTCATCTACACCCACGTCCACAAATACCAACTATTTTTAACCAGGCTGATGAGGTGCTGTTGGGGGCGAGCGTGTATGTGTGTGGGGGGGGGGGGGGGGGTAGACATCCAAGGGCAGTATAAAGCTGTAACGGAGAATCATTGACAATTCAAACCTACAGTCCAGCACAGCCGTGAGGCTGAGTTGTCAAGGAACCTCGAAATGAAACCCAGCAACCTTTATCAACATTGTAATTGAGAATCACAGAGAAACCAACCCCACAGACGTGCAGGGCCGCAGAATGGAGCCCCCACTGAGGACACTGACCCTCGCCTCTACAAATTCAGAATATTTCATCCAGGCTGATAAGAGGCTAATGAGGGCGAGGGTGGGGGAATTTAGACTTTTGAGAGCAGCATAAATCTTTGCATAATGTATAGATTTGTAATTCATAGTGTCTAGATGCCCAAATGTATAGGCTACACTGATGTAACATGAGATGCGCACATACATTACTATTAGTTTAACCCTTTCAGTATGGTTTATATAATTTCACACCACAGTTGTGGTCGTTAGACCAGGGGGTACATAGCAGACAACACAATGACATGAGATGAGCACATACGTAGCTATTATTTTAACCCTTTCGCTATATTTTTTATACCTTCACAGTGAAGTTGTTGTCGATGGACTGAGGATGCATAGCAGGCAAACACACAGTTGTGCAGGAGATTCAGCGATAGTCCAAACCTACATCCACAGGGCTGTAGGGTTGAACTACCAGCGAATCGCCTCCTTCCACTCTATCGTTACGAGGTAATTACATTTTGGCATTTTGATATTGTTTGGAGAGCTAGTTTTAGAAGGTGTAGTTGAAATTTCGACTTTAACCCCTACGCCATAATACCAGATAACCCCTTACAAAATGCATAGCATTCGATTTGCATGAAATGTTAGTATGTTGTACAGCTCAAAAAAAAAAAAAAAAAATAACTGTTTGAATTTTTTTTATTCCACCTCACTTTTGACGTGTTTACGTCATTTCAAAATATGTTTTCGCAGAAATTACAAGTTGAAAAGATCAAGATGTTATATTCCACAGACTGTCCAGTCAATAGATGAAATGGTGCACCGCAATTTTTGACTTCCACTGAGCTAATATATTTAATCCTTTGAACACGAGAGGCCAGTTTTCCGTTCCAGAAACAAGACATGTCATACTTTCATTTAGTAGGATAGCTGCTGAGTTAAATAAAGCATGGGGTAGATCAATCAATATTTTCAACGTGCAGCCCCGAGGCTGCACGTTGAAAATATTAATTTGTCCACCCCCAAATAAGGAATATGGACTCTTCCAACTACTCCCATTGAATTGACATGGAAGATACCATCATGCTTCAAAAGGTTAACGCTACGACGTTACATATGACCGGGTTTTTAAAACATTAACAATCATGTCATTGTATACATAAAGTGACATTTCTGTTCAGTTTATTTACAATCGTACTTAAGTACACTTTACTCCAATTACACAGTTGATAAAATTCTTAAAATCTGACTTCAAACACCTGAGGTATGACGTTAATACTACAGGGACTATTAATACATCATTTAACCCATCTTGAACAGACGTCACTAAAAGTGCTAGGACTCTAGTAACTCCGTATTTATAAATGACACAGCTATATACTTCATCCACTGTTTGCAAGTTATTACAAATTGTGCAATTTTATTTTCGCATTTCAAATTTACACACCAGATGCCAGCGATGCGAATTGTAAATTGTCCATATACATTTTATTTTCAACCTCATTTTCAGCCGCAGCCCTTCGAAAATTCATTTGTCGACTGTCAACAAAAACGAACACATTTTTTCGCTAACTTTGCGAGAGGAACCCATGTTACTATTTCCGAACACACACGAAGTTCCTGTTGGATCTCAGGGGACAATTTTCAGCCAGCGCTAGGGATTCAGTTTTAATTGCATTGCACGTAGAAAATTCCAGTGAAATTTTGCTTCTATTTAAAAATCGTCCGTCAACGAATTCCATTCCGCACATATGTTTTTTTCATTTTCCGCATAGCTTAGTTTTGCTATAGATGGGGATTTCGTAGAACAGGCGTGTAATAAGGTGTTTCTATTATAATGCAGCAGATCTATGCACTCACAAATCCAATCACAACAATTATTCTGTCACGATACGCAAACTGTTTATATAATGAACGGAAAATAAAAAAATACAGAACATCAAAAGATGTTGAAGACGCCGTATTCTTATTTTTAAATGGGTTTCCGCAGAGAACAATAGTGAAACGTTAAAATTAATTGGGGAAAACATGTAAAAAAGTCAGCTTTTGTATTTTTTATAAAACTCTTCAGCAAAATGCCTTACGTTTGTGAAATGATTGGAAGTAAAGCGATGGATCGTGCCAATTGATGGGGACGTAGAGGGTTACCGAGGATGTGACGTTATAGTCAAGTGACCTGTGATGCTATGTTTTGTTGTGATGGTAGCCCACGTGATCGGTCTCGTTGTAACGTCATCCCCATAGTGATACCTGTTACCGTCGGACATTTTGTTTACAGGAAATCGCCATATTGGATTCTATGGTGGCATGTGGGTGCTATGTGATCAGGTACCCTTAGGGTTTGTTCCGAGGGTGCTATCTACCCGACAATCACCCCCAAATCAGCAGAGAACACACAAAACCATCGACACGGACTTTGTTTTGTTTGGATTCCCCTCGAATCCTCTTTATAAGAGGAACAGGGGGTATTATAATAAGCATTCTTTTGTACAAGAGTACTTTTACTAGTTTAGATTTTCCCCCGACTTTTCTGCCTATCCTGTCCTATTCCGTAGCTTATTCTTCTATTCCTTGACCCGTTTTGCCTATTATCGACCATATTATGAGTGTCCTAGCAACAGAATAAGCTACAAAATAGACAAGAAACAGGACTTGGGGTAAAATCCGAACTACGTGCCCCTCTTGTACATACATTTCACCCCCCCCCCCCCCCCCCGCTAAGAATATGGCGCAGATAAAAGGATTAGCTTGGTCAAGCATTACTATAACTCTTGACGCGTTCAAGCAAGTTCAGATACGAGGTTTTAAAAAAGGATGGCTTTTTACAGAAATGACTAAAAAAAGAAGGAAACAAGTATAATAAAAAAAATAAATCACCAATTAAAAAATACCTTGTGAAATGTAGGCATTGTCTTTTGGTATTTTTTGATTTCATTCATTGGCATATCAAACCTCGTACCTGGAATGAGTTCGAGTAACTGCTGCACGTTTATCTCCCTTGATCATAATACGTACCCTGTGCATAATTCCTGAATACATTTCTGATGTTTGCGTACAATACGACAACTAAGAGTACAACGCCAAGCCATAAGCAAAACCACAACTTCCTATAATGTCTCATTGGAAAACAGAACATTCTTTAGAAAGTTGGCAACAACAAATCTGAAAAGAAACATTGAAAACACAAATTGAACATTGCATGAACATCGCTAAGATTTAACCCTCAAAGTGACGCGGCAAACAACGGCTAGCGTTTTTCAAACACAAAAAAAAACAATCAAATTTCATTATTTGTTGTCACAACAACATAGCTTGTGACCATTCAATGAAACGAGCTCGTTGAGCTGGTTCCAATGAGGAGATACAATATATTATTATACGCTAAACGATAGATTATCGAGGAAATTCCTGAAATATAGAAATCGTATTCCCCACCGTGAAGATATAGAAATTTTCACTTTCACGGTATCAATCAAAATGGCAGCTTTCAAAGCATCAGTTCAAAGTGAATACGAGTCAAATTATCACTGGAAATGATAAATTTGTTCTAAAAACGTAAACTGAAAAGAAAATCAAGTGTTTTTTGTGTGGATACCGATCATTTCTAGCAATAATTTAACACGCATTCAACATGAACTGATGCATGAAACTCGCTAGTCCAAACATGGCCTGAAAGTCCGTAATATAAGTTTTTGGTTTGGTACGTCCTTTGAAAGGACGTACCAAAGCAAAAACTTATATTACGGACGTTCAGGCCATGTTTGGACTAGAAACCCACCAAATGAATCAGATCGCAAGACACTATCTATTCTGAGTATCAATCAAATAACTTTCGCGTATCAATGATTCAATGCGCTGTTTACTTTCAAGCATCAATTCAAGGTTTGAAACGAGTGGAATTAACAGATTCTCATAAAAAACGTATAATAAAAAGAAAATCTAGTGTTTTTGCGTGGACAACGAAAATTATCTCACTGGTGACAGAGAGAAATGGTTTATTTCGCTCGCGCAAATGCTCGAGAAAAATAACCATTTGTCTCGGTCACTCATGAGATCATTTTTGGTATCCACTCAAACACACTAGATATCCTCTATTTAGTATATGCTATCCTGTGAATTATCGCAAATTATCTAAAAGATATTTCTCGATATCCATCAACTCGATTGTTATCGAGGAATATCCCCCAGTAACTTCTTAAATGATGCCATGCATAACGTCACCTTGATAATAATAGTTTCAGGTCCACACGATGTAGCTTCCTAAATGACGTTACGCTTCGACTCATGACGTCGCCTTGAAGGAACGATCAGCAGCTTTTTGCTATTGTTTTGAAACTGTTTTCAGTCGAATTGGGCTGAATATTGCACAGTAAAATGTCACGTAGCATACAATAAAAATACGCTGTTTTAGTGAATATTCCTGCGGACCTGAAAATATCATTTTACACTCGTGCAAGCGCTCGTGATCCACACTGATGAGATAATTCCAGATATACACTTAAACAGCGTAGATATCCTCTATATACTGAGAATAGATGATGCACGTGTTATTCGAAAAAGCTGTTGGTAAGTGTCTTCTCGCATTCGAGTTGGATAAATGATTCAAGGAATAACACACCTGTTACAGTCGCAAAGGCAACTGATCGTCGATCATATATTCAGCTATCTTCAATAAAGAGTTGTTTACGCGACTCGTGTTTATTTGTGTTTTTCACGCGCACGACGGAGGGTGATAGTGTTGCGACCCATCAACGGGAGACCGATAATTTTTCAACCATTAACATTAAACATTTGGCCTGAAAATTGGGTCTTCTGTCTGAAAACATACTTGACAGGCAATACGAAAGCTAACAAATTGTTTTTTTTATATGTTGTGAAATATTAGACCTGCCAGCCTACGTATTCATTTTGAATATCAAAACAGTTATTTAAATTGCTTCCCGAATATGAAGTGCCAGTTTGATTTTGTGTTGCAACTCGGTGTATTTCTTTTCAAGGATGAAGTGGTCTTTCACACCTCGGAGTGAAATAATTGTATAAATCAACTTTGTCACGAAATACCATATCTTGTTACGAGTTCATAGAATCGCCATGGATATAAATTGATCCGTGAAATTCCCAAGTAAAACGTCCCATGCGTGAAATTGGCATTTTATTCCAGTAAATAAACAAAAAAATTGGCTACAGACATTTCTTTTTTCATTCGAAATTCTGTCATTCTCCAGATACTCCTGGCACACACACTGAAACTACAAAAATTTAATCTAACAAAGGTTTGACTGAACGTGCAAAATTAATTGATACTAGTAGGCTTGTACAGATAAAGGGAAAACTACACTTAAATCTATTCGTGCAAGAAAAATATTTACCAAATGGTGTTGAGATGAGAATTAAATTGCATCGTACTCCATCTAAATTTTATCTGATTGGTGGTGAACATGGAAGAATTGAAATTCAAAAAGCAGTTTTTAAAATACCAGAATTAGATTTTATTCCAAAATTTGCAAATGGTCTTAATGCACAAATACATCGTTCAAGTTATAAAATGCTCATCAGGCGTGTAGAAATTATAACATTTATAACTGGAAATGCTCATCAGGCGTGTAGAAATTATAACATTTATAACTGGAAATGCTCATCAGGCGTGTAGAAATTAAAACATTTATAACTGGAAATGGTCTTCGTTCAAAAACAGAAGATCATCTGTTTCATAAACATATACCAAAACGAATTATTCTTGGCTTAGTATCTAGTATATAACCGAAGCTTAATATGCTAATCGGAGAGGCTGGGAAGAATGGGGCAAGGGATGTCATCAAGCAGTTCGTCTCCGAGTGTTGGGAGGAGAGAAGAAGCGTGGGAATAGGGAGGCAGTTGGTAGAACACGGATAACCAAGGCCTTCTTATACAAGAACCGCGACAAATCAGCGGCCGGCCAAAGTGGTATTATTATAGTATAGATATAATGGCGATATTGGCACAGCTCCATTTAATTTCCAGCATTTCAATTTGAATAAGTTGGAAGTAAGAGTAGATGGACATTCCATTAAATCACGTCCATTTGAACCAAATTTCGAAGGTGGACTTTTTGTGTAATTCATATCTATCATTGTACGAAGATGTGGGCTTCTTTGGACAAAATCAATCATTTAATTTATCTTTACAGGATTATGCAAGAGGGTGTACTTTTTGTGGAATTGATTTGACACCTGATCAGTGTAGTAATGGTCCATTGACTCATCCTATAAAATCTGATAATCTTGGTATTGAACTTCAGTTTGCTCAGGCTCTTCAAGAGGTGATCAATGTTGTCGTCTATGCAGTAGAGTTGTAGATTAACCGAAACCGAACCGAAGTTTTTATTTTTTTTAAAAAAAAACGAAACCGAAACCGTCGACATCCCGTAATCTAAGGTTTTTGTTTTTTTATTAAATACTCTCTTGTCAGCTCTTGCTGCAGAAATTCACAGAATGTAGCCATCCCAGAGTAGTGAGAGTACCCAGACACTGCCGATGGCAGTGTCTGGGTACGCTCACTACTCTGGGTAGGCTACATTCTGTGAATTTCCGACATTTCAGTTGAGTTGTGTTTGCAGCTTTCCTCATGTTGCGTGTAGGTGACAGACCTCGAAAAATGGCCAAGCACAATAAAAGTTCTGTATATTTGGGTAATTGTTATATTGGCTTTCCTGATTCTTCATGTATTATAGCTTATTTCGGGCATTCATTGAGTTTCACTCAATTTCACTGCCATTCAGTTATGAGTCCGGACATAAGAATGAGTTTTATTGAATTTTATTTGGCCTCGTCAACAAACCGAAAACCGATGCGAACCGAGGTTTTACTCCACCTGAAAAACCAAAACCGAAACCGAACAAGAAATTTAAAAACCTACAGCTCTACTATGCAGAGTATGATAGTGAGATGGAGATCAACAGATTTAGAGAAATGATATTTGACTATTAAACAAGATGATTCAGTGTGAACATTGCAAGATGTGTAAAGAAAAAATACAAACATTATTTCAAGAATGTGTTGTGATAGAACTGACAAATCCATTAAACAGAAAATGAAAAATATCTGTGAAGAATGTCGAAACAACCCAACAACATTAATAGATACATACACTGCGGAATGTTTACAGAAAGTGTGTACAGTGACTATACTATATAATCTACACAAGAGAGCAAGAAAAATAAACTTAATAGAATACTGTACTCGTAAAGACTTTGAAATTGACTACCAAAAAGACCTTCAAAAGTGGACAGATTTAGTTAAAAGAGACTGGTCATATTATACAGCATATCTTGACTAACGGCTCCATGCCAGCCTTTTTTTAAGGCAAAGGCGATGAACACTATACAATTACAATATATACTTGACAGTTCTCAAAGGTTATAATTCTTAAATGGAAAAGCCTGTTCAAAAGACTCTTTTCCAAAACGAAAATCTAAACGTTGACAAGAATATATGAACACAGATTCATCGAAAGAACCAGGAGAATATTGGATAGCAATATATTTTAAAGACAATCATTCTGCTATCTACTTTGATTCATATGGTTTACCACCAATGGATAGAGACATACAATTTCATAGTGAAAAGCACAGATTCCAAGACAATAAATACAATGAGACGACCAAGTGATGTTAGTGTTGTGTGTGGAATGTACTGTATATTTGCTATAGATCATCTTGCAAAAGGATATGATTTAGAGACAGTTCTTTCTATCAACTTTCATCCAATATATTTCAAAGAAAACGACAGAGATGTTCTACATTGGTTTGAGCAAAACCAGGGACCGACCTGGGCATGCGCCAGTGCGTATTTGGTTCGGAAACATCAGGACCTGGCTCTTAAATCTCAGAAATAGGCTTCTCAGTTGGCGCGTAACTTCTCAGATAATATTTTGATGTTCTTTCGATGGATAATCGAGAGAGACACTCTTACATGTATTATATATATGATTATCATTTATCATTGTTGTAGAGTGCTTAAGTTAATACTTCAAGTCTTAATTACCAAGCATTAATCTTCACTGTGGTTTCACAGCCAAGACTTGATCAGAAACCACAGTGAAGATTAATGTTTGCTATAGTGTACTAAATGAAAATGATGAGAGCTATTACATACTTGCAGTGTGTGTTACAAACAGCAGTGTGACTCCGTAAATTGAAATCTGGCGCATGAATTGAAAAAATAGGCTCCGAGGCTAGAGCGTATTTTAAATAGTCCTGATCGGTCCCTGAAAACTATAGACAATATTTAAAATGACTGTCTAGGAATGTTTATGTTTATTGATGTTTAAGGTCACATATTTATGCACAATGGCTAATCATGACCGTGACAGTTTTACAGGTGGAGGAAGCCGGAGTACCCGGAAAGAACCACCGAGCAACGACGAGCAGCTGCCAGCTCCCCAACATCGTAACTCCGCACTGCAGCACAGGCAGGGTTAGATTGGTTGAAGACATGCGTACCATCGACGTGCAGTACGCCTTAGTACACGGCGTCATCGTGCCCCCACGCGGGCAATGGAGATGAAGTGTCTTGCCCAAGGACACAACGCGGTTACCGCAGGTGGGATTCGAACCGAGGACCTCTCGGCTTGCAGCCTGCACCTCTACCAA
Source organism: Pictodentalium vernedei (assembly GCA_031216915.1). Taxonomy (NCBI): domain Eukaryota; kingdom Metazoa; phylum Mollusca; class Scaphopoda; order Dentaliida; family Dentaliidae; genus Pictodentalium; species Pictodentalium vernedei. Next base: position 456,433,098 of record CM062291.1, read on the forward strand.
CTGAGCCACCGCGCTCCCCTGTCTAGGAATAAAAACTCAGGTGTCAAAACAAACCTCCAAAAATATTTTCCATTATATTTTTTCTTTTTGTTATAGTCATTCATCTATTACATAAACATTATAGAAATCCATTATGTAACACAAGTTGGATTTTTAGTTAGTTCTTATTTTTATTTTATTCAGACAGTGAAATGAGACACTGAATACTTTCGTTCAGTTTTATTCAATCATCTCGATGTGAATGAGTTTTTTCATGGATAGGCAAACTCAGATCTCGGTGTACGTACGTTCAGTTCATAACAATATATTGAATTAACTTCAAATAAAAATGTGTTATTTGTTAATACTTCTGTGACAGTTTTGTCGATTTTTAGGTTAGTCCTTAGTCGTATAATCCTTTGTTATCACCGCCTCCAACATATCCCATCAGTAACACAGAGGCAATAGTCACTTCTCTTTTTTACCGTGAGTACTAGGTTAATATTGTATGCATCTCTATCAAATTTCATATTTTAAAAATACCCTTCTCCAAATATGAAAAGTTGATAGACAATCATATAATCCTAAATATGTTAACCTAAAACAACTGTCACAGACAGTTCGACCACATCGCATCCCATCAAGTTTTTTTTATTTTTTTTTTCTTCTTCGCTTTTTTAAAAAGCAGAGAAATGGAAACAAGATATCCTAAAACAAGTTTTTAATGAAATGTTACAATTACGCCAGAGTGTCTCTACGATTGTCTATGGGGAAATCAGGGCTAAGAGGCGATAACATTAAGGCGAACGAATTTAACACTGAAATTCCCATAGACATTTGTTCGCCAGAGAAAATTCACGATCTTGTGTACTATAGCGAACTGATTTAACATTGAAAATTCCCATAGGGTTTTGAATTGTTTGAAAAAATTGTGTCGTGTGTACTTGGGTGAACTGATTTAACACTGAACATTTCCATAGTCATTGTTTTCGCCAGAGTGCCATTGGTGATCCCCATGCGATCCTCCTAGTACCACCCCTGGGTGTAGGGGAGACAATTATTTTTGCCCGATTGTACCCATTTTCCATGTTTCACAACACCTGGAGATTAGTTTTGAAGAAACGAGCTGAGAGATGGAAAACAAATTATATCTGACAGCATTTTTGGATCGGTGCTGACGTGACCCCATAATGGTATATAAATATTAAAGATAATATTTATATACCATTTTGAGGGCATGTCAGCATCGATCCAAAAATGCTGTCGGGTATCTTCTTTTTTCATTTCCCAGCTTGTGCCGAGTACCTGTGTCCCACCTTCCCGAAAATATGAAGCAGGCGCCGGAGTAAACTGAAATAATGGCGAGTATCTTCTCCACAGTTCCTCCGGTACTTACTGTTTTCGATTTTTGAACCCGTCCTCCGTACATTGCAGATGTCGGAGGAAATTAGTAAAAAAAAATGTCGAATGCCGATACGCTTTGATAGATTTAATTTTTGTGAAACCTGCCAACAGTCGTCCGTGCGTTCTGACCTCATTGTCGTTCGATCTAATTTTAATGTTATGTAATTTTATTGCAGTTCAGTGCAGTGTGTCTGTGGATGTGTTTATTCGAAACGATAAATACCCTGTTCCGTTGATGGCGCTTGGTCTATATTGCATTATATGGATTTATTTATGGGACTCTTTAATTGTCATTATTTAAGGCTTGTACAACTTAATATTTGTGGGGTTTGTCATCCCAAAGTGTTGAAAGCACTTACCTGTCAATAAATAAAAAAACAGTTTGCAAATAATTAATAATATAGTTTTATTAATTATATTTCCATTATATTTCTGTTAAGTTTCGCAGGCAAGAAACTTGTGAATGGAATTCCAAGAATTTGACTATCGACCCCTCTGTTCCTAATATCGAAAGATTCGATATACCGGTATTTTTTCAAGACAAGTGATATTTTACCGATTACAACATTTTCTCGAAGCGTATCGAAATACCGGTTTATCGTCCAGTTCCTTATATTACCTGAACCAAACAATCATTTTCATTTCATGACTCTCACCTTTCCTCATCCTGGCTGTAAAGGAAGAAATTACAGTCCCCCACAGGGCCCCACACAATTCAAAGCAGATGCCATGTAATGCAATGAAAACATGGTGTACACTAATCTAAGAATACATCAGTGATCAAAACAAGAGTCTTAAAATATGATTGAATTATACGTAACATTATTCTCAATTCTCATAAAGAACCAGCGCAAATTGCAATGTATGTGACTAATGTTTTGAACATCACTGCAATTTGCATCGGTTCTTTTTGATGGACCAGGGTATTTTCAGCAGTTTTTTTCATCTTTTCATTCAAACTCAATGCACAACTGCTAACCAAATTGACTAAATTGCTAATCAATTCCAAGTTATGACTAGCAAAACGTTAATCAAAATTTTCAAATTAAATCGACTCCTGTTGAAGAATTTCAAACGATTTTAGGACACAAAAAGAGAAGAAAGTGTATGGGAAGTGTGGAGGGGGAGGGGGAACTTTTCTGACTCACCTGACTGAAAGTCGGGGGGGGGGGGGGGGCTAAGTGATCACTTTCTGTCCGTCTGAACCAAATTTAATATACATGATCCTTATCATATGTCAATTCAAGTTTGTTCAAATAAGTTTGCCACACTCCATAGGGAGGGGTGTGGTAAAATGGTCCTATATTTAAAAAAAATATATTCTTCTCATGCACCAGTGGGTACAATAACTTGATGTTTGGTATGGAGCTTCCCGTTGAGGTGTAGAATTAAGTTTGTCGAAACGAAGTTCGTTGAGCAATATTTCCCATCGTTATGGGAGGGTCAGATACAATTGTGTTCAAATTAAAAGCTTTACAGCTCATCCTCTTCAGAACCACTGGTCAAAATCTTTTAATATTTGGTAAACACATCATTGTTACGAGGGTCATATTCAAGTTTGTTCACATCAGTTGTTATTTTGGCTTCGTACGGGGGCCCAAATTTTAACTTAGTGCAATATGGGGAATAACATTTAAAAAATCGTCTCCTTCAGATCCGGCAGTCAGAATATTTTTATATCTGGTACACAACATGTTTGGGGGAGGGGGGAGGGGGTTGTAGCTTCAAGGTTTTCCAAATCGAGTGATATTCTAGTCCCTGGGTTAATATTTTGGCTTCCTTCAAGTATGGGAGGCTTGGGAGGTCGAATTTAAAAGTTTTCATCATCAGATCCAGAGGTGAAAATGGATATTTGGTATGCAACATCTCTAGGAGTGTCAAATTCAGTTGTGTTCAATTTGAGTCCCTGGATTAATATTTGGGCTCTCTGGGGGGGGGGGGGGGGGGTTAGGTTAGGTTCAATTTTGTTTAAATCCATTAATTTGCATTTTCCCATAAAATTTGCCTTTCAAACTGCAGTGGCCTACAACCATTGGAAATTTGTCAGTGCTTGTCTAAATCTGATAGAATTGGAAGCAAGTCATGAAGACCTACTCTTTTGTCCAAAATAATAGTACAAACCGGAATAATAGTACAGGGTGGAAAAATAGCCTGAAGTTAATAGTAGTACAGATCGGAATAACAGTACAGAGGGTGGGGGAGGTTGGGGGCGGAGGTGGAGGGGTTGAAGTGAGCGAGACCGTTTATGCATGGTAAAATTCAAGTCACAGATATCATTCCTTGGAAAGCTTTCCTGGAGAGCTTTCCAAGAACTGATGTCTAAGGTTAGTTTAATCATATTGGGAGCGGCCGTCTGGTATGTTTTTAATTTTAAATGTTAATAGCTTGTGTTACTTTGTAGAATTTTGTCTTTTTAGTATTCATACAGGGTGGAATATGTATCATACTGGGTGGAATATGTATCATACTGGGTGGAATATGTATCATACAGGGTGGAATATGTATCATACAGGGTGGAATATGTATCATACTGGGTGGAATATGTATCATACTGGGTGGAATATGTATCATACTGGGTGGAATATGTATCATACTGGGTGGAATATGTATCATACTGGGTGGAATATGTATCATACAGGGTGGAATATGTATCATACTGGGTGGAATATGTATCATACTGGGTGGAATATGTATCATACTGGGTGGAATATGTATCATACTGGGTGGAATATGTATCATACTGGGTGGAATATGTATCATACTGGGTGGAATATGTATCATACTGGGTGGAATATGTATCATACTGGGTGGAATATGTATCATACTGGGTGGAATATGTATCATACTGGGTGGAATATGTATCACACGGGGTGGAAAAAGTCCTCAAAATTAATAATCATACCTGTATGATTATCTGGCACCCACGAGTATTGTCCCTTGGGAAGTGTACCTGACTAACATATCATATTGACATGCTGGCGTATCGTTTGGTGAGTCGAGGTGTTCTATTATCCCCAGGGGCGCAAAACGTAATCGAGGGCACCAATAATCCAAGAATAAAAACACTTTTGAGGTAACGACAATCTGAAAGATCGAAAAAAAAACAAAACAAACCCACAGCGCAAACTCCGAAGGTTGCCGAACGAGGGAAGCAACATCTGCCATTGGGGCAGGTGCTGCTTTTTTTCCGTTCGGCTGCCTTTCGCGCTTGCGTGTGATATTGCAATAATTCGATGCCCCTTGCAATATATTAACAAAAACAACCCAATCTCAAACTTGGAACTTATACTTCGTTTACTCTGTCCAATTTATAAATGTGTTTGTGTCACAAGTTGTATAATTTCCATTTGTTCACTTGCACTTGGACCTAACTGCTGTTTACTGCCTGTAAGGCGGGGCGTTGATACAGGCCTTGCTTATTCGCCGAAGCCTGGTTCATTTAAGTGAAATAAATTATTGTTTATATAAAAAAGGAGTATTGTAATAATCGTCTGACATGGGCACCAGAGTTATGGATACTCTAGTGTTCCAAATAATCACACCCATACTATTATTATTGTTTCAAAACGTTTCCATCCCCTATGAACCATATTTGGGCCAGTATTTCTTCTCAGAGCCAGACAGCAGTTCAGAAGTTATGGCTCTTAACTGGTTCCATGGATTAATCCAGATGACGTTTTCAGAACATCCTGGGCTAATATATTCAGTGTATGGCTGATTTCGTGGAATGGATATTCATAATTATCATATGACTCGTCCGTTTTGTTCACTTTAAAACATTTGATATTTTGTTCTCATATTAATCAGTGATAAATAAAGCCTTCCGTCAATTTCATTGTTCAATTTCAAAACTAGACAATTTGATTGCCTGAACAAAATACAACTGGACCATATTTTCATAATTTGCATAATTAGAGTTGGCAGCTTTCATTGGTCAATTTCAAAACTGGACAATTTGATTGACTAAACAAAATACAAATGGGTCACATTTGCATCATTTCTGTAGGGAAAATTACATTATCTGTCCTATTTAGGGTGGGTTATATTGTATTAATCTTTTACCTACAAGAAAAACGCCATTCATTTTTTTTTTATATTTTCACTTTTTGCTTCCAAAACATAGGTTATGACCCCTCATTGGAACGAGCTCGACGCGCTCGTTCCAATGAGGGGGTCATAATCTATGTTTTGGAAGCAAAAAATGAATTTTTTTAGTTATACGAGGATGTTTTTTTCCAAGTGCCGTCTGCATCTCAAGTTAGGTGATGGGTTAAAAAGTCATACTAAGTGGCTAATTTGTGCGTGTGTGTGTCATATGATAAATATAATATGAAATGAGTGTTTTTCTCATATAATATTTATGAAACTCGTCCGAATTTTCCGTTTGGGCTCGCCAAAACGGAAAATTCTTAGACTCGTTTCATAAATATTATATGAGAAAAACACTCATTCCATATCCTCTATTTATCACATGACTATTGTAAAGTTCAATGAAAAAGTCCATCTGATATTCTTCTATATGAGAACACGTGTAATATGACCTGCAAGGATTTTCAATGGCTGAATTTTAAGCCTCATCACCTAATTAATATTCATATTGTACCACTCCATTGTTTACAAACAAAACATGTCGCGTGTACTTAACTATCGAGTGAACGAAATTGTGAAAATAGATGGAAAAGGAGAAGAGGAGATTGTTAATTGATTCCACAAAAGGCTTGTTATACACTGTGAAAATAATAGGTATCGACTTTGAAGTGACTCTCTCCGCAGAACGTTTGAGCCCATTACACGATGAACGCTACCAGACGCTAGATTGCCAGGAAACTGTTGTTGGCGTTGCTAAGCAAACGGACGCAACTCAACAGCGTCGTTTTGTTAATGTCAGCGGCGCAGATACAGATGGATTTGTTGAAAAAGAAACAAATAAAAACACTTTAAGCAAGACCTTTTATGATATGAAGTTAGTAAGAAATTTTCTTCAAAGCATCGTGAAATTCACAACATACCGCCCAGTCAAATGTGTGTTATTTTATGCAAATTTATCCAGTTAGTCATAAAATCTGACGGCTCTGAATATGAACCAAGCTCGTTGCGTGGATTTATTTCCAGTATTGACAGAAGTTTAAAACGTTTTAATTATGGCCACACAATAGTTAGCAGTGTAGAATTTGTGAAAGTGAGAGACATACTGAAGTGAAGGCCAAACAACGACAACTGAAACGAAGTGGCTTGGGCAATCGGGAAATGAAGGCGGGGCCAATAAGTGACAATGAAATTGACATCTTGTCGCAAAGCGGTCAACTGGGTTCTTCGACACCCGAATCTATAAAAAAACTCCTTGTGGTTTTTAAACACTATTCACTTTGGTTTACGGGGCTCAGATGAGCACCGTAAAATGTGTAGTGGGATGTTAGGTTGCACAAGGACCCAAATGGCCAGGAATATTTACAGTTTATAGAAATACAAACAAAAACTCGCCCTGGTGACAATTGTGAGAGACGTTCGAAGTGTGCCACCCAGAATGTTGTGTAACTTTGATTTACCAGAAAGGTGTCCTGTGAATATTTATAAAAAGTACTCTCTTTTAAGGCCCTCTGGTTACAGTGGCGAAAGTGACCCTTTTTATATAGCAACACATACTAAACAAGATATTATGAATGTCGGTGATCAGTGGTTTAAAAGACAGCCGACTGGAATAAATAAACTTACCTCCATCATGAAGCGCATGGCAAAAGCAGCTGGTCTGTCACCGGAAAAGAAACTTACAAATCACAGTGCTCGCAAACATCTTGTTCATAAACTTAGTGAAAATAACATCCCTGCTCACCATGCAAATCACAGGACACAAGAATATCCAGTCAATTAACAATTACAGCCATATCAATGAACAACAATACAAACAAATTTTTCCTGTGTTATCTAACTCCACTCTTCAAACTGAAAATAGGCCTCAATATCCTAAATCCATGGACACAGATGAAGTTTATCAAAACCAGTCAATTTCTAACACAAATCCCATTGATCGAAACACACAATTTGCGGGTAGACTACAGAATATGTTCACAGGCAACATTTATGGTGGGCACTTTGAAATACACATTCATAACCCAGAAACATCATCAGCCCAACCCGCTCAGAAACGTAGGCGCATCACTGTGTCCGACAGCGACTCTGATTAAAGTTTATAAAATATAGAAATTGCAAATCCCTTCTTTGGATTTGCTTCTCTTATTGTTGACAATTGAACTACTAATGAGGGTTTTGTTGCAGTCTGTTTATTAAATGTCAACAAGACCGTTTGTTTTGAGAACTATTTTGTAAAGCGGAAGTATTGAACGCATTCAGTCAACATGGAGAAAGTAGGTTAATTTTCTTTTTACATGTACGGGAACACAGACTCGTTAAAAATAAATCGGTTCAAGTTCGTTTGTGTGTGTCATGTGATAAAAAGAATCTGAAATTCGTTTCTCTTTGACATAAGATTTATGAAACTCGTTTCGACAATTTTATTTTAGCTCGCCAGAGGCTCGCTAAAATAAAATTGTCTACACTCGTTTCATAAATCTTATATCAAAGAAAAACTCATTACAGATCCTCTATATATCACACCTATAATACAATGTTCTACACCCTACTATTATTTATTTTGGCAATAATGTCCACCCCCAGCCCCTACTATTATATCGCATCCTTCCATTATTTGGAACACAAGAGTAATTTCATGACTTCATTCCTCTGTATTGTTTATGGACCATGACTAACTGACTGTGACCCAAAATACTTCTTTGAACCACTTTGTCAGGTGAGCAGTTAAGGCCCCTTGGGACTTCTTTTTTTCCTCAGCTTTAAACATTTTTGAATGATCTCAAGCGATTTGATGCAGCCAAAAATAAATATCACATAAGTGGTTGTGGGGGGGCGGTGTGTGTGTGGGGGGGGGGGGGGTGGGGTTGAGTTATTTTTTCCCCCTTCAAAACAAGTTTTCAATAATTTTGAGTGATTTTATGGAGAAGAACATTTTTTTTAAAATAGTGACGGAGGTGGTCGATGAATCATGAATTGAATTTTGATACTTGTTCTGACTTTAGAAAAGAGTTTTGAAAAATCTTGAGTTACATTATGGGGCAAGGGGGTGTATTCTGGTTTGTGTAGCTTGTAGCTCACCTGACTGAAAGTTAGGGGAAACGTAAGTGATCAATTTCTGTCCACCGTCCATCCGACGTGAATTGTACATTATCAACTTCTCATAAAACAGTGGGCCGAATTGAACCAAATATACTATTCATGTCCCATATGCTATGTCAGTTCAGGCTGGCTTAAATAATGTCGCCATGCCCTTGGGAGCATCAAAATGGACACAATTATTGGCCAAAAGTGCAGCTATACTTCAGGAAGATGAAAACACCTATGGTGATGATTGATTGATGCTGAACATCATTTTAAACAATTCTTCATTTTAGGAGGTTGCATGGGTAAAAAATCAGAAAATGGCAATAATTCATGTCTCTACCACAGATAGTAATTGTGGTACCATACTGTTCTGAAGCATGCTAGCCCATGACATGATTAGGCTATAATTGCAACAAAGTTGTATCTGGACAGCCTCATTATTGTTCCTAAGGATTCATCTTTATTCATTGGGATATTGCCCATACCAGCAACTTGTCTATTATACAACAATTGATATGTCAATAGTTGCAACACATATATATAGAGGATATGGAATGAGTGTTTTTCTCATGTAATATGTATGAAACGAGTCTAAGAATTTTCCGTTTGGGCGAGATTCTGGCGAGCCCAAACGGAAAATTTGAACGAGTTTCATAAATATTATATGAGAAAAACACTCATTTCGTACTCTAGTTATCATATGACACACACACGCACAAATTAGCCATTTAGTATGACTTTTTAACCCATCACTTAACTTGAGTTGCAGACGACACTTGGAAAAAACATCCTCGTATAACTAAAAAATTTAATTTTTTGCTTCCAAAACATAGGTTATGACCCCTCATTAGAACGAGCTCGCCGAGCTCGTTCCAATGAGGGGTCATAACCTATGTTTTGGAAGCAAAAAGGGAAAATATAAAAAAAAATGAATGGAGTTTTTCTTGTAGGTAAAATATTAATACAATATAGCCTACCCTAAATAGGACATATAACGTAAATTCTCCCTACTGATATTATGCAAATGTGACCCAGTTGGATTTTGTTTACCCAATCAAATTGTCCAGTTTTGAAATTGACCAATGGAAGCTCCCAACACTAATTATGCAAATTATGAAAATGTGGCCCAGTTGTATTTTATTCAGCCAATCAAATCGTCTAGTTTTGAAAATGGCCAATGAAATTGACGGAAGACTTTATTTATATCACTGATTAATATGAAAACAAAATATGAAATATTTTAAAGTGAACAAAACGGACGAGTCATATGATAAATTTAGGTTATCTAATCAGTTGCCTGAATCAAATACAGGGGAACGAACGATAAGTTACCAAAGCTCAGGCCAGGTGAACGATAAATGGGCTACGTTATATTTTGAAAACAGCAGGCCTGCAGTCAGCATCTTTTTACATTTGGTTTAAAGTGTTCATAAGGGGCACACACTGAAATTTGTTGAAATTACAATCAAGTCCCTGTGTTTATTTGGGCTTCCTTTGGGAGCCCACGTTTTAAATTCGTTCAGTATGAGGAAAATTCTTTTAAATTGAATTTCAATTACTGCAAACGTGGGATGGGATTCGATACAAAAACATAGGTACACTGAATTGATAATACATTTCATCTTTGAAACAAAGATGTTTTTCCGTTTGTGATTTGGGTTCTTTACAAATGTTGCTAGCTCCCTAAACCTTATTTCTTGCTGCGGGCACTTTTCGTTTAATATTTCGTGCAATTGACATTTTTCATACATTAATCATGATTATTTGGGGCACGGTGGCTCAGTTGTAGAGGCACAGGCCGCAAGCCGAGAGGTCTTCAGTTCAAATCCCACCTGCAGCACCCGAGTTGTTTCCTTGGGCAAGACACTTCACCCCCACTGCCCTCGTGGGGACATGGTGACATTATGTAATAAGGCGGCAAGGCATACTGCGCGTCGATGGTGGACTGGTCTTTCAACCAATGCTAACCCTGCTTGTATGGAGTTAGTATGTTGGGGAGCTGACAGGTGCTCGCCGTTGCTCGGTGGTTCTTTCCTGGTACACCGGCTTACTCCACTCGTAAAACTGTCGTGGTCAAGAATCTCAATATTAGCCATTGTAATAAATATCATGATTAATATGTTTTTCTTCTTTTTTTCCAAAGTATTATTCAACTCTCAGAGATATTACTTTTGTTTTCTTTTCAGAAATGGTCAACAAAAAGTACCCCACCATTACAGCAATAATGATAATTGTCTAGCTTTGGGAACTGCTGACGCCAGTGAGGCACAGTGCAGGTTTGACACCCTACTCCTTGAAACTGTGAAATACTGAAAGATGGTTTCTAATTTCCAGGGCTTGAAAATTTCTGGGAAAATTTTGGTTTTCTTTTGGCTGAACTGGAAAGTATTGAAAAATATTATTTTTGTTGCTCCAGGTGCATTCTGTGCACTCTTTGAATGGCACTGTTTACACTCTGTGTCGATGAGTGATGGACCCAAGCTAAAACTGTCATGAAATTCTCTTTTAAATCATGAAACAAACACCCCCTCCCCCCCCCCCCCCTCCCCCAACACACACACATCAATCTTCAAATTTACAACTTTTGGAAATTCAAAGCTCTAAATTTGAAAAAAAGTTAGAAATTTCAGTCGAGGCGCTAGTGGGTTTTTCCAAAGATATCTAATGTTTGGCTAACGTGGAGTTTTTAGACTGAAAGTAGTGAAAGCCCTCCAAATATTGATTTAAAAGTAGTAACCCCCCCCCCCCCACCCCCCAAATATTGATTTGTACTTGGAATTTGTGACTAACATGAATCTTCAATTAGATAATTTACAGTCAAGAGGGTGTATAAAGGGTGTATAAAGGGAACATTTGTTATGGGGGAGGGTGGGGGGGGGGGGGGGCAGTGCTAATTGTTGAATTGCCCTCTCAGAAATTATGTAGTGGTAATCGGAATTGCAAATCTAGAGGTGGAGAGAACCCCCTCCCCAATCCATGTCCTCTTTGCTGCATCCATGACCGGAAGCTGCTAATTTACACCCAAACTAAACAGGATGGCAAAGCCATAAAATAATATGTTGCTGTGATAAGTGTTTAAGGATGTACCACACCACAAAATTATTTTATGGGTACACCACATAAGTTTGGACAAATCAGTATTGATAACAGTGTTGTACAGTTTGCAGTTTTATGGGGATATGGTATTCTACCTGTTCAATAAACATCCACATGCAAATGCAAAGTACTAGAATTCTTATCATTTAGTACTAGAAAAAAGTACTTGAATTTTCTAAGTGTATTCAATAAAAATGTAGTCATCAAATAAAGTCATAAAGTTGAATGTGCGCATTTTAATGTATTGGCCCCAACACTCATATAAACGAGCAAAATGGTGGTAAAGGTTTCCTTTTTATTTTCCTTATAATTAAAGATTCGATGGTGATTAATTTTCTATGGGGAACCCGAGGCTTGCAGGTTTAATGCGTTGTGTGTGGTTAAATGTGAAGGTATCATATTTACATTTTAAACTAGAAGTCCTATCATGACTTGCACACAAATAGTACGTCGCAATGCGCGTTTATATACACGTATTGACTGTACTGAGGTTATCAGATTCTGCACATATGACCTATGCACATACATGCATATCATACAGGGTGGAATATGTATCATACTGGGTGGAATATGTATCATACTGGGTGGAATATGTATCATACTGGGTGGAATATGTATCATACAGGGTGGAATATGTATCATACTGGGTGGAATATGTATCATACAGGGTGGAATATGTATCATACAGGGTGGAATATGTATCATACTGGGTGGAATATGTATCATACTGGGTGGAATATGTATCATACAGGGTGGAATATGTATCATACAGGGTGGAATATGTATCATACTGGGTGGAATATGTATCATACTGGGTGGAATATGTATCATACTGGGTGGAATATGTATCATACTGGGTGGAATATGTATCATACAGGGTGGAATATGTATCATACTGGGCGGAATATGTATCATACTGGGTGGAATATGTATCATACTGGGTGGAATATGTATCATACTGGGTGGAATATGTATCATACTGGGTGGAATATGTATCATACTGGGTGGAATATGTATCATACTGGGTGGAATATGTATCATACTGGGTGGAATATGTATCATACTGGGTGGAATATGTATCATACTGGGTGGAATATGTATCATACTGGGTGGAATATGTATCACACGGGGTGGAAAAAGTCCTCAAAATTAATAATCATACCTGTATGATTATCTGGCACCCACGAGTATTGTCCCTTGGGAAGTGTACCTGACTAACATATCATATTGACATGCTGGCGTATCGTTTGGTGAGTCGAGGTGTTCTATTATCCCCAGGGGCGCAAAACGTAATCGAGGGCACCAATAATCCAAGAATAAAAACACTTTTGAGGTAACGACAATCTGAAAGATCGAAAAAAAAACAAAACAAACCCACAGCGCAAACTCCGAAGGTTGCCGAACGAGGGAAGCAACATCTGCCATTGGGGCAGGTGCTGCTTTTTTTCCGTTCGGCTGCCTTTCGCGCTTGCGTGTGATATTGCAATAATTCGATGCCCCTTGCAATATATTAACAAAAACAACCCAATCTCAAACTTGGAACTTATACTTCGTTTACTCTGTCCAATTTATAAATGTGTTTGTGTCACAAGTTGTATAATTTCCATTTGTTCACTTGCACTTGGACCTAACTGCTGTTTACTGCCTGTAAGGCGGGGCGTTGATACAGGCCTTGCTTATTCGCCGAAGCCTGGTTCATTTAAGTGAAATAAATTATTGTTTATATAAAAAAGGAGTATTGTAATAATCGTCTGACATGGGCACCAGAGTTATGGATACTCTAGTGTTCCAAATAATCACACCCATACTATTATTATTGTTTCAAAACGTTTCCATCCCCTATGAACCATATTTGGGCCAGTATTTCTTCTCAGAGCCAGACAGCAGTTCAGAAGTTATGGCTCTTAACTGGTTCCATGGATTAATCCAGATGACGTTTTCAGAACATCCTGGGCTAATATATTCAGTGTATGGCTGATTTCGTGGAATGGATATTCATAATTATCATATGACTCGTCCGTTTTGTTCACTTTAAAACATTTGATATTTTGTTCTCATATTAATCAGTGATAAATAAAGCCTTCCGTCAATTTCATTGTTCAATTTCAAAACTAGACAATTTGATTGCCTGAACAAAATACAACTGGACCATATTTTCATAATTTGCATAATTAGAGTTGGCAGCTTTCATTGGTCAATTTCAAAACTGGACAATTTGATTGACTAAACAAAATACAAATGGGTCACATTTGCATCATTTCTGTAGGGAGAATTACATTATCTGTCCTATTTAGGGTGGGTTATATTGTATTAATCTTTTACCTACAAGAAAAACGCCATTCATTTTTTTTTTATATTTTCACTTTTTGCTTCCAAAACATAGGTTATGACCCCTCATTGGAACGAGCTCGACGCGCTCGTTCCAATGAGGGGGTCATAATCTATGTTTTGGAAGCAAAAAATGAATTTTTTTAGTTATACGAGGATGTTTTTTTCCAAGTGCCGTCTGCATCTCAAGTTAGGTGATGGGTTAAAAAGTCATACTAAGTGGCTAATTTGTGCGTGTGTGTGTCATATGATAAATATAATATGAAATGAGTGTTTTTCTCATATAATATTTATGAAACTCGTCCGAATTTTCCGTTTGGGCTCGCCAAAACGGAAAATTCTTAGACTCGTTTCATAAATATTATATGAGAAAAACACTCATTCCATATCCTCTATTTATCACATGACTATTGTAAAGTTCAATGAAAAAGTCCATCTGATATTCTTCTATATGAGAACACGTGTAATATGACCTGCAAGGATTTTCAATGGCTGAATTTTAAGCCTCATCACCTAATTAATATTCATATTGTACCACTCCATTGTTTACAAACAAAACATGTCGCGTGTACTTAACTATCGAGTGAACGAAATTGTGAAAATAGATGGAAAAGGAGAAGAGGAGATTGTTAATTGATTCCACAAAAGGCTTGTTATACACTGTGAAAATAATAGGTATCGACTTTGAAGTGACTCTCTCCGCAGAACGTTTGAGCCCATTACACGATGAACGCTACCAGACGCTAGATTGCCAGGAAACTGTTGTTGGCGTTGCTAAGCAAACGGACGCAACTCAACAGCGTCGTTTTGTTAATGTCAGCGGCGCAGATACAGATGGATTTGTTGAAAAAGAAACAAATAAAAACACTTTAAGCAAGACCTTTTATGATATGAAGTTAGTAAGAAATTTTCTTCAAAGCATCGTGAAATTCACAACATACCGCCCAGTCAAATGTGTGTTATTTTATGCAAATTTATCCAGTTAGTCATAAAATCTGACGGCTCTGAATATGAACCAAGCTCGTTGCGTGGATTTATTTCCAGTATTGACAGAAGTTTAAAACGTTTTAATTATGGCCACACAATAGTTAGCAGTGTAGAATTTGTGAAAGTGAGAGACATACTGAAGTGAAGGCCAAACAACGACAACTGAAACGAAGTGGCTTGGGCAATCGGGAAATGAAGGCGGGGCCAATAAGTGACAATGAAATTGACATCTTGTCGCAAAGCGGTCAACTGGGTTCTTCGACACCCGAATCTATAAAAAAACTCCTTGTGGTTTTTAAACACTATTCACTTTGGTTTACGGGGCTCAGATGAGCACCGTAAAATGTGTAGTGGGATGTTAGGTTGCACAAGGACCCAAATGGCCAGGAATATTTACAGTTTATAGAAATACAAACAAAAACTCGCCCTGGTGACAATTGTGAGAGACGTTCGAAGTGTGCCACCCAGAATGTTGTGTAACTTTGATTTACCAGAAAGGTGTCCTGTGAATATTTATAAAAAGTACTCTCTTTTAAGGCCCTCTGGTTACAGTGGCGAAAGTGACCCTTTTTATATAGCAACACATACTAAACAAGATATTATGAATGTCGGTGATCAGTGGTTTAAAAGACAGCCGACTGGAATAAATAAACTTACCTCCATCATGAAGCGCATGGCAAAAGCAGCTGGTCTGTCACCGGAAAAGAAACTTACAAATCACAGTGCTCGCAAACATCTTGTTCATAAACTTAGTGAAAATAACATCCCTGCTCACCATGCAAATCACAGGACACAAGAATATCCAGTCAATTAACAATTACAGCCATATCAATGAACAACAATACAAACAAATTTTTCCTGTGTTATCTAACTCCACTCTTCAAACTGAAAATAGGCCTCAATATCCTAAATCCATGGACACAGATGAAGTTTATCAAAACCAGTCAATTTCTAACACAAATCCCATTGATCGAAACACACAATTTGCGGGTAGACTACAGAATATGTTCACAGGCAACATTTATGGTGGGCACTTTGAAATACACATTCATAACCCAGAAACATCATCAGCCCAACCCGCTCAGAAACGTAGGCGCATCACTGTGTCCGACAGCGACTCTGATTAAAGTTTATAAAATATAGAAATTGCAAATCCCTTCTTTGGATTTGCTTCTCTTATTGTTGACAATTGAACTACTAATGAGGGTTTTGTTGCAGTCTGTTTATTAAATGTCAACAAGACCGTTTGTTTTGAGAACTATTTTGTAAAGCGGAAGTATTGAACGCATTCAGTCAACATGGAGAAAGTAGGTTAATTTTCTTTTTACATGTACGGGAACACAGACTCGTTAAAAATAAATCGGTTCAAGTTCGTTTGTGTGTGTCATGTGATAAAAAGAATCTGAAATTCGTTTCTCTTTGACATAAGATTTATGAAACTCGTTTCGACAATTTTATTTTAGCTCGCCAGAGGCTCGCTAAAATAAAATTGTCTACACTCGTTTCATAAATCTTATATCAAAGAAAAACTCATTACAGATCCTCTATATATCACACCTATAATACAATGTTCTACACCCTACTATTATTTATTTTGGCAATAATGTCCACCCCCAGCCCCTACTATTATATCGCATCCTTCCATTATTTGGAACACAAGAGTAATTTCATGACTTCATTCCTCTGTATTGTTTATGGACCATGACTAACTGACTGTGACCCAAAATACTTCTTTGAACCACTTTGTCAGGTGAGCAGTTAAGGCCCCTTGGGACTTCTTTTTTTCCTCAGCTTTAAACATTTTTGAATGATCTCAAGCGATTTGATGCAGCCAAAAATAAATATCACATAAGTGGTTGTGGGGGGGCGGTGTGTGTGTGGGGGGGGGGGGGGGTGGGGTTGAGTTATTTTTTCCCCCTTCAAAACAAGTTTTCAATAATTTTGAGTGATTTTATGGAGAAGAACATTTTTTTTAAAATAGTGACGGAGGTGGTCGATGAATCATGAATTGAATTTTGATACTTGTTCTGACTTTAGAAAAGAGTTTTGAAAAATCTTGAGTTACATTATGGGGCAAGGGGGTGTATTCTGGTTTGTGTAGCTTGTAGCTCACCTGACTGAAAGTTAGGGGAAACGTAAGTGATCAATTTCTGTCCACCGTCCATCCGACGTGAATTGTACATTATCAACTTCTCATAAAACAGTGGGCCGAATTGAACCAAATATACTATTCATGTCCCATATGCTATGTCAGTTCAGGCTGGCTTAAATAATGTCGCCATGCCCTTGGGAGCATCAAAATGGACACAATTATTGGCCAAAAGTGCAGCTATACTTCAGGAAGATGAAAACACCTATGGTGATGATTGATTGATGCTGAACATCATTTTAAACAATTCTTCATTTTAGGAGGTTGCATGGGTAAAAAATCAGAAAATGGCAATAATTCATGTCTCTACCACAGATAGTAATTGTGGTACCATACTGTTCTGAAGCATGCTAGCCCATGACATGATTAGGCTATAATTGCAACAAAGTTGTATCTGGACAGCCTCATTATTGTTCCTAAGGATTCATCTTTATTCATTGGGATATTGCCCATACCAGCAACTTGTCTATTATACAACAATTGATATGTCAATAGTTGCAACACATATATATAGAGGATATGGAATGAGTGTTTTTCTCATGTAATATGTATGAAACGAGTCTAAGAATTTTCCGTTTGGGCGAGATTCTGGCGAGCCCAAACGGAAAATTTGAACGAGTTTCATAAATATTATATGAGAAAAACACTCATTTCGTACTCTAGTTATCATATGACACACACACGCACAAATTAGCCATTTAGTATGACTTTTTAACCCATCACTTAACTTGAGTTGCAGACGACACTTGGAAAAAACATCCTCGTATAACTAAAAAATTTAATTTTTTGCTTCCAAAACATAGGTTATGACCCCTCATTAGAACGAGCTCGCCGAGCTCGTTCCAATGAGGGGTCATAACCTATGTTTTGGAAGCAAAAAGGGAAAATATAAAAAAAAATGAATGGAGTTTTTCTTGTAGGTAAAATATTAATACAATATAGCCTACCCTAAATAGGACATATAACGTAAATTCTCCCTACTGATATTATGCAAATGTGACCCAGTTGGATTTTGTTTACCCAATCAAATTGTCCAGTTTTGAAATTGACCAATGGAAGCTCCCAACACTAATTATGCAAATTATGAAAATGTGGCCCAGTTGTATTTTATTCAGCCAATCAAATCGTCTAGTTTTGAAAATGGCCAATGAAATTGACGGAAGACTTTATTTATATCACTGATTAATATGAAAACAAAATATGAAATATTTTAAAGTGAACAAAACGGACGAGTCATATGATAAATTTAGGTTATCTAATCAGTTGCCTGAATCAAATACAGGGGAACGAACGATAAGTTACCAAAGCTCAGGCCAGGTGAACGATAAATGGGCTACGTTATATTTTGAAAACAGCAGGCCTGCAGTCAGCATCTTTTTACATTTGGTTTAAAGTGTTCATAAGGGGCACACACTGAAATTTGTTGAAATTACAATCAAGTCCCTGTGTTTATTTGGGCTTCCTTTGGGAGCCCACGTTTTAAATTCGTTCAGTATGAGGAAAATTCTTTTAAATTGAATTTCAATTACTGCAAACGTGGGATGGGATTCGATACAAAAACATAGGTACACTGAATTGATAATACATTTCATCTTTGAAACAAAGATGTTTTTCCGTTTGTGATTTGGGTTCTTTACAAATGTTGCTAGCTCCCTAAACCTTATTTCTTGCTGCGGGCACTTTTCGTTTAATATTTCGTGCAATTGACATTTTTCATACATTAATCATGATTATTTGGGGCACGGTGGCTCAGTTGTAGAGGCACAGGCCGCAAGCCGAGAGGTCTTCAGTTCAAATCCCACCTGCAGCACCCGAGTTGTTTCCTTGGGCAAGACACTTCACCCCCACTGCCCTCGTGGGGACATGGTGACATTATGTAATAAGGCGGCAAGGCATACTGCGCGTCGATGGTGGACTGGTCTTTCAACCAATGCTAACCCTGCTTGTATGGAGTTAGTATGTTGGGGAGCTGACAGGTGCTCGCCGTTGCTCGGTGGTTCTTTCCTGGTACACCGGCTTACTCCACTCGTAAAACTGTCGTGGTCAAGAATCTCAATATTAGCCATTGTAATAAATATCATGATTAATATGTTTTTCTTCTTTTTTTCCAAAGTATTATTCAACTCTCAGAGATATTACTTTTGTTTTCTTTTCAGAAATGGTCAACAAAAAGTACCCCACCATTACAGCAATAATGATAATTGTCTAGCTTTGGGAACTGCTGACGCCAGTGAGGCACAGTGCAGGTTTGACACCCTACTCCTTGAAACTGTGAAATACTGAAAGATGGTTTCTAATTTCCAGGGCTTGAAAATTTCTGGGAAAATTTTGGTTTTCTTTTGGCTGAACTGGAAAGTATTGAAAAATATTATTTTTGTTGCTCCAGGTGCATTCTGTGCACTCTTTGAATGGCACTGTTTACACTCTGTGTCGATGAGTGATGGACCCAAGCTAAAACTGTCATGAAATTCTCTTTTAAATCATGAAACAAACACCCCCTCCCCCCCCCCCCCCTCCCCCAACACACACACATCAATCTTCAAATTTACAACTTTTGGAAATTCAAAGCTCTAAATTTGAAAAAAAGTTAGAAATTTCAGTCGAGGCGCTAGTGGGTTTTTCCAAAGATATCTAATGTTTGGCTAACGTGGAGTTTTTAGACTGAAAGTAGTGAAAGCCCTCCAAATATTGATTTAAAAGTAGTAACCCACCCCCCCCCCCCCACCCCCAAATATTGATTTGTACTTGGAATTTGTGACTAACATGAATCTTCAATTAGATAATTTACAGTCAAGAGGGTGTATAAAGGGTGTATAAAGGGAACATTTGTTATGGGGGAGGGTGGGGGGGGGGCAGTGCTAATTGTTGAATTGCCCTCTCAGAAATTATGTAGTGGTAATCGGAATTGCAAATCTAGAGGTGGAGAGAACCCCCTCCCCAATCCATGTCCTCTTTGCTGCATCCATGACCGGAAGCTGCTAATTTACACCCAAACTAAACAGGATGGCAAAGCCATAAAATAATATGTTGCTGTGATAAGTGTTTAAGGATGTACCACACCACAAAATTATTTTATGGGTACACCACATAAGTTTGGACAAATCAGTATTGATAACAGTGTTGTACAGTTTGCAGTTTTATGGGGATATGGTATTCTACCTGTTCAATAAACATCCACATGCAAATGCAAAGTACTAGAATTCTTATCATTTAGTACTAGAAAAAAGTACTTGAATTTTCTAAGTGTATTCAATAAAAATGTAGTCATCAAATAAAGTCATAAAGTTGAATGTGCGCATTTTAATGTATTGGCCCCAACACTCATATAAACGAGCAAAATGGTGGTAAAGGTTTCCTTTTTATTTTCCTTATAATTAAAGATTCGATGGTGATTAATTTTCTATGGGGAACCCGAGGCTTGCAGGTTTAATGCGTTGTGTGTGGTTAAATGTGAAGGTATCATATTTACATTTTAAACTAGAAGTCCTATCATGACTTGCACACAAATAGTACGTCGCAATGCGCGTTTATATACACGTATTGACTGTACTGAGGTTATCAGATTCTGCACATATGACCTATGCACAACCAATGTTTCAGCCAAAGGACCTCCGGGTTTAACCCGGAGGTCCACTGACCAGAACATTGCTTTTGTTTGCTGTGAGTAACCAGAAGAATCTGTCATGTTTTGGATATCACTCGATATGGAAATTCCACGTAATTCCCTCGTGCAATTATGTCAAGATAAGTGCATAGTTCGTGACAGCACTTTTAGTTTTAACTGTAGGGTGTGAATCCACTGCACCGTGTTCTACAGCCGTAACTAAATAGCTGAACTTGTATTTATTTCTGTGATGCAGTTGTAATATAGTTCTAGATAATGAAAGTATAATAAACATTACCAGTACTGAAAGTGACATCAAACCTTAACCTCTATAAAAAATGTTACTAACCCCTAGCACACTGTCTAAATAGCAACATGATCAGCATCACATTTTTACAATATGAAATTAGTCAAAGATATTTTGATCGCAGACCACATTGATTTCTGCCAATCAGGACGAGCTGTTGTTGATTTTCTAAAACAAATAACATAATTTGGCATTGCCTGTAAGACCTCATTGAGCTGTTTTAATCAGGATAAGCTTTCGTTGATTTCCCAAGAGAACATGGCACTTCTTAGCCCTTTACCCAACGCAACCGCAAAAGCCACTTAGCACTATACACTAAAATCGCCATTCAAAGTCTTATTTTTTTTATTTTTTGCTTAAAAACATAGCTTATGAACCCCCATTGGAATGGACTTATCGAGTCGTTCCACTGAGGGGTCATAAAAGCTATGTTTTTGAAACGAAACATGAAAATCTTTAGTAATGCGAGAATGTTTTCGTTTTTGTGAGTGTCGTCTGCTATTCATGTTAGGTTAAAAAAACAACGATGAATAGTGCAGAGAGCTTTGGCCATGCGTTAATTATGATAAAATGGAATGATGCCCATATAATAATGGCCATTATTTTTTTTACTTAACTAAAGTAAAGGTTTTTTTTTATTATGCCATAAGTAATGGCCATTAATTGTCTTTTCCTGTGCTTTGGATTAATTGTGCCATTACAATTACACAGTATATTACTTTAATGGCAATCTTTTCCTCAGTCTATTTTCCTACAAACTAATGGCCTTTCTGTTTTTTGCTGTGCCACCTGCACAATATTAATGATGCCATTAATTTCTAGAGAAAATATATTTAAGGGTCATTAATTTAGTTGAAGTTTTTAATAGCCATTATTTTACCTCCTAAATTAATTGCACTTAGTTTCAGACAGGCAGATAAAATTCATGGTGCCATTAATTATGAAGCGCTGGTATTAATGGGCATTACTTGATGGGTATCGTAATGCCCATGTTTTTCGCAAACAAAATTAAAGGCCATGAGCTCTATAAACAGCTTAAAAAATAATGGCCATCATTTTTGTACAGAAAGATGACAAAAACTAATGCTGCCATTAATTATGGGCCCTTTTAATGCGCATTATTTATATGAAACTCAGGTATAAATGGGCCATTAATTGAGGTATATAGTTTTAATTCCCATGTTTTTTTGTTTTTTTTTTCTGGTGAAAAATTAAAGCCCACGATATCTATCAACAGCCTAAAGGTTAATGCCCATTATTTTATAGAAAGATGAGGGAAAATCAATGCTGCCATTAATGGAATGGCCCTAGTCTACTACCATTCTACCAAAACGAAATTACATTCTATCTTGCCAGGCTTAATTACTACCCAAAATTGTAAAGCAATGAATAGTGGCTGCTATCACAATACGCGAGAAACCATGTGCATACAAACATCTCAGAGTTACCGCATCATTTGAATTGTAGTCGTTAGAACATTGTACGTCAAACCGAAAAGGCCATAATTTGATCCTGACCGTCGGTAATTGCCTTGTGTCCTTTGCCAGGACACTTAATTCTGATTGCCATTGCGTGAGGGCGGTGACACACTGCACGTCAATGGTGCACTTGCCTTTCAGCCGCTGCCAACCTGGTGGTTACCTCGGTGCTCTCCAGCTTTCTTCATCCGTAAAACTGTCCGAGGTGATGTAACACTGACTGTTGAAAGTGTCGTTAAAACCCAATAACAAACAAACACGGACCTATATTTCGGTCGTGATATAGACACAAATCTGTCCGAGGTGATGTAACGCTGACTGTTGAAAGTGTCATTAAAACCCAATAAAAAACAAACATGGACCTATATTTCGGTCGTGATATAGACACAAATTCAGAACGTATCAATAATAATAATAATAATAATAATAATAATAATAATAATAATAATAATAATAATAATAATAATAATAATAATAATAATTGTATAACTTGAAATCCACACATGTTTCTGTGTATGGCTGTACAAAATTGCAAAGTGCCTTATGAAAAAGGAGATACGAGTTCGTTGCTGTATTTGTCAAGCTCGACCGATCGAGGTAGCTCTTTAACCCTTTACCCAACGAATCGCCCGCATCCGCCCGCGTATTATGCAAATTCAGCAGCTGAAAAAATATTATTTTTCGAAAAATTTCAACAAAACCATATCATGTGACTCCTCTTTGGAAAGAGCCCTTCGAGCTCGTTCCAAAGAGGGGCCACGTGATATGGCTTTGTAGGATTTTTTGGAAAACATTTAAAAAATATATAAAATATATATATATAAAATTTGATATCGTCTGCGTTGGGTAAAGGGTTAAACATCAATAGATGAATCAACTGTGATCTGCAGTAAAATTCGTATTATTCCTTTCCAACAGTGGGCCCCTGAATGCTATTTTTCTAAGGATATAATATTTAGTATTCATTAGGAGGATTTGCAATAATTCTATCCTACAGCCCTAAATTATTTCTGATCCTCCTCAATGCCGAGCGCGGTGGCTCGGTGGCTGTTGAACATTGGACTTCAAACCGGTCCTGATAAGTGACACGTGAAGACATAGTGGCACAGTGTACTAAACGTTGGTGTTGTACTGACCTTCGACCAGTATTAATCATCCTTGTTAAGAGTTAGTACGTTGGGTGTCTGATAGTTGTCCACCGCTGCTCGGTGGTTCTATCTGTGTACTCCGGCTTTTTCCGCCCGTAAAACTGTCCGACAGGGGAGACCATGGCTGCTGAATGTTTCGTTAAACCCCACAAAATAAATAAATAAATAAATAAATAAATAAATAAATAAATAAATAAATAAATAAATAAATACAATTTGAATGTAACGTTCTCTCTATTGTCGGACGCAGGAGAAATCAACCACGCGTGATCACTCCAAACACGAACGCGTTGCTTATGGGTGATCTTCGTCCATTGAGTCCTTACTCTAGTATGCCAACCCGGATTGTCCCATTGCCTATAATTCAAAACATCTGGGTGACACCGCACGAACAATTTCAGGGTTGACAAGATCAGTTCCACGAGAACAATTTTTGTTTTTCGTAGTTGAAATCTTCCATTGCTTGTTTGATTTACAGGCTGTTTTCATAGTTTTTTTGTTTAGCCGTACCACTGAGATGCGTGGATGTTGTCTCCATCCCCCCCCCCTCACCACAAACACACCTAAAATGTAGGTCATACGCCTATGGAGGGACGCCTGAAGGGTGAAGGAGCAACCGGTGGAAGCCACCCATGAAAGTAATCCTTTACAGAGGTTCAACATCTACCACTTGGATACATACAGTACAAATGCTATATGTTTCGTGGGCAAGGATTAGGTTGACTTGATAATAGATATCTCCCTCGAGATTGGCTTCGTGCTTGCATGTCATGGCAAAGGGACTAGCTGAATCGGCTGAACACAACATTATAATTACTGCAATGAGTCCATGGTTTTTCACTTGAGAGTGAGCGCGCTGATCAATGGTTAAGGAGTTGTACTTCATGCAGAAAGATCACGGTTCGATCCCCGCAGTGGCTATGGCATAGGGGATGGGCCCGCAGGGCCCGCATTTCAGGGGGTGGGGGGCGGGTAGAAGGGGGCCCCCGTCTTGAAGGACGTCCCAAAGCTGAAAGAAAGAGGGAAAGGGAGAGAGAGAGAGAGAACGAGAGGGAGAGATAGTAAAAAGGAGTAGAGGAAGAGAGATAAATAAACGATAGCAGGAAATGATGACAGATTATATCAAGAGTGTCATAAATGTTAATTTTATGAACTAAATTCAGGATTGGCTATGTTGGAGTAGCACTTATGGTTATCTGTTATACGTGTCAAGTTGTGTATGTATTGATATGCTTACAGGTGTGACTGTTGCACAGTTCACAGTGTACCAAATACACATAATTTCAAACTCTTACTTCCACACGACGCACTCTTTGTAGTCTATGTATTATTCTTTTAAGTGAACCTACATCATTGTAACTGATAGGGGTGAGAAATGAACAATATACATACATGGTGCCTCTCAAGTCACACATGTTGGGTGTGCATGTGTGTATCGTTGGATGGCGGAGGTGAAACTTAAAACATATAATGAAAAAATCTACAGAGTCGTACTTTTAGAATCGATCCTATAGGCTATACCTTCATTTAATTTATGGCGTATGTACTACGTGAAATCCTGTATGCTATGCACGGTAACAACAGTAAATTTGCGCCCGTTTTAAAGGCAACCACTATTATGAAAGGGCCCCCCGTCTCTATCTCGCGGGGGGGGGGGGTACAAGATTTTCCGCTACGTCACTGCGGCGGCCAGGGGTAACTGCGCTGTGTCCTATGGCAAGGCACTTCATCCCGATTGCCCACATTGGAGCACGGTGACGCTGGATACTAAGGCGCATTGCACGTCGATGGTACACTTGTCTGCAACCAATACTGACCCTGCTTGTGGGGAGTTAAGTACGTTGTGGAGTTTGGCAGTTGATCGCCGTTCCTCTGTGGTACTCCGTGGGTACTCCGGCTTTCTGCACCAGTAAAACTGTCCGACACGAGGGGACCCTGGCTATCATAAATGTCGTTAAATCTTAATAAATACTTAAATATATTCACTGGATAATTTGAGCTAGTGTTATTGACGCTACGAAATACACATGAAAGGGTACGGGTGCATCCTCTTTGTCAATTGTAAAGAATCTAGATTATGTGTCCCTACCCCAACCTCAACCCCACACCCCTCAGCCTTCGCCTTGTTGATTTTACATTAAGCCTGATAATCTAAGATACTTACTGGTCAGTAAGAACACCTGTCTTTACAAAGAATGGGTAAGGTTGTACCTATTCTGTGGTGTAGAACTGGAGAAGTGTGACATAAGTTGTCATCTGAACAAAAACATATTTCAATAAAAATGCTCATTTATCATCTTATAAAAAATAATGCACGGATTTTATTACATAATTCAACACGTTGATAAGAATAGAAATAAAATGTCTTCCCACTGAGCCGGTTGTTATAGTTTTCCACAAATGTGCTACCCGGATGTAAATAAAAGGAATGCCGACTATAGTTAATTTCACAAATGTTGCAGGATTAAACTTGTCACAAAATTCTACTATACTATACTATACTATACTATACTATACTATACTATACTATACTATACTATACTACACTATACTATACTATACTATACTGTACTATACTTTACTATACTATACTACACTACCCTATACTATTCTATACTATACTATACTATACTATACTACACTATACTATACTATACTATACTATACTATACTATACTATACTATACTATACTATACTATACTGTAGTATACTATACTATACTATACTATACTATACTATACTATACTATACTGTACTATACTATACTATACTATACTATACTATACTATACTATACTATACTATACTATACTATACTATACTATACTATACTATACTATACTGTACTATACTTTACTATACTATACTACACTACCCTATACTATTCTATACTATACTATACTACACTATACTATACTATACTACACTATACTATACTATACTACACTATACTATACTATACTATACTATACTATACTATACTATACTATACTATACTATTCTATACTATACTATACTATACTATACTATACTATACTATACTATACTATACTATACTATACTATACTATACTATACTACACTATACTATACTATACTATACTGTACTATACTTTACTATACTATACTACACTACCCTATACTATTCTATACTATACTATACTACACTATACTATACTATACTACACTATACTATACTATACTACACTATACTATACTATACTATACTATACTATACTATACTATACTATACTATACTGTTTTATTGGATAAAACATATTGCTTGTTTATAGCAAGATACCATTACAATGAGTGACATGAAATGATAAGGTTCGTGTCGCTATGACGGAAATTCAAAATAGTTAGAGACTTAACCCTTAACCCAACGAATGGTGGCGAAAAAGACTAAAAAAATACCCCAAAACAATGATTTTTGCTATATAATAAATTTCAGATTTCTCAATTGAATCATACCTATACGAATATCACCGGAGTCTGCTCATTGAGCAGTCTTCGATGTCATCCATATTTGCATGGCGTTCAGTTGAAATAATTATGAGAATAATTTGTTTCAAATAATGTTTTAAACGGCTGTGTTGGGTGAAAGGTTAATTAAAACAGGATATATGTATACCAATGATGATAAACAGTTGCATATAAACCATTTGTACGAGGGTTTAGGACTTGTGCTTCAATAGCCCATTCGTTACCTAAAATGGGAGAGGGGATTATTGATTCTTTCTTCTCCAACGACTACTAAAGTCGCCACGTCTAATCGGCAAACGCAGGCTAACCCTTCGATAAATCAAATAACAATAATAATAACAAGATTGTCTAAGACGTTTCGCCCCATTACCGGACCTCCATCCCGTGATGGCGGTGCGATAATGGGGCGATACGCCTAAGAAAATCTTGTAATTGTATAAATATGTAATAAAACTTCAAACATAAAAATGATGAAATACATGAAATTAGATTAATATCCGGTAGCATGTGACACACCATCTAAATATTCCATTAGGCCAATTTCTCCGTTTTGAAATACAGGTTTCAAATGTGCAATAGAATTGTAAACTTCTTTGTGTGTGCTTTTTCTTTCTCGGTGCTAATTTACTAACAGCGCCCAACTGAATAAGAGTTGTTACTTGATAAGCCTGTTCTTTTTTTAAAGAATTCAGTTAGTTTAAACAGACTATGAGTAGGCTTCCGATGCCATCCCTCTATATGATTTGTCGTACGGGGGCCAACCGTATCAAAATAGTTCCACATGCGACTACCATTATCACCTTCCATCCAGAAACTTATCACATAATCCGTGAACTCTCCAAATCTGAATTTGCAAGTGCATCTTCCAACGTCATCCACCATGCGCGGCTCACACGATTTACTGTGACTAGTGGAACAAAAATACCCCAGCGTACTGGACTCTGCGTTGCCCCATCCTCCTGGTAAGCTGTTTTTAAGCCACCTTTTGGAGCATATTTAAATATGGCTTGTTCATAGTGAAAAAACAACCTTTTAGGGTTACATGATAAAAAACACTCTGGATTGCGTTTTGGGCTGCCACTTCAAAATCAGTGAATATTTGTCGGGGAACAATATCGACCCCTTCTTCTCTGGATCGGTCCACTACAAGATTGAAAAAACGTCCATGTGTTGCCCAAACATTAATTGCACAATTTTATTTTCCACAAAGGCATGGGTTGTGTCCCAAACATTAATTGCACAATTTTATTTTCCACAAAGGCTTGGGTTGTGTCCCAAACATTAATTGCACAATTTTATTTTCCACAAAGGCATGGGTTGTGTCCCAAACATTAATTGCACAATTTTATTTTCCACAAAGGCATGGGTTGTGTCCCAAACATTAATTGCACAATTTTATTTTCCACAAAGGCATGGGTTGTGTCCCAAACATTAATTGCACAATTTTATTTTCCACAAAGGCATGGGTTGTGTCCCAAACATTAATTGCACAATTTTATTTTCCACAAAGGCATGGGTTGTGTCCCAAACATTAATTGCACAATTTTATTTTCCACAAAGGCATGGGTTGTGTCCCAAACATTAATTGCACAATTTTATTTTCCACAAAGGCATGGGTTGTGTCCCAAACATTAATTGCACAATTTTATTTTCCACAAAGGCATGGGTTGTGTCCCAAACATTAATTGCACAATTTTATTTTCCACAAAGGCATGGGTTGTGTCCCAAACATTAATTGCACAATTTTATTTTCCACAAAGGCATGGGTTGTGTCCCAAACATTAATTGCACAATTTTATTTTCCACAAAGGCATGGGTTGTGTCCCAAACATTAATTGCACAATTTTATTTTCCACAAAGGCTTGGGTTGTGTCCCAAACATTAATTGCACAATTTTGTTTTCCACAAAGGCATGGGTTGTGTAGAGTTGAAAAAAACATGTTGGGACATTTATTGAATGTTCCATCACAACAAACACTCTTCAGTACTTGATAAATGTCTAAGATTATTTTACGTACCGAAAACAAGAATTGTGTTGCTCTCACCGTTACGTGGCAACAAAAACAAATATCACCAGTTGTGGACTTTCTGTATGCCTCAGGCAGATCAATCTTAATTCCCTGTTTTGGAAAAGGTGGTCTTGTGTAAGCACGGACGCGGTAAAGTGATTACTTAGTGCTATAAAATATCGGTACTTTTTCTAGGAAACTGGAATCGATTTTCAGACTAAGCAGACCTGCGACTTCTTCCTGATATATTGATGAAATAGTTGTTGAACTGTCTTCTGCTAATGCTTTCACCTTTGCTACAAACCCATCAGCTGCAAATTTCACAAAATCTGCTGAGTGGTTGTGTTGGCTATTGTAAGTTAGTTTAAACAATATTGATACCATAATTACCTATTCTACTATATATGAAAAGCCTATGACATAAATTTTAACTTTACACACCAACCGTGATGAACACGCCAGCAAAGGGATTTCAATAGTAAAAATTTACACCTACAGTAGAACTACACCCCCGTTGATCTTTGGTGACGTCGACCCGAATGCAAACTTGTCTAAATTTATCGCGCGTCGCCTCGCAAAGAGTGAAATGGAAGTGGCAATTATTTATTAGCTTTTTAAATGGGCTTACCTCATAAGATGCCAAAAATTAACAAACATGCATTGTCTCATGTTCATAAAGCAGACATTACTCGAAATAATATGTTATTATGTTATTAAAACGAAAAAAAGCTCAGATTCCTTTTTTTCATTTCGTTTCGGCGATAAAATTGTCGGCAGAAGTTCCTTCCATCGATGCTCGTGTAAACAAAAACAGATTCGCTCGTATGTACGTCTGGTGCTCAGTAAAATCGAGAGAAAATAATAGCCACTCTTAATAATCTGACGATCATGGTATAAATAAAATATACTCAAAGTAGCTTGGTGTACCAAATGTTCACCACTCGTGGTTAAGTGGTGTTAACCGCGCGCCGAAGGCTCGCAGATAACACCATTTCACCACTCGTGGTGAACTTCGGCGTGCGGTTAACACCACTTCACCACGAGTGGTGAACATTTGGTACACCAAGCTACTATGGGTATATTCTATATTTATACAGCAAGACGGATGTTATACATACTACAATATAAGTTCAACTATAGGATCAAAGTAACAGTATATTATGCCGATTAACAAAGTAGGTAATAATACCAAGATAAATGAAAGAAGCTATGTATATATGGACACGATTCGGCCGGAATCCAAGAGCTTATTTTGAACCGTCTCCCTAAATAAATAAAGTACTTCAGAAACTGAAAGATTTGGTCACACGGCCCGAGTAAATACAGAGAACGACGCACGCGTGTGAAATGATTAATCGATTTGGCACGAGTGTCAGCGCGGTCAGATTGAACGAGAGGCCGCAGGTTACCGCCCTTCAGAATGAAGGGGGGTGACCTACTATCCTGTTTGTGCAATGTAACCTTATATTATTATGAAATTAGTGGTTGGAACAATTACGAGTCTCACATCATGAACCCAATCCTGAAATCATTAGTCCTTCAATTGGGGTACTTCTCCCACCAAATCTTCCAATGGATCACACGGAAAGATGACACAACCAATGAATGAGCTTCTTATTAAAAACGTAAACACCTGACCCCCGGCCGAAACAGATGGTGACGATTGCTCATCATTCTTCACTAGCATTCATCAAGTACACCAACAGCTTAGACGTCATTTTGAAATCTATCTACAACAATAATTGATTATCCAGTTGCTGGAATTTTATTGCACGTTTGTGACTTTGACATTCGCGAACACTGCGCTGATCGATATACTATAAATACGACACACCAGAGATACGAGATTGCACATTTTCACTGCGACTTTTTATTTGTTTGTCCATTCGTTATCTTCGATTCCGTAAATTATAGGCCCGCTATCACTTAATCTGTTTTATTTTATTTCAGCATATCAGCTAAGTGTCGTCATACCAGTCCGGGTCGAATATATTACTGTATACTTCCTGGTAGCGTCGAAACTTTAATTCCAGGTGATTGGGTGCATGGTACAGACCAGTGTTTTATACAATTTGTGTAGCGTCCGACAGCTTGGAAACTTTAACAATTGCTGATTGGTTTCATGGTATAAGCCCGTGCAACACAATGTTGCCTGTCAGATTTGAAACTGGAAGTTTCCTTGTACAATCCAGTGTTGTATGCATTTCGTACACCAGTACACCTCCCGACAGCTTGGAAACTTCATCAGCTGCAGAGTTTTTTTAGACCAAAGCCAGTGCAGTAATAACAAACTGTCAGACATCTAAGAATCTTAGAAGTTCTGCACTGCAGGCCAGTGCTATACAGAGTAGTGTGTATTTAAAGCTAGCTTGGAACTTCACAGACGTTGGAAGAACTGAATTACAAGACAGTTTAACAAATCAACTGTAACGATTCAAAGCTCTTCAAACGAAGATAATCTGATGAAATCGCCAGTAAAGCGCCAACACTCAAGTGCATACACCAGTCCAGTGAGAAAAAAACACCCGGTCTTCACACAATACAGTTAAAAGTAGAAGTCCTGTCACGAATAGTGCGCTTATCTAGGCTTAATTGCGCGTTGGAATTGCGCGCAATTGCCATATCGAATGGCATCAAAAGCACGGCAGGCTCTCTTGGTTACTCATAGAAAGCACATGCAATGTTTCTGCCAATGGACCTCCGGGTTACCCGGAGGTCCATTGGCTGAAACATTGCATGTGCACAGGCCATATGTACAAAATTTGATAGCCTTACTATGGTCATAACGCGTACATTAACGCGCATATCAACGTGCTATTTGTGCGCATTTCATGACAGGACTTCTAGTTTTAACTGTACAGATACTGTGAGTGTGTAAATATAATTACACCAACTAAAAACAAACTTCAGCACTGTGCACTAATTAAAACCCATACAGCAATTACAATTTACCAAAACACACAAATAAATTGTTTTGCAATTTACTACAAGCATAATTACGGCGGAATTCAGATTTTAATAAAACACATCAAACCAAAAGTGGTGTGTCCAGCTCCCCACACAAAACTACTGATATTATAACTTCATACTCAAACGTCGACAAGGTTTCCATAAACTCAGCCTTTTTCAATAAACTGAAATCCTGATGTGCTTAATTTTTGGAAAAAGATCGTACAGGATGAAATTATTTTTCACAGTGGCTTAAATTCCGGGCAAGTGCCAATGGACTTCGGGTCTGGTAACCTATATACCGAAGCAAATATATGCGCTACATTAAAATTAATTATTTTATCACGAGCTTGGAGCGTAAAGATCTGATAGGGGCAAATTGCAAAATGCATTGCCCAACACATTCAGCCCAACGACCATA
The DNA here is from genome assembly GCA_031216915.1 of Pictodentalium vernedei. NCBI lineage: Eukaryota > Metazoa > Mollusca > Scaphopoda > Dentaliida > Dentaliidae > Pictodentalium > Pictodentalium vernedei. The sequence goes on from CM062291.1 coordinate 456,465,615, forward strand.
TTTCTTTGGTGTCGACAGTTATTTACTTAGACAATGGTCTCCGCCTAATGAGTAGGATTGGCATACCTCCAACAATGCAGAATACACATACTGGCAAGGCTTTTATTGCGGGCTTCATTCATATTGCATGCCGAAAATTGATACGACCTTACTCGTTAAACATAGTACCAACCTAATAATAGAGATGGATACATTCAATGGATATACTAACAGCACCGACGTCATTTAATTCACTTAAAGCACATGCATTCAACAATGTAGCATACATTCACAGATGATCTTTAGATCGGTGGCTAGGTGTGGATAGAGGGAATTGGCAATTAAGCCATTCAGCATTGGTCTTCCACCAATGCTATCGCCTATTAGGCATGCCAAATACTGATACGATGTTCACAAACCAAACGTATTACACGTCGTATAATATGGGCTGCATCCAAAAAAGACAAACAAACGCGCCCACGCAGTAGTTATTCGAAATCCTCAAATCACCCAACGTGTCAATCGAGTAGCATGGGCTAATCTCACTCATTGTAATCTCAAACAATCGAGTTACCTACCTAACTATCTACAGACCAATAAATTCTAATCCCAGCAATGATTTACTCAGTAATCTCACTCAATCGAGTTACCTACCTAACTATCTACAGACCAATAAATTCTAATCCCAGCAATGATTTACTCAGTAATCTCAATCAATCGAGTTACCTACCTAACTATCTACAGACCAATAAATTCTAATCCCAGCAATGATTTACTCAGTAATCTCACTCAATCGAGTTACCTACCTAACTATCTACAGACCAATAAATTCTAATCCCAGCAATGATTTACTCAGTAATCTCACTCAATCGAGTTACCTACCTAACTATCTACAAACCAATAAATTCTAATCCCAGCAATGATTTACTCAGTAATCTCACTCAATCGAGTTACCTACCTAACTATCTACAGACCAATAAATTCTAATCCCAACAATGATTTACTCAGTAATCTCACTCAATCGAGTTACCTACCTAACTATCTACAGACCAATAAATTCTAATCCCAGCAATGATTTACTCAGATTATGGGCTAAAGTTTTGAGCAATACAAAACGCGGGTTGACTGAATATGTAAAACTCAACTCGCTGAAGATTATAAATAAATCCTCACAGTCATCGAACCAAGATCGCGTCATTTCAGTGTACTGAGCAAAGGGTTAAAATTTATCGCTACTCTCGCTAAACCTTTCACGGCATTATCCAATTTGGCCGCACCTGTAAGCGCGCCTAACCCCCATAACGGGTACAAAGACCCATCACATGCATTTGCTGATGCAATATCCCACTCGCGATCAGCAGTAAGATTAATGATAGCGCACGTGCTTATGCCTAGAACCTCCCTTTTTGAAACAAATAAGCCGCTCTGCGGGGAGGAGCGTCATGTTTAACTCAGCCACACTCACACCCAACGTGAGGGGTACAAGTAATATTCTACTTCATCCAAAACAACATCAATAAGCCTTTTTTCGAAACTGCCATCTTGGCTTTTAACCTATGCAAGGTCACGGTCGCGGGGTGTAAACAAAGCGACGTCCATGTTCGTCGCGCTGTGTCCTGTGTCAGCCAAGACAACTAGTTTTGTAAAATATAGAGTTTAAATTCGAAGAACCGATGTCTTCATTCGAATTAACTATAGGGGCAACCTTTGACGAACTTAACCCTTTACCCAACACAAACGATATCAAAATTTATTATTTTAAATATCATTTTTTCCAATTTTTCAAAAAATGACAACAAAACCAAATCATGTGACCCCTCGTTGGAACGAGCTAGACGAGCTCGTTCCAATGAGGGGGCACATGATATGGTTTTGTTGAATTTTTTAAAAAAATAATATATTTTCAACTGCTGAATTTGCATATTATGCGGGCGGATGCGGGCGATTCGTTGGGTAAAGGGTTAAACGATGAGATACCGCAGGTTTCAATACATTTTTACGGAGGCGAGGACTTGGTTTGAATGGCAATAAGGGAACACTCGTTGCACGCAGTTTCTCGGTTCGAGGAATCCCCGAAAGTTGTCGAAACAGTGCCGACGGCCACAGAGCCATGACACAGCGTGCATTCAAACACCATTTAAGTTGACAGGAGCCTAACTCGAAATAACGAAAGTTCTCATACAATATTGCAACTGTCTTAACCAAATGGTAGCTTTGACTAAATGTTTTTTTCGAATTCGAACTAATGAAAGTAATGGGATCCGAAGCACTTCACCTGCTCTTTTCTCCCATTGCTTACACCGTGCTTTCTTGAAATGTTTGCATCTCGCGACCTGTGACCTTGCATAGATTAAAAGCCAAAAATGGCAGTTTCGAAAAAAAGATTATTAATCCAACACTCGGGAGGTCAAATGTACTACACTCATGACCCGATGATGACCCTCTCATTCTGCGCAAACGTGTATTTTGTAGAACAGCACTTAATATTGTGTAAGAATGGATGATAACAAACCATGTGCTGTTGCTTCCGTACTAGTCTTTCATCTGACAATGACTGACAAACAGAACAAAACAGTACTTGCCTGTGTGTTTGTCTTCTTGACAAACTATCACATGGTTGAACACATTTATGATCGATTCCAAAGTCAGATAATACTGAACTAATCATGTACTGAGCACACTCACTATAATTTTCAATTGCATATGTCATGTGCATGGAGAATTATAATATAAGTAATTTGAATGTGCCCTGTCACCACGCTTCCACGCTAGTCTGAACTACTCGTTGGTGTCTGCTTTCTCATATTTAACCATTTTCAGAGCACTCATGTTGACCCTCAAGTCCTAACATTAATGTTATATTAATGACAACCATACATACATGTACACAGCTGCAGAAGACTTAACCCTTTACTCAACGCAGACGATATCAACATTTATTATTTTAAATATTACTTTTTCAAATTTTTCAAAAACTTTCAACAAAACCATATTATGTGTCTCCTCGTGGGAACGAGCTCAACGAGCTCATTCCAACGAGGGGTCACATGATATGGTATTGTTGAATTGTTTTGAAGAGTAATATTTTTTTTCAACTACTGAATGTGCATATTACGCGAGCGGATGCGGCCGATTCGTTGGGTAAAGGTTTAACCGAGTTTATACATTATTGTTGGTTACCTGTAAAAGATGCCAATCGTGATGTAAAAACAATATCAAGATAAATGCATTCTACAAGTAGAGATCTCAAAGAAGAATATACCTGGAACAACTTTGTCAGAGTATTATACAATTACCTGTTTGTGGATGTATGGGTACTTAAAAGTTAAGTTTATTTAACGGGTAGATCACTGCAAAACTGACTCATTTAGTAGGTATTATCGTTCGTCCGCACAGTTGACGTGACATTATTCCATAACATAATTCCTGTGCTAAAAGAAAGAAGAATACACCTGGAACAACTTTGTCAGAGTATTATACAATTGCCTGTTTGTGGATGTATGGGTACTTAAAAAGTTAAGTTTATTTAACGGGTAGATCACTGCAAAACTGACTCAGTTAGTAGGTATTATCGTTCCTCCGCACAGTTGACGTGACATTATTCCATAACATAATTCCTGTGCTAAAAGAAAGAAGAATACACCTGGAACAACTTTGTCAGAGTATTATACAATTGCCTGTTTGTGGATGTATGGGTACTTAAAAAGTTAAGTTTATTTAACGGGTAGATCACTGCAAAACTGACTCAGTTAGTAGGTATTATCGTTCCTCCGCACAGTTGACGTGACATTATTCCATAACATAATTCCTGTGCTAAAAGAAAGAAGAATACACCTGGAACAACTTTGTCAGAGTATTATACAATTGCCTGTTTGTGGATGTATGGGTACTTAAAAGTTATGTTTATATAATGGGTAGATCACTGCAAAACTGACTCAATTAGTAGGTATTATCGTTCCTCCGCACAGTTGATGTGACATTATTCTACAACGGGGGAGGTTTGGTGTATAGAAAAATCATGTTTGGAGCTATCGGGAAAGTCACCAAATTGCTTGTTTTAACAATAGTTTACACAACATTTCCTCGGAGAGGGGTGGCGGGTCCCCAGACTTCCAGTTTCGTTTCAAGGACGACGCGATGGATACCCTTGTTCATCCACTAGAAAGTACCCACTCCCGAATATTATTTCCTTGCTATGCCCAGGCGTTCTGTGGTTGTTAACCAATGTTGGTGTCTATATTTCTGCTAAGAATAGAAGACCAAATAAGAACACTATTCAGTAACGAAACCTCAACGAGGGTACAATACATTCCAGCAGACCCCTTGAGCACAAGGCTCGAACTTAATGCAAAATCTTAGGCAAGAAAAAAACACCATATAAAGGACACCTCTCTTCTGTTATGACTATCTCGTTACTTGGATGAGGAAGGAAACTGACTCTCGGTATCCATCCATTCTATCTGAGGCTAAAATTGCATCCTTCGTCCCTGATTGCCTCAGCTCCTGTCATCTCCATTTTAGTTTAAACAGTCTCTCACAACGTCAAAAATGACTCAAACATTCACTCCGTTGAAATCCACAATTAATAAGGGAGATTAATCTCAAAATATAGAATCCAAACACATTTCTTCAACAAACCAGTCAACACGAATGTAAATGGTTAGAGTCCCTCATTGTCAAAGCCTGAAGATAAGATGATGGGGAGATGATTAACATTGTATCGAAAAGCAAAGAGGTAAGTGAAATTGTTGTTATATCCAGTTGGAATGATTGATGTTGTGTTACCATTATAAAAGTAACTCATTCTGTATAATAAAAATAATGATGACCAGGCTCCAGGTGGACATTACGGATAGTGTGTCGATTGAGTCATTATCTCCCTCGACTGGTGCCTCAAAAGATAATGTGTTCCTTTGGGAGATCTGCATTATTATATGACAGAAAAAATCTGATAATTTAATTCGCTAAAACATTCGTCATACGTGCTGATATACTCCAATATTGCTGATCTATTCTATTTTTATCGAAATCCAGTTGATATTTCACCGTTTTCTCATTATTGTCTATAAATAGCACATGTAGGTTGATTTGATGATTTCAAATATCTGTTTCTGATAACAATAGAAACAGTATTTCCAACTTGCTCTTTTCTTTAATTGCCATGTTCTAATGTTTAGGAATTGTTCAAATATAACTATTAACTGCAACACAAGAACAGTTTAGTGCAAGCAACACGCGCGCGATAAAATGTCCACAAAACACTTGTCCTGTGCATATATCATGCAATCGTTTCGTATTACAACATAAACAAGAAATATTTTGTGACCAAAGTGGAGTCACTCTCATTAAAAGAAGATGACTACCGTATCTCAAAGCAATTTGATTAGTTATTCGCAAGGAATTACTTAAAAATAGTTTCTAGTTTATTGGAAGGGATTTAGGCAATGGGGGTTAATATATTTCTTCGAAAACTCATGAAAGTCACCCTTCCCACACAAAAAAAAACAGTCTCCCCTAAGGGCCCTGCTTTTTTATACGAATCGCCCGGTACGAAACTCGACTTGGGATAAAACGCCGGTGCTGAGGTGATTTTTGAGAGGAACGGACCGGCACCATCCCCAAGTATTTGTCAGTGATAGTTTTCGATTTAAAAAAAAAAACTTCAAGCTTATCGGACGAGAGGGAGGGGAGGGGGGGGGGGTGCTGCACTTTGGGGTTAAGATCTCCATTAAAAAACACCTTGGAAATCTATCCCACCCCTCCACACACAAACTAAACAAAGCAGAATGCATAAATGTAGGCTACACGCACATCGCGAATTGGGAGAAAATATTCTCCAAGACATCTCTTCTAATATTGCCGAGGGTGGATCTAAAAAGTCCTTCTAACTTTGGAGGTGGCATAACACAACATGAATATTGAAACAGTGAATGCGGTGAATCCCAGTTTAATAAAAAAAAATCCGCATATTAGAGATCCAGTACGTATATACAGTTCCATTTTTTGATTTTCTATGTAATTTGAATCGACCTGAGAATTCAATACTGCATGGTCTGCGGGCAATTATCACTCCAGTATACACGCGCGCTAGATAACGTGTCCGTGCTCCTGATTGGTTGAGTTAAATTGCTGCCACAATTTAACGTGACCAATGGGAGTGAAGATGCTAAATTGTAGCTGAAATTCAGTAATTGGTAGCTACAATTTACTTAAATTGCAGGTGCAGTTTATTTTTTCTGTAGGTGCAGATTAGCAAAACTGAAGGTACAATCTATCTTTACTAAATTGCAGCTGCAGTTTTATAACAAATGAATGTGTCATTGACACTGTAGCTTAATTTGACTGTGTGTAGTGTTTGATGAAAAGAATAATGTCTGACGTTTGTTATAGGATTTTGAAATACGACAAGAATTGTATTAATTGAGATTATGTTAATTTCGGTCCCTTGTATGCTGCTTTCAATAAGAATAATTTGAGGTGTAGACTGTACTAAAGAATTGAGGTATGGTTTAATGTGGCGCTCATAGTTAAAGTCAACAAGTATGTTTACAAAGTTAACAAGTTACAGTAAAATTATTCCAAAATGAGTCATCCTACGAAGTTACAATGAAATCCCTTCATAAATATAACTCGTAGACTTTTCTAAAGGATACAAGATAACATAACAGTTCGGCGGTCACGGTTGACCGACCATGGCAAAAATAGGAAAGTCTCATCTAGATGCCACACCAAATTATCATAGAAAGTTACAATGAAATCCCTTCATAAAAACATACCTTCACAAAAACAACCTGTAGACAGTACTAAAATAAGCTGGGTCATGCGACCAGGCGTCGGTAACGGCTAACCGATCAAGACCAAAATAAGACAGTCTCATCTAGACAGCATACCGAGTTATTTCTCCAAGTTACAATGACATCGCTTAGTTAATAAGAACTGTATACTGCGCTAAACAAATATAGGTCACAGGCATGTGCGGCTGTCACAGTTGACCTATCAAGACCAAAAAGAACCTTGTCATCTTGGAATTATACTGAGTCATCCTACAAATTTGCAGTGAAGTTATTTCATAAATGCAAGGTGTTGACTGCACTAAAGTTATCAAGTTAATGCATCCCTGCCGCCGTCACGGTTGACGGAACTCGACCAAAAGGACTTTCTCGTCTAGACATCATACAGAGTCATCCCACGGAGTTACAATGAATTTCTTTATAAATACGACCTGCAGACTGTGCTAAAGGTGTTCGTGATTCGAGTTCAGACAGCCGTCGTCGCTGTTGACAGATGGCGATCAAGGGGGACGTTCTCATCTAGACATGACCTCGAACCTCCATATGAAATTTTGTGATGATCGGACAAGAACTACGGGATGTAGCCTGTGCTAAGAGAAACGTAAACACACCCACATACTTCGTCACGCGTGATGCCAATAGTTTATCTTGACTTTATCAAGTTAAGCTAAAAACTACATGGCGCTAATAAGCCGCCATACATGACAAACCAGACAATGATCCCAGTAACTCAAAAAACATTTTTAGAAACTGCAATAAAAATAACACACGACTGGTTACAAGAGGGAGGACGTGTAGTGCTTCAATCAGTTTTTTTAGGCAGGAAAAATGTTGCAGTTGGTCAAATATGGCGAAAAACAGGAATTGTTGGTGAGCCATGAGAGAGAAAACCGTTCGGTAAGTACATTTATATTCACTAACCATACATATGAGTACTCCGAGGATGTGATGAATTATATCCCCAACACTCGTCAGTTTATTTCAGCTTTGTACTCTAATCCTCCAAAAAGTTATTGAAGGTTCAGACACGAGTTCCGATACAACGAAAATGGGTGATGAATTTTGACCTTCGCTGTAGCGGCCTTTTAGGCTGAAAACTGGTAATCCGTGTATTTTTCTAGTCGGATAACCGAACTTTTGTGTTTATTGAACCTTAAAAATAATACCTTTATTTCGTTGGCAGTTAAATATTCCGATTATCATGCTTATGCCATTGACGGTTTCGAACGGTCAACTGTATGACAAATTTGGTGCCTTGCAGGTTTTATTTTTTTGAGAAATAAGGTAAAACGGGAGACTTTGGTACGGAGATTTGCCAGTGGGATGCTCACACTCGACATGCTCAAACTTCTCTATTTTTATACAAGGTGAAACTTTAGGCTCACAAGTATCAGAAAGGGGTGTGTGGGTTGGGAGGAGCACACAGAGGCACATTGTACGGCACCAAGCTACATGTAGTACTTTGTTTTTTTTTAACATGTATCGAATGAGAAACCATTGACCTTTCCTACATTTCGCCGTTTCATTTGTGTTGTGGATTTTTGTTGCCTCTCCACAAATTGTATATACATTTACGGATATTTGTTATGAATTTCACAATTGTGTACAGTATTTCTGTAAAACAAATGACCCTTTGAATGAAACGTAAGCCCTTTTGTGCCAATATGTAAATTAAATTGATGTAAGGCTATATGCATACTGTTTTCTATATCACCAAAATCATGCGAATAATGTTACTTCATCCAGCCTTCGATTAGTACACTCCCAATGGATATTTCTTCAGTTGCTGAATCGGCTAAAAACGCAACTGGCCGAAACGCATTGACTTGGCACCCAACTGAATAAAATTTTCAGTGGCCGAAATGGCTTGCATCTGATACGTGCGTATCCTTGAAAATCAGAAGTCAGATAAAAAACAAATGAGATGCATTCGTAGCATAAATAATCCATAAATGACTCACCAGACCACGTTAAAGAAGATGAAGTACCGAAGACACTTATTTCTGTTCCCGAAATACTTAGGTACCCCGGTGTAGAAAAATGGAACACGACCACCGGTGTTCAATGTCACCTGTCAAGAAAATTGGGTAAAACTTTCTGGACGGATAGCTTCCATGTCACTGTTGCAAAAACATTTTAGCAGACGGCATACAAGCACATATATCTATTACAGATTTTTTGCGTGTGCTATTTAAAGACAATGCACAAAAATGAAAATAAAACAAATTAAAATAAAGGAGAATTACAACTATTCGTTTCGGATTTTGCCGATTATTTATTTATTAGGGGTTTAAGGTCACATACTTATGCACAATGGCTAATCGTGACCGTGACAGTTTTACATGTACGGGTGGAGGAAGCCGGAGTACCCGGAGAGAACCACCGAGCACCGACGAGCAACTGTCAGCTCCTCAATATTCTAACTCTGTTCAATCTCCGTTCAAGCAGGGTTACAACGGTTGAAGACATGCGCACCATCGACGTGCAGAACACCTTATGACACGGCGTCATCGTGCCCCCATGTAGGCAACCGGGATAAAGTGCCTTGCCCAAGGACACAACGCGGGTCGTCCCGGACGGGGATCGAACTCGGGACCTCTAGCATAGAAGTACACGTATTTTGCAGATGTCCATTTTATCTTCCGTAAATCGTCCCAAATATTACGCGCGCATGCGCGCTAAATGAACAAATAAGCTAATTTCCTTTGCTTCTTACATATATATATGTTTCAATTAAATTTATTTTGATTCATATGAATATGTTGTTTTTCTTCGAAAAATATATAATAAGGCAAGGAAATTCAAAACTTTTTTTTCTGTCATAATAATAAAACAATAATTGATTTTTCTTGAGGTTGGTGCAAGAAATTATTAACCCATGAAAAGTACCACTTTTCTCGTGTTGATCCCCGAAGCCGTAGCTTGAGGTAAATACTACTTTTCAAAGGCTAATAATTCCTTGTGTCAACCTAAAGGAAAGTCAATTATTGTTTTATTATTACGACAGACAAAAAAAACATTTGCAATTTTCTTGCTTTATTACTTTATTATTTATGTCCACCTCGGACCAGGCCATCATTGTTTTTAAAATCGCGTCCGCCAAGGATCAGGTTATAGTACTATGATCACAAAACCAGTCAGATAATTTCGGCCGAATCGCGATGCAGTCCTGATCTGATTGAAATTTGTGTCCGCTTCCCATTCTGTTACCCCGTAGAATATCATCGGGAAACACGACAATTCTGAATGTGATATACTATTTTGTTCACAGTCTTGATATCGCAATACTTTCAATACGGCCACCGTGTAGAGCTGTAGATTAACCGAAACCGAACCGAGGTTTTTAGTTTTTTTTAAAAAACCGAAACCGAAACCGTCGACATCCCGTAATCTAAGGTTTTTCGTTTTTTATTAAATACTCTCTTGCTACAGAAATTCACAGAATGTAGCTATCCCAGACTAGTAAGAGTACCCAGACACTGCCAATGACAGTGTCTGGGTACTCTCACTACTCTGGGAAGGCTACATTCTGTGAATTTCCGACATTTCAGTTGAGTTGTGTTTTCAGCTTTCCTCATGTTACGTGTAGGTGTCACATCTCGAAATATGGCCAAGAACAATAAAAGTTCTGTATATTTAGTTAATTATTATATTGGCCTTCCTGATTCTTCATGTATTATAGCTTACTTCGGGCATGCATTGAGTTTTATTCAATTTCACTGCCATTCATTTATGAGTCCGGAATGAGTTTTATTGAATTTTATTTGGCCTCATGAACAAACCGAAAACCGAACCGAACCGAGGTTTTACACCACCTGAAAAACCAAAACCGAACAAGAAATTTAAAAACCTACAGCTCTACCACCGTGGACTTTCCACGAGTGGACAACTGGCCCACGGGCACAATAACCTAAATATTACAAATACTGATCATAGGAATAATCATCAAATATATAATTAAAGAAGCACACGGCACAACACGGTGGTTCATTAATTAAAACTTAGCTGATGGTGATTTTTATTACTTGGTAAACCAGACATCTCTGCTCATGCGTGGATTATGTCCAGTCTACGTCGGCTGTACTGTATTTAATAAATCTAAACCCTAAATGGTTCACAAGAAAATTACGTTCTGATCGCGAAAACCCACCTCTGAGACCACCGCATTGCACGTCTATTAAACTGTGCCAAACTGAATCAGAGAGGAAATACCATTAACATTTGAATTACAGCATCGATCGCATCGCATCCAATGAGTGACATCTAATGTCCACGTAGCGTTCGAGATTTGACGTTGGCAGTACATTACTATGACTGTCTAAAAAGATGTAATGCAAAAAACAGTATTTCCTGCAGATCAAACACTCTCTAAATTAACAGAAATATGGGTGCTCAAACTAATGAAAAACCTGACAGTAGACTTTTTTCTGAAGATTCAAATAAATGAGAGAGCCCTTGGTTAGCTTAAGTCTGTCTACCGACCATGAATAATTCATTCTCGGTTTGTGCAGGATAAAAGATAGCCTAGCAACTTTCCATTATCGAACTGACTTCACATTGTAATCTCAGCTGCCCAATAACCACTTGTTCGAGCCAAATTCCCTTAGAGTAGGGAATGTATATATGCTTCGGACCGTTTTTATTCCTTGCACCGAGGGCACTTTGGAGATCAGCGAAGCTTCCATATTCGATTTGATTTACGTCGCGCTTATTCAGAATGTTTCGAGTCGGCAAGAAATTCTCAAAACCCAACAACAATTCTTCCTTCGAACTTTTCTTCTCTCATCACGTCTCCTGTATAGTGGACCTGATGGCTGAAGAAGAGTCCAAAGGCTGTGGACCAAAGGGGCACAGGGGACACGTGCCCCTCCACTTTTTTTCCACAGACATGTTGCATGGTTACGCAGTGAGCTAAATGGGCGCATGTTAGCGTGCCAATATACATGCATTCCTATAATTTATTATTTGAAAATCCAAACGACATTTGGTCAAGGAATCCCACCTTCGGTCGCTTAGGTCCATTTCTTTTACGCCGACCATCTTCCAACCTGTAGGCTAGCATTCGGGGCGGAAGATGATTAAAGTATGAGAACTGGACAGGACAGTGGCCACACCGCGACATTCCCATCTAAACGAGACACTATAGTGTGTCATGGTATATTTACCGAAATACGATTGTAAGATTTTCTCCCACTGACCGAAACATGGTAGCCTTGGAAATTTGTGCCCCTCGACTTTTATCGAACTTTTACCGTCTCTGGAAGAGTTGAAGGATATCCCGCTACCCAAACATCTTTGAAGTATATTTGACTGTCTTGATCAAATAGACGAGGCGAGGCTGAATAGAATACATCAGTGGAGACTGACAATATTTGCTTTATTCCCTGGTTCAAGAAGGTGCAATATGATCAACTGGAAACTCTGTGAGTAGTAAAGTGGTTTTCACCTCTTTTTTTGGGTGAAGGAATGTGTGAGGGAGATGCTTACGTCATTCTTACGGTACCAAATTACGTCGTATGGGTTGTCATGGTATCCCACATGGGCGGCCATGTCCTGAGCTCATTATCATAATGATACGTGGTGTCATTGCGTTGCGTAGCGCGTTGTCCATTTTGTATACTGCAGGTCGCCTTCTTGGTTTTTATGGTAGCGCAAGGTTGGTATGTGATACAAATGACCCAAATAGGACCCGGGTGTGGTTGGAGATAGTGTTTGATTGAACTGGAGTATATCTAGCCATCATAAACAACCCGACAACTATTTTGCTAGTTTCTCTACTTCTATATATAAGCTATTCATTGTTTCTGTCTCGCCAGTCATATTCTATTGTATTGGGGTTTACTCCAGTAATATAGAAGAACCTTTCATTGGGATGAGTTTCAGCTTATTGTTACTATTTATAACTTCTCTGGTGTGTTCTGACTAATTTCAAACCCATTCCTGATACATCTGTTCTTGTTTTGGAGAGCATGAGTCATGAATCGTTTATCCAGATCATCCATGCAGGTCACTTTTCTGCAACTAACTAACCAATCAAATTGTTCCATTTGACTTAGCTCCAACCAACTTTCAATACACGCTGCATCTGGAGCGAGACGTTCATATTTCGCAATATGAGGGCATTAAGGGCGTGAGAAACCCCTCAATGAGGTATACTATTGTGTCTCTGTTATTCTTATCTGGATATTGAAAGATCTGGAGCGAGACGTTCATATTTCGCAATATGAGGGCATTAAGGGCGTGAGAAACCCCTCAATGAGGTATACTATTGTGTCTCTGTTATTCTTATCTGGATATTGAAAGACCACGTTCCATGGCATCACCCCACTTCAACCACCCCCATCCTAGCAATCACTGGCTCTTGGTTCCCATCTCCATCGTATGGCAATTGTATAGCGCCTCTTTAGTGGTTACGCACAGATGTATCAGATCTGCTACGTATCGCTAACCAGACGCTAACCCCCAGAGGGCGCGTATATATAGGCACTAATAGAACGATTGAATCCAAAAATATGCAAGACACAAATTTAAAAATGAACACTGGGGATAGCAATCGAGTTGAACAATAATATTCATTTTAGATAAGTCGTAAACAGATATGTTTTCAGTTGTTTCTTGGAAACGTACAGGGAAGATGCAGATTACGTAGATGGTTCCAAGCGTTTGGTGTTGGTTCAGGAAACTGTGTTGTCCTATTGTCTTCTAAACTGCTTCCAGGTAGAGCAAGCAACATCCCTCAGTGAGGTAGTATCTATCATTACTCGTGTCCCCTTCTGGGCATTAACCCTCTGCACACTGAGGTCATAATTTCCAAATTGCAGACAGCTAATTTTTCCCACGATGCAACTAGGAATTTAAGCAGTTCAATCTTGTTTGACAGAGCTCTTTGAGCTCTGTCAAACAAAACTGAATTGGTTAAATTCCTAGTTGCATTATGGGAAAAAACTGCCTGTTAAAATTTTAATATTTTGACGCCAGTGTGCAGAGGGTTAAATTGCCATGTTCGGTGACACCCCACTTCCAGCACCCCTAACATAGGATTAGCCGTCGGCTCCCTTTTTATCGTTTGAGGCCAGATGTGTGTGTGTGGGAGGTGGGATTGGGGGGGGGGAGTATTGGGGGGGGGGGGGGTTGGTATGAGAAAATCCCCCAATGAGGTATTGTCTGTCTTTGTTCTTATCATTATCTTGGTATTGAACTGCCACGTTCGGTGACACACCACTTTAGAATCTCTTATGCTTGTCAAAAATAATTAAATAGACGGCATTATAAAAGTAACAAGATGATTTGTGGCTTGAAGAGACGAATTTAAGAGAATACAATCAATATTCGAATTTATTAAAAAGGTGGATTACCATTATAAGTGATAGAACTTTGCGCGGCCTGGTAAGATAAAACAGATCTCTCAGATATGTGACATACTCCTCTCATCCAGGTATCAGTAAAAGTATGTCCAATGTAAAAGAAGGCGCTCAACTTCCTGATGACAAGCAAAACATTTTGGCCCCATATTACCCTCTAGCAAAAATGAATATGTGAGTCTTGTGTGGCCAGTAGAGTACGTGAGCTTCTCACAGACCCTGCCAAATCCCTCCCCCCCCCCCCCCGCCCCCCAATTAGGAAATCTTGAACGTTATTATTTTTTGAAGACTTATTCAAAATGCTATAATTTGCACCAATGTTTGGCATTAGGGGTTGGGGCATTAATGTGCATGTGAATACCACGACCCCGGGTAAACAAACTTACCTGTTACTGTACTAAACTGATCTTGGTTTCTATATGAATTATGGGTATTTTTGCCATGAGAACACAACATACTGTCACTGGGTCATATGACGTTACATGAGATCTACCAGATGAGATCCACAAGACATGGGGTTAGGGGTGCATACCTATTACTATCTCATTTCGACCCCATCTTATGGATCTCATGTGATGGATCTCATGTGGCGTCATAGTCACGTGCCCCGTGGCGCCGTGTTAGCTTGTCAAGGTTGCCCCGTGGGCGGACATTTTGTGACATAATTACGGTAGTGATACATGGTCTTAGGGCGCAAATGGGTGTGTTCAGAGGTAGTGTTAAATGGAATAGGAGTAAATCTAATTTCCCAAATAGACCTGACAATCCCTTCAATTCACGAAAATCAACCCCAAATCACTTTAGTTGACAATGATTCTCCCATAATCCTATTTTGTCCAATTACAGGTGGGTTCCTGTGTATAACATTCAATCTAATTAACCAGAATCATGGGTTAGAATTACCACAAATGGTACTCGTTCGGATTCCTTGGGAATCCTTATTTTAATAGGACCACATAGCGCTTTTGTACCATAAAGGCTTCTAATATCACTTAATATAGGCTTACAAAAGTAGTATGTTGTGGTATTAGGTGTTTTTCTTTATATACCATTCAATTTAATTGCCCAGAATTTCCGCAAACAACCCAACAATTGTTTTACTACTACAGATTCCTTAGGAATTTCCTGCTTCTGCCTATCCTAGTCTGTTTCATAGCTTATTATTCTCCATTCCTTGTTTTTTTCCTGTCTGTTATGACTTCCCCAATCACTCTATAAATTATTCTGACTTTCCTAGATGTGTTTGTGTTCTAGTGCACAATGACACATTACATGTAGCACAAAGGTACATGCTGGATGTGCCGATATGTGCCGATGTGCCAGTGCATAATGTACGCATATCACATGCAATTCATAGGTACATACAGGTATTTGAGGATACTTATGACATGGTGATGATAAACTTTTTCAGGATACCATTTGAGGATACATGTTGAAGATACCTTTTGAAGAAGATCTCTTCTGCAGAATATTTAGTTGAAGACAGTTATGGCTCCAAACCTGTTCACCTTCTGGCTTCTAATCTACCCCAAACTCTTCAAAGCTTCAAGACTACCGCTACCGAAATAGTCACTAATATATGCATTATATATAGGTCAACGAAATGCTTGTAAATTATAAAAGCTCCAGCTGAAAAACATGCTTCAACTGGTTGAATGCAAACAGCTACTATCAGGGAATTCAAACAAAATGAGGATACCAAGGCAAGAGCCCATATTCGCTTCATATTCAGTCAAATTCAAATATATTTTGTTTATATAAAGTTGTATTTTTTACATTTTATTGAAGAGTGCCTTTGAGCACTCTCCAATAATTTATAATAGTATACATTTCGAATAACAAATTCAGACCACCAAAAATAATCTAGCCATCAACCAGTTAAAACATTTGAATGTTGGACTTTCAGAAAACATAATTTTTGAAAATTTGTTAATGTTGATGGTGTGGGGTGGGGAGAGTCTGTTGGGTGGGGTGGGATGGGATGCAGGCTAAGCGAAGTGGGTTTTAGTGTTGGAATGACTATATATTGATTCATAGCCAAAACAATATGGTCAGTTATGTGTGGTAACGTGTTTTAAATTCTAGGACACTTTATGAAATCTTGTATGTGATTTCGCTAAATATTGTACACGATCTTTTATAAGCTGGTCCATCAAATGCCTGTAGTTTCTAAACGCTGCAGTCGCCAGATGGCAAACATGTCTTGAAATGTTTCTTATTTATTGAACTTTCAGAAAAAAACATAGTCTGAAAAATTCCTTAATGGGATGGGGGCGTGACCATATAGTGGCTCATAGCCTAATAAGACATCGTGTCAGGATTACATGATTTTTTCTACAAAGATTACTAGACGAGTAGTAATAAAAAAATATGGAGCTTGTTATTTGCCGTTCTGTCTGTCGTGCCACGCAGATTTGACGAACTTATCGATATGTGGTTTAAAATCACTGAAATGAATTTTAGGTCTCGGCTTCCATACATTTTATCTGAAACCCGCATGGTGGTAATAACCTATATATATCTAGAGGAGTCCCCAGATTTCACAGAGGGCTCTCTAAAATATTCAATATATATGGGCTTTGTATATTCATAATTGAGGGAACTACCACAAAATCTCCGACCTAAGATCTTTGTATTTTTAATGTCGATCATATCTGCGCAAGTGACATTTCTTTCAATTTGTTCTCTTGATACGCGAGTTTCCGCGCCGAAAAGCGCGACAGTGGAAATGTTTATCATTCAAATGTTAACCGACCGCGCTTTACAACACACCAGTTTATGGTTTACTTTCGTGTCGGTAAATTTATGTTTTTCACGAGGAGTTGGTGGAAACTAAATATCTTCAATATTAATCGAGCCGCAGAAATGAGGGAATAGTTGCCTGCTGAGTTTTCTGCTCAATCGAGATTTAGGTATGATTGTCTGGTTTGCAGTGTACTTTTATTCGGCAGTACTAATGAAGTATTGCAGCAATGTAACACACGCACTCTGGTTCTCGTGCTAACTGTGGCACGTGCAAGCCGCAAGGATATGCATGATAATTAGATAATTTGGTACAGTTAAAACTAAAAGTCCTGTCACGAACTGCGCGCTTATCTAGGCTTAATTGCGCGTTAGAATTGCGCGCAATTGTCATATCGAATGGCATCCAAAGCACGGCAGGTTCTCTTGGTTATTCACAGCAAACACAGGCAATGTTTCTGCCAATGGACATCCGGGAGGATAGGAATTCACATACCCCTAGGCTTACCCCCTACTACACACAGCCCTAGGCTTACACCCTGCTAGGGGAGCGCGGTGGATCAGTATTTACGGCATTGGACTTCAAGCCGAAACGTTCACGGTTCGACCTCATCCAGGGGTGACTGCGTTGTGTCCTTGTCGAAACACTGAATACCGTTTATCCACGCGGGGGCACTGTGGCACTGTGGACAGAATGCGTACTGGACGTTGATGGTGAATTTGTCTCCAACCAATATTAACCCTACTTGCGCAGAGTTAGTACATTGGGGAGTCTGGTCGCAGTTCTTCGTTGGTTCTCTCCGGGTACTCCGTCTACCTCCACCCGTAACACTGTCCGACACGATGTTATCCTGGTTAACACAAGGGTCGTTAAACCCCAATAATTAAATATAAATAAATAATACCCCAAACTCAAACCAACGTATGGTTATGTGGTACTTTATCCTAATTCACTGTCATCAAACTGTGCTTCATATTTAAGTGAAAAATTAAGATTTATCTTTCTGTTGTTGGGTCGCCTTATTGTGCCGAATCTATTTGTTTAACCCTTTACCTAACATGAAAAGCAGACGACACTTGCAAAAAAAATTCTTGAACAACTAATTTTTTTCATTTTTTGTCTCAAAAACATAGGTTATGACCCCTCATTGGAACGAGCTCGTTTCGACAAGCTCGTTCCAAGGAGGGGTCATAACCTTTGTTTTTGAGACAAAAAATGAAAAAATAATGAAAATTAATTGGCGATTTTTGTGAATAGCGCTGGCGGGTTTTGGCCGTTACGTTGGGTAAAGGGTTAAATTTCATCTTCATAGTCTTGTATCAAATCTAGTTTTTGAAATTTCGTCATCTGCAGATAGTCATGTTGTACCGAATCGGTTTTTGAATGATACTTGGTTTCCATTACTAATATCAGTACATGCTTGCTTAACGACTCTAACGACTCGTATCTTATCGAGAAAATAAGCTATCGAATAGTGACTTGAGCAGGAATTTGACGTTGTGTAGTCTTGTTGTACCGAATTAAGTTTTTTTGAAATTTCATCATCTGGCATTGGGGTGTCCTGATGTACCGAATTTGTTTTTTTTATGTTCCCGTTTGACATTGGGTAATACTGTAGTAACCAGTCCGAAGTAATTGGTTTCTTGGTGAAATGAGATTGTTGTAAGTTTTGATAATATTGATTCGGGTACCTTTAATTCAAACGCTGCTGTCGACATAGAGGCAGGGTTTCGTGGTACTTGGTGTACGCTCTGGTGTTTGACAAACTCGGGATAGAGATTACGGAGATTACAAGCGTAACCTTGAAAGGTAATCCATATTCAGGCATCAGACTATTATTTGTAATTTCAGGTCTGCTTACGCGAACAATCTTGTTGAAGATATAGTATTTTCTCTCTAAAATAAGGGTCTGTTGCACTGCAAACGGTATTTCTTTGCTGCTTGGTTTAATATATATTAATGAGTGACATGCTCATTTCTTCATTAGACGAAAACACCATCTTCAATCCTAATTCTCTGTAGATGGCGCATTGTTCCACTCAAGGGTCGAACATTTTGGTGGCCCTGTTTCCTCCGATAAATACATTTTAATTTGGCTTTCCCATCGTATCGCGAGTCATTGAGTCATTTGCGTTCTCTCAACTTCCAATCCAACTTCAAAATTAAGAAACACCTTTATCAGAGATATCTCGCAGTGTAAATTCCTCAGCCCTAGTTGATCCGCAAGATCCTCGAAAACGAAACCAAATGTGGGAGAACAACTGTATCGTTGACTCGGATAACCAACCCTTAAGATAAAGCGACGAGATGTTAAACTGAGAAACGTAACGGGGAATGGAACTCAAAGGCTGCTTATGAAGCTCAGATTCATAGGTAAGATATAACGTTGGGAAATTTAAAACAAAAACAAAAAAAACAAAAAAACTAAAGTGCCTTTACATAAATATTTTCAACAATGTCCAGATGAAGCATCACGGATCAGTTTCAACTCCTTAAGAAGTTGTTCCACAAAGGCAGTTCATCAACCAAACATCTTTTCAGACTATGAAAATTCCAATATTCATCAAAATTCTTGAATCGGCTGCTGAATTAAATAAAGTCAAAAGGATGGAAGAGTGAGGTGAATCAAGCGGTGCATGAACTCGTTTCAGATTTTTGGGTTCGATAGTCACGGAAGAGGTAACAAATTGTAGGTCGATTGTAATCTAAAACATGACAATGTCAAAATACTCTCAGCTTTTGTGAGGTTTACCGCACCAGTTACAGGAGCCAAAAAACAAAGGCAAAACAGAATAATCGCCTATTTTAATCTTTTAAGAAGCACATACAGTTAAAACTAGACGTCCTGTCATGAAATGCGCACAGACAGCACGTTGATCTGCGCGTTAAGCAACGTGTTATGACCATAGTAAGCCCTTCAAATTATGTTCATATGGCCTGAGCACAAGCAATGTTTCAGCCAATTGACCTCCGGGTTAATGGACCTCCGGGTAACCCGGAGGTCAATTGGCAGAAACACTGCCTGTGTTTGCTCTGCGTAACCAATAGAACCTGCCGTGCTTGCTTTGGATGCCATTTGATATGGAAATTGCGCGAAATTAAGCCCAGATAAGCGCGCAGTGCGTGACAGGACTTCTAGTTTTAACTGTATGTTGTACATTATAAGTAAAACCGTATTAGCTATATACAAATCTTTAGTGAGAAAGGCAACATACTGTACACACGTGCGAACTATAGTTGAAACTAGAAGTTCCGTCACAACTGGCGTCGAAAATGCTCGTTACTTAATGCGATCTTTTCTGCATGAGCATGAAGTAGTATGAAATACGCAAGAGCGCTTGTGCTGTGCAATGCAAAATGTGACGCGCTATTAGCGTGGTCTGTAGTAAGATCACGAAATTAACTGATCAAACAGAAAGAAATTGTAGTATGTGGGGGTGGATTACAACAAAATCGTTATGGGACAGGTTTTTCACTTAGTAATTATTTACAATTTTGAGGACAAAACACAAGAAGCACTTGCAAACTTCCATCACATGGGCCACCGGGTGCATCCCGGTGGTCCATGTGATGGAAGTTTGCAAGTGCTTCTTGCACTGTTATGAACAATTATAAAGACTTTTTGACTGGAGAATATATGGCGATGTGATTACGTACAGTTAAAACTAGAGTCCTGTCACGAATAGTGCGCTTATCTGGGCTTAATTGCGCGTTGGAATTGCGCGCAATTGCCATATCGAATGGCATCCAAAGCACGGCAGGTTCTCCTGGTTACTCATAGCAAACACATGCTATGTTTCTGCCACTGGACCTCCGGGTTACCCGGAGGTCCATTGGCTGAAACATTGCCTGTGCACAGTCCATATGTACAGAATATGACACCTTTAATTGGGTCATACCGCGCACATTAACGCGCATATCAACGTGTTATTTGTGCGCATTTCATGACAGGACTTCTAGTTTCAACTGTAGTAACCCTCTCTCTTCAATCTGTGTATGGAGTAGAATTTTAATATTTAATTGCATCATTACTGTACATCATACATGTGTCCCAATATAGGCTAGAAATTATGTTAATGATCTCTATTTACTAGTATAGAATTGTACAGAGTTGGACACGCTTCAAAAAATGAGTTACGCTAATGGTTCGGTTTGACAGGGACAAGAGTGCACTTTATCAGTGCGCTATTACTTCCAATTAGCGTAAAATGCATTCAGGGGACTTTTAACATCAACTGTAAATCAGGGAGATTTTCGAATATGTACTTTACCATCAAACCATTCGAATGCGTTAATCAGTACATGTAGTGAGGTCAGCGCATTTTGGTACGAGATAATAACAAGCAAATTGAATTAGAGTTACCCAAAATGAAAAGTGGCAACCTCCGAAACTGAGTAGACATGATTTTAATTAAATTTTAATTCTATCATTTTTACCAGACTTGTCCTCTGGAAGATTTTTTTTTCAATGTTCGTTGTCTGCACTCTACCAATGTCATGCGTACACACACCGTCAACAATATAGTGCATAATCAAATCTATGTAGAATAATAATTGTGTGGATTTTAATTTACACATTGTTTAACACTAGCAATTACATCAGGCTATTTAAATTGTATTTCAACTGTCGAATTCGAAGAACTGTTTCATAGTGTCGACAACCTGAACTTTGTTATGTATGATTTTCAAGCTGATCGCTTCAAAGACTTTAACACAGATATTGAGCCAGATTGACTGAACTTCCAAGAAATTGAAAATAGTTTTATAAACTCTTCAATTTCACCTGTTCCTTTGAGGGACTGCTAACAACAGTTTTGACTGACAATGGTTCAAGATCGCGGAGTCTCTCAGATGTGATATTTAAAGTGTTGTTTCGGCCAATTGCCTTAGTGAAATGCAATTAGGTCTATTGATTAATTTGAAAATTTCGACGAACCGCATTCAACTTCAGTTTTGCCAATGGGCATAAAGGAAGACGGGATAAAGAAAATTCCGTTTCCTGCATGAAAAAAGAAACTACTGAACAGAAAGTTAAAAATCAAATAACATTCTGCCACAAGGAAATGGATCTATGCCTAAAAGATAGGCACTATCATTGCCAAAGTCCGATTGACCGCTACAAATTACAGAGAGATATTATCAAGCAAAAGGAAAGACTTATAGGAAATGAGTAAGGTGATTAAAACAAATCGTGCAGATCCCCTGACCGAAGACGAAGAGAAAGTATCGTATGACAAAGAAGTATTGGACTGAGGGAACCACAGATCCTGGTGATCAAATTGTGTCTGAAGAATACAAAATTATTTAGGATACTGCGAGTCAAAGAACAACATAAATTCTGCTGGAACTGACCTAATTCGGGAGAAAAAAATGTCAGATAATTTCTTTTATCTTACAAATTATCGACACCCCCCCCCCCCCCCCTTCAAGAGGAAACGTCTAGACTGATACAAATTTGTATCATCCACAGTAACCTCTGTGAGCGTGGGTGATCATTCGATTCAGAAAGAGAACGTATTTACCAGCAATCATCGAAAACTGATACCGTTTTGATAACAGTATTTACACAAGACAAATCAATCGTCAACTCAGCGATGTAAATTAGACTACATACTTTTTTACCATGGTGATATTTTATATAGGTATACCGTGCGTTAAAACAAAGCTGATAATTGAAACAAAGAAACACACAGCTGAAACACTACTATAAACTTCGGTGGTTATAGTACAGGTGGAACAATGGATGGCGATTACATCATGCACAGCTCAAGAACATAATACAGTGACGTCTGCATGATCTTCATGCATACAAAATGACTTCATAGATGCTGGATGTCAAAATATATGCCCACAAGTCACGAAAGGGTGGAATATTGTAGGATAAATTGGTTACTCAAGCACGTGGCCTTCCGAAATGGTAGGATAAATTTGATAAACATAAGATCAATTTCGATCTTGCTACCATTCCGTATCGCGACTCGCCCATAAAGGGCTCGCCTCGATACCAAATATGAACACCATCTCGGCTTGATCTAAATTTCTCGATCAACGCATAGTGGTGCTCACTATTTATGTATTTATTTGTTTAGGTTTAACGACACTTTAACAGCCAAGGTCATATCGTGTCGGTGACAGTTTTACGGGTGATGGATGCCGGAGTACGCAGAGAGAACGGCCGAGCGACTGCGAGCAACTGCCAGTTCCCCAACATCGTAACTCCGCACTGCAGCACAAGCAGAGTTAGACTGGTTGAAGACATGCGCACCATCGACGTTCAGTACGTCTTAATACACGGCGCCATCGTGCTCCCATGTGGACAATCGGGGTTAAGTGCATTGCCCATGGACACAACACTGGAGTCTAAATCGATCGCGCAGACGGTCACCCATCCAAGGACTAAACGGGCTCGACGTTGCTTAACTTCGGTGATCTGTCGAGAACCGGTTACCAGTGGCGGTAAAATATATGAATGTACGAGAAGTTTTACCAAAACAAGGAAGGGAAAAGTAGTAGTACTTACCAACGTGATTTCCCGCTGAAGGCCTTTTTTCCAGAATTGTGTTCAGTTGACTTCTCTAAATTGTTTTTCAATACTCAGTCCTCTGTGAACATTTAACAATGAATATCCTTTGTATGTCCAAATCAACCACAACAGTGAGTCCATTGCTGATTTTTATCAACTAGTTGGCGAACACAAATTAAGGTCGTGTTTTGCTGGTTACCTGGGCATGTAGGTATCGCTGGTAACACCTGAGCAGACAGTGCAGCAAAACAGGCTTTATCCAAGCCTCTCACTGATGTTAAGATTCCGTTCAGTGATTTCAAGCCTCATATCAGTAGTTACATCAAATCTATGTGGCAGGCGGAATGGGATGGGGCGACAAATAACAAGCTCTATCGCATCCTACCAACTATTTCTGATCACTAACCATCCAGTAACCATTGTAGAAAAGATCATGTTATTGTGACACGATGTCATATTGGTCATACAAGACTAACACATTTCTTTTTTGTTAGAGAGCAATATGCAACCAGAGTGTGTTCCCGCAGCATTTTCTGAACACTTGATTTCATTTTTACCTTAATGTGTTCATTGATTAATTTTACTTCTCATACTTCAAATGTCGTTGATTGGTTTTGAATTACCTCATGGCAAATGTTGATCTATTTTAGAATTTATACCTTTCATCGCCACGATATAGCCTTAGCTGCTGATGTGGCGTAAAACACCAATAAATAATAAATTAATAATAATAACACAAATTAAGAAAAAAATATGAAAAACATGGCAAACGTAGCGGCATTGTGTTGGGAAACGCATTGTGTATTCGGCTTACACTTCGTGGAGTTGCGACAAATCGGCGCCTGAGTGCTAGAATGTTCTATGTCCCATAGGGGACATAGAACATTCTAGCACTCAGGCGACGAAATACGATTGCCACAGAAATGTTGCTATTATGAACAATTACTTTGTTCCATCTAATAAGCTGTTGAAAGGCATTACGAACATCCTTTGTATGGTGTCCAGTTCAGCTTCAAATGAACAATCAAACTCTACGCATTTGCATGCACTTACCAGAAGAAAGTTATAACCATTCAAGTTTAACACTTTCTCTACCGAAAGCTACTATTGTCACATATTTTATGATGATTATCTTTACGTTCTGACATGTGCAGATCAAACCTATCACATGACTAATTGTTGGAAAGGGTTGAGAGAACCGTTTCCAACAATTAATCAGATGATAGAGTTTCAAGTAAGTGGTAATTTATTAAACTTCCTCGCATACAGGCATACATAGATTTCCGCCATATTTGGATAAAATGGGCGTGGCGGTAACGGGGTTAACAATATGAATGAAAACATACTACCAAGTTTCACAGCACCAATTCCAATGCATCAAATATATGAGATGAACTCCGCAATCCAATATATAAACAATGTCTCTCTAGAACATCATAAGATGAAACAGTTTCGGTGTCCAAAAATTTACAACTGTGACTTTGATTCGGATATGAGAAATGATGCCAGGTGCGCAAGAGCCAAGTTTTATCTTTATTACTCCTCAATCCGCATAACAAAGTATTCCGTTTTCAAATGCCAGTTCTGTCGGAGTAAATGTCTTGAACGAATTTAATGTGACGTAACTTTCTGTGGTGCGATAATAATGCACGTTGGTGAAGCCTTTTATATGAACCGAGCCACTGGGGATCTGTCGTTATTATATAATTTTTAGTTCATTCAGTGCCGATGTGGGTTCGTTTATTGATTATTTGTTGATAAAACATAAAACGTATAAATTAATAATGTTCACAGACCATAAAATAATATTTTAATGGGTACGGATATGCAGAGTGTGGTTTGTCTGTGACAGATAATCAATGCATCGTGCTTCGTTCTAATATTCTTTTGTTCAAAATACGACACAGTTTTTTTCACTTTCATTAAAAACATAGAAGTATAATACTTATGTTAACAGAACTCCTCGCACAAACATTTTTCTTAAATTCATGTGAAGATGGGTATTGATTTAAAACAAATATTTTCGAGTGTTGTATTTCTTGTTTGGGCCTGACAGCAGCATTGTAGTCATTAACGGATCGCGACGCAACCGATGGCTTCTGATACCGACAGTCTACGGGTCATTGCGCGGTTTTCGTCTTTCTGCTCGATGGCTTTGTGTCAGTTTTGAATTTATTTTCTGAATGCATGTTTATGAAGTTTACGATATATTCCAGCTGCTGAGCTGGAACGAAAAAAAAGTCACATAAGCAAACATCGGTATTAACATACAGATACGAATATACATTTTGTCGGTCAAATTTATTGTGTTGCGTAATATTTATTATTTCCAAATGCAACAAAATACTGCATTTTGATTGACTTAGAGGTACGGTGCAACTTGCAATCCGCAGTAGCTTTTGTTTACACCTTGGTTAACCACGGTGTAAAAACAAGAATTCACAATAGCAGGGTATATGGCTAAAACGGTACCCATTTTTAATTATCAATTCATACCTTCTGCTCGGTTATGTTAGAACAAAAATAAAAATTCAGTAAATTTAATATTTATGTGTAATAAGATATTACAGATACGGATGTCATTTGAACTGGCTCATTGAGCCAGTTTCAATGACATCCATATTTGTCTGGTTTTATTAAGAAACTTACAAAGTACAAATTTTCTGTCAGTTTTTCCCACAATTTAGGTCAATGTATTAAGTACACCAAAATTCTTGGAAATAAATCCGTTATCCTTGTCTTTTCCAGGGTATGGTAAATTCCCATACACCCTGGAAAACAGGGTGTTTGGGAATTATAAACTAATATTATAATTATCATATTTTCAGTTTTACCCGTATTTTGTTTTGTTTTGTAATAGAACATAGCCCACCTAACTGAATACCTCTTAATTTAATAAAGCTTTTAATAGAATATAACTTCCAAACACCAAACTAATTACTGTTGAAACTAGACGTTTCATCACTGTATTGTGTACTATTTTGAAGTAACAGCGCGCTGAGTAATAGGTTTTCTATCCCTACGAAACACAAACTGCCCCATTAGCGTAACTCAATTCGTGTAGAAAAAAGTATTGTAGTCATTAACGGATCGCGACGCAACCGATGGCTTCTAATACCGACAGTCTACTGATTATTACAATATATTTTTCGTTCCGCTGGATAGTTTTGTGTCAGTTTTGAATTTATTTTCTGAATGCGTGTTTATGAAGGTTACGATATATTCCAGCTGCTGCGCTGGAACGAAATAAAAAAATACAAAAGCAAACATCGGTATTAACACATTGACACGAATATAAATTTTGTCGGTCTAGTTAATTGCGTTGTGTGATATTAATTATAATTACAGTACAGTCGCCGTGGATTGGTGGTAATCCACACGTTGGCAGTTATGTCCACGCATCTGTTTACCAGGTAGTCAAATCATCATTAGCAAAATTTTAATTAATGAAGCACCGGTTGTACCCGGTGCTTCATTAATTAACTTTTCGATGATTATTCCAGTAATTAGTGTTTGGAATCTAATATTATTGCGTCCGTGGAAATATTGGCCACGCGTGGAAAGTGACCAGTCCACGGCGACTGTAGTGTATCATATTTTCAGTTAATAGTATTTTGTTTTGTAATAGCCCACCTAAATGAATATCTCTTAATTTAATAAAGCCACCTGGGGGTCGCGGGGGCTCAGTTGGTAGAGGTGCAGGCTGCAAGCCGAGAGGTCCTCGGTTCGAATCCCACCTGCGGCAACCGCGTTGTGTCCTTGGGCAAGACACTTCACCCCAATTGCCAACGTGGGGGCACGGTGACGCTGTGTACTGAGGCGTACTGCATGTCGATGGTGCACCTGTCTTCAACCAATGCTAACCCTGCTTGTGTGGAGTTAGTATGTTGGGGAGCTGACAGTTGCTCGCCGTTGCTCGGTGGTTCTCTCCGGGTACTCCGGCTTCCTCCACCCATAAAACTGTCGTGGTCATGATTAGCCATTGTGCTGAAATATGTGACCTTAAACACCAAAAAATAAATAAATAAATAAATAATAAAGCCACCAATTGAATACAAAACTATTTACAATAGATAATTAACGATCTGTTACTTTATTACATGCCCATGCAGTCTCTCTTATGCAATACGGCGTGCAATACGGCTGTGCAATACGAAATTCCGTATTGCACACCAACCTGGACTTTTTTTATGCAATGCGACTGCATAAAGTGCATGATGTTTACCACCGTTGATAGAAAAAGAAAATTAGGTCAGTAGGTGCTTGGGTCATGTAATAAATACAAAACCACATGTATGTTTCAATGAGTCGTTTTGTATTCAGTTCGTCAGATGTGCGTAGAAAGAAAACGTCTCGACCTTCGGTTTCTTTCGACGTTTTCTTCCTACGCACATCTGACGAATTGAATACAAAACGACTCATTGAAACATACATGTAGTTTTGTCTATGTATTGCGCAATATTTTGTATATACACTTTCAAATTTTATCACATATGGTGGAAATTTGCACGTGTTTCGTTGTTTTGTCTTCAGAAATTATAAATAATTACTAAGTGAACAATCCACCCCCACAGGGATTTACTGGTAATCCTCCTGTCACATACTGTGCTCTCAATATTTTCTCTGTGTTTGAAAGATTCTCTTCGTGATTTCACTCCCGACATCGCTAAAAGCACATTAAATTTTGCATTGCACGGCGCAAACGCTCTTGGGTATTTCAAACATCTCCATTCTTCAGCAGTAAAGACCGCACTGACCAACGAGCATTTTCTGCGTTAATTGTGACAGAACTTCCAGTTCCATCTGTACCATATCTTATGTAGAAATCTGAGTTGTGAATTGCATGTATGTTCCAGCGTAGACTCCCAATACCTGAATAAATATCATTTGTTCTGTCAGAGATTAACACTATTAACCAATAAATTCCCCATGTTTATTGACCGATTTAGCCTCAATAAATATAGGTATCTGATCTATTATTTATTGTTTGACAGAGATCTCCGTGAGATTTGTCAAGCAAATTATAATAGAATACATGCTCAGTTTATCATAACAACGCAGGAAAATGATCAATTCCCCGTTAATCGAATTACGTTAACTGGCTATTTTTCACTCTGACAAAGTGGAATATTCAGTTAGCAGGATTGTAGTGTGTCGCTATGTTTGTTTTTCAACGATTATTGGAGGGGAGGGGGTCTTTACAGTGAGTGTACCCCATAGGCCCACGTGGGGAATATAAGGATCTGCTACTGCTGATAGAAGTGGCAATGCCACATGGAGTGGCGAAAAGAGTAGTGTTCAGTAGTTATAGCCGATAGACACAAAGTAGAAAGTAACTGCAATAGTCCCCGCGTGTCTGTATAATGAGCATAAACCGTCACCACTATTTTTCCCTCACCAGAATGGGTACGTATTGTTCGTATTATACCACCTTTATATTGCGTTCGCCCTTACAATACTTGTTTTTTTTTATCTGGGGCCGTTTGACCCCATAACTTGATCACAAAAGCTTAGTGGCGGTCCCAAATTTGAGAAACGACTGGGTCTAAAAATAGACCATCTTGATTTGATCACTCCTCTTGCACATTCAAGGTGCATAAAATTCCTTCGTTATTTCCAAAAACATTATTTCGTTATTTCGAAATAATTATTTATGTCAAAATAAGATTTCCTTGAGCGGTCATTTCGAAATATTTTGTCAAAATTTCGAAAGAACTACCTTGCTATCCCTACATATTATTTAGGTAATTTAAGGCTCGGCCATTGATGTAAAAGTGTCCTGGATGCTAACGAGTCGCTGGTGTGTCCTGCAGTGGTGAATGGAACAGGCCCGAAAAGGAGTGTCACGCTTGCAGAGAAGTTTTGAGTCAGAACGTTTCCAGAGATCATTGATACAAGTTGCATTTCTATGTCATCGCTTCTATTTGATGTTTCCATTATTATCATTTGTTCACATCTTCATTCTTATTGGTAAGTGCACCAATTTCTTATGTTATATCATTCTCTTTAATGCATTCACAACTACAACTAATTTCGCATTAATTGGCGTTGTCCGTTAACTTGTATTTGGTAATTTTGTGGGGGTAACCTAATTTCGCGCCACTCTGCAATTTCGACGGCGTGGTTTCAAATTATCCATTCCAACTCATATTTGCCTATTTTCGAGTATTGCCTTTTTTGCATCGCGACTGCAATGCCTTTGATTGCCGGTGTGCCGTACTTGTAATTGAAAAAGACGTTTTTTGCACCTTCTTAATTATTGTTGGTGGGAAGAGTTTCGGTTTAAAAAAAAAATAAAAATAAAATAAAATAAAATAAAAATACAAAATAATTAAGCCAGAAAAATTTTCCCACATCAGAGACTACCTCTGAGTTTTAGAAATGTCAGATTATAAAATAAATATCAACACAGCAACATTTGATGAATTACAATGCATCCCTAAAGTTGGGCCGAAAATTTCAGCTCAAATAATCCAACGAAGGAGGGAGTTTGGATGCCTCTCTGGAGATGACCTCGTCCAAATACCTCATTTCGTGGGTTCAAAGGAACAATGGGCTGTGATAGATTTCTCTCGTCCCAAAGTAGGTGAAAATGTGGACAACTGGATTCCAGCAGATGGGGTGGTGACCCGTGGCTCGACACCCGAGTCAGGTCATCCAAGTCTGCCTGGGTTAACTACAACAGTAACAACACCAGTGGTGGATGTAGGAAATCAACCTTTTTCAACACCCACAGTTTTAACTCCATCGCCTACAATAGATTATGGACATCCTCCTATCCAGTCATTTTTTAGGCCAGGCCAATTATTTTCTGGTACTCAGGCTAAGGAAAAACTGGACTTCTCAACCCTTGACAACCAGGGGCTGACATCAAGTCCTCAGTTACCACCCATAGGTACTCCAGCATCATCAACAAAATATACGCAGGGTTTAGATTCTATATGGGGGCATGGACGTACTGTACAAACCACCGATGTCATGACCACCCATTCACTTGGCACTCACAACTTTGGAGACCGAGATCAGGTTTCAACAGTGAGTACTAAAAGCACATGGGATTCTGTAATGTTTACCGAACCAGTGACTACATATACAACTCTACCCACGAGTGTGAGAGACATGCATGGGACCCCCCAGTTTCCCACCAATGTCACTCATTATCCAAGCAGTTCTGGGTCCAAGACAACATTGGATGAACGGCTAAATTGGATGAAAACTGTTCGGGAAAGAATGTCAAAGCAAAACCAGTTGGATTTAAGCATACATCCCATTCAAGGTGTCACACAGGGACAAGCTGGTGAACAACATGGATTGTCTCAATTATCAGAGTCAAACATTACTTTTGTACCTGTGTCAGTGCAACCATTATCAGCACATTCTCACGTCGGAGCATTTCCGATGGTGCCAAATACATTGCAGACACAGGATCTTTCACAGAAATTCCCTGCTGTTACATTTGGATTATCTACAGTTTTGACAGGCGAGACCCAATCTGCGACACATTTCAGTAGTGTACCCCTACACTTTGGGTCTTTAGGATCGAATTCAGTAAATGTCCAACAAACCCAGCCCTGGCCTCCACTGTCGTTTGTAAACCCAGTGACAAGCTCGATACAGCTCAGTTCACCATACAGTTACTCTCACCCAAGTCAGTCAGCGATGAACGTGTGTTCAAGTTGGGGGCAACCTCCAATCCAGAATGCACCGCTGTACACCATGGGCAACACAACAGTGTATGATAATGCCACGGTTCTGGGTACCTGTCAGTACAACCCAATCGCATGTAGACCACCTCCATATATGGTTTCCCGGCAGGAAAATAACCTGGCACTAGGGGGTGCAGCAACCTTTTCTGCAAATCTTCCTATCACATGTTCGACAAGTATGCCAGGTTATGCTTATCCTCCACCACCTCCACTTTATCCCGGGCCACCAAATTCGCTCTTCATGCCTCAGCCACTTCCACCACCACGAGACCCCCTCGTTGGTCAGTCAGGAGGTGTGACAACCTATGGTTATCACTTTCAACCAGCAGGAGGGCATGGAGCAGGTGGGGGACCAGGATTTAATTATTCACAGGACCATAGATCCAGGTATGATCGCCTTCCAAGAATGCCGAGAGGTTTTTCATATGATGGTTCTGAAACCTGGAAACCATTCAAAATAAAATTTGGTAGCTATGCAGACTCACAGGGCTGGGGACCCGAAGAGCGCAAGCAAGCTTTATGTTGGTGTTTATCTGGTAAGGCTAGCGAATACTACACACTTCTCACAGAACAAACCCCTGGCATATCCATTGATCAACTACTGGTCAAATTGGAAAGCATGTTTGGTTGTCACGACTTGCCAGAAACAGTGCAACTCAGATTCCAGCAGGCTAAGCAATTACCAAGTCAGTCGCTGGAGGAGTGGGCACAGACAGTATTAACTTTGGCAACCAAAGCCTTCAAAGACTGTTCAAATGAATTCACTTTTCGCCAAGCTGTCCTGAAATTTTGCCAAGGATGTTCGGATTCTCGTGCAGCAGAACTTGTTGCCATGGAGAATCCCCAATCCATGGAAAAGGCAATTAATCGTATTAGATGGTACCAGCATAACTATGCTGCTATTCAGGCCAATAAAAGTCCACGCCGGGAGGTACGGCAAGTTTCATATAATTCTGATGATAGTGATGATTCTTTATCCATCAGAGCCACACACCCAAGAAGGAACAAGACTAAAAACCGGTATTCAGAAAAAGGGGGCTCTATTTCCGACTCTGGATCAGATACAACATCTGGATCTAGGGGTGCTTATACCAAAAAATTTGGTGGGCGTGACTCAGGAGAATTCGCGTCATTGAAAGCACGAACGCTAGCCCTAGAATCTAGCCTTGAAGGTATTCATAAAGTGTTAGATAAACTTTCAGCAGGGTTAGAAAGACTGAATACCGATTCAAAGCCACAAGACGGTTCAGAAAAAAGAAGTGGCGATGAAAAGAAAAACCGGTCACGGTCACCATCACCGGGCAGTGTTACTTGTTACAAATGTCAAGGCCACGGACACTACCAAAGGGACTGTCCGTCCAGGGATCCAGATAACCGTCCTGGCAAAGACAGAAAGGTCAAATTTCAAGATAGTTTAAATGGACAAGGGCGGGGCCGAGAGGTCTAAGTCCTGGCCCAGTTAACAATGACCTCACAAGTTGTATTAATGGCACTAATGACGCAGACACCGAATTGACTATACAAAGGGTCAAGTCAGCCTCAACAATTGAGGTTCCTGTGTCAGTTGCTGGTAAAACTATTGACGCGGTCATTGATACTGCAGCCGATGTCACCATTATGTCAGATCAGCTGTTTTCACAATTGACGCCTTCTCCACCGGTGATAAAATCCCTAAAATTTAGAACTGCAGCAAGAGATGGTCACATGAGAGGTACATTAGTTGGTCCCGTACAATTTTCTATTGGTGATCATGATTTCCATGAAAACATTTATGTTGCGCCAATAGAAAATGAAATGCTACTAGGAGTGGATTTTTTAAAGAAGCATGATGCATACATCAGTGTGCATCAAGGCTCTGTTTCTTTAGGAAAAAGTAGTCTACCTACTTCCCACTCAAGGGGTGCAAATCATCCCAAATGTGCAAGAGTTGTGGTTCAACATGGTACCTCTATACCTCCAAAATCGGTTGTGTTACTACAATGCGACCTCGTTCCACCAATTGCTGATTTCTTGATGGAACCAGATGCAAATCACAGTGATTTTGTGGTTCCTACCTTACATGCAGGGTATGCCAATCCGAAAATCTGTTTCATAAACACAAGCAATGCCCCACAGCATGTAAATAAAGGAGAGTACATCGGGGAGGCGACTGAAGTCAACCTGGTTTTGTCACCTGACAGCGATCTGAATGCAGGCTCAGAAGTTGACCTGGCGGAGACCTGGTTTGGGGAGGCTACCTCCCCGGAAGCCACAGTTCGCCAGTTTGCAGATTCAGAAAGGACTGATAAGGGTATTGCTCATCAGGACATTGGTGAACCACTTGAGCTCCCAGAGCACCTCAGGGAATTGTTTGATCGCTCTTCAAAATTAATTTCTCCGGAAACAGCAAATCATTTGAAGAAACTCCTGCATGAGTTTCAGGATGTATTTGCCAAGGACGAGTATGATTTAGGAAACTTCACAGCTATAGAGCACTCTATACCGCTGGTGGAAGGCGCTCGTCCTATTAAGCAAGCAATGCGACGTACTCCAGCATGCTTTGCAGACGAGGAGGAAACACATCTGAAGAAGTTGTTAAAAGCCAAAGTGGTTGAGCCCTCAATGTCAGAGTGGGCATCACCCCCAGTTCTGGTGAAAAAACGGGACTCATCTATGCGTTGGTGTGTGGATTACAGACTTGTAAATTCGGTAACGCAAAAGGAAGTTTACCCACTACCTCGAATTGATGATTGTTTAGACACCCTGAGCGGAAATTCCTGGTTTGGGCGAGCTGATTGCCTTTCTGCATACCATCAGGTGCCAGTTAAGGAGTCTGATCGTCCCCGTACTGCTTTTATGACAAAGTATGGAACTTTCCAGTTTTTGAAGATGCCTTTCGGACTCTCTGGCTCACCATACACCTGGTGTCGAGTCATGAACCTTGTACTCCAAGGTTTGAACTGGGACATTGCAATCGGGTATATCGATGACGTGGTTATAGTTGGAGAGAGTGAGCACTCGCATCTTGAAAACATTGCCAAAGTGCTAGCCCGTTTTCGTCAATATAAGCTAAAGCTAAAACCTGGTAAATGTGACTTTTTTCAAAAAGGCATATAATTTTTGGGTCGACGAGTGAGTGAGAACGGCGTGGAAATGCTTGATTCATCCATTGAAGCCGTGAAAAACTGGCCAGTACCACAATGCACAAAAGATGTTGAGAGTTTCTGTGGTCTGGTTAATTACCACCGCTCTTTCATCCGAAACTATGCGGACATCGCCTATCCCCTTTATGGAATTACTGGAAAGAATGAGTTCAAATGGGAAAGGGAGCAGCAGCAAGCCTTTGACAAGCTGAGGGAGATTCTGACATCTCCACCAGTTTTGGCTTTGCCAAACTCCACTGACCTTTTCATTTTAGACACAGATGCCAGTAATTTCGCGATAGGGGCGGAGTTGCTACAACTTCAAGATGGTGAGGAAAAGGTCATAGCTTTCGGTAGTTTCGCCTTGTCACCCCAACAAAGACGGTACTGTACAACTCGCCGCGAGCTTCTTGCGGTGGTACGTTTTACCCGTCATTTTCGCCACTACCGTATGCGAGCACATTTCCGCACATCACCACATGCCACTTCAGCTGAGATCATCAGTCATCATTCCATGCAGGTTTCAATGCCAGTGCAGGTAGCGGGGGGAGTACAGGTATACTGCGATCCCCGTACCTGGCCAGATATTCAGCAGCTCCAGGACCACCCACAGTGGAAAATAGCCATTGGGTGTCATCCAAAAAAGATTCATGAGCTGGAGGAAAGGAACAACTTCGAAACATTTCGACAGTTGGTTATGCACCCTGCTGTTGTAGCTGTTGGGGAGGTTGGCCTCGACAGGTCTAAGCATGGCATGAGGACAGGCGACATTCTGCAACAGGATGCTACGTTTCAGCGCATTCTCAGTTTGGTTCGGGCATCAGAAAAACCTGTAATTCTACATATCCGGGGTTCAGATGAACTGGCTCATGACACATCTTTCGTCGCTCTGGAAAAAATCATTACAAATACACACCAAGATCAATATATACATTTACATTGTTTCACTGGGTCAAAAGATATGGTCCGTGCCTGGAGCTACCATCGCCCGAATACGTTTTTCGGATACACAGGCATGTGCACATCATTTAACGAATTCCAGAAGGAGGGAGTTCGAGCAGTTCCACCAAACAGAATATTGATTGAATCGGACGCTCCATATTTTGGCCGATCAGGAACAACTCCTGCAGTTATTGGCAATGTAGCGCTGGGTTTGAGTCGAATCATCAATGTGCCAGCGGAGGAAGTATTATGGCAGAGTGTTAGAAACGCAAAGTCATTCTACGGGATTCAACTGGTTTAAGTGATGCATTGGCCAGTTAAAGAAGATATCCAGGAGTGGAAAGAACTTTTTGTTTTTTTATGGTATCGGCATCAGGAGATGTTTTTGTTTTGTTTTTTTTTGTTTATTGGACTTGCGTAAACAGAAGTCTGAACTTTTAATATCATCTTGACCAAATGTCACATGCTGATGAAGCTTAATTGTAATTGAATGATTCCACAAGAAAACCTTGTTTTGACAAGTAGATGGATAACAGAATTTTTATTATATGACTGTTGTGATGTTCAGCTCATGGGATTCAATGCTGGGTGGAGGAGATTCTTTTTAAAATGAGGGAATAGTGATGTAAAAGTGTCCTGGATGCTAACGAGTCGCTGGTGTGTCCTGCAGTGGTGAATGGAACAGGCCCGAAAAGGAGTGTCACGCTTGCAGAGAAGTTTTGAGTCAGAACGTTTCCAGAGATCATTGATACAAGTTGCATTTCTATGTCATCGCTTCTATTTGATGTTTCCATTATTATCATTTGTTCACATCTTCATTCTTATTGGTAAGTGCACCAATTTCTTATGTTATATCATTCTCTTTAATGCATTCACAACTACAACTAATTTCGCATTACCATCACGTTGAGCTGTAGATTAACCGAAACCGAACCGAGGTTTTTAGTTTTTTTTTAAAAAAACCGAAACCGTCGACATCCCGTAATCTAAGGTTTTTCGTTTTTATTAAATACTCTCTTGCTGCAGAAATTCACAGAATGTAGCCATCCCAGACTAGTGAGAGTACCCAGACACTGCCAATGGCAGTGTCTGAGTACTCTCACTACTTGGGAAGGCTACATTCTGTGAATTTCCGACCTTTCAGTTTAGTTGTGTTTTCAGCTTTCCTCGTGTTGCGTGTAGGTGTCAGACCTCGGAAAATGGCCAAGCACAATAAAAGTTCTGTATATTTAGGTAATTATTATATTGGCCTTCCTGATTCTTCATGCATTATAGCTTATTTCGGGCATTCATTGGGTTTCACTCAATTTCACTGCCATTCAGTTATGACTCCGGACATAAGAATGAGTTTTATTGAATTTTATTTGGCCTCATGAACAAATCGAAAACCGAACCGAACCGAGGTTTTACCCCCACCTGAAAAACCAAAATTGAAACCAAACAAGAAATTTAAGAAAACTACAGCTCTACCATCACGATCCTTCGCTCGAATTGAAGCAGATAAATTTGTTTAGACAGTTTCGAATCTCGAATCGAATCCACTTCCCACTTAGCGATTCAAAACTTTCACTGAATATTATAAGTTATTGTGATGAGTTGACGGTAACATGGTCTGAGGTTAGCGGCTCGGAGCTTATGTTCAACCGAGACGAGTCTCGGTTGAACATAAGCTCAGAGCCGCAAACCTCAGACCATGTTACCGTCAACTCATCACAATAACGTATGTGTTACAATAAGACATTACCTATAGCCCCAAACCTACATAGTGAAACACGAGAGGCTTGTTTACTAAACTTGTGGTTGTTAAAAGTTGCCTTGTTCAAGACAAGTTTTAACGATCACAGGTTTAATAAATAAACCTCTCGTGTACCCACGACGGCGATGGATAACTAATCAATAAACCAGATAAACTCATACAATCTCAGTTCAAATCGTAAATCGGTTTTGTAATTTAAACAATACTTCATCCGGAACACCGTCTGCTGCACGAGTGAAAACAACTAGAAAAATGAAACGGCTTGCTAGTCACTCCGTTGGTAAAGCTATTACAAAACGGGCGAAGTAATTTCAAATATTTCGCGTTGTGACGTCAGACGGTAACATTTGCCACTCGAGCCGAAAACATAAGTAGTATGTCAGGGGCTTTTCGAGGGTAGTTTGCCGGACCCCTGTGCCGGACCCCGGAAGTGGCGTCATGTCACATGACGTAGTGGCGCCATGTTGCGTTGACATGGTAACCCGCGTGAGCGGCAATGTTGTGACGTCATCCCCATAGTGATACGTGGTGTTAGTGCGCATGAGCAGCACGTGTTGTTAGGGTGATACGTGTTTCCGTCGTCCATTTTGTTAACTGGAGGCCGCCATCTTGGTTTCTATGGTAGCACGTGGTTGCTATGTTACGCAATTGTTCTGCAATAGGACGGGGTATGTTCTGGGGTGTGTTCCTTTGTAGAAGAGTAATTCCCCGATTTGTAGAATTACCACAAACAACCCGACAATCCTTCCAAATCACCAAAGTCCACCCGAAACCACCCGAAATCACCAAAATTGACTTTATTTCCCCAATTGATCGGTTTAGCACGTAGTGCTATAGTACTAAAGGGTACAAGGGGTACATTCGACTGAAGTTCAGTAATTGTCTGGTTCGGATTTTTCCAGAATCCTCATTTAATTACCCAAATAAACCCGTCAAGTTGTATTATTTAGAATTCTTTAAGAATCCATTTTTTTGGATCCCATGACGTGTTATTTCCCTATTAAGAGTAGCACGTAATACCGAGGGGGTGTGTTCGTTTGAAGTGGAGTAATGTTCCCATTTTTTGGATCCCATGACGTGTTATTTCCCTATTAAGAATAGCACGTAGTGCTATAGGACAAATTTACCCAGAAATCCTCTGCTTCTACTTGGAACTATACTCTATTTTTAGTAACATCCTTAACTGACCCCCTATCTAATTGTTAGGGTCTATATTTAGCAATTTCTTTAAATGACCCTCCTAACTACATGATTTTAAATAATAAAATTAATGAGGATCAAGATGTTTTTACACTGACCAATCAGAGCGAAGTTAATCCACCAATCAGATTTCTGGATTCCCATTGTGTTTCTTTCCCATTACTTTCTATACTAATTTTCTAAATTTCCCAACAAACACAAACGCCCATTGAGAATGAAAATATCGATGAAAAAACGTTGTGACGTCGTGACGTTTTCAAAAACGTCCGTCACGTAGAAATAAATTCCGGAGAAGAATAACGTCGCGTCATTCTGTTTCGATCCTTCGAACTGAACACATCGCTAGAGAGTTTTCTATAGCAATTTTGCCTTTGCAAAAAATTTATGAAGATGTCTGAAGCTGCTACTGCCGTTACCAGAACTGATGTCTACGCCTGTGAAGAGTGTGGGAAGACCTTTACGGACCGTCGGAACCGGAATCGCCATGTGCGTACCAAGCACGCCACCGGAGAGAAGAAGACCCACGATTGTACCAACTGTAACAAGACCTTTACGAGGAAAGAAGATTTGGTAAACCATCTGAAGAAATGTTTGGAGACATATATATGTATGGAATGCGGCCAGGAGTTTAACCAACTACTCCATTTTAATCGACACAAGAGCGTTGCCCACCGACCAGTTCCTGTACCATCTAAAAGGAAGACTGATGAACCGAAGAGAGGACCACCTAAACAACCACGGACCACGACGACCACCCATTGTGATGTTGACCCAATTGAGTTTGAAAAGAATATGATGTCTGAAGAAGAGCCAGATGAGATGTTGACCGTGTACGAAGATAACTGGAGTTCTATTAGAACTCGCCACATGATGAACAGAAGAGTCCAGGACCAATATAACTACCGGGTCAACGATGTGAACCTGAAGATGATGACTGATGAATTGATGACTACCATATTTCTGCCACAACAGCTAAGATTTAAAATTAATCTGAGTTTTGGTTTTATCCTGCGACACAATGAAACGAATGAACTGAAGTATTACCATCCATCACAAAACAACGCCCGGGTACTTGATGTTCCACAACTTGTATGCTGCCAAGAAGACTTTGAAGAATTCCTTGATGATGTCATGGAAGAAGATATCCTGGAATGGGCCAAATTAAAACGACCCAACACCAAATGGCTTGTGGAGAGAGTTACCAACGTCACATTTTATGTGAATAAGCTGAAAGACCACCCAATTGGAATGGCAGAAGATCTTCCTGACTACATTCTCCAGAACAAAGCAGTAAATGCTTTGGTGAAAGATAGAAATCGCTATTTTACCTACGAAGACAACCTGTGCAGGTTCCGCTGTTTAGCTTTATGGAGTGGTTCCACAACAGACAATTTGAATAAAACAACAGATGCCATGTACAACAAGTATACAGAGAAGCCAAGGAATGAATTCCGTGGAGTAACTTTAGCCAAATTACCTGACTTGGAGAAATGTTTTGAAGTAAATATCCAAGTATATGAACTTGTCAAGAATGTTGATGACCAAATTGTTGCCAAATTAGTACAAAGATCTCACAGAAAGTATGAAGATACCATGTATGTGAACGTTTACAAGAACCATTTTAGCTACATCATCGATATAGACCAATACTGCAAATCCTTTGAATGCCGCAAATGCGGCAAATTATGGAAAAAGGTTTACAAACTCAATCGTCACTAGAAAACCTATACAGATGAAGTAAATTACCAGTATGTTGGCGGTGTATACCATCCATCCCAGTCCATATTTGATCTGTTAGAAGATGAAGGTATAGAAGTATCTGAAGAGAAGAAGTTTTATCCATACCGTGCAACGTTTGATTTTGAAAGTTACTTTGTCAAATCCAATCTACCTGCTGACAGTGATAAACTGATATGGGAAGCAGAATACCGACCATTGAGTGTGAGCATATGTGGTAATGTTCCAGAATACCAAGAACCGAAATGTTTTATTACAAATGGAAATTCTCAAGAATTTGAAGAAATGATGACATACCTCACAGCTATTTCATCTCATTGCCACCAACTGATGCAGACCTACCATGCTAGGACCTTGTTTAAACTCAGACAGAAAATTGATGAAACGCTGGAAGCGGAAGCCAGAGCTACTGGAGAAGATACCTCAAAAATGCACCCTTTACAAAAATTGGAAAAGAAATTTCAAGACTACCTGCAAGAGATGCCCGTCATCGGATTCAACTCTGGAAAATATGATATGAATGTAGTCAAGCGTGAACTGATGACATACCTGAAGAGACAGAATCCACTCAAGTTTGCAGTGAAGAAATCGAATAACTACATATGCGTCTCGACAGAATATTTCAAGTTTGTTGATATTTGCAACTATCTCGCTCCAGGATTCAGCTATGACAAGTTTTTGAAAGCATTTGGCTGCTCCGTGACGAAGGGATTTTTACGATATGAATGGATCGACAGCTTGAACAAATTGGATCAAGACCACCTACCAGACCATGAAGCCTTCTACAGTTCTCTCAAGAAAGAAAATATATCCAATGAAGAATACCAGTATCTCCGACATGTATGGAACGACCTGGAGATGACAACTTTCCGTGATTTTCTGATCTGGTATAATAACCGAGATGTAAAACCATTCCTTGAAGCAGTTGACAAGCAGTTTACTTTCTACCAAGAACGCCACATCGACATGTTTAAAGATGGTATCAGTGTTCCGGGCCTCACGTTGAAATACCTGTTCCAGACCATGAATGATGACACTTACTTCACATTATTTAACCAGAAAAACAAAGACCTGCATCACTTGGTGAAAGATAATATCGTTGGTGGACCTTCAATTATCTTCAACCGATACCACGAGAAAGATGTTACCCGAATCAGAGAAACAAAATATGGCAAAGAAGCAAAACCATGTGGAAGTATTATAGGCTTTGATGCGAACGCTTTATATCTTTGGTGCCAAATGCAAGAGATGCCAACGGGTTGGAGTATTAGACGTCGTGAAGAAAACCAGTTTAAACCAGAACATCCAATGTAGTATAGTAAAATGGCTGAACAGTGGTTTGAGTTTTTATCCATGAGAGATGACATCCACATCAGACATCAGTTTAACGGAGCTGAAAAAATGATTGGTCGAAGACAGTTGCCTGTTGATGGTTGGTGCAAAGAGACACAGATTGTATACCAATTCCATGGCTGCTTCTGGCACGGACATACCTGCATGAAAGATAAGAATGGCCTTCCTATCATCCATAATGAAGTCAGAGATAAACCGATGAAAGAACTGCTACAAGACACCCGTACCAATGCAAAGTACATCACCGATTTGGGCTATAAACTTATTGAAATCTGGGAGTGTGAGTAGAGAGAGATGAAGAAGACCGATGCCACACTCAAAGCCTTCCTGAAAGAGAACTTTTCAGACAAAATAGATGGTGCGATGACAGAGGAAGAAATACTGAACAAAGTGAAGACCGGTGAACTGTTTGGTTTAGACGAATGTGATATACATGTACCAGATCACCTGAAAGAGTACTTTGAAGAGATGACACTTATCTTCAAGAATACAGATATTTCCATAGATGATATTTGTGAACACATGAAGTCCTTTGCTGAGAAGAATGGAATCATGAAGAAATCCCGTAGAAGTTTGATCGGAAGCTATGGAACGGAAAAAATGTTGTTTGCAACCCCTTTACTGCAGTGGTACCTCCAGCATGGTATTGAAGTTGATCACGTCTATCAAGTTATCCAATATAAACCAAGAAGATGTTTTGAAAAATTTGGAGATGAAGTATCTGAAGAAAGAAGACAAGGAGATGTTGACCCTGACAAGTCGATCGTTGCCGACACCATGAAGCTGTTGGGAAATTCTGGATATGGCAAAACCGTCACCAACAAAGAGAAGCATCGACGTGTGTGCTATTGCGACGACGAAGAAGTCACCAAAGCTGTAAATGACATGTCCTTCAGAGCCTTGAATCCATTAGATGAAACATTATATGAAGTCGAACTCAACAAGAAGACCATCAAGTTGGATCTGCCACTTCACATCGGATTCTTTGTTTACCAGTATGCGAAACTTCGGATGCTTCAGTTCTATTATGATGTCATCGATACTTTTATCAACCGCCAAGATTTCGAATATGCTGAAATGGACACAGATTCTGCATATATATGTACCTCGTCACCATCCATAGATGAATTAGTGAAACCAGAGAAGAGAGTAGAATTTTACAAAGAGAATCACAAGTGGTTTCCATCAGAGTGTTGTGATTTCCACAGAGATGATTATGTGAAAACCAAATTAGAAGGCAAAGAATGGCTGTCACCCTCATGCTGCCAAGAAAGAAAGCGTTTTGACAGGAGAACTCCAGGCTTGTTCAAGGTAGAATGGCAAGGGACCGGCATTGTTGGACTGTGTAGTAAAACATATTATTGTTTCGGTGCCACCAATAAATTCAGTTGTAAGGGAATCAGCAAACGCCACAATGACTTGACGAAAGACAGATATTTGCAAGTTTTGAAGACTAAACAAAGTGGATCTGGCATCAACCGAGGATTTGTGACGAATGACAACACTATGTATACCTACCAGCAGAGCAGAGATGGACTATCATATTTCTACCCAAAACGAAGAGTTTTAGAAGATGGAGTTAGCACCATACCACTAGAGATTTAAAGAAGAAACAATTGAGTGAGTGTCATATTTTTCTACAACCTGAACCAAGTCTAGCTTTTGCCTACAAAAAGTCCTATTTAGTTGACCGAAAAATTCCTAAAAACCGAAATGGTTTTTAGGTGGTCTACTCAATCATATTAGGCTTATCAAATTTTTAAAGTCCTTTATGGCATTCTCTAAAGTCCTTTATGGCATTCTCTAAAGTCCTTTATGGCAAGTTTTTCTCAAAGTAAAAAGTCCTTTATGGCATTCTCTAAAGTCCTTTATGGCAGTCCGCATAAAGTCCTATATGGCAAGTTTTTCTCAAAGAAAAAAGTCCTATATGGCATTCTCTAAAGTCCTTTATGACAGTCCTCATAAAGTCCTTTATGGCAGTCCTCAAAAAAAAAAATTCTAAATGGCAAGTCTTACAAGGCAATACATTTTTTCTAGTGTAAAGATTTTTTCATTTTTTTTATTTATTCTAATACAGAGAGTTTTTTCATCATTATCATCATCATCATGTTCCTGATATACTTTAAGCTAACTCTATTGGAAGTGGAGGATACTTCTTTACTTTTTAGCTTCATTCAAAACTTAGTTTCATTCAAAACTTCTTAGTTCAATTTATTTTTAAAAAATGTTGATTCATGGTATCTTTTAGGTTACACCTATTGGAACCAGATGATACTTCTTTATTCAAAATTTAGTTTCATTTAAAACTTTTTAGTTCCATTTATTTTAAAAACATGTTGATTCATGGTATCTTTTAGGTTACACCTATTGGAACCAGATGATACTTCTTTACTTTTTAGTTTCATTTCATTTTTTTTTTTAAAGTTGATTCCTGGTGTCTTTTAGGCTACCCCTATTGTATAACCAAAGGAATAAATCATCATCATCATCATTACTAAGAAATTCTCTGTTGTGAATATTTAAAAGAAATGAGAATTTTTTATGATAGAAAAACTAAATTGCTAAGTTGGACATGTTGTTTTCGCTTTTCTTTTTTGATGAACAAAAAAAAATTCCCCCAAAGAGGATACGAACTGTAGGGGGTGGGAATGCACTCGAGCTATTTGACTTATCTCCATTGGACAGAGGTTTGTAGCTTGACCTGTCCCAAGCCAGTATAAAATGCAGAGGGCCATATCCTACAGTTTAAGGATCAAGATTGCAGTTTGATCGCCAAACTGACCAATCAGATCGAAGTTAATCAACCAATCAAATTTCTGTATGCTCATTGTGTTTCTTTCCCATTACTTTCTATACTAATTTTCTAAATTTTCCAACTTTAACATATAATCCTATAGGAAACAAACACAAACCCCAACCAAGAATCAAAAACTCAATCAAAATTTGTTGAACTGGTGTGATGTTTTCAATCATGTCCGTCAAAGATATATAAGATTAGGCAAAGCATGGACTTGGCATCATTCACGATCGAACCATTGACCAGAGAAGATGTTCCGAATTGGCACCAAGCAGACTTATGCTAACGTCACCCAGTACCAGGGTGAACTGAAGATTCATCTCAGAAGATACTGAGGGAATATACCAGAAATCTTATCCTACGAAGACTGGTATTGCTCTATCTTTAGAAGAATGGAATGCCTTGAAATCCCAAATAGAAGAAGTAGATGCATCCATCAAAACCCAACAAACAACTTTAACTGAAGACACTAAACCTACTAACCATGAAGACTTAAAAAAACCAAATCAAGAACCACCTTTGAAGAAGAAGAAGAAGATCACAGTGAGAATAACCCAACCACGACCATTGATCGTTGATGAAATTGATAGTGAAGCTTGCAGCATGAACTTTGCTTGGCATATGCTCATTATGTCGAAGAGAACATTGACGCTGTAATGAAAGAAAAATGCTATGGATGTACAGTCGATCACCCAAGTCAGATTCAGCATAATGTATGCCTAATGATGTCTGAAGAAGAGAAGATTATAACATGTTTTAGTGACG
Organism: Pictodentalium vernedei; assembly: GCA_031216915.1. NCBI lineage: Eukaryota > Metazoa > Mollusca > Scaphopoda > Dentaliida > Dentaliidae > Pictodentalium > Pictodentalium vernedei. The sequence goes on from CM062291.1 coordinate 456,510,390, forward strand.
CACTTGAAAGAGTTAACAAGAATGATGTCCATCTACTGTGGCACCATAATACTTCTGGAATGAATCCACCACCAGTACAGAAAGAATATGAAGATATGTTCGAGAAACCTCTCACAAATGAACAGAGACGTTGTATTATGGATTTGGTGATTGATTTTATGACCATCAAGAAACCTGTTACAATTGAATTCTAATTGAAGATGTAAATAGATGTTGTAAATAGATGATTTTTTATAAAAAAAGAAAACAAAAAAAAGAAGAAAAAAAAGTATAAAATGAAGAAACAAGAAAAAAGGTGGTAATGACGCTTAAGTTATTTGATGTTTATCTTCTTGACAAATATCAAACAAACTTAAACTGTCCCCAGCCAGTAAGTCAGAGGGCCACCAATTTTAAATATTTTTTGGATGACGGATCATATTGACCACCTCTCCAAAAGGTATAAAAGGGGAGTAGTCCCCACGTTCAGTGGGGGCCACCTCCCCAAAAGGTATAAAAGGGAAGTAGTACCCACATAGAACAACAAAGATGGATCCTCGTTGGAAGCATCCATTCACTTGTTTATTGTGTGGTCCCACGGGTAGTGGTAAATCATCCTTTGTAAATCGGGTTATTCAAAACATTCAAAATATTATATCACCTTTCCCAAGTCACATCATTTGGTGTTATAGTGAATGGCAACCATTATACAATACTTTACCCCAAGTAGAATTCGTAGAGGGTCTCCCTCAAGAATTAAAATCTGATAGTTTAGTCATAGTGGATGATCTGATGCTCGATGCAGATGTTCGAGTGTCTAGATTATTTACTAAAGGTAGTCATCACCGTAACATTAGTGTGATCTACATTTTTCAAAATTTATTCAATAAAAATAAAGTCCATAGGACTGTAGCTCTCAATAGTCATTACATGATCTTGTTTAAAAAGGGATCGTTCTCAGATCTCACACTTGGCAGCACAGATGTATCCTGGTCATTCCAAGTTTCTGAGAGAAGTTTTCGAAGATGCCACTTCGACACCATATGGTTACCTTTTAATAGATCTCAAACAAGATACTCCTGAACACATGAGATTAAGAAGTCAAATTTTTCCTGGGGAAACCCAGTATGTGTACCTCCGAAAAGTATAAAAGGGGAGCAACAAGTCTGACTCGAGTCAGAAGCATGTCTGACCGTCTCAAGCGCAACATCGCTCTTCTCAAGGTTCTTATTAAATCGAAACCCGCACTCGTCAAATCCATACTAAAACATGCAGACAAAGAATTGATAAATTGTTTGTTTGACTGTGCCTCGAATATACTGAAGGGAGCAGTACCTCTGACCAAAGCTCAGAGAACCAAACTCATTCGTCAAAAAACAACTAGTGAGGGCAGTGGTAAACAAAGGTACCTCTGACAAAAAGAGGAGACAAATCTTGCAGAAAGGGGGATTCTTGGGGGCATTGCTACCTCCTGTACTGTTGGGTGCTGTTAAAGGTATATTTGGATGATGGAATATGCAAAGAAGATGGCTTTGGTAGAACCAAGGTTATTGGAACGTCTACAAGAGACTCCAAGACAACCGAATGAACTGGCTGTTTCATCACTGGATAGAGAAATGAGAGATATTCTCGATGCCCCTTTTCTTTCGGCTGATGAAAAGACGACTCATTATAATCAAATTTTACAAAGATACTTGACATTTCGACAAAAGGTAATGGCTCCTCGACCAATTAAAGTCAAATTCGAGAAAGATAATAAAGACGAACACATTCTCGATTCTGTACCTATGACAATGAAGAGAAAGGGCAAGTTGTTGTTGAATCGTATTAGAAGTGACCCAAATATATCTTGGAATGAGAAGGGTGAATTAGTCTACAAAGATCAAACAGTGGTAGGGTCGAATGTAACAGATCTTCTAAACGATTTACTTAGAAGACGAAAATCTTTCCAACCAAAGGGATGGGAAATGTTGGCCGAAGCTTTGAGAGATAGTAACATACCCCAAGAATTAATTGGTCATAAAGAACGTTGGGATTTTATGAAACAGGCATCGATAAAGTCGGAACCAAAACAACCAAAGAAAACAGAAACGCCAAAGTGGACCGAAAAAAGGTATAAATAGAGTTGACACTTGAACAAGGCAGTCATGGAAGCATTGTACTATGATTCTGAAGTGCCTGGTAGTTTTGGTGGTGTAGACGCTCTTCGTAGAGCGTCCAAGAAAAAAACCCAAACAAGTTGTAAAATGGTTAGAGACTCAAGACACATACACTCTTCACAAACCTGTTCGTCGTACATTTCGTAGAAGGAAAGTAATAGTTAGTAGTATAGATGCACAATGGCAAGCTGACTTGGTAGATGTTTCAAACATAAGTAAATTCAACAAAAACATAAACTTTTTGTTGACATGTATAGATGTATTTAGTAAATATGCTTGGGTGATGCCATTACAAAACAAACTTGGTGATTCCATCGTGAAAGCTTTTAGTAAAATTTTCAAACAAGGTCGTAAACCAGAAAAATTACAAACTGATCAAGGCAAAGAATTTCTAAACAGAAAATTTCAGAATTTTCTCAAAGATCACAAAGTCGACTTTTTCACAACACAAAATGTGGAAACAAAATGTTCCATAGTGGAAAGATTCAATAGAACTTTGAAAACCAAAATGTGGAAATATTTTACCAAGAACAATACAATAACTTTTCCACTTCAAAACTTGGTGAAATCATATAATCATTCTCATCATCGCAGTATAGGTATGGCCCCCATTGCCGTCAACTTTGAAAATCAAGAAGAGGTTTGGCAAAGGTTGTATGGGCAACCCATAAAACACAAGACACCAAAGTGCAAAAGTAGGAGACAGAGTGGGAATCAATAAAGTTAAGAAAACTTTTGAGAAAGGTTATTTGCCCAATTGGACCGAAGAGTTATTCACAGTAGTAGCCATCAAGAAAGGACATCCAGTCACATACATGTTACAAGATGATAATGGAGAAATATTGAAAGGGTCATTCTACACTGAAGAGCTTCAGCGAGTTTCACATAAAACTATTTACAAAATCGAACACGTACTCAAGAAACGTGGTCGAGGTAAGAAAAGGGAATTGTTCGTAAAGTGGTTGGGATACCCAACTTCGTTCAATTCGTGGATCAAACAGAGTCAGCTCACCTATAAAAGGAAGTGAACCTCTGAAGTTTCTTCAAAATGGAAGAAGGATCGAACGGTTCTTGGCCTCTGTTTGGTAAAAGAATTCCAAGGAGCGAGATCACTTATTTTTCACAAATAATCATTTTGTATATCATCATCATTACCAGTGTCGTTAATCTCACTCTCGAAAACACAGACAGCAAGTTGTGGACTGCTCTCTTGAATAGTAGCATAGGATATTTGTTACCAAATCCAACCATTAAGAAAAAGTAATGTTTTATTTGACTCTACCAAGTAATAGTTCTATGAACGTGTTTCCAGAAAACACGTTGACTACGTACACCACTCAGTTATCACAACCAGTGAATCTCACGGGAGAATGGGAAGTAGATCTGGCAGAGATTCAGTATCCAAATACTTGGTTCAATATTCGTGGAGAAGAAGCTTTCGTTACAGTGTTCTGGTCTTCGAAAAAGAATTACCGACTTACTCTCAAGGAAGGTCGTTATTCGGATCCCATTGATGTGATACGAGCTATCAATGGTGTTAAAGAATTACTCTTGCCTCGTCACGATAAGGTAGCTTTTGAACTGGATAGAGTGACTGGTAAAGTTCGTATCACGGTACGTGATGGAGTCGTGGTCACATTGAGCCCTACTCTTCAAAATATTTTGGGATTTAATGAGTTTGTTTTTAAATCAGGAACTTACAATTCTTCCAGAGTTGCCGATGTCAACCAAGGATTTTATTCACTCTGTGTATATTGTGACTTGGTTCGTGACCAAGTCGTAGGAGATACAAGAATACAACTTCTTCGTATCGTACCCGTACGTTGGAAATATGGGGATATCATCTCTAAAACATTTGAGAATGTGTATTATGTACCAGTAGAACGAAAAAAATTCAGTACCGTCCAGGTGTATATAAGGGGTGACACAGGAGCCATAGTACCATTCGAGTTCGGGAAAGTGACATTGACACTTCATTTCAGAAATCGTAGATCTCTTCATTTCACATAAACATGACTTACTGTTGTAAGTCCAAATTATACGAAGAATATTACACGAAACAAGCTGGGAATGGTCTACCGGCTTTTTCTAGAGCTCAAATACAGAGAGGATATGGTTTGGGAAGTATATTGGGAGGACTGAAGAATATGGTGTTACCTTTATTGAAAACTACAGCCAGGACCGTGGGAAAACAGTTATTGAGAAAAGGAGCAGCCTTTGCCGAAGATGTCATTGAAGGGAAAAATGTAAAAAAGGCAGCAATGAAAAGAGTCAAAGAGGCTGGTGCAGGAGCTTGGAATGAAGTGGTTGGTGGTTCAAAACCACCCGGTAGGAAAAGTATAAAAAGGCCCGCACCACGCAAAACTAGCAAATCGACAAAAAGAAGGAGAACTGTTCAGACCCAAGACCACCTCGGTGCATGATGTCTCTCATTAATGAAAAATCTTGTGAGTGTGTCAACAGTGAACTCGACTTGTTTTCCATACCACCAACACAGACTAGTGTGGAACATGGGCAATGGGTAGAACACAGGCCTTTGGCGACTATAGGAAACAGTGGTCCAATAGAATTCCACATTGCAGGATTAGGAGATGATTATTTGAATTTGGCACAGACATACTTGTATGTTAAAGCAACGGTTGTAGATTCCAATGGGGCATCAATTGCACCCGATGCCAAAGTGGGCCCAGTCAATTTATGGATGCATTCCTTATTTAATCAAATCGATATCAGCTTGAATGAAAAACTGGTATCTCCTTCCAACAACACTTATCACTACAGAGCTTTCATAGAAACTTTGTTGAGTTATGGACCAGCTGCCAAGAAGTCACAACTGACTAATGCATTATGGTACAAGGATACGGCCGGACACATGGAAGATTTGACAGGAGGATAACAAGGGGTTTCTTCTTCGAAATAAATTTATAGAGAAACGTAAAATCGTGGACATGACTGGAAGATTACATTCGTTACTTGCTGAGTGGAGTTAATGTTCATGTTAAAATGAATAGAGCCAAAGATGCTTTCGCATTGATGGCCGATACCGCTACATACAAGATCAAAATTCTAGATGTATCCATGTTTGTACGCAAAGAGAGACTCCAATCATTCGTGAGAATGGCTCACGAGAAAGCACTAACAAAAGCAACTGCAAAATATCCTATCGATCGTGTGGAAACCAAGGTGTTTTCAGTGCCGAAAGGAAATCTGAACATTACACAAGAAAACTTATTTTTAGGCCAACTACCTAAACGCATCGTAGTGGGATGTGTAGACAACGATGCTTTCAATGGAAACTTTTCAAAGAATCCATATAATTTCAAGAACTACAAAATCAATTACTTGGCATTGTACGTGGATGGGCAGCAGATTCCAGCCAAACCCTTACAACCTAGATTCGAACAACAAGAAGTGGCCAGATGTTATGCCACTCTGTTCCAAGGAACTGGACAAATGTATGAGAATGAAGGAAACCACATCAGCCGAGAAGAGTACATAAATGGATACACCCTATTCGTATTCGACCTGACTCCAGATCTATCACATGGACAACACTTCGATATGGTGAAGAGAGGAAACTTGAGACTAGAAGTCCATTTCGAAAACCCATTACCAACCACAATCAACGTACTGGTGTATGCAGAATTCCAGAACATCATAGAACATCATAGAAGTGGATAAGAATAGACAAGTAATCTTCGATTACTCAACATGAACACGTTGCAGTTAGAGAATGCACTTCGATCAGATAGTTGTTTGAAGAGAATATGTTTGGGTGTATTTTCAAGAAACAAATTACCAAGAAGATTACCAGATCACAGACCAGTGGATTTGATAGTCAACACGGATCCAGACCACAGAAAAGGAGAACATTGGGTGGCTCTCTTTGTGAGTCACCACAACGCAGAATACTTTGATTCCTATGGATTACCACCACAACACAGACCATTCGAGAATTTCCTGAAGAAGAATTCCAGATATTGGAAGTATAATACGAAACGCCTTCAAGAACCATTACCAGTGTGTGGACAATACTGTCTGTTTTACTTGAAACATCGCTGTCGCGGTGTACCGATGGAAACCATATCCAACATGTTTACCACTGATCTAATGGATAAAGATGTGTTGGTTAATGACGTCATAGAGGAAACCAGCCACTAGATGTCGCTGCATTGAAGGAAACTATAAAAACTGGTGCACTTGGTGTTCAGCTCATTTGTGTTTCGACAGCCAAAGAAGAAGGATGTCTACTAATAAATAATGTGACCATCTTCAAACTTAACAACGATTTACAGATTCAACTGTTCAAGAACGACGTTGGGTTCCAGTTTACCACCAGAGATTGGGAACAAGTGACCAAAGCAGTGGGTATTGCAAAGAAGAGAAGTCTTGAAATAGGAGAACCCAAATCAAAAAGAGAAAGAAAACCAAAGAAGAATGAAGATAAAAAGGATTGAAGAATGTTCACTATTCCATGTTTGATCAGGATGGCACTGAATGATTATCAATCAAGAAACCAAGAAACAAGAAATCCAAGAGACCTTGTAGAGAGAACGAGCGTTTCATTCGAAACGTATTTTCGTGATGTTCCGCCACCGGTACTAGAGCAGTTATTACGTGGAGAAGAAAAAATAAGAAAGACACCAGAACAAAGACCACCAAAACATATCAAGTATGCATTAGAGGAAAATCGTCTCAAGACATTTCAATTCATGTTACAAAGTGAAAGTGTGAAAACCCCGAATGAACTGACAAAAGCTGGATTCTTTTATTTGGGGACAGGAGACAGAACTCAATGTTTTCATTGTGGTATTATTGTTCGTTTCTGGGAAACAGAAGATGATGTTATAGAAGAACACAGAAAATATTCTCCAGACTGTTATTACATTCATAATTTACCGCCTGAATTCATGGACGTTGAAAAAGAAGAAATGGCCATCGAAGAAGAAGAAATGGACACATCATTTCAAGAAGAAGATTCACGGAGGACAAAATGTAGTGTGTGTTTATTAGCTGAAGCCAATGTCGCTCCGCGACCATGTAACCATTTGTGCCTGTGCAAAGACTGCTGTAAACCACTCAGAAGATGTCCAATCTGCAGAAGGACTATTTATGAATATCTGACAATCTACATACCATAACAAGATGTATTTTTGTTGTTGAATAAAATAAATTTAAATTTATATTTAGTGATGTTATTTTTTTAAACTTTCCATCGAAGTACAAAGAAAAATCAAAATGAGGGATAGTAAATTAGACCTCGTACGACACATCTGTTGGGTAGATCCTCATATGAGTATATGGTGGAACTTAGCTTCATGGCCTTCATGTACACATATGGGTCCTACTTATAATTTTAATAATGGGTTCTGGGTAAATTTGTCCTATAGCACTACGTGCTATTCTTAATAGGGAAATAACACGTCATGGGATCCAAAAAAGGGATTCTTAAAGAATTCGAAATAATACAATTTGACGGGTTTATTTGGGTAATTAAATGAGGATTCTGGGAAAATCCGAACCAGAAAATTACTCCACTTCAATCGAATGCACCCCGATACCCTCTCGGTACTATAGCACTACCGCTAAGCCGATTAATTGGGGAAATAAAGTCAATTTCGGTGATTTCGGGTGGATTTTGGTGATTTGGAAGGATTGTCGGGTTGTTTGTAGTAATTCTACAAATCGGGAAATTACTCTTCTACAAAGGAACATACCCTCTGAACATACCCCGTCCTATTGCAGAACAATTGCGTAACATAGCAACCACGTGCTACCATAGAAACCAAGATGGCGGCCTCCAGTATACAAAATGGACGACGAAAACACGTATCACCCTAACAACACGCGCTGTGCATGCGCACTCACACCACGTATCACTATGGAGATGACGTCACAAGATGGCCGCTCACGCGGGTTACCATGGCAACACAACATGGAGCCACTAGGTCACGTGACATGACGTCACTTCCGAGGTCCGGCACCGAGGTCCGGCCAATGGCCCCTCAAAACCACATTACATACTACTCATGTACTAAGCGAGCTCTCGTCCAATCAGAGGAGGAGGATTTTAGCCTCATTGGAACATAACTGAATATGTAATGTGGTTCGTGCCTCGAGTGATGGATGTATTAGAAAACTTGAAGTGCGTTGAGAAATCTAATTGAAGGGGAATCTGTATTTTCGTTGTGTCTTCTCATATGTCCTGTCTCGTTTCCCAACTTGTCTTCGTTCGTCTTTGAGTTTGAGGTCATTAATTTGAAGGGAAGTCTGGAATAACGCCAATCGAACCCATTACATTTAACAACACTCAGCTATCGTTTATCTCAATGGCTGTCCGCATTCAAGGTCTGGTATTTTGGCGAAGAATCCAACTAAGTTATATCACTAAACCCTGCTAGGTAAGTTATACAAATCGCAGATAGTTAGACTACCAATATCAATGTTTCTGGGTTGCTGGAACCTTGACGTGAATTGTCACAACCCAATCTACAACCCCATTCCTTTCAAAATGGAATCAGCCGAATCAACGCATGTAAGATCAATGTACAGACGGCGAATGATTGTCAATATACACATGCGAATAGGCCTGCACGATATTCAAAACTCAATACCGGTATCGGTATTAAAAAAAAAATACCGCGATATACTGGTATATCGAAAACTGTTCAGATATATGAACACAAGTACCACAATCGAGACTTGAGGCATCACAGTCGGAACGAATTAGCATGCCTTGATGATGCGGTTCGAAAAACCTTTTTACCCAACGCAGAGGATATCAAAATTTATTATTTTCAAAATTAGTTTATCAGATTTTCCCCAAAGATTTCAACAAAACTATATCATGTGACCCCTCATTGGAACGACCTCAATGAGCTCGTTCCAATGAGGGGTCACATGATACAGTTTTGTTGAAATTTTTGAAAATTATTTTTTCAACTGCTGAATTTGTATATTACGAGAGCACAAGCAGACGATCCCTTGGATAAAAGGATAATATTATTCAGTTGTGGCTACAGTTAAAAAGCTCAAGACATCTTGAAAATTAAATTGTGGGTAAATAAATAATGACGGTAAACCGATATTTTTGTAATTACACCGGTATTCAATCGATCATTGGTTTGAATACCAGTATATATCGGTTTATCGATATACCGTGCAGACCTACATGCGAACGAGTTAAAAATGGGGGGAATTTATTAAGATTAATTGGTTGTTACCACACAGTTGGTTTTCCAGTTGGTAAGGTAAATTTGTCATCACCAGTATGTGTTGATCGAGAAACTTGTATCCATCTTTGTTGGTGTTCCTATTACGTATCGCGACTCGCCCTAAAAGCTCGCCGCGATAACTAATACGAACACCATCTCTGTTAGACACAAGTTTGTCGATCAACACGTAATAATGATATCATATAATATACCAGAACAAAACATGTTAATTGTCCAAAATAGCTAAATGCAGTACAGTCGACGTGGATTGGTCGTAATCCACATGTGGGCAGTGATATACTCACATGTGTTTACCAGGCAATAAAAATCATCAGCAGGACAATTTTAATTAATGAAGAACCGGGTTTTACCTGGTGCTTCATGATTATTCCTATAACTGGTCTTTGGAATCAATCTACTGTCATTACGTCTGGGGAAATATTGCCCCCCCCCCCCCCTCCCCCCGTGGGAAGATACCAGTCCACGGCGGCTGAACTGTATACAGTAACTTTTCAATTTCCATTCCCTTCAAACATGTGTATGGTATCAACATATTAGTTTTTCACAGACATCGAGAAAAAACATAGTTAAAAAGCAATCGTTGATTTCACTGCGTCGGAAAACTGAAGGTTATTAATTGGATAATTGGCAAACTTTACTAAATGTAGCAAATGCATATTTCAGCAATCCAGTTGTGTTGAGAGAAGTGAGTCTATGTCATCTGTCAAGTAGATGCCACAATATGCGTATTGCTATTTTAAATTATTTCTCAAGCATCATAGACCGTCTCATATGACACCTGTGGCACGTTTGTTAACCGTCCACCGGTTGGGAGGTACAAAATACTTTACCCACACTCACTGCCAGGCAAGTTGTTATTTCTGGATGGATCTGTCACGCTGATATCTATATACAGTACGTGGAGAGTGGATTATCACTAAATCACTCGCAGAGTGGAGGTTCCACCCAAGCAATAATTGCAAATTTGTTGCAAAGCATAACCAGCACAAGCAAAGTTTCAGCCAATGGACCTCCGGGTTGAACCCGGAGGTCCATTGGCTGAAACATTGCTTGTGTTTTTTGTCGATATGTACAAAATTTAAAAGTTATAGCTTGGGTGATAACACCACTCCGCGGGTGATTTAGTTACAATCCACTCTCCACGTGCTGTAAGTAGTATGAGTACTTCTATCTTTGGACCATATAATATGCATACTTCTTATTGTTCTCAATTGCTAGCAAACAATGGATCCAATGTAACATCTATTGTTGTCTATCTAACAAATAGTCTCCCAGACTGTTCACTATTGTTGGGGGATCAATGAAATGCAGTGTAAACATTGTGTTCACAGAATGATTCATGCTCTTATAGTAAAGATCCATTCCATTAAAATATATTAATTAAAGGTGGAGACAATATGCCACACGGGTCTCTAAAGCCCTGTTTATACGGCGAGTAAATTTACGCATGTGAGCAAAAGTATATTTGCTATGCGTTCATGTGAGTTATAAGTCACACGAGCAGGTGTGGTGTGATTCAGAAGTTTATTCATTTCTGTCGCAGTCATGGACATGTTAAGACTACATGATATTCGTCGCAAAAGGAAATGTCCATATTACCTATGTCTTGCACTGACTTTGGGGACTTCTAATTATCGGGATGTCAGACGGAAAGTGAGATCGAGGAAATGGTTTCAAGATACCGTCATGAAACAATTCACGGACGAGGACTGGCTGGCAAACTTTAGAATGGGGAAAGCAACATTCGACAAACTTTGTGATTATCTGAATGAAAGTCTTCAACCCGCAGAGAGAACTGTTGAAGAACCTCTGACTGTGCAGGAAAAAGTTGCTGTAGCACTTTATTGGCTGGCGTCGGCGGCTGAATACAGGACAGTTGGCAACCTATTTGGTATTGGAAAAGCTACAGTCTGTATGTGTGTCCATCAGGTTTGTGAGGCTATCGTGGATATTTTATTCCATCGTTACGTGAAGTTTCCGGAAGGTCAAGGTCTGGTGGAGGTTATTTAAGGCTTCCAAGATAGATGGGGTTTTCCGAACTGCGCAGGGGCCATCGATGGGAGTCATATTCCAATCATTGCACCTCAACATTATCATGGCGATTATGTCAATCGGAAAGGGTTCTATTCGCTTATACTACAAGCTGTCTCCGACCACCGCTAAATTTTCACAAATGTGAATATTGGATGGCCTGGCCGCGTCCATGACGCGCGTGTCTTCGCAAACTCTGAGAATTACATGAAAGGTGAAAGCGGCATTCTGTTCCCACCCTGGATAAAAACGATTGGCAATTCTAACATGCCTGTGGTAATTCTTGCTGACGCAGCCTATCCTCTGAAGAATTGGCTCTTGAAGCCTTATACCAATAGAGGTAATCTTACACCAGCTCAGAGTGCTTATAATTACAGACTCAGTAGAACAAGGATGACAATAGAGAATGCTTTTGGTCGTCTGAAAGGGCGCTGGAGATGTATTCAGAAACGGCTGGATGTTGAGGTTGAATTTGCATGCACAGTAATAGCCTGCTGTGTTGTTCTACACAATATCTGTGAATCTGAGAAGGAAGAATACCAACCAGATTGGGATGACTGCGTTGATGGAGACACAGCGGATGAAGTGTTGGACATACAGGATGAGTGCGATGAACCACTCGTATGTGCTAAACGTCTTAGCGGTGAACTTGCTGAAGCATTCCTACAGGAGGAACTGTGACAAGTTTTCAGAATATATTTGTGTCAGTTACAGTAGATGAGACACATCTACGGTCCTTAATAAATACCTATGTATGGCAAGGTATAATAAATAACAGAAGTTAAAAACAACCTTCACTTCCATTGTATCCAACTAAGGGGGCACTAAAATCAATCAATCATTCAATCAATCAATCAATCATCCATTTTTGACATCTAACTTATGGAGTTAGTCTAACTCCATGAGTTAGATGTCAGAGAAGGATGATTGATTGATTGATTTAATGAATGATTGATTGATTAGATTTTAATGTCGATCTAGCCGTTATATGCGACAAACGACTGCCAGGATTAGCGGTGGAGGAAAGACCACACTGTGCACACGCCTAGGGGAGAACCCTATGTGTAGAAACCACCGGGGTTGATCACGTACTGGTGACGTACTCAGGTAACCGAAGTTAACCCCAGTCATTGCTGAGCGGCCCATGACTTCACGTGATATACGCGTTATCGACTAGACCAATCAAGCCCCAAAATGGGCAGTGGGATGAAGCTACTCAGTACTGTAGAATCAGTGTGCGTCTCAGCCACAAACCCACGAGTTCCCTCGAGTTATGTGAAAGTTTGTATTATTGTTTATGAACACATCAACAAACGCATTTTGTGTAGTTAATTTTAATTAATTTTAACGGAAAAAATATTCCCAACTTACAAACTGAGAAGTTGGTCGTGTTCAAGAGTTTGAGTCTTTTATTTATTTCTCCCTTTGGGTGAGTTACAAGTCATAGTAGGTTGGATTCTCCTGACCACTGTAGTCATTAGGTGTCCATGACGGCTGGTTAGAATCTGCTGGCAACTGACAGAAACCACCTTGACTACCATACATTTGGCCTTGGTTATTAGGCGCATGTTGACTGGGAAGAATTGGCGAATTCGAACGCGAAGGTCCAGCACGAACCGCGCCCATTATCATTCTCATCATATTGAATTGGTGTTCCCTTTCTTCTCTCTTCATTCTCTCTTCTGATTCCAGCTTAGCTTTCTCCAGGTCAAGTCTTTGCTTTTCCAATTGAATTTTTTTGTTTTCAAGATCAATAATTTTATCTTCTGCCTTTTCATTGGCAGCTCCAAACCCATCCATTACAGATTTCAAAGCGACTTCTAGCTTAGTTTTCCTCAACCTTTTGTTCATCTTCTCTTTTTTGTCACCATTGACGCCTTTCTTCCTCTTTTCTGTAGAACCTCCGGCCTTTGGCTCGTCTTCAGGTGTAATATCATTACGTACTGCTTCATCATTTTTGGGAGAGTGGACAACCTCGTTCCCTTCAGCGTCAGAGTCAGGATCACGGACAGCAGCTTCACTCTCAGAATCACTGCCACTTGTACCCGATTCTTCATTTTTTGGGGTTAAGCTCTCTATAACATTCAGGGGTAACGATGCTGCCCTGTTGCCGAAGATACCTTCCAATTCATCATAAAATTTGCATGTTCTTCTTCCTTTCCCACTCTTCTTCTGGTTAGTTTTGCAATCTCTGTAACTACGTTTTAGCGTATGAATGCGAATTTTACATTGATCTGATGATGGCTCAAAACCTTTCTCAGCCATCTCATCCGCAACAGTTTTGTAGATAGAAGCATTATTCACTTGAGGGTTCTCGAGCTGTTCTTCAATCACATTTTCTTCCCATATCGCAAGAAGACACAATGTTTCCTCATCACCCCATGCAGATCCACGTTTTTTACCTCGTTTCGAGCGATTTTTTGCAGCCATGATGCCACACGCGTCTCACACCCAGCTGTTACTGACCACAATTAACGCCAATTAATCGATGTGAAGCGATTAATCACACTCAATTCCCGGGCATTCGCTTGTATGAATAGACGTGAATCCCGTGATGTCGCCGGTTTAGAAAATTACTCAGGTGTGCAAATTTGCTGTGTGTTCATACGGACGGATTTGCTCACGAGAGCAGAATCTGCACACATCAACTCGATTTACTCACATGTTGTATCATATTTGCATCTGGCCTGGCTAGGTGCAAATTTACACATGTGAGTAAGATATGCTTATAAGCAATTGCGTCCATACGGTCAAATATACTCACATGAGTAAATTTGCATATATGCAAAATATACACACGTGAGTATTTCTCGCCGTATAAACGGGGCTTTGGCATCGACAAAATTATTTTTTTCCAGCGACAAGGCATTATCAAGGAAAGGGTGAATGTAATAGATCAATTAGAACTACCATGTACATAACATGAAGGGGCGCGCGGGGGGGGTGCGGTAACCGGTTCTCGTCAGATCACCGAAGATGAGCAACGTCGAACTCGGTTAGTCCTTAGATGGGTGACCGTCTGAGCGATCGACTCGGACTCCCACCTTGTGTCCTTGGACAATACACTTAAACCCGATTGTCCACATAGGTCACGATTTCGCGGTGTACTAAGGCGTACTGCACGATGATGGTGCACATGTCTTCAACCAATCTAACCCTGCCTGTGCTGCAGTGCGCAGTTACGATGTTGGGGAGCTGACAGCTGCTCGTCGTTGCTCGATGGTTCTCTCCGTGTAAACCGGCTTCCTCCACCCGTAAACCTGTCACTGACACGATGTGACATTGGCTGTTAAAGTGTCGTTGAACCTTAAGAAATAATAATAATAATTTAAAATGAATTTGTTGCTGTCTATTCAATACTCAGTGACCAATGTAATTAAGTAAGATTATCTTGATACTATGGAATGAACCAACATAACTATGAAAAGGAAAGAAGTAAATGAGAAAATTGAATTCTTAATTGTAATATATACCGTAAAATTAGAATAATTAAACTGAGGTAGAATGATTAATTTGCATATTTATACTGGAGCAAGAAATAATAACACAGACCTGTATTCCTTATCATACATACAGTTAAAACTAGAAGCCCCGTAACGAACTGTGCGCTTATTTAGGCTTACTTGTGCGTAGAAATTGGGCGCAAATGACACAGCGCATGGGATCCAAAACACGGCTGGTTCTCCTGGTTAGTCATAGCAAACACAGGCAATGTTTCTGCCAATGGACCTCCGGGTTACCCGGGGGTCCATTGGTTGAAACATTGCTTGAGCACAGGCCATATGTACATAATTTGGGAGCCTTACTATGGGCGTAGATTAACGCGCAGATCGACGTACTATTTGTGCGCATTTCATGACAGGGCTTCACTTCTATATTTAAGTGTACCCCCCCCCCCCCCCCCCACACACACACACACACACCACCTCACCCCATCAGTCACAAGCTCACACATACATTTTGAATTTTCATTTTTCAACTACCCACATCAACTTCATCTACCCCATATACACTATCCTTCACAACTACTCCATTTCATCATTCATCAAACAAATTTTTAAAAATGTATACCAATGCAATTATAAAAATCAATTGAAGTAGAAATGTTTCTTTGAATATTGTTATGAGAAAAATGAAATGATAATATCACAGATTTATTAAATTATGAAAATTACTATTTAAAACATGCCCCACCCCCACCTCCTTCCACAAACATTAGCACTAATATTAAATTCATTTCACTTCACCAACTACTTCAGTCCCTCCCACCTTACACACACATCACTCCACCACCATATCCTTACTCACTTGATAAAGAAATGTTTGTCATAACAATTACAATAATCATATAAGTTAGAGATGCTCCATTTGAATAATTTATGAGAACATGACATAATATCACAGTCCTGTACATGTACGTGTATAAATTAAAAATAATTAATATAAATCTTCACACAGCCTGCAGTTAAATGTAGAAGTCCTGTGATGAAATGCGTACTCATAGCACGTCGATCTGCGCGTGAATCTACACGTTATGACTATAGTAAGGCTATTAAATTATGTACATGTGGCCTGTGTACAAGCAATGCTACAGCCAAGGTCCATTGGCAGAAACATTGCCTGTGTTTGCAATGAATAATCAGAAGAACCCGCAGTGCTTTGGATACCGTTCGATATGGCAATTGTGCCAATTTCTACGCGCAATTATGCCTAGATAAGCCCACAGTTCATGGCAGGACTTCTAGTTTTAACTGTAATCACACCAAACACACTGGAATAAATTCACTCAACTTTTCCAATTTTAAGCTTCAAATGACAAATTGTCACAAATCAATATATTTTTTCAATGAAATTGTTTTTTTATTATTTTTTTTTTTTTAGGTTTTGCCATTTAGATTATAAATTATAATCTATTATCAGAATGATACACTCAGTTCAATGAGGGTTATATATACTGTGTTGGTGATTCACAATGACTTTATAACAATATCGTTTTTCACTTCTGACTAAACAAATTATGACCCTTCATTGGAATGAGTGTATTGATCCCATTTTAATCAAGAGTCAAAATGTAAATCGAAAATCTATCACTTGATTAACATACTGAGCTGTGAAGGTATAAGCTATTAAAAGATATAAAACACAACATGGTGACATTGTTTCACTTCAAACATAATTATGACCCTTTTTAGGAATGAACTTAATGCACACAATTTCACTTCGAACATAATTTATGACCCGTCTCTGGAAAGAGCTTAATACACACATTCCATTAAAGCTAATTCTTAGCTATATTATATCTACTCTTTCAAACATAGCTTTTTACATCTCTGTGGAATGAGTACAATGATCCCATTTCAATGAAGGGGTTTAACACACATCAGGAAAATCTATTACTGATTGAAGAACTGAGCTGTGAACAGTATAAGCTATCTGTAGAATATAAAACACATTTGCCCTATATTGTGACATTGTTTCACTTCAAACATAATTATGACCCTTTTTGGAATGAGCTTAATGCACACATTTTCACTTCGAACATAATTTATGACCCGTCTATGGAAAGAGCTTAATGCACACATTCCATTAAATATAATTCTTAACTGTATTATATCCACTCTTCGAAACATAGCTTTTTACATCTCTGTGGAATGAGTTCACCGATCCTAATTCAATGAAGGGGTATATCGCATATTAGGACAATTTCTTACTGATTGAAGCCCTGACTTGTATCTCTAGAAGCTATCTGTAGAATATTAAAAACATTTCTCTTTATTGTGACATTGTTTCACTTCAAACATAATTATGACATTTTTTGGAAAGACCTTAGTGCACACGTTTTCTCTTCAAACATAATTTATGACCCTTCTCTGAAAAGAGCTTAATGCACACATTTTAATAAAGATAATTCTCAAGTACATTATATCTATTCTTGCAAAACATAGCTTTTTACATATCTGTGGAATGAGTACACTGATCCCATTTCAGTGAATGGGATACAACGTGTATCAGGAAAATCCTTTACTGATTTAAGCCCGCCCCTGAGCTGTGAATACTAGAAGCTATCTGTAGAATACAAAACACAATTCCCCCTATCAAAAAACACTTACAGTACGTGGAGAGTGGATTGTAACTACATCACCCGCGGAGTGGAGTTATCACCCAAGCTATAACTTTCAAATTCTGTACATATCGACAAAAAAAAACACAAGCAGTGTTTCAGCCAATGGACCATTGGCTGAAACTTTGCTTGTGCTGGTTATGCTTTGCAACAAATTTCCAGTTATTGCTTGGGTGGAATCTCCACTTTGCGGGCGATTTAGTGATAATACACTCTCCACGTACTGTACACATGCTCTTAAAGAAATCTGAAACACAGCGATTTATTTTTAATCTATTGTCAACATCTGACTGGAAAAACAATTAATAAGTTGAAATTAAAATCTAAATATCAAAACTGTTTGTTAAGATATTTCACAATAGAGTAAATTAACAAGCAGATAACAGACTAATGCACGGCAACTACTATGGTATCATCATCAAACATATATTGTTAGGATGGAATACAAATAGCACAGGAGTCTGGAACTTGATATACAGGCATACAATATGATATATAGAGGACATGAAATTAGTGTTTTCTCGTATTATATTTATGGGGGAAACGAGTCTAAGAATTTTCCGTTTGGGCGAGCCTATGGCGAGCCTCAAACGGAACATTCGGACGAGTTTCATAAATATCATACGTGAAAAACACTTATTTCATATTCCATTTATCATATGACACACATATGCACAAATTAACGACTTAGTATAACTTTTTTAACCCTTTACCTAATGTGTGTTGCAAAACATAGCTTTTTACATATCTGTGGAATGAGTACACTAATCCCATTTCAATGAATGGGATACAACGTGTATCAAGAAAATCTTTTTCTGATTTAAGCCCGAACCCTGAGCTGTGAATACTAGAAGCTATCTGTAGAATACAAAACACAATTCCCCCTATAAAAAAAACACTTACAGTACGTGGAGAGTGGATTGTAACTACATCACCCGCGGAGTGGAGTTATCACCCAAGCTATAACTTTCAAATTGTGTACACATCGACAAAAAAACACCAGCAGTGTTTCAGCCAATGGATCTCCGGGTTAACCCGGAGGTCCATTGGCTGAAACTTTGCTTGTGCTGGTTATGCTTTGCAACAAATTTCCAGTTATTGCTTGGGTGGAATCTCCACTTTGCGGCCGATTTAGTGATAAAACACTCTCCAGGTACTGTACATATGCTCTTAAAGAAATCTGAAACACAGCGATTTATTTTTAATCTATTGTCAACATCTGACTGGAAAAACAATTAATAAGTTGAAATTAAAATCTAAATATCAAAACTCTTTGTTAAGATATTTCACAATAGAGTAAATTAACAAGTAGATAACAGACTAATGCATGACAACTACTGTGGTATCATTATCAAACATATATTGTTAGGATGGAACACAAATAGCACAGGAGTCTGGAACTTGATATACAGGCATACAAAATGATTGACATCAATCTTCAGTGTTAAAATACAAATGGTTTATTATTATCGGCACAACAATTAATGTAAGCATATGAATATGGGACTTGTTCTCTGTGCAAAGGTCATATGTCGGGGGAAGATGCCCAAACATGCAGCATTTTCGCCCAAATCAGCCTCCAGCTGACCCAAGCCGGCCCCCACAATTTTATCTAAACCAGCCGCCAACATTTTCACCCAAACCGACCTCCAACAATGTTTCGCTCAATATGGCCTTCAAGTGATTTTTCCCATGAGAGTGAAGGTTACGATGTTCTTTCTCTCTTTCTGGATGGGGTGGGGTGGGGGGGGTGGCATCATTATCTCATTTTCACATGGATTCTAAGCTCCATATTTTTGTGAATCACGCTGGCAGAATTGAATTGTGTGAGAACATTTGGCGACTGAATGGTCAGCTCATGATCCATTTCGGTGTACTAATTGCCAGAAATAATATTCAAATACATACATTTTAACTCCCCCCACCCCCACAAATAAAAATAAAATTGGAAAAAATCGTATTTTTCTGTTAGTTTCATATGTTTTCGGGAAAGTTTGGGTTGCAAAAAATAAGGAAAACTGTCCGATGAATTTGATTTTCACAATGCAAATTTAGACTTTTATCACATAAAAGTTTTCGACCCAATTCTGTCATGCACTTCCCCAAAATGTGACAGATTTCCTCTAATTACAATGTCTGATAGGCAGCTGGCGAGTGGCACCAGAAATCTCCGGGGGGGGGGGGGGGGGGGGGGATTAAATTCACCAACAGGGTTCTATTTCTCTGAACGAGGAAATGGCACATGGCACTTTTCATAGTCTTATTTGAAAAACTTCGACCCGGTATTAGAAATTAAAAATTTAGTTTTTGCAAAGCGTTATTTCCTCACCCAAAGAAATAGAATTATGGTCGTGGCTCGCCATTTGCTCTCGAAATAAAGGCATTAACATTTTCCAAACTGTAGTCGCTTGAAGCGAGAAGAGCGAGAAGAGTTTATTGCTACCCTTGTGAAAACATTAACCATGATTGCAGTGAGAAGCCCTTCCCGAGGAACTTACCAAAATGTCCCCGATGGGACAAACCTCCCCGAAAGGCCCCCCCCCCCCCCCCCCCTTTTGCGCCATCCCTGTGCAAGTGGAGCTATAGAATCGGTCTTAGGCCATCGACTTTTTTCAAAATTTATCAGGGCGGTGCCCTCAGACTCCATCAGTGTGTGTGTGTGGGGGGAGGGGGGGGGGGCATTTTTCCATACCTACACCCACATCGGCATTACACGCCTCGATCATGACTTATGGAATCACGCTGGGGACAGAGGGGCAACATAAACACATGTTGTGTCATGATATATTCCAAATGCTGACAATGACATTAAACATCAATGAATATAGAATGTACTGGTGTGTTGCAGTGGCGTAGCCACAGCCCCATCTCCCCGCACTCCAAAAGCACACACACACACACAAAAACACAAACAAAACATTGATCCAATGGAAGTTTCAAACAACTTAAGAGCCCCCAAAAAATGCTCTCCTATATAGGGCTACATGCGACAATTGCCAGACTCGATCTTCGAGCAATAAGTTTTGCAAAATTTTCTCGGGGGAGGCCTTGTCCAAACTAGGACCCTCTGGTCGTCACCCCCTCCTCCCACATCCATGTCCTAACTAGGACCCTCCGGTCGTTACCTCTCTTCCCACTTCCGTGAAGGGAAGTGGGAGGCGGGGTTACAGCGGGAGGGTCCTAGCTAGGACTAGGCAAGGACCTTTGAAACCTCACAACAACTTTACAAATAGCATGCATGGTATGCCCCCCTCCCCCTAAAAAAGGCTAGGTCCCCAGTTGTAGAATCCCAGCTACGCCCTTGGTATGTTGTGTTCTATTTCAGTTATATGCACTTATTTAAGTTTTTTATTTTCTATAAATAAATCACAATAAAATCACATGGTCTTGATTTTGTGAGTTTTTTGGGGGAGGGGTGGAGGCATAACTTGAAAAAAAAGGTTGATTTGCATATGATAACCCGAAAAATGGTTATGGAATAATGGAATAACAGACGACACAGTGCTACAGGATTTGTACATTTTAAGTAATTTGGCCCCAAAATATCTATAGCCTATGCGTCTTTATAACAAAAGGTTCGACACACCTGTTGTCATATCGTGGTATGAGATACATGTATGGTTTAGGTCCAAATTACAAAAATATCAACACGTCAAAATATAGATTATGAGACACTACTGGAAAAATGTGGTCGATCTTTTTCCAGTTAGGACCACACGATTCAGGAACTTATCCTATGGGCCATATAATATCCTCTAGAGGGTCTCATATATGGCCCACATGACAAGCTACAGATTCCGGTGTTAGGACTCATCCTATGGGAGATGTAATTGTTAATAAATGCGAATATTCCTTGTAAAACGTGAAAGGTAAACAGATTTTCAGTTGCGTTCCGAAAAGTCTCAATATTCTATTATTACTTGCAGCAGCAGCAGAAGGTTAACGTCTTGAAAACTTGACATGCTGCAGTTCTCCGCGAGTCATAAAAGCTAATGAACACTTTATCGTTTCCCGCAGTCAACTATAGCTTTAGACACGTTAAAGAGATTCAAATATCGCGAGGATTTCGTCAAACGGTAAACCTGTTTCGTTTCGCTTTGTTGATCACGTTAAATAAAACTGTCGACTGTTTACTTCAGCTTCCGCGAAGGGTGTCATGGTGGCGCGGGCGATTTAAATTCCGATTTAGGAAAATCGTGTAATAAAGTATGTAATCGAGAATTGTGAATCCAACCATAGTAGTATGTCAGGGGCTTTTGAGGGAATAGTTGGATGACCCCGGTGGATGACCCCGGAAGTTACGTCATGTCACGTAACGTAGTGGCGCCATGTTGTGTTGTTATGGTAACCCGCGTGAGCGGCCATGTTGTGACGTCATCTACATAGTGATCCGTGGTGTTAGTGCGCATGCGCAGCGCGTGTTGTTAGGGTGATACGTGTTTCCGTCGTCCATTTTGTATACTGGAGGCCGCCATCTTGGTTTCTATGGTAGCACGTGATTGCTATGTTACCTAAGGCTTACAATAGGATAGGGGTATGTTCGGTGGGTGTGTTCGATTGAATCGGAGTAAATCTGATTACCACAAACAACCCGACAATCCCCCAAATCACCAAAATCCACCCAAAATCACCGAAATTGACTTTATTTCCCCAATTTATCAGCTTAGCACGTAGTACTATAGTACTAAGGGGTACAAGGGGGTGCATTCGATTGAACAGGAGTAATGTTCTGGATTAGAATTCTCCCATAATCCCTTTTTGGATCCCTATCCCATGACGTTTTTCCCTCTTAAGAATAGCACGTAGTGCTATAGGACAAATTTACCCAGAATTCTCCGCTTCTGTCTATATATGCAATAGTTTACGTCTATCTAGCCATGTTCCTTTGTTCTAGAGTATACTCCAGTAGCGTAGAAGAGCCTATTATTTGGAACAGTTTATCTTATTATTACTATATTTAGAAATTTCTGGTCTATTCTTGTTAGTTCTGACCCTATTCAGTGTACTCTTGTTGTTTCATTTATATAACTAACCAATCAGATTGCTTGATTTCCCATAACCTGTATGCAGGGTTATCTCCCTTGTGTATAACAAAAGCCTATATCCAATGGCCATATTCCATGGAATCCCATTTTGGAAAACACCTGTAGCTATGGAATCCCTTTTTTGTCATATGTTCTTATGTGAAAAAGCATAATGTGACACAATGTGACCTAGCACAAAGGCACATGCTTTATGTGCCGATATGTGCTTATGTGAAAAAGCACAATGTGACACAATGTGCCCTATCACATAGGCACATACGGGTATTTGAGGATACCTTTGGCCTGGTATTGTATTATTTGAGGATACCTTTCGAGGATACCTACTGGAGAATTCCTTTTTGTCATATGTGCTTATGTGAAAAGGCACAATGTGACAAAATATGCCCTATCACATAGGCACATGCTTTATGTGCCGATATGTGCTTATGTGAAAAGGCACAATGTGACACAATATGCCCTATCACATAGGCACATACGGGTATTTTAGGATACCTTTGGCCTGGTATTGTATTATTTGAGGATATCTATCGAGGATACCTACTGGAGAATCCCTTTTTGTCATATGTGTTTATGTGAAAAGGCACAATGTGACACAATATGCCCTATCACATAGGCACATACGGGTATTTGAGGATACCTATGGCCCGGCATTGTATTATTTGAGGATACCTATTGAGGATACCTATCGAGGATACCTTTTGGAGAATCCCTTTTTTGTCGCATTAGGCTATGTAAAAGCCCTCAATGGGTCTAATGTAGTCTTACCAGCCGCTTCCATCTTGTCGCCAAAGCTCCAAGGCCATTACAGACCTATGGCCTATCTGTCCTATCATTAGCTCCTACAACAGTCTTGTTCCATTGCGGCCTTGTACCAGTACTATTGGCTTCTGTTATTCTGCCCCATATCTCATCCATTACTTCCCAGCTATACCTATCTCAGTCTCGACTATAACATTGATCAAGGTTGAATCAGATTTCCCCTGTATACGTACAAGGCATTCCGTTATTGAGATGCCTAGCCGAGTCCGTAAAATATGGATTCCGTGTTTTAACATCAATACTCGAGGGTATTTCCCTCCCATATTAGAAGAATTCAGTTCAATGAGTTGTAGTTTAAAGATTCAGATCACCTTTCGTTATATTTTCATTAAATTTAAAATTCATTCAGTTCAAAGGGTGTTTATTTATTTTAGATATAACAAGTTCATTCAAAAAATTAATTCAGTTCAATGGGGTTAACTATTTATTTATATTATATATAGTTCATTCATTCAGCTCAAAGGGTGTTTATTTATATTAGATATAAAAAGTTCATTCAAAAAGTTCAAAAAGTTCAAGGGTGTTAATACCGTCATAGGGGTTATAGTTCTAAACTTTGTTCAGTTCAAAGGGTTCATTCAGGTTTGTTCAATTTAAGGGGTTAACATTGGGTTATATTTAGGGATTATAGTTCATTCAGGTGAAAACTTTGTTATGTTCACTACGATCTTGGTTCTGTTGGATTCACTTTGTTCTGTTCCGTCTGTCCAACTAGTTCGATCAATCTTACTAGTTTGACATTCTTTCAATTTGTTATGTTTACTTCGTTGTTTGTAGTGACTGGTTGTATCTGTTCAGAGTCTTGTAGTCATTGTTGAATTAGGCTTTATTAGTCCCTTTCCATACCCTCGAGTGGACGATGTTAAAACGCGGAATCCATATTTTACAGACTCGGCTAGGCATCTCAATAACGGAATGCCTTATACGTATACAGGGGAAATCTGATTCAACCTTGATCAATGTTATAGTCGAGACTGAGATAGGTATAGCTAGGAAGTAATGGATGAGATATGGGGCAAAATAACAGAAGCCAATAGTACTGGTACAAGGCCGCAATGGAACAAGACTGTTGTAGAAGCTAATGATAGGACAGATAGGCCATAGACCTGTAATGGCCTTGGAGCTTTGGCGACAAGACGGAAGCGGTTGGTAAGACTACATTAGACCCATTGAGGGCTTTTACATAGCCTAATGCGACAAAAAAAGGGATTCTCCAAAAGGTATCCTCGATACGTATACTCAATAGGTATCCTCAAATAATACAATGCCGGGCCATAGGTATCCTCAAATACCCGTATGTGCCTATGTGATAGGGCATATTGTGTCACATTGTGCCTTTTCACATAAGCACATATGACAAAAAGGGATTCTCCAGTAGGTATCCTCGATAGGTATCCTCAAATAATACAATACCAGGCCAAAGGTATCCTAAAATACCCGTATGTGCCTATGTGATAGGGCATATTGTGTCACATTGTGCCTTTTCACATAAGCACATATCGGCACATAAAGCATGTGCCTATGTGATAAGGCATATTGTGTCACATTGTGCCTTTTCACATAAGCACATATGACAAAAAGGGATTTTCCAGTAGGCATCCTCGATAGGTATCCTCAAATAATACAATACCAGGCCAAAGGTATCCTCAAATACCCGTATGTGCCTATGTGATAGGGCACATTGTGTCACATTGTGCTTTTTCACATAAACACATATCGGCACATAAAGCATGTGCCTTTGTGCTAGGTCACATTGTGCTTTTTCACATAAGCACATATGACAAAAAAGGGATTCCATAGCCACAGGTGTTTTCCAAAATGGGATTCCATGGGCTATGGCCATTGGATATAGGCTTTTGTTATACACAAGGGAGATAACCATGCATACAGGTTATGGGAAATCAAGCAATCTGATTGGTTAGTTATATAAATGAAACAACAAGACTACACTGAATAGGGTCAGAACTAACAAGAATAGACCAGAAATTGCTAAATATAGTAATAATAAGATAAACTGTTCCAAATAATAGGCTCTTCTACGCTACTGGAGTATACTCTAGAACAAAGGAACATGGCTAGATAGACGTAAACTATTGCATATATAGATAGAAGCGGAGAATTCTGGGTAAATTTGTCCTATAGCACTACGTGCTATTCTTAATAGGGAAAAACGTCATGGGATAGGGATCCAAAAAGGGATTCTGGGAGAATTCTAATCCAGAACATTTTTCCTGTTCAATCGAATGCACCCCCTTGTACCCCTTAGTACTATAGCACTACGTGCTAAGCTGATAAATTGGGGAAATAAAGTCAATTTCGGTGATTTTGGGTGGTTTTTGGTGATTTGGGGGATTGTCGGGTTGTTTGTGGTAATCAGATTTACTCCGATTCAATCGAACATACCCACCGAACATACCCCTATCCTACTGTAGGCCTTACGTAACATAGCAATCACGTGCTACCATAGAAACCCAGATGGCGGCCTCCAGTATACAAAATGGACGACGGAAACACGTATCACCCTAACAACACGCGCTGCGCATGCGCACTAACACCACAGATCACTATGGAGATGACGTCACAACATGGCCGCTCACTCGGGTTACCATAACAACACAACATGGCGCCACTACGTCACGTGACATGACGTCACTTCCGGGGTCATCCACCGGGGTCATCCAACTATTCCCTCAAAAGCCCCTGACATACTACTAACCATTCAGTCGTGTGATAGATAAATCATTTGTGAGTAAGTGTGAAGAGAAAAATAAGTGGTTAGTTGATTTGAATCGTAATGCGAGGTGTGGATGTGATATGACCAGTCGAGGGTGCGTTTCACCCCTTCCTCGTTTCCCTCGGTTGTATATATATATATATATATATCGTATTGTATGCCTGTATGTCAAGTTCCATACTTCTGTGCAAATAGAAACCAAGATATATACAAATATCACAGTACATCGAACAACGCACTTGGACTAAAAGAACCAATAGTCTCAGAAAGAATGATTTTTTTTAAAAAAAAAACATATTTGAAAATGATTCATATTATTTTTGGATCATGGGATCCAAAGCCATCAAAATAAACATGTGGCATGTGGCAGGGGCAGGATTATATCCACATTACTGACAACAGAAAGGGGAAGTCATTATCTTTTTCAATGTCTGAAATAAATAAACTATTCGCTTTGGCGAATACTATCAAAAGCCCGATGGACAGCCTCTTATAAGAGACACAGGAAAAGGATACACAGGTAAGTAAATTTTAATGTATACCTTATTTCTGTTTAAGTTTCAGCATTGTTTAAAAAAATAGCATAGGCCAACGATGAGAACCACCCCCCCCCCCCCCCCCCCCCCCACACACACACACACTCACTCCATCTGACCTCTTTGGAAAGTTCTTTGATCCATATTTAAATATTAAACCTCATTTTGTAGTGACAGACACCTTATTTCCAGGTTTGAGCACTATCCTCTAAAAATCTCCATTCAATTTTCATTATTTTATTTTATAATGCATCAAACGTAGCTTATGTGCTTGTTCCAATGAAGGGTCATACAGTAAAAACTAGAAGTCCTGTCATGAAATGCGCACAAATAGTACGTTGCATTAATCTGCGTGTTATGACCATAGTAAGGCTATCACATTCTATACATATGGTCTGTGTACAAGCAATGTTTCAGCTAATGGACCTCCGGTCACCCGGAGGTCCATTGGCAGAAACATTGCCTTTGTTTGTTGTGAGTAACCAGGAGAACCTGCCGTGCTTTGGATGCCATTCGATATGGCAATTCCTACGTGCAATTAAGCCCAGATAAGTGGCAGGACATGTAGTTTTAACTGTAAGTGATGTTTGGCTCATGTGTTAGGTACAGAGAATAACCCTCTTCCCTCTGGACATTCTCTGATCCAATATTTAAATATGAAACCTCATTTTTGTAGTGACAGACTGCGTATTTCTGTGCTTGAGCACTATCCTCTAAACATCTCCATTCGATTATCATCATGCATCAATCGTAGCTTACAAACCATTATTGGAACGAGTTTGTCCAATGAAGTGTCATAAGTGATGTTTGATGCAAGTGATATCGGGCTCATGTGTTAGGTACATGGAATCAACCCCCCCCCCCCCCCCCACCCACCCCTCCCCCGGAAAATTCTCGGATCCATATTTTTTAATTTTTCTTTAAACATAATTTTATTTCTCAAAATAGAAATAGGGTTTGACGAACAGGCTTAGCCTATATCAGCGTCTCTCCCAATACATTTAACAGATTAAAAATAAATAATAAATGGGTGCAAGTGCGTGTGCAATGGAGGGCAACACATAATTCTGATTTCATTTATCATATTTTACGAAGCACATAATTACGTTCTATGCGTGTTGCCTCCAAAAAAAAGGAAATTCATTCTTCAACAAATCTTGGGTGATTTTTCGGATGACAAACATACATTATGATATTCCCTCCCCCCTGCCCACCCCCCCCCCCTCTCTCTCTCTCTCTCTCTCTCTCTATCTATCTATCTCTCTCTCTCTCAAGAAAGAAAGAGAGAGGAGAGAGAGTTTGGGATTTATCATAGTTTACCCATTCCGTTGAAAGCGTCCCGCATCTAAAATATAGTCTTAGGAGGCTTGAAAAATCTGAAGATTATCCGAATTAGACAAAGACAAATCACCCAAAATAATACTATCTGAAAAGATGTTAAACCTGCTTATTTTGTTCTGCAATTCTTGTGAGAGGACACTCAAACACAAAGTGTTGCTGTTTTTTTTTTTCAAAATGCCCACACGAACATCTCGGAATTTGTAATATAATATATTTAATTCTGAAACCTCAGTTGTTTTGGCATTGACAGGCTGTTTACTTCCAGGCTTGTAGTCCAGGCACATTAGACATAAAAATGAGAAAGTAAGGAAAAAAAATCGGAGAAAGCTGATTTTTTTATATGTTTCCGGGACACAAATTGCGGATAAAGTGTGAAAAGTCCCCGCGAATCCGAGTTGAGCTTTTTTAGTTATAGCGTTTTTTTGATGAAAAAAAAAAATTAAAAAAAAATTCGACCCAGCTCCATATTTCTCATTCTTATTCGCCTTAGTAGGGTGAGAATCATAAATATCGTGCTGAATTATATTGAGAATACATATCCCCAACAGAAAATGCCAACTTTGTACCAATCCTCACACTCAATGGTGAAATATTCACGAAAATGTACAAAATTACGAAAAAAAAATTATTGTTTTCATACACACAACGGTACACAACGTCCATTAAATCAAATCTACGACTACTTTGGGAGTTAAATTATATATCAAAAATTGCAGAAAAGCAGTGGCTTTATAATGATATATAACAATAGTCATTTATTCCATAATGAACTGGTGAAACGTGTGAAATATTAACCATACCCCCTAAACTCAAATTCAAACGGCATCGACTTTTCTCATTCAAATACCGTATTATACGTTTGTCCAGTGACGTTTGACCAACCACTTTATATCAAAGCAGTGGAGATTGTGTCTTCGTCAGATAAGTTGACAAAAGTTTTCGTTAGACTCGGCGGCTTCCATATGATTATGTCATATTTAGGGACAATTGGTTCGATCATGGCTGGTAGCGGCTTGGATGAACTTTGGGGGACTGTTTATGCTGGTGGGTCAATCTATCATTTGATCAGTGGTCATGCATATTCAAGAGCAGTTCGTGCCCATTTGCTAACACAAATTGCCATTACAAAACTTGTGTTTGAAGAAAGCCGAACACTAGATAACATAGACTGCACAAAAGTCAATGAAATATTCTGTGGACTTGCCAGAGGTGACTGTACAACAGCTGACGCTGTCAATCAAGAAAGTGTCAACCATCTACTGTCAAAATTACACGAACTGCTCCAGAATACGTCCGCAGGACGCACAGGAAAGCTTTGGGTACAATACTACGAGCAAATAGGTCTTCACCAGTTGTTCTTGAGAGCAGAGCGCACAGGCGACTGGGAACTCCACACATATTGTGTTCGCAATATGATTCCAGTATTTCACGCAGGTGGTCATTTTGCATACGCAAAAAGTTCTCATCTCTATTTGCAGCAGATGAATGAGCTAACAGAAATAATGCAACAGGATGATTTGAAGTTGTTCACTGAGAAAGGTTACCTTACCATAAGGCGCTCAGATAAATTCTGGGACGGGATATATTCTGATCAGACCATAGAGCAGTGTTTAATGAGAATGTTCAAGCTCACTGGTGGTCTCACACATGGCAGGGGAATAACCGATAGCACTGTTGCGAAATGGGTACATGGACTACCTCTTTGCCTTCCGATATGTAATGCTCTCGAAAATTTTGTTCATGTTCACACTGGTCATGGCGAACAACATCGGGATCTCCGTCAAAGTTCACAATTGACTGATGCCAATGATATCACCAAATTATTGAACTGGCTCAGAGTGCATTCCCCCTTTCAGAATAGAGATCCACTACAATTAGTCTTTATAGCGACCGGGCTTGTGGCCGACGAAACTGTGAACTGTGACCAAGTTCGCAAAATTGGTGAATGTTGCGTATCGAATGTTGTAAGCAAAACGTTCAACAGCATCAAACTACGACGTGTTGACACTGTGAAGTCTTTCGCATCGATGGCAAATAGCATCAAAGTCCGTGGAAATAAGGTAGTGATTGACCCCACAATTCTGTTCAACCGCATCACATGTGTTATTCAGTCACAAGCAGAGATGGAAGAGTATCTCAAATATGAACTCGCCCCGAAACCACCAGCATTGTTTGATTCTGATGGAATGAGGAAGACACAGAAAAGCACGCTCGGTAAGATCCTCAAAACATACGGTTCCGAGCAAACTAAAATCCCAGAACATTCTCTGTTTGTTGTAGATGGTGGATTTTTATTGAGGGCAGTTGTATGGCCTAAACAGGCGTCATATAAGGACATATGTACATCATATTCCAATTATCTAGTGAGACATTTTGGGGCGAACGTCGTGGTTGTTTTTGATGGTTATGCTTGTACAATGTCGACAAAGGGCATGGAACAAGCCCGTAGATCTAAAGACAGGTATTCCATTGATATCAATATCTCACCCGAGTTACCAGCCACCACACCCCAATCCGATTTCCTTGCAAATGCCAAGAACAAAACCCAACTGATCGATCTTCTAATGCAGGAGCTATCTGCTATCAATATTCAGTCCAAGCAGGCCGAGGCTGATGCTGATGTACTGATAGCCGAAACTGCACTTGACATCGCTCAAGATGACAACACTGTTGTTGTGGGAACAGACACAGACTTGTCAGTCATTCTTACCTCTCGAGTTCAACCGGGATTTAATATTCACATGATGTATTCCATTACCCCAAACTTACTAGTTTCAGTTAGTGAAATAGCAACCAAAATGGGTGACCATAGAAGCAACCTCCTTGTAGCACATTCTATAAGTGGTTGTGACACTACTTCTGCACTCTTTCGAGTTGGTAAGAAGAACGTATTCAGTACAATTGTCTCCGATGTTACTAGCGACTCACAACAGTATGTCAACACAATTTTGGCGGATGACAGTACACCAAGTGCAGTAGCCGCTGCCGGGTAACAACTTCTCCTGATCTTATACGGGAGTAAAACTGTTTCCTCTCTCGACCAATATAGATATGTCACTTACAAGCGTTATGTAGCAAAATCTAAACTGAATAAACCCATCGACCTAGCCTCACTCCCACCAAGCAGCGATGCTGCACAACAACATGTCTACAGATGTTATCTCCAGGTCCAACAATGGCTAGGCACTTCGCTTCCTCCGACGGATTGGGAGTGGTCGCTAGACAATGGACTTCTTGTACCGACTGCAGCCACAAAGCCATGTGCCCCCGATAACCTACTGAATCTGATCAGTTGTGGTTGCAAGAGTGCTTGTACAAAAAGGTGTGGGTGTAAGAAGGCAGGACTCTCTTGCTCAGGTTTGTGTAATTGCAGTTCGGATTCTTGTAACAACCACAGAAACACTGTCCTGTCGGAAATTTCTGAGTTCGATGAATAATATGTATATAGGTCATGTCATTTCTGTATATAGCGTTGATAATAGTCAGTGTAACTTAATCCATGTTGATTGATTTGTACATTCTGTAAATATTATTTATTGATTTTTGTACATTCTGTAAATATTATTTATTGATCTAATGCTGCCAGACACAGACGTGTCTGTTCGGTCCCAAGCCCGAAAATAGTTGAGTTCTCATGCTGACGAATTTTATGCCAAAAGGGGAACTCGGCCAGAAGCAGAGGGGTCTTCCATAATGTCTATTTTGTAAGCAATGATAAAAGTCTTCAAATGGTGGTGGATTTTTTATCGTCTGTCCAACTAACATCCCGTTCTGTACTACGACCCTTTGGGCAAATCCGTTAGGAAAATCGTCATTTTTTGCGTAAATCCGATACTTTTTTGTGAATTTTCAATAATTTTTCACAGAAATTGTCACAGAATGCACATTTTCCTCTAGGTAAATGTATATTAGACATTATGTAGCTCGAAATACGCGTAAACAAAAAATACAGTTGGATCAATTCGAGGTTACAAAGTTCGTGCGATTTTTTTTTATTTTTTTCAAACGCGTTTTCGAAAAAAGGCTGTAGAAAAAAAAGCTCAACCGGGATTTTAGGGGACTTTTGTCTAATCGTTCAGTGACATGTACTCGACATTCCCTGAAAAAATCAGCTTTCTCCGATTTTTTCCCTAGTGAAACCTTTTGTTCTTGGGCTATTGAGCACAAAAAAAGTTCCATTTAATTTCCATTATGCATCAAACATACCTTATGACTCATTATTGGAATGAGCTTGTTCCAATGAAGAGTCATAAGTGATGTTTGGTTCATATGTTAGGTACGGGGAATCACCCCCTCCCCTCCCCCTCTTGAAATATCTCTAATCCATATTTAATTCTCGGACCTAATTTGTTTTGCAAGGACAGATTGCTTACTTCCAGGCTTGAGCCTATCCACTGAAAAAAATATCAATTCAATTTTCATCTATGGATCAAACGGACCTTGTGTCCCATTATTAGAATTAGCTTGTTGCCTTGGGGGGGGGGGGGCGGGGGGCATACGAGACGTTTGATGTGAGTGATGTCGGGCTCATGTGTTAGGTACAGGGAACCCCCTCCTGAAATATTTCTGAACCGTATTTATTTTGATACCTTATTTGGGGAGGGGGGGGGGGGATGACAGCCTGCTTATTTCCAGGCTTGAAAACACTATCTCCTGAAAAAAGATCACCATTCAATTTCGTGATTTTTTTCCTGTGGATCAAACTTGACTAATCACCCATTATTGGAATGAGCTTGTTCCAATGAAGGGGCATAAGTGATGTTCGAGCCGAGTGATGTCGGAATCTTGTGTTAGGTAAACGGACCCCCCCCCCCCCCCCCGCCCCATCTCCTCGAAAAATAAGTTTGATCTGTTATGATGGTTTGATTTACTACTGTTATTTAAAAAATGCGAAAAAGTAGAATCCATCTTGGACGAGCTTGTTTTGTTTCCTATGAGAGGAAGTGTAAAAAAAACAAGAGTTAAATTTTAACCAATCGGTCTGGTCGTCGTCTTCTCCGTGTAGACCATCTGAGCGGAATCAAATTAGAGTCACCAGTAATATTAAATGTAATGACATATCTCTGAAGTATGTTCTGGAACAACTCCAATATTTTTTGTTCAATGAGGAAATATAATGCTTTATTGACTAAAGTGGATTTTTTTATTTGATTGGATGATAGATACGTGGTATGAGACCATATTCATTGAAACCCACGATACGTCCGCCCAGCCACTGACAAATTTCCCATACTCAGTGGAAGCCTCGTTCCGAAATCTACAAATTGTCCATACCCCGTAGAAGACGCGTCATTCCAGTTTTACAGTGTACAAGTATTATATTTTAATTGTTTATCTCCAAAATATAGCTCATGACCCCTTATTGGAATGAGCTTGTCGAGTACCCTCCAATGTGGGGCTGATAAGCTATGTTTTTGAGACAAAAAAAGAAAAAAAGAAATTCGATAATTTTTTATACTAGTCATATCGGCATATTTTCACAAAAACTCTTTTGCACAAAAATTCCACAGAAACCTGTATGGCTCAACAATGGAAGATAAAAGATCTCATGCTGTGTGTGTTCACACATGAAAGAGATTGTACTTCAACTTTGAGTATTTGCATTAACAGGAGTACTAATACACCCACAAAGAAAAAAATGCCATGTCTGAGTGCTATGGTAGAAAGTTCTAGTTTACAAAATCAAATTATTTATTTTTCACTGTCTGAATATCACACGTGCTGAATATTGTCTCCTGACTCTCTTCAGAATAAGGTGATATGCTATCATTTCTCCGGCACCTCACCCTTCTTGAAAAAATGCCAAATAAACACACTACTGTAACCAGAAGAATTAGTACAAGAGTTACAGCAATAGGAACTGTCCAAGTATCTAAACAAAACAAAAAAATAGTTACCCAATATTAATGTGTCACCGTACATCTACTTGTGTAATAAACACAAAGTGAATACAGTGGAACCCTGTTAATTGAATAGCCACTTTGCCAATGGAAATTATTCATTTAACAGGAGTATTCAATTAACAGGGATCGTGTCACTTTCCTGTATTCTGGAGATAAACTTAGCATTTATTCTATTATATATTGTTTGACAGAGCTCCATGAGGTCTGTCAAACAAGATATAATAGATTAAATGTCCGTATGGAGATACTGAGGTCAAATAGGTCTATAAACAAAGGAAAACTGGGAAGTGTCAGGGTAATTTCTCGACAGGATTCAAAAATTTGCTTTCAATTAACAGGAGTTGACTCTATAACCTATATTCAATTAACAGGTCAAATTTGTGTTGTAGGTTTTGGGATATGAGTGGTGTCTTATTGGAACATATACGTAATTGTTGAACATACGCTCCGAGCCGCAAACCTCAGACCATGTTACCGTTAATTCATCACAATAACTTATAATATATGTTAGTCAACATCAGACCATACGCAAGAAAATACACAGTGTTGATAACCGGGTGAAGACCTATTTTTAAACAAAAACATGCGCACAGATGTGCACTAAATATTAATTCTTTACCAAGTGAATATCAGTCTGTGGTCTCTGAGTTAAAACTTTGTTGACTGCTGTTTCCTGGGATTTCCGAGTTATGTTGCATCCCATATTAAAGCATAGAACGTGTTGAGTGTATTGTTACTAAATCACTCGCGAGTGAAGATTTTACCCAAGCAATAATTGCACATTTGTCACAAAGCACAACCAGCACAGACACAGTTCCAGCCAATGGACCCCCGTGCTAATCCCAGAGGTTAATTGGTTGTAATTGTTTTTGTATTGTATTTTGTGTCCATATGTACAGAATTTGAAAGATATACGTTGGGGACAACTTCACTCTAGACCGCTGAATGCAGCTACATGAAATCTTCAGAATTTGTTCTATTATCCCCGCGCAACACTTTAGTATCTTTGTCGAGTGCCGAGGCCCGGAGGGAACATCGTGGATCGCGCGCAAACCGAGGGGACGAATCGTACCTTCTCTATTCTCAATGCAATGACGTTTTAATTCATTATTTACCTGTCCTCGGTCGACTTTGGCATTATTTCTGCCTATTTGATGAAATGTTCAACTATTCGCATCTTTATAGGACCGAAAGTTTGGAGATAAACTGTTTATTTTAGACCGTCCCGACAGAAACTGACAACTAGACGCAGTGGCGAAAAACCGTCCTTTGGCGAAATTGAACGGATACCAGTGTCAGATATACGCCAATTGTATCCAGACCACCCAAGGCAGCTACTTGCAATTCTCAGAATGTGTTCTACTATCCCTGCGAGACAGTTTAGTATCTTTGTCGAGTGCTGCGACTGTGTGAAAACACTTTGGATCGCGTGGAGACCGAGGGGACGATCGTCTCCACTTTATTCTCAATGCAATGACTTTTCCCTTCATTATTTACCTGTCGGTGGGTGGCGCGGTGGCGTCGCTGTAACCGGTTCTCGTGAGATCACTGAAGATTAGCAACTTCTGTTTGATTTGTTCACATTATTCTCTTGTGTATGTAAATATAAAACACCTATTTCTTTATGATGCTCTTCTGTAACAAAGAAATTAGGGGTTGTAAAAGACTATGTTGCCCAATGGGCCACACTCAAAGGCCCCCGCGCCCTACAAACATAGCTGGACCAGTACTAGTGACTGTCTACAAGTATGCCAAACAGCAACAGGACAGATGATTTGCATTTGGGTTATCGTCAAGACAAAAGGAAGGGGATAGAAATTATGTATAGGTCACGTTATCACACACTGTGCTTAGATGTTTGCTTGACCATTTTTATTTGGGTTTAACAGCACCTTCGACAGAGAGGTTTAAGTTCATTTCGTATCGGGCAGTTCTACGGGCGAAGTAAGCTAGAGTACCTTAACATATATGCCGAGTACCGATGAGCAACTATCAAAATTCACAACCCACTAACAACACACAAGCAGGATAAGCATTGGTCAATCTAAGTGCAGTACGCCTTAGTATACAGTTAAAACTAGAAGTCCTGTCACGAATAGTGCGCTCATGTAGGCTTAATTGCGCGTTAGAATTGCGCGCAATTGCCATATCGAATGACACCCAAAGCACGGCAGGTTCTCCTGGTTACTCATAGCCAACACATGCAATGTTTCTGCCAATGGACCTCCGGGTTACCCGGAGGTCCATTGGCTGAAACATTGCTTGTGCACAGGCCATATGTACATAATTTGATAGCTTTACTTGGGCCATAATGCGCACATTAACGCGCATATCAACGTGCTGTTTGTGCGCATTTCATGACAGGACTTCTAGTTTTAACTGTACAATGTCGCTGTGCCCCACAGTGGTAATTAGGAGTGCGTGCCTTACCCAAGTACACATCGCAGTGAGGCATGTACCATGGACATTTCGGTATTAAAGTCCAACGCCATAACCAAAGGGTCACTATTCTCATGACTGAGCCGTTGAACGGCATCTAGAGCCTTAAACGAGGCATACTGGAAATAAGAAGTTGGTTGGGTCTCAGGATGGATCTTGTGTGCAGTGTGGCAATGTGACAGAACCGTACAAAACGTGTTTTACAGCCATGAGTTACATTGAATGAAACCTTTCGGACACACATTGAAGTATTAAGGGAATTAAAATCACACCTTTTGAATATTCAATTTCCTTCATTCATAATTGTGATAGGTACTCCAAGGAAGACACTCGCCATTCCACACAGGCACGTACCTACGAGGGTGGGAGTGTGTGTGTTTAGGGGGGTGGGGGTGGGGTGTAGGAGCGGTGTCTCACCTCTCCAATATTTGTCCAAAAATCAAGATAAATGAACATTTGTCAGGCAAAAATTCCAACAGTTGCAAATTCGAAGCATTGTTGGAACAGATTTGTTTTCTGACTGTGGTTTTACATTTCCGTTAAAATTCCAACCGGCAACTCACACAGACAGAATTCTGATTGAACAATGCAAGATTTTCTCACTACCCAGTGATCTGAGGTTTTTTCCACAACCGTGGTCATGTTACTCATTTTGTTCTTTTCTTTGTCTAACCTTATGCGTATTAGAGAACGCAGTTAAAATATTGTAATAATAAAAAGGTCCTAGAATCAAGACTGGGGGAGGAGTTTAGCCGAACAAATCATATATCATACAGGTGAAATTCTACAAAAATACAACCTGTAGTTTTGTGAAATAGTGACAATATGCACACATCCGGTATATGTAGAAACATCCTGTGAAATAAAAAAAATATTAGCTTGAAATCTGTAAGAGGGGTTAGACGGACAAACAATGTACCTTATATGCAGACAGATGGACGGACAGACAGGGGTATTCGTTGTGCGGTCATAAAAAGTAAGAATTATTTCAATAGTTGATCTTGTTCCCTGTCCCTATGGATTAACACATTTCCAAACACTTTTTTTTCTTGGGGGGGGGGGGGGGGGGGGAGGGGGGCGGGTGATAAACTGAATTTCCTTGCCTATTTTTTATCCCCAAATTTCGTTCGCTTATAGGTTCCGCCTCTTTTTATATTAAAGTAAAATAAAATGAAGAGACAGGCTTATGAGAGTTAAATGACTGAGATCGACTACAGTCTAACAGAACAGCACGCGTCATATGTCGGCAAAAGGATCAAAGGAAGCCGCCAAATAATTATCTACGCAGAACGATGCGTTTACCATGCGTGTACAATCATGTAATTAACGCAATGCCTAATGAAAGCAGATATGGTATTCTTACAAACTGCAGTACCACATGAAATTGTTACTCGGAATCAACACTTTGAAAAATCCCCCTCCAAGGGTAGGGGAGTGTGTGTGTGTGAGGGGGGGGGGGGGGGGGCTCTAAGTTGGAATTGTCATAGATTTACACCCCCTCTCCACCCACCCCTCATTGAAAACATACTGGCCTCGTCCCTGACTGCACCCAGAATCCTGCCGGTCATGAGTTATGATAGAGAATAAATCAATTTAAAAATGCTTTGAAAAGTGAATGGTTCTCTTTCCAGCTTGAATATAGAATGAATTTGTAACATGAGACTAAATAAGCAGGCAATGTTGATATGTTTGACCTGCTAAACATTAATCTATGATGAGTTTGTGTGGAAAAGATTCTGTCCTGTTTTAAATAATGCTTGTTGTTTCAGGGATTACATTTAGCAGTAAAAGTAGAAGTTGTGAACATTGTTTAGCCTCTCGTGCTAAACCAAGTCACCAAACGCCTGTAAAACATTGATTGCTGAGTACAAGTGATTACCCACCTGTAGACCAGACATCAGAGAGATAGGGTATTTGTTTTCACGTTATCATGTGGACAAGGAGTGCATAGAAGAGAGAAATATTTCAACTGCATCATGAGTGTAATTGAAATACTAGAGAAACAGAATTTACTGCATCCAGTAAATTCAAGTATGTGTGGAAGGGGTTGTTAAAGCATCAGAAATAAACAAAATAGAAAAAAGAATTAATTGAAGCTTATTTTTGGGGTGAACATTTTTTAAATAAATCAGAAAATAGGTTTTCGTTAATAGTATTTAAAGATATTCATACATGAATCAGATAAATGTTTCCAAGAAAACAAGAAAAAACATATGTGCTTATATGTGCACAGCATTAAAAGGGTTCGATCAACGAATCAGAAATGGACATTTTCGACACTTATGTGAATGATGTTTAGAGCAGTAATGTGATTATGGAAAGGATTGGCATTATTCTTATGGAAATAACATCTTTGGAACCCACATTTAAGTCTTGAGAGGGTTAAAAGCATTAAACTGAATAATTTATACTTTATTTGCTTGCAAAGCAAAGATTCTCTCATCATAGTTCGGAGAACTGATTACAATAGCAAGATAACATTTAATGTTTGGCAAGTAAATTACATTGTCTCCAGTGTGAATAACATAACATAGTATTGTTTGGGGAGAATTTACTGTCATGGAAATTGGAGGCTTTGAAAACTCTGTGGCCGACAGCGTCACACGCAATAGATCTAGCGACCTGAAGAAACATAGGTGGCCGAGCACTTGTGCCCGGCTGTCCAAATACCAAAAATCAGCGAGATAGGACGATTCATTTTCGCGTTATCGTGCGGACAAGGAAGTGCATGGAAGAGTGAAGACGGGAGAATAAGAAGACGAAGACGAAGACAGTAGAAGAGGAAGAAAAAGAAGAAAATAGAAAAAGAAACCGTACACAAACAATAGTTTGTGTGTTTCACACAGATTAATTAGTATTTTACTGAAAACCAGTGTATATGTTATAGTGAGAACGTAAAACCCTTTTCACTCAAAATTCATGAAATCACTGTTTCACTCAGAAACTCATCACCAAAAATGGATTTCGAACTTGAAAACAGGATAAATTGAAAAATGATGTGGACACAGCAGGTGAGAAAATGTAAAGATCCTGAAGTGGTACTACTCACTCAGGGAGATCTTTTGAATTCGGTTGCTTTTGGTGTGTAAAAATGCAATAAAACGAGAACCTAAACGTCAGTCTGTGACTAGTTGTTGTAAAAATACGTCACAATGAAAGCACGCTGCTGTAAAACGAAGTTGTAGATCACTTTGTACAGTTAAAACTAGAAGTCCTGTCACGAATTGCCTGTAAATCGCACGCCACTCTGCGCATTGATCTGCGTACTCTGTAGTGAAGATATCCAATTCTGCACATATGGCCCTTGCACAGACAATGTTACAGCCAATAGACCACCGATTTTAACCCGGACGTCAGTTGGATTAAACACTGCCTGTGTTTATATCAGCAACAAAGAGAAACTATCGTGCTTTGTATACTATTTGATGGGGAAATATTGCGCAATTCCTATGCAAAATTATGTCAAGATTAGCGCACAGTTCGTGACAGATCTCTAGTGTTAACTGTATATGCCAAGGCATGGATTTCGGGAGACGAAATAGATGGTTGCGTGTCCTAATCGACTAATCGTTGAGCTCTAAATTGGTCGACATACGAATAGAAACGTGTTCTTTTGAATTTGCAGAAAAATATCAAAATTGTGTTTAAAATGCATCGTACATGTACTGTTTTTTTTTAAGCATTAGTGTTAATTTTGAAATCAAAACCAACATAATTTGTGTTTTTCTCCGTTTCTCAACCTTATTCACCTTGATGGGCATTTTCAATGAGTATCTTCGAATAGAGCCTGAACTTAAAATCTACCTGGTATTAAATTCTTTATTTAAAGAAATGTATTGAAGATATAAAGATATGCGCAAGATGTTCTGCATTTTTAAGATTTTTATCACTTTTCTAATTATTTAAATGATGATAAAATCTACTTAAACCTAAAGGTTTTAATTGAAAATTGAGATTTGACGCGTGACATATTTGATGTGGATAACTGCTGCATGTAATCTTAGCAACTGCTGCATAATTAATTCTTGCAGCACTTGTTTTTTCTGTGGTGGAACAAACTGACATGCAATAATCAAATAGTAAGTTATTAACCCTCTACAGGTTTATTTTAAAACGCTGGAATTTTCCAATAGCAAATTGTTCCCGATAATCCATCTAGGAATTTAACCAATCCAATCTTGTTTAACAGAGCTCAATGAGCTCTGTAAAACAAGTCTGAACTGGTTAAAGTCCTATTGTTATATCATGAGAAAGATTTGTTGCTTACAATATTGAGAGTTCATCCTCAGTATGCAGCTAAATTAACAGACAATGACAAAATAACAATTTGCCGATCACACACAGAGCTCCAGTTGAGTTTTGGGTATACAATATGTTCAGCATATCAGCTCGCAACTTACCGAATAGAAGTAAGGTAATGACCGTGGAAGCTTTGGGTTTAGGTTTGTCCCAGCGGCAGCATCCCTACTCAATATTCTAAGAGTATGTGTTTCTTTGTGCCCTATGGGTCAATGACTTTTTTTACAATTGTGGGTCATTTAAGACCGCATCCGTGCCATTATTCTTTCGCAAGTTTCAGGCTAATATGAAGTTACCTAGGCCTGATATATCGGCCGATATGAAACTAACCAAGTAATAATATCAAAATACAGCAAAATATTTATATAAAGAAGAACGCGCGTTTTCTGAGTAGCTTACGCACCCCCATCCTTGGGTATGAAAACATGAAAACATTGTATTTTTTATTGCCATGTGTATGTTCTTGAACCTTGAAAGGTTTCAGCCAAAATGAATTCCTGCAAATGTTTCTGTTCAGCTCAGCTTTGTTGGATGAATTTCTGTGTAGCTTTGCAATGTTGGATGATATGGATATTTGACCCCCGATTTCCTCAGTTTTCTCTATCTTCTTTATTTCTCTGCTTCCTCCAGTTCTCTGACTACCACTGGAACTCTTTGTAATTCTTAAGAGTCTGCGTGAAACACGCAGAGCATTTCTTTTTGTACGGCTTCTTTTCCTTTTTTCTTTTTCTTCTTCTTCTTCTTCTTCTTCTTCTTCTTCTTCTTCTTCTTCTTCTTCTTCTTCTTCTTTTTCTTCTTCTTCTTTGTCTTATTCTCCCATCATCTGTCTTTTATGCACGTTCTTGTCTGCACGATAACCTTCTTCTTCTTTCTTCTTCTTCTTCTTCTTCTCCCATCATCTGTCTTTCATGCACGTTCTTGTCTGCACGATAACTCGAAAACGAATTGTCCTATCTCTCTGATTTTTGGCATACAGACTGGCACAATTTCTCGCAACCTATGTTTTTCAGGTCGCTAGAGCTATTGAGAATGGCTCAGTTGGTCACAGGGTTTTCAAAACCTCCAATTTCCTGTCACAGTAAATTCTTCCTAAGCAGCCTTATGTTATAATGGCAGGCACGCTGTCAGTATACCAAAAACGTTGAGATGGATGGGATTGATTGCATTCGGGTTATCGTGTTGACAAACAGTGCATAGAAGACATAACTATTCCAACTACACCATCAAGTCGTCTTCTGTGAATGTTATTTATTATTTATTGGGGTTTAACGACTCTTTCGACAGATAAGGTCATCTTATGTCGGACAGTTTAATGGATGGGGAAGCCAGAGTACCCAGAGGGAACCACCAAGCAACGGCGAGCAACTATCAGGCACCCCAACATACTTACTCCACACAAGCAGGGTTAGTGCAAGTGCCCCATCGACGAGCAGTACGCCTTAGTACAGAACGTCACCCTGCCCTCACGTGGGCAGTGGGTGTGAAGTGTTTTGCCCAAAGACACAGGTGGGATTCGAACTGAGGACCTCACGGCTTGCAGCCTGAACATCTGACTACTGAGCCACCGCGCCACTCTGTAAATGTAACAGGAATACTTTGGGGGCTTATTTTCGGGGATAAAATAGGTTTCAAGATATCAGAAATAGGTTTTCGTTAACAGTATTTAAAGATATTCATTCAGGAATCAGATACATTTTCCCAGGAAACCAGAAAAGGCATATATGTGTACAGAGAAGTTATCGAGGCTTATTTTCGGGAGTAAAATAGTTCTAAACAAATCAGAAATGGATTTTCCTTAACAGTGTTTGCAGATATTCAGACAGGAATCAGAACAATTTTTCTATGTAACCAGAAAAGGCATATATGTGCACATCATTCAAAAGATTCGATCAATCGAATGCATTATGGGTCCTGCAGTTCTGAAAAAATGCGCCCAATGACCCCTAGGTGACCTCAATTTAGGAATGCATTAGAGGTTCAAAAATGTGATTTGCAGCAATTCTGAAAAATGCACTCAATGACCTCTGGGTGATCTCAGTGACCTTGACCCATATTTTAAACCTTATCGAATGTTGACTCATTTGGTGTTACAGTTAAAACTAGAAGTCATGTCACGAATAGTGCGCTTTTCTAACCTTAATTGCGCGTTGGAATTGCGCGCAATTGCCATATCGAATGGCATCCACAGCACGGCAGGTTCTCCTGGTTACTCATAGCAAACACAAGCAATGTTTCTGCCAATGGACATCCGGGTTACCCGGAGGTCCATTGGCTGAAACATTGCTTGTGCACGGGCCATATGTACAGAATTTGATAGCTTCACTTGGATCGTAACGCGTACATTAACGCGCATATCAACGTGCTATTTGTGCGCATTTCATGATAGGACTTCTAGTTTTAACTGTAGTACCTGGTCCATAGGTCATACCATGCCTGAGATAAGGGCGTGGCCCACATTCAAAACACCCTTACGGACACCCCTACGGACACCCCTAATGCCCCAGGAATCTGAGAAACATTAGGCGCCGAGAACTTGTGACTCTCTGTATGCTAAACATTAACGAGACAGTACAATTCGTTTTCGAGTTATCGTGCGGACGAAAAAGTGCTTAGAAGACAGAAGACAGGAGAATAAGAAGAAAAAAGGGGGAAAAAAGAAAAAGAAACCGTCCAAAACAATAGTCTGTGTGTTTCACTCAGACAAACAAGAGAAAAACAGAGTGATTGCTGGTGAGTGGAGAAAATTCTGTTGCACTACCGGAGTGTTTGGAGTTAAGAGGTGCGCGTTGTAATACGCGTCCATGCAGAATTCTCGTCTCTAACGAAACCTCTTCCCGTGCCTTTGAAATTTAATGTTAACAGATGTTTGATAACTGTTCAGCATACCTACACATCCGTAACCCAAATCATTGAAATACTTCAACTCTGTCGGTATTAAAGTAAATAAGTTACATTCTAAACCAATTTACCAGTGTTTTGGCAGGAATTATCAAACTATTTCTCATAAAATTAAACCTGCGATAAATATTACCTGGCACAGTGTACACAAACATCGTGATAACGAGAGGATGCAGGAAAATTTGTTTTCCCGCGGTTCGTCAGTATTAGCGGGAAAATATCTTGGTGAGACAAGCAACAAACGGTATGTGAAATTGACCAATCGGAGATTGTTTGGGTCCGGTGGTCAAGTTTGAAGTCATGATTCAAAATCAGTTCTACGCGAGTGCGCCCGTGGGACACACTAAATTTTCTTTCACAATGGAAGCTGACGAAATGTGTAAAATTATTGACCCGAGGGTGAAACTAGCCACATGTCTGATTCGCAACACGTAAAATTGGACAGGATCGATGATTTATTTTCTGTAAAGTTTGATAATTTCGAGTCGAAGATTAGTGCCACGCAGAAGGAATTGTCAGATAATCAACTTACAAAAATTACCCAGAATGTTCTTTCGAACGCAAGAGTTGCGAAGATCAATTTAAATTCAACGTCAAAGTGATAGACAAACCGAGAGACGCCGAATGTACACGCTAAAAACTAAAGTGTTAAAAACTACACTTGAAGTGCTGTATTTAACACTTACTAAGTGCTGAACTAGCACTTTGTTCAAGTGTAGATATTCCAGAACTTGACAGGTGTTACAATAATGCCACTTGACAAGTGTAATGTCGCGACACTTAAAAGGAAACAACGCAGATGACGCGGATCAGGCTCGAACTCTCGAGCCTGAACCGCGTCATCTGCGTTGTGTCCTTTTAATTATGTACCCACCAAGCGCAAATCAAATTATGGACGATTCTGGAAGAACAACCAATGCTAGACACATGGGAAGTGTCATCCATTCAAGTTTCAGTTGTCTGACGATTGTAATGTCTAAGTGCTTAAAGCATTGCACTTTGAGTGTTAAAATCAATCCCTACGAGTTAGAATGGGTTTAACACCTTGAAAGTGTCAGTTTTAACACTTTAGTTTTTAGTGTGTAATATGAGTGTTCCAGATGGAGGCGTTAAATTTATTTATTTATTTATTTATTGGTGCTTTACGCCACATCAGCAACTAAGGCTATATCGTGGCGATGAAAGTATGAAATGTTAAAAATGATCATTATTTTCAACGCAGAAGTTAAAAAAGAGATGATGACACATGAAAAACGTGGAGTACACCTGACAAGTGAACAATGAAATTAAAAAATGAGTGCAGTTCATCAAAACAGTTGTGAAAATCAACCTGTGAAACAGATA
This sequence comes from Pictodentalium vernedei, assembly GCA_031216915.1. NCBI lineage: Eukaryota > Metazoa > Mollusca > Scaphopoda > Dentaliida > Dentaliidae > Pictodentalium > Pictodentalium vernedei. The sequence continues at coordinate 456,555,273 of CM062291.1, forward strand.
TAAATGATAGATGGGAATTTAAAATAATAAAACCAGACTATTTAAAATTTATTAAAATGGTTGATTACCTTCAGGAACGACAAAACTTTATGAGAGTTTGTCTTGTAAAACAGGTCTCTAAGAGACACAACATTAAAATACTGTCGTGTAACAAGATTAAAATCTGTACAGTGCAAAAGAATGTGCTCCACTGTCAACACCTGCTGGCAGGGAACACACTCTGGTCGCATGTTACCCTCTAACAAAAACGTATGTGTAAGTCGTGTTTGACCAACATGACATCGTGTCAGAATAACATGATCTTTTCTACAAAGGTTACTGGATGGGTAGTGATCAGAAATAGTGGGTCGGAAGCGATGGAGCTTGTTATTTGTCACTTCATCCCATTCCGCCTGGATTTGATGTAACTACTGATATGTGGTTTGAAGTCACTGAACGGAATCTTAAAATCAGTGAGAGGCTTGGATAAAGCCTGTTTTGCTGCACTGTCTGCCCTGGTGTTACCAGCGATACCTACATGTCCGGGTAACTAGCAAAACACGATATCATATTGGCCAGACACGAGAGTTGATAACTTCTCACCAAGTTCCAAAATGAGAGAGTTCTTCAACTTGGGGTTGAGCAAAGCAAGCAAAGAGGAAAGAGAGTCAGAAAAAATAATCGACTTCTTTTCCTGTACATTTTCGATATGTTCGAGGGCGAGTTGTAAAGCTTTAACTTCAGCTGTGAAAATAGAACTTTGATTCGGTATTCTGATTGAAGTGACATGATCATCAGTGACAACAGCTGATGCTACTTTGTCACCATCTTTTGATCCGTCTGTATAGATCCTTGTATATGTATTATACTTTGACTTAATTTCAGCATATTTCTGCTTAAACTGCAGAGAATTTGTTTCAGACTTTTTAGTAGATGCTAGGTCCAAAATAACTGTTGGCTTTTAAGATGCCAAGAAGGAGTTTGTGGTTCACGGTTCTCTTTTATTGTAACTGGTTCAATTTTGGCAGGCTCCATATGAGGTTTAATTCTAATTCCCAATGGAGGGATATGTTTCTGATGACGGTTAAAAAATTCAGTATTTTGAGGTTCTGAGACACAATTGTATGCAGGGTTGGACGGATTAGAAGTTTTGAAACATACTGGAGTGAAAGTTCAATTCTGCGCTTCTCAAGAGAAGGCTCCTCTGCTCAACAAGCACCGAATCTACTGGTGATGTTCGAAAAGCACAAAGGATGATTCTTATGCCACTATTATGAATGGCATCGAGAGGTTTGAGATATGACTTTCTTGATGAACCGTAAACCACACAGCCGTAATCTAATTTTGACCTGACAAGTGATCTATACAGATGGAGTAATGTTTCTTGGTCAGCACCCCAATCAGTGCTACCAACTACCTTCAAAATAATTTCACTTCCTTAACAACATTAATACGACTTCCGTCTATTTTCAATTCCGGATCAAGGTGGTGCTTCCGGAGCTTACAGAAATGAACAAAATTAGTTTTCGTTTTTGAGAATTTGAAGCCGTTTTCTGTAGCCCATTTCTGGATTCTTTTCAAACACAGCTGAAGTTTGCGCTCTATGGTATTCATGTTCTTGCTGCTATAGCAGATTAAAAAGTCATCTACATACAATGACGAGTCAACCATATTTTCAACTGCATCAATAATACTATTGATTTTCACTGAAAAAAGGATAACAGATAAAATACTTCCCTGAGGAACCCCCAATTCCTGCCCGTGAGGATCAGATAACGTTGACCCAACACGAACCTGAAATTGGCGGTCCCTCAAAAAGTTTTCAATAAAAAGAGGCATACGCCCCCTCAACCCCATGTTAAAAAGATCTTTTAAAATCCCATACGTCCACGTTGTGTCATATGCCTTTTCCAGGTCAAAGAAGATGGCGACCACATGTTCTTTTCTGGCAAAGGCATTTCTTATAAACGTTTCTAATCTAACCAAATGACCCACAGTACTTCTCTGGTTTCTGAAACCACACTGAACATCTGCAAGCAGATTGTTCGATTTCAGAAACCAGACAAGTCGATCATTGATCATCCTCTCCATGGTTTTGCACAGACAACTTATTAAGGCAATAGGCCTATAATTACTAGGGTTGCTGTGATCTTTATCAGGCTTAGGAATATCAGGCTTAGGAATAGGAATTATAGTAGCTTTTCGCCAGGAAGGTGGAAACTGGCCAGTCACCCAAATGTCATTAAAAATAGATAATAAAAGTGCTAGTGAAGTTTGAGGCAGATGTTTTAAAAGTTGATAGTGTATTTGCTCAGGTCCAGTGGCCGAATCCTTTGCCTTTGTGTTTTTCTTGTTGTTTTTTAAGTTTGAGGAACTCTGGGTTACTATTTTCAGACGACGAATGTTTAGAAAATGTAGAGGCCAACTTGTTTGAAATTTCTTGTTTTGATGTTATGAGTGTGTTGTTATCTTTTAGGTGTTGTACAGCTGATTTTGTTTCTTTTCCTTTAATTTTTTTAATCATTTTCCAAATTTTAGTGATGGGAGTGTTTTGATTTAGTTTCGGAACGTAAGTTTCCCATGAACTTTTCTTTTTATGTTTTAAAAGTCGTCTTGTTTTTGCCCGATTTATACGTAATCTATCCAAATTTCGTGTAGTAGGTGACTTATTAAATTCCCTCTCCAATTTCTTGCAATCTTTTATAGCCTGTTTGCACTCCGTGTCAAACCATGGTTTAGTGAAACGTTTTGGATTTGCCGAGGTTTTAGGAATGACTTGGCTTGCAATGTCAATCAACTCTGTGGTGAAGTGTTCATCTGGTCAGAACTGTCCTGAAATTCCTCCCGTGTGAGGCGTTCAGAACAAAGCGATGAGAAAGTGTCCCAGCCAGCCTTTTTAAAGTTCCACTGGGGCACCCTCTCATCATCCGCCGGAACTACACTCTCCAACACAATCGGAAAGTGGTCACTCCCGCACAAGTCATCTTCTGCCTTCCATGAAAAATCTAGGAAGACAGAAGGGCATGCAATTGTTAAATCAATTGAAGTGTAAGAACCAGATGCGGGGTGCAGGTAAGTATCTGACCCATCATTGAACAAGCACGAGTCATATTTTGTAATGAACTCTTCTACAATTTTACCTTTTGCATCTTCTTGACTGCAGGAATTACCCCAAAGGGGGCTATGTGCGTTAAAATCACCCAACAAAATGTATGGAGTTGGGAGTTGTCGGACCAGCAGCTCAAGGTCATTCAGTTGTAAGGCTTTACTTGGTGAAACGTAAATAGAACAAAGTGTAACTGTTTTGTCCAAAGTTAGGCGTACCACCACAGCCTGTAAATTTGTCTGTAGTAGTACAGAACTGTGAATGATGTCGTTCCTAACCAAGACACTCGTTCCACGAATACGAAGATCATTATCATCTGCCCAGGCATTATGCGGTGTATAATGCTTAAAGGCTGAATGATCTTGAGCCTCGAGTTTCTTTAAAAGAGTTTCCTGCAGGCAAAAAGCAGCAGGTTTATACTTTTGGCTCAAAAGTCCTAGTTCATTAAAATTAGCTCTAAAAACTCGACAGTTCCATTGTATGATGTCGTGTTTGATTGTGTTATCCATATTTGGTAGAAGATTTAGAGGGTGGACGTATGGGCGAAATAGCCCAAGCAGATGGTTTGAGTGATCTTTGTCTAGGGGTCTTGTGTTGGGATGAGTTTGGACGTAGGTGTCCGAATGTTTACTCATCGACTTCCATTTCTTCAAAGGCTTCAAACCTGTTACTGGTAACAGGGTCCTGAAGGGCTTTGGGTAATCTGTCTGATAGCTGTTTTGTTTTGTCTATTTTCTTTTTGAATTTTTCTTGAGACCTTCTCTAACTAAGATTTCGGGGTTCTTGTTGCGATTTTGGTTTTGGCTGGTCAGTTTTATGTTCTGATTTCGATTCCTGAGCTTTGTTTTTATCTGTTGTTTTTGATTTCTCTTGTTCATTCTTCTGATTTATTTTAGATTTTTCTACTGATGGTGTTTGTGTTTGAGTTGTTTTTTGTTGTAGTTGCTCGCTGTGGTCTATTGTGAAGGCATGTAGTAATGATGGTATTGTGCCTTCCAGCCATGTGTATTGCGTTTGGCACTCCACCGATTTTGTTTGTAATTTTTTTGCTAATAACCGTGGCATATGATGGTGTTGATATTTGCATACCAGGCATCGATGAAACAATTTCCCTGGCCTCTTTAAAACTAATCTGTCTTTCACACTTAAAGGTTTGAATGTGATTTTCATTTTTCCATACAGGGCAATCTTTTGAAGATGACATATGATTGCCCTGACAATTGATGCATCTGATGGTATCACTGGTACATGGCTCATCATCGTGTGTTAGTCCACAACGAAAGCAAGCCGGCCTGCCTCTACAATTCTCCCTACTATGCCCGTATGTTTGACAGCTGAAACACCGCAGGGGATTTGGGATATACATGTATCCAATTTTAAGAGATTTTGGTGGCTGAAGAGTTTGAAAATTAAAAATGTTGGTATTGGTGGTGCTCTCTTGTCCATTTTTCCTTATTTGAATTCTCTTTACACCCGTGACTCCTTGAGGTTTGAGTTCATTTACAATTTCTGATTCAGGAATATCAGTAAGCTCTCTAGATCGAACAACACCTCGGCTACTATTGAGAGTTCTGTGGGGTTTTACCTCCACTTCAATATCAACTAATTTTTTTCAGCTTTAAAAGATTGAAGGCTTGGATGTCTTTAGCAACTTCAATCAAGATACCATCAGATCTCAATTTCTTAACACTTTTGACTGTTCCGGCTATGCCTTTTTATAGTTTTTTCTAGAGCAAATGGGTTAATCTTATTGACCTTTTTGTTTTCATCAGTAGAATTTATAATTAAAAATTTCGGCCATCTGTTTGTATTTTCTGCATGATCTTTGTCGCTATCAGAGTCAGTTTCAGGTATTGTCGGTTCATACGGTCGTTTATTTGGTTGTTTTGTAGCCATTGTAGTGTTTTTAATAATTCATCGTTCCATGACTCCCACCCTTACTCTGAGCCCAAATTAGGGGGTTATGTTGCGGATATCCAGCAAACAGCACCAAGAGTACATGGAAAGCATACTCCCCCAGCGTTGATGCTAATGCATACCGCTGAGGGATTGACCCGTTGAAAGTTAATGGGAAGTGCCAGGTCGTGGCAGCAATCCAACCAATCATTTCAATAAAAACCAGTTCAACAAAAACTACTTCTGACAACCGATGCAGACAGTACAACAAAACGGAAGATGTTAAAAAGGTATCAAGATCATTAAAAGTCAGTTTGGGTAGTAATGATGAAATAAAACTAAAAGAAATGGCTGATTGAACGACCACCCAATGCCCCCCGACGTGACAACCGATATTTTTGTTGTTGGGGGCTCCCGATTGATCAGAACGGGCCATCCGACCATCCGCCTACGCCCGAAATTGGGGCCAAAGCAGTGTGTTGGACATTATCTGAAAAAATAGAGACCAGGGCCAAACAGAGTTTACGACCTGATCCCCATCCTTGGAGACTGCCCTAACCGGGGCCCAAGTCCTCAACTGCCAGGATTCCTTCTTCCGGGGCCTTCGAAACGCACCTCACGGGAGAACAAGGTGCCTGCCAGATGGTATTAGCAGGATTATTTTGGTCCGGGGCTGACAATTTGTGTATTTCGCAGCGAACCAGCTCAGTTGAGCAAACCTGCCAATTAGAAATTAGCAAACCTGCCCAATTGAGCATGCCGTCCTCTATCTGCCACCTGAGGACCCGCCTAGTAGGGATGATCAAACCCCTCTAGGAGGCGCTAAATCGAAACAAGTTATATCTGAAGGTATCAGACCTTTAAATCAAAGACAGAAACTTATCAAAATGGCAGATGCTTCAGAGTTGGGTTGGCGTGTGGTTCAAAAATATGTCCAAAATCCACTCGCCGAAGACAGCGACGATGAGAAGAAAATCTTCAGGGCTTAAGCAAGGGCCACCAAAAAGCTGAATCTCGAGAAGCTGAAAAAGTCGTCTCGTACAAATCGATATCATCCCTACAAAACTATTCCACCCGTTCAGTCAGATGTTTCAACATCAGCAGTATATTCCAATAGCAGAAAGTCAGGATTGTGTTTCTTCTGTGAACAGCCTAACCATTGGAAAAATGAGTGTCCGATGCGTCGTTCAGCAGTCAATGAAACGATAAGTACAAATAGTGTTCATTTGATTGATGATACGTGTTTGTTTCCGTGAACAGCTGTACACGATGATTGTTCAGGTCCGTTATTGCAGAATAAAGTGTTTGATCATCATGAGTTGCACGAGCAGGTATCGCCAAGTACAGTTAAAACTAGAAGTCCTGTCACGAATAGTGCGCTTATCTAGGCTTAATTGCGCGTTGGAATTGCGCGCAATTGCCATATCGAATGGCACCCAAAGCACGACAGGTTCTCCTGGTTACTCATAGCAAACACATGCAATGTTTCTGCCCATGGACCTCCGGGTTACCCGGAGGTCCGTTGGCTGAAACATTGCTTGTGCACAGGCCATATGTACAGAATTTGATAGCTTTACTTGGGTCATAACGCGCACATTAACGCGCATATCAACGTGCTATTTGTGCGCATTTCATGACAGGACTTCTAGTTTTAACTGTAGGATAGCTGATTGTTACACGCTTAACTGTCCTTTGTCATTTCATTGCAAAGTTTGTGTCCATTCCAAATCGCCAGTTGGTAGACTTAAGGCGTCGGTCACCAAGTGGGTTTCCGCAGAGGCGAACGCTCACATTTTACAGGTCGTGACCGATGGATATTAATTACCATTTAAGGAGGTACCTCCATCTGCTCATTTGAAAAATAATAAATCGGCAAGAGATAATCCCGATTTTGTTTTAAACGAAATTGATAAATTGTTAGATAAGGGTTGTGTTTCCCGGGTAAGTCAGAAATCTTACGCAATCAATCCATTGACTGTAGCATAAAATAAACATGGTAAACCTCGATTGGTGTTAGATTGTAGGCACATCAATCCGGAGCTTTTTCAATTTAAATTCAAGTACGAACATGTTAGCGTTGCCCGTCAGTTGTTCAAACGAAATGACTGGGTTTTTACGTTCGATTTAAGTAGCGCTTATCATCACCTTTCCATTTTTTTCTGAACACACTACTTATCTCGGTTTTTCTTTGACTGAAAATGGCGACACAAAGTTTTACGTGTTTTGATCCCTACCTGTTGGGATGTCTTCAGCGTAACATATTTTCACTAAACTCATGAGAGTGGTTGTAAAATACTGGAGGTCACATGGTCACAGGGTGGTCATGTTTGTAGATGATAAAATAGGTGGCGATAGTGATCACCCCGCCGCAAAGGCTTTAACTCCCATATTAGGCAAAGTTTGCTGGAATTTGGTTCTTTATTGGCTGAATATAAGTGTTTTGGGGAACCAAAACAGGAGGCCATTTGGTAGGATATTTTTGGAACGTATCAAGCGGGCGGCTCTATGCTACGGAGGAGAGAATGTCACGGTTAGAAATGTCTTTTAGATCTGTTTTGTTTCAGCTGAATACAAGCAAATGTATGTTGATTCATGCAAAAGGTTTTGGCGTCTGTTGTTGGACAAATTATATCATTGCAAAATATTGTTGGAAATTTGGTCAGACTGAAAACTAGGGAGCTTTACAAGTGCATTTTGTCACGAGCCAGTTGGGAAGTTCCAGTCCAGGTAATACACAGGCGTTGGGAGAATTGTGCTTTTGGAGAGATAATTCACGATCCCTTAATAACACTGGTTCTCTGTTTGAAAATCCAGATGGATGTGACATTCAAGCATTCAGTGATGCCTCTGCCGATGGGTATGGAGGCTATGTGGCCCTTTGTGAGGGCGCCTTATCTAAAGGCACTGAGGTGGTTGGGTCATGTGACCTTGTGGAATCTTTAAAATGTTCGACCTGGAGGGAGGCTGGAGCATTACGACGGGTGCTGCATAGCAATTTGCAACATTTAGAAGGTCAAACGGTTTACAGACAACAAGAACGTAAAGTCGGTTCTCGCGGCAGGTAGCAATAAGCCAGATCTGTTGGACATTTCGTTATCAGTGCATGATGTGTGTCAAACAAGAGTAGTTATTCTAGTCCCAGAATGGATTCCTAGGGGAAAAACACAGTGGCTGATTCTCTTAGTAGGTGCTCTGATAGTGATGACTAGGAGTGCAAGACTGGGTTTTTAATTTTCTTAACAGGGCCTGGCGACCCCATTCAGTAGACAGATTTGCTTCAAATACCAATACAGAATGCATCAGGTTTAATTCTCGATGGTGGTGTCCCGGTACAGAGGGGGTCAACGCTTTTGATCAGAACTGGTCTTTGGATTGTAACTTGTTTGCACCACCCCAAGATTGGCTCTCAAAGTTCTGACAAAAAATGCAACAAGAAAGTGCTCATGGCACGTTGGTTGTTCCAAAATGGGAATCCGCGCCGTATTGGCCAGTGTTATGTCCAACAAAAGACACGTTTCAGAATTTTGTCAAAGCTGTTAAAATTTTAAAGATGCGACATGTGCTTCGCAAGGGCAGTTTAACCCTTAGGTCCTCAGATTAATTTTAAAGTATTTATGGCCTTTTTCTGCTTACATAGTTATTGATGACTTGGCAGTGGTTCTACATCACTGCTGGCTGCCTATACAGGCAGCCAGCAGTGATGTAGAACCACTGCCAGGGAAAATTCAGTCTACACACAAGAGTAATAAAAAAGATTACACAAGGGAGCACCTGCTTCAATGCAATATAAAAGTGGCGGTTTGGGGCTATATGGGGGCTTAAGGGTTAATAACGGTATTTTGGGGTTATCTGCCCCTTCATTTCAAATGATAGCTTTTAAGATTAGATTTGATTGATTTAATATTTCATTTTATCACAGCATATTTTGGTAGTTGTCTAGTCTAAGGTCTTTTATTTTCTTTACAACAGGCGTCGGCTTGATTGCAAACGTGGGCAAGCGTCTGGCGGAGGCTGGTATTCAGAATAAAGACTTGGCTACTACAATGTCGACCTCTTTGATGTGTGCTAAAAGTGACAGTACGGTGAAAAAAATATTACTCTTCTTTCCAGCGCTGGCAAAATTTTTGTGTTCGTTCCGACTTTGTGTCTTTGCCAGCACAACCCATACAGGTAGCAGTTTATATTACTTGTTTGCTTGACTCGCAAGTGACACATAATGATATTACGTCGGCTGTTTATTCCATTAAGTGGGTTCACGAACTTAACGGTTATACCGATCCTACAAACAATTCCTTTGTCAAAAATTGATTTGAAGCATCCGAGAGACTTCGTTCCACAAGAGTGATAAAGAAAGATACTATTTCTTCTGCTTTACTGGTCCAACTATGTGATATGTACACAGACAGCTGTGGTCTGCTTATTGTCAGAGACTTGTGCATGCTTGTCGTCGCCTTTTCCGGTTTTCTCCGTTTTAATGAACTGAGCTCCCTACAGTGTAATGACATACAATTTTATGCAGATTATGTAACAATTCTCATTAGACGTGGTAAAACAGATCAGTATCGCAAGGGAAACGAGCTATTAATATCAAAGGGTATCACTTCAGCATGCCCATATCAGTTACTCCGTCGGTATATGTCCTCGGCTGGTTTGGATTGTGAATCCGGTGTGTATTTGTTTAGACCGTGTTTCCGGTCCGGGAACAAATGTAGCCTTATTCACAAAAACAAACCGCTAAACTACAGCAGGGCGAAAGAGTGTGCTTTATCCCGGCTAAGATTTGTTGCGCCGGAATTAAACCTCGGTTTACATTCTCTGAGGGCTAGAGGTGCAACAGCAGCAGCCCAGACTGTCGTCAGTGATCACCATCTTATGCGACATGGTAGGTGGAGGTGTGCATCTAGTAAGGATGGTTACATTCAGGATTCCGTAGAAAAACGACTGGAAATCACACAACAACTAGGTTTGTAGAATCTGTCCACTTCTTCGTTTTAATCATGTCTCAGCCTTTTACTACTTTGTTGTTCTAGGGCAATAAATACTCGCTATTTGCATACATCGTGTCTGTCCACTTATTTGTCGTTTAACTAAGACATTTGTTTCCCACGGTTCGTCAGTATTAGCGGGAAAATGTTGTCTAGGTGAGACAAGCAACAAACGGTATTTGCGATTGACCAATCGGGGATTATTTGGGTCCGGTAGTGAAGTTTGAAGTGATGATTCAAAATCAATTTTACGCGCGTGCGCCCGTGGTACACACTAAATTTTCATTCACATGTTTTCTTAGTTTTTAAGGACGATGTTGTTAACAACTTTCCCCACATTTGATCTTCCGCAGTCATTCTAACTTTTCGACCACGTTCCAGATGTATTGCCATGTACAGATTTAACATTGCAAGACTCTCTGTTAAGATTCACCATATTGTGATATTTCCCTTACTTTGTCGATTATAGCAAAGTGACCAGGGGGTAATGTTATATTGTACGTGATCGGGTCATAAATTTGTTCATCACCACAAAAGGAGGATAAGGTCCGATATCTTCTCCTGAGGCAGTACGAGCTTGTTAGACGTCGGATACAGATTTCCCCCATACTTACACTTGATTGTATTTTTTTTCTGGGCCATTGCCTATTGCCAGTGATGCAGTTTATTTGTTGGTGTTGAAGACAATCAGTACACATGCAATGTTTTCACTAATGTAGTGTCGATCTCTCATGTATACATCAGTAGTCATGTTTGTATTTTGCTTCCATTCACCACGTTGGGCAATAAATACTCGCTATTTGCATACATCGTTTCTGTTCACTTATTGTTCGTTTAACTAAGACTTGAGATGTTCTGAGATATTGGTATAATGAAAGTTAAATAGAGTTTCAGTTTTTTTTTAAATAATGCAACACAGTAATTTTGGACAGTCTACTATTTTCCACAAAACAACCTTCTTCCAAATTTTTGTTTGTCACATCCCATTGGAATGATGCAAGTATTTGATCATTATTTATTGGGGATTTAACCCTTTACCTAACGAATCGCCCGCATCCGCCCGAATAATATGCAAATTGAGCAGTTGAAAAAATTATATTTTTCAAAATATTGCAACAAAACCGTATCATGTGACCCCTCATTGGAACGAGCTCAATGCGCTCGTTCCAATGAGGGGTCACATGATATGGTTTTGTTGAAATTTTTTGTTGAAAAATTTACAAAAATTATGTTTAAAATAATAAATTTTGATATCGTCTACGTTGGGTAAAGGGTTAACCTGTTGAGAGCTACATTTTTTGGGTGGTCTGAATTTGTTCATCTTTATATATTTTTTTATTGGTGTTTAAGGTCACATTTCTGCACAATGGCTAATCGTGACCGCAACATGGATATAAAGTCAAGTCTAGCCAATCATTTCTATCCATATTTCCAATTTGTTCACTAAAATTTGTTTTATTACAAATTATTGAATAGTGCCTATATATGATAAAATATATTTATATAAACAAAATAGTATATGGGTTTGACTGAATATGAAAAATGAGCAAGAAAAATATTGGCTTTTCCTCTGGTACCATCATTTTTTTGGAAGTCATGATAGTGGTTTTTAGAACTCGACCAGTTAAAAACACTTTCGAAAGCTAGGGTCACCTAGTGTCTGACAGTTGCACTGGTGGAGGAAACCGGAGTACCCGGAGAGAACCACCTAGCAGCTACGAGCAACTGTCAGACTTCCCAATGCAGTAACTCCGCACAAGCAGGATTAGCATTGCTTGAAGGCAAGCGTACCATTGACACACAGTACGCCTTAGTACACAGCACCATCGTTCTCACACGTGGGTAATCGGGATGAAATGCCTCGCCCAAGGACACAACGCATTTACCTCTGGTCAGAATCGAACCGTCGACCTTCGCTTTGAAGTCAAATGCTCTAACCACTGAGCTAACGCACTTCCAAGCCATGTTGTATAAGAACACTCTGAAAGTGCGAATAAATGCTTGTCCTTGATACCAGGATTGACTGGTGATTTGGGTGCGGACTATTCTCTCTTGCTCAAGTCATCACCCTTTACGAACTGTAAAGTCATCATACCCGTTATGGAAGTTTGATAGCCCCCACCCCCACCCCAATACCACGTGTTTGTTTAATTGTCCAATGTATTGGACAATACCGGGCATTTTGTTGGAATTGCTTTTTAAGGGTGGAATACAGCGTTTAAAGTTTATGCGAGAATCAGAATCGGTTCTCGCAGATACTTCTGGCAAGGACAGCTATGAGAATGAACCTTGATTGTCGCAAAATGTTCACTTGTTTCCTGTCATAGATTAAAAAGGTGTCCTTAAATGTCTAGAGAATTCGACTTATGTTTTTTGCTCCCTCACAATAAGGTAGCACTTTGACTTAACACTTGTGTTTAGCTTAGTGTTGGCTGCTGCCCCCTTAATACACAGTCGAGTCTTCAGTGAAAACCACTGCCAAGGTACTGAAACTTCCATCAACAAAACTGTCAAAAGCCTGCATGCTTGAACATGTGTGCTGCATGTGTACGTAAGGCAAGAAGCTCGCCTAAATTGAAACTGCCCCTTTAAGGGGGTTGAACTCTAGATAAAAGTTTTTTGTATTTTACTATGGAATATGTACTGGCTGCAGTCACAAGGGTATGACAGTACGCTCAGATTCTAAATTATCTAAGAACTCAAAATTGATTCTCGTAGTAGCATTTCGCAAGATTCAAAACCGATCCTCGCGAATCGGGACAAACTTTAAGACCTGGAATACATGAAAAACGTTACCGATTAACATAATCATAAATTTAAAATTCCATTTCGCCTTCTCACATTTGAGTGCAGAGAAATGAAAATAAAATTGTGAACAAATTTTTATTCTCAATGCAATGACTTTTCCATTCATTGCTAACCTGTCACCAGCCTATTTTGGCGCTTCTGACTACAGTTAAAACTAGAAGTCCTGTCACGGACTTCGCGCTTATCTAGGCTTAATTGCGCGTAGGAATTGCGCGCAATTGCCGTATCGAATGACATCCAAAGCATGGCAGGTTCTCCCGGTTACTCACAGCAAACACAGGCAATGTTTCTGCCAATGGACCTCCGGCACACACAGGCCTTGTGCACAGGGCATACGTACAGAATTTTATAGCCTTACTATGGTCTTAACGCATAGATTAACGCGCAGATCGACGTGCTTTTTCTGCGCAATTCAAGACAGGACTTCTAGTTTTAACTGTATTTTAGGAATTATTTAATTCTAACCGCTCATATGTTTATAGAGTTAAACAGTTTATCTTGAACTGTCTTAAACTGACAACTCGGCCATTTCCATATATAGATCCTTAGATCGTCGGCCATTGAATAATGAAGATTTTAATGTGATACATGGACCACTTTTTGAAAACACGCCACTGAGATGAAAACGAGGTGTGTTTCGAGTATTTATTTTTCCCAATCGTGGATTGAATTTTCAAAACTTTGCCGCTGTAGTGGGGTCGGGGTCGGGGTGGGGGTGTAACAATGTCTATTGTACAGTTTCAGATATTCAAGGAGTGGAGATTTGAGGATAGAAGGTGGAACTTTCAGAACGGCTCTGTCGCCCATGTTGGGGATGTCACGATACTGATTCCACTGGACAGAACAGAGAATTGCCAACAGCACAAGGGCATACCTCCGTGGATCTAACTTTGATAATTTATTCCTCTAACACCAATGGATTTGCAATGTCACAAGCTCTTAAACATTCCATTTCGATAATTGATAACTGTGAAAGGTGTTTCGAGAAAGCCACTCACCACTCCACCCAGAAATCTCGTCGCCTCTAGTTATGATTGTGAAAAATAATGCTTTGAAAAGTGAAGGGTTCTTCTTTCAACTTGGTTTGAGAATAAATTTGTTATATGTGATTAAATAAACACATAATGTTATTCAATGGGGCAGTCATAGCTTACTTAATAGCTTTGTTAAAAAGCGACTCCCCCATTTTAAATAATGGCTATATATATTCAGGGACCGATCAGGACTATTTAAAATACGCTCTAGCCTCGAAGCCTATTTTTTCAATTCATGCGCCAGATTTCAATTTACGGAGTCACACTGCTGTTTGTAACACACACTGCAAGTATGTAATAGCTCTCATCATTTTCGTTTAGTACACAATAGCAAACATTAATCTTCACTGTGGTTTCTGATCAAGTCTTGGCTGCCTATTTAGGCAGCCAAGACTTGATCAGAAACCACAGTGAAGATTAATGCTTGGTAATTAAGACTTGAAGTATTAACTTAAGCACTCTACAACAATGATAAATGATAATCATATATATAATACATGTAAGAGTATCTCTCTCGATTATCCATCGAAAGAATATCAAAATATGATCTGAGAAGTTACGCGCCAACTGAGAAGCCTATTTCTGAGATTTAAGAGCCAGGTCCTGATGTTTCAGAACCAAATACGCACTGGCGCATGCTTAGGTCGGTCCCTGTATATTGTTTCAATGATTGCAGGTGCCAGTAGAAGTAGAAGACGAGAAAATGTTGTATCATCTAGAGCTATACCCTAATGCCCGAAAAACATAGATAGCTGAGTACAAGTAATTGGTTACAAGTTTATAAAAAAGTATTGAGAATTATCGTGTGAACAAATAGTGGTAAAAGGTAAGGAATATTCCAATAGCGCCATCAAGGCACGCCTTATATGAATGAACTTGCAATCTAGAGGAACAGAATGTACTGCACCCTGTAAATTCGAGTCTCTGAAAATGGTGAAAGCATAAGAACAAACCTTTATAGAAAAATAATTTATGGAGATTTTTTTCAGCACTAAAATATCTTTAAAGAATTCACAAATAGGTTTTCGTAAACAACATTTATAGATTTTTATACAGGATTCGGATACAATTTTTCAAGAAACTGGAAATAACTTCTCTGCATAGCATTAAATCTATTCTATAAAGGAGTCAGCAATGGATATGTTTGGCTATTTTTGTGTAAAAATGCATGTATGAACTTCGGGAATGCATTAGTGGGTTAAAAAATGTGATTTCCATCAATACTGAAGAATGCACTCTCTGGGTGACCTCAGTGACCCATATTGTGAACCTATATCGAATGTCCACTCATTTGGTGTTGGATCCAGGTCTTTTCATCATACCATGCTTCAGATATGAGCATGACCCACTTTACAAATTTTTGGCCATGTCCACTTTCTTTTCGTATAAAAATGCATGTATGAACTTTGGGAAAGCATCAGGGGTAAGAAAGTGTAATTTCCAGCAATTCTGAGAAAAACACTCAATGACTCCTGGATGACCTCAGTGACCTTGACAACATTTTGAATCTCTGTCGAGTGTCGACTCATTTTGTGTTGGTGCCAGGTCCATATGTCATACCAAGCTTCGGATATTTTAGTGTAAAAATGGATGTATTAACTTCGGGAATGCATTAGGGTTTACAAAATGTGATTTTCAGCAATTCTAAAAAAAAGACAGCAAACATGAGAATAAGAAAAAGAGAAGAAAAAAGAAACCACGCAGAAACAATAGTCTGTGCGCTTCACACAGACTAATAAGAAAAAGAAAGAAAAATAAACCATACAAAAACAATAGTCCATGTGTTTCACACCGACTAACTAGAGAAACAGAATTTACTGCATCCAGTAAATTCAAGTCTGTCTGAAAGGGGTTAAAGCATCAGAAATAAATAAAATAGAAAGATAATTTATGGAGGCTTATTTGGGGAGGGTGTGAACTATTTTTAAAGAAATCAGAAATAGGTTTTCATTAACAGTATTTAATGATACTTAGACAGTAATCAGATAAATTTTCCAAGAAACCTGAAAAAACATACACATGCGCAGCATTAAAAGGGTTCAATGAAGGAATCAGATATGGACATTGTTTGCTCTGACACTTATTTGAATGATGTTTAGAGTACTAATGAGTGTATGTAAAGTGTTATGATTATTCTCACATTGCATGGAAATCTTTGGAACCCACATTGAGGTCCTGAGAGGGTTAAAAGCATTGAACTGAATAAATTATACTTTATTTCTTGTAAAGTAAAGGGTTTCTCTCAACTTGGTTTGAGGAGCTGACATCTGATTGAAATAGCAGACGACATTTAACATTTGACAGCTACCCCCACTTCCGTTTACATTGTCTCCACTGTGAATAAATACAACATACTAGAGAAACAGAATTTACTGCCACCAGTAAATTCAAGACTGTGTAAAAAGGGTTAAAGTATCAGAAAAAACTACATAGAAAGAGAATTTATAGAGGCTTTTTTTCATGAGTAAAACATTTTTTTAAACAAATCAGAAATGGATTTTTGTTAACAGTATTTACAGGTATCCGTAAAGGAATCAGAACAATTTTTCTAAGAAATCAGAAAAGACATATATGTGCACAGCATTTAAAGGGTTCGATCAAGGAATCAGAAATTGACATAACGAGTTCTGCCACGTATTTGAATGAAAACACACGTGTATATTCTTCAGATTTGCATTATAGATTTGTTTTTATAAAATGCAATTCCTAACAGTTCTGAAAAATACGCACTTAATATCCTCTCTTGACCGCATTGAGGTAGACCATATTTTTAACATCAAGCAAGTTCAACTCATTCGATGTAGGTCCAATATCCATAAGTCATCCCAAGCCTAAAGTATGAGCATAAACCACTTTTCAAATATCACCGAAATTGACTTAATTTACTATGGATTCCCCATTTTATCGGTATAGCACGTAGTGCTATAGTACCAAGGAGGTACTAGGGGTGTGTTCGATTGAATAGGAGTAATTTTCTGACTTTCAATTTCCCAGACTCCTCGTTTAATTACCCAAATAAAGCAGACAAGTTTTACTATTTCGAATTCTTTCAGAATGTTCTGCTTCTATTTATATGTACAATACTTTTCGCCTATCTGGACATGTTCCTTTGTTCTAGAGTACACTCCAGTAGCGTAGAATAGTCTATCAACTAGAACAGCTTTACTTATTATTTCTATATTTAGCTTTTCTGGTCTATTCCTGTTAGTTCTGATCCTATTCCGTTTCTCTTGTTGTTTTAGTTATCTAGATCATTTATATAAATTATAACTAACCAAGCAGCTTGCTTGATTTCCCATAATCTGTATGCAGGGTTATCACCCCTTATTACAACGAAGTCGTCTTCGATTCTCATCACCCCTGTATCCAATGGCCATATCCCATGGACTCCCATTTTTGGGAAACACCCGAGGCTATGGAATCCCTTTTTTGTCGTATGAGGCCATGAGGGCTATGTAAAATTTTATGGACTCGGCTAGGAATCTCAATTACGGAATGTCTTATATGTATACAGGGAAAATCTGAATGAACGTTTTGAAAGCGTAAAGCTATGATGTAGTGATACAAGTCAATATTAATGGGTGATAGTTTAGTCAATAGTACAGGTACAAGGCCGCAATGGAACAAGCCTGCTGTAGAAGCTAATGATAGGACAGATAGGTCATAGACCTGTTGTGGCCTTGGAGCTTTGGTGACAAGAGGGAAGCCGTTGGTAAGGCTACATTGGACCCCATTGAGGGATTACTCATGGTCCTCATGGCCTCATACGACAAAAAGGGATTCTCCAAAAGGTATCCTCGATAGGTATCATCGAATAATACAATACCAGGTCATAGGTATCCTCAAATAGTTAAATGAGGCTAAGAGTCGTAGTAAATTATTCCTCATTGAGGGATTTTTCATGGCCCTCATGGCTTCATACGACAAAAAGGGATTCCACAGCAACGGGCGTTTCCCAAAATGGGATTCCGTAGGATATACCTGTTAAATACCGAAATGAGGCTAAGCGTCGTAGTAAATTATACCTCATTGGGGGAGTTTTCATGGCCCTCATGACCTCAACATTCAATTAGGCTATGAGAGATAACAAATGAGGCCTCATTGAGGGCTTTTACATAGCCCTCATGGCCCCATACGACAGAAAAGGGATTCCACAGTAACAGGCGTTTCCCAAAATGGGATTCCATAGGATATACATGTTAAATACCGAAATGAGGCTAGGAGTCGTAGTAAATTATACCTCATTGAGGGATTTTTCATGGCCCTCATGACCACAAAATTAAATAAGGCTATGAGGGATAACAAAGGAGGCCTCATTGAGGGCTTTTACATAGCCCTCATACGACAAAAAGGACTCCATAGCCACGGGTATTTCCTAAAATGGGATCACATAGGATATACCTGTTAAATACCGAAATGAGGCTAAGAATCGTAGTAAATTATACCTCAATGAGGAATTTTTCATGGTCCTCATGACCTCAAAATTCAATGAGGCTATGAGGGATATTAAATGAAGCCTTATTGATTGAGGGTTTTTACATAGCCCTCATTGCCTCATACGACAAAAAGGGATTCCAAAGCAACAGGCGTTTCCCAAAATGGGATTCCGTAGGATATACCTGTTAAATACCGAAATGAGGCTAAGAGTCGTAGTAAATAATACCTCATTGAGGGATGTTTCAAGGTTCTCATAACCTCAAAATTCAATGAGGCTATGAGGGATAATAAATGAGGCCTCATTGAGGGCTTTTACATAGCCCTCATGGCCTCATACGACAAAAAAGGGATTCCACAGTAACAGGCGTTTCCCAAAATGGGATTCCATAGGATATAACTGTTAAATACCGAAATGAGGCTAAGAGTCGTAGTAAATTATACCTCATTGATGGATTTTTCATGGCCCTCATGACCTCAAAATTAAATGAGGCTATGAGGGATAAAGATTGAGGCCTCATTGAGGGCTTTTACATAGCCCTCATGGCCTCATACGACAAAAATGATACCATAGCCACGGGTGTTTCCCAAAATGGGATCACATAGGATATACCTGTTAAATACCGAAATGAGGGTAAGAGTCGTAGTAAATTATACCTCATTGAGGGATTTTTCATGGCCCTCATGACCTCAAATTTCAATGAGGCTATGAGGGATAATAAATGAGGCCTTATTGATTGAGGGCTTTTACATAAATGAAACAACAAGAGTACACGTAATAGGGTAAGAACTAACAGGAACAGACCAGAAAAGCTAAATATAGTAATAATAAGTAAAACTGTTCCAGTTTATAGGCTCTTCTACGCTACTGGAGTATACTCTAGAACAAAGGAACATGGCCAGATAGGCGAAAGTATTGTATATATAGATAGAAGCAGATAATTCTGAAATAATTCGAAATAGTAATACTTGTCGGGTTTATTTGGGTAATTAAACGAGGAGTCTGGGGAAATGTAAGTCAGAAAGTACTCCTATTCAATCGAACACACCCCCGGTGCCCCCTTGGTACTATAGCACTACATGCTATACCGATAAAATGGGGAATCCATAGTAAATAAAGTCAATTTTGGTGATTTGGAGGGATTGTCGGGTTGTTTGTGGTTATTCGTGATACTCCTATTCAATCGAACACACCCTCCTAACATACCCCTGTCTTGTTAGAAGGTTTTGGGTCACATAGCAACCACGTGCTACCATAGAAACCAATATGGCGTCCTCCAGTATACAAAATGGCCGACGGAAACACGTACAACACGCACTGCGCATGCGCACTGACACCACGTATCACTATGGAGATGACACCACAAGATGGCTGCTCACGCGGGTTACCATGACAACACAACATGGCGCCACCAGGTCACGTGACATGACGTCACATCCCCCTCCACCATTCCCTCCATCCAACCGGCGACGATCGGGTACATGTCCTACTACTGTTGGTTAAAGAGTTGTGAATGTTTTATTGAGAGGGTTAAAAGCAAGCCATTTAAAAAGTACACTTCGTCATCGTGCCTCTTCGCGGGTAATCGGGATTATGTGCCTTGCCAAGGACACAACATGGCGTGGGATCCGTGAACTTGTCAGTTTAAAGTCCATCGCCGTAAACTCATCGCCATCACGCGCCTATCTGATCCATTTAAAAGGCATTAAATGCATCTAGAGTCCTAAACAAGGCGTGCGGGAAATGGGAAGATGGTTGGCTCTTAATAATGGCTTTTGTGAACATATGGGCAATGTGACAGAAAATCTACAAAACGTTCTGCTGTCGTGAGTTAAATTAAAGTATTTGCACTCGAATTGAAGTATTAAGAGAGTTAAAAAGAGATCATTTAAATATTCTGTTTTATTATAATTGTGATTGGTGTTTCGAGAAAGCCACTCACCATTGCTTCTTGAAACCCGACGATCTTGAATTATGATTGAAAATAAATAATGTAACAGAGCACAGGAGTTGCTAAGTGGTTGGAAATAACCAGTAGGGGCCATTCAGGATCGATTCTTGAATGATGTCTATGGGTAAAATTAAAGGACAGTACTCAGATTTGAAGTTGGATTTGACCACTAAGGGTTAAAATATATTTCAGATAATAGACCAACGAAATACTACTTAAAATTTCACAAGTTATTTGGTTTAATTGGTCTAAAAACATGTTAGACATATTATGCATTTTAATGTAAAAATCAAACTATTATTCTACATTCTACATTCCAGATGAGAGAAACATTTTCATACACACAAAGGCACAACTTAAAGTGGCTATAGCTCTACAAGAAAGCTATAGCTCTTTCAGGAAAGTAGACCAAAATTAGTATTTTATTATAATAAAGACAGGTTATAAGCTATTTAGCACAATTAGCCTAACAGAGCTAATTAAAGCTAACCCCAAAATCTAGCATGCATGAGCTCTTTATGGGAGATTAGCTCTTTAAGAGAGTTCAGTGGGAGTGGCCATCCGCACTGGCAGTACTTTGAGAGTAGTGACTGTAGTCAGCTCAGCAGAGATGCAAATTGGAGTTTCTCAGCTGACAGTATCCGCTTTTATGCTCGGGGGGGGGGGGGGGGGGGGTGGGGGGGATGAAACTGCACTAATCAGAGAATTCTCTTAATGACACTTTGGCGCCAATGTTTTCTGCACTCTCAATGAGACTGAGCCAAGCATGGACAAAGACTATACAAATCTTTTAATATTTTAATTTTAAACAGTCATAGCACTACCGCAGTTAACAGTACAGTCAACTATGTCAGTATTGCATCTATTATCGGCATCCTGACGGTATTGTGATAGGTTTCAATAACAATTATTCAGTGTAGTTTTACAATTACATGTACCGACTGGAATTTTTCATAATCAAGTTGTTTGTTTTTATATTAACTTGGTTTGGGAATTAATTCTGTACAATGAGATTAAATAGACAGATCATGTTATTGTATGTGACAGTCGCAGCTTACTCCCTAACCACTTTGTTAACGAGAACAATTATGGCTTCAATGACTACGTTTGCCAGTACAATTTGAGGGTGTGGACATCTAAAAGCCATTATGGCTTCAATGACTACGTTTGCCTGTACAATTTGAGGCCGTGAACATCTAAAAGCCATTGGAGCTACACCCACTGGCCCACAAGCCTGAAAGTCATAGATGGCCGAGTACTGATGGCTACCAAACACTGCAATAAAATTCAGTGAGATACGGAATTTTACAGTCGAGTTATCGCGCAGACAAAAAGTCCATAGAAGACATAAATATTCCAACTACATCATCAAGGCATGCCTATACGAATGTAATTGGAATACTAGAGAAGCAGAATTTACCGCCACCAGTAAATTCAAGTCTGTGTGAAAAGGGTTACAGTATTAGGAACAAATTATATAGAAAGAGAATTTATGGAGGCTTATTTTCAGGAGTAAAATATTTCTAAACAAATCAGAAATGGATTTCCGTTAACAGTATTTACAGATATTCATACAGGAATCAGAACAATTTTTCTAAGAAACCAGAAAAGGCATACATGTGCACAACATTTAAAGGGTTCGATCAAGGAATCAGAAATTGACATTACTGACTCTGCAATTTATTGGAAAGATGAGATACATGTATAAACTTCAAAATTGCATTAGTTGGTATAAAATGCAATTCCTAATCGGTCTAAAAACCAGAAATGTGATTTCCAGCAATTCAGAAAAATGCACTCAATGATCCCTGGGTGACCTCAGTGATCTTGACCCATATTGTGAAACTCATCGAGTGTCAACTTATTTGGTTTTAGTCCCAGGTCCATACATCATACCACGCTTGAGATGTGAGCGTGGCCCACTTTCGAAATGTTGGGCCACGCTCACTTTTTTGGTGAAAATATGCATGTATGAACTTGGGAAAGCATTTGGAGGTACAAAAATCTGATTTCCAGCAATTCTGGAAAATGCACTCACTGACCCCTGGGTGACCTCAGTGACTTTGACTCATATTGTGAACCCCTATCAAGTGTCAACTTATTTGGTGTTGGTCCCAGGTCTATACACACCTGCCATGCCTGAGATATGAGTGTGACGATCTTTCAAAAATTTTGACCATGCCCTACTTTTTTCGTGTAAAATAGTATGTATGATATTCCAGGAATGCAGTATTACGGAGTCAAAAAATGTGATTTTCAGCAATTTTGAAAAATGTACTCAATGACCCCTGTGTGACCTCAGTGACCTTGACCCGTATTTTGAATCGCCATCGAGTTTCGACTCACTTGGTGTTGGTCCCAGGTCCACACGTCATACCATACCTGAGATATGCGCGTGACCCACTTTTAAAAAATCACCCCTACGGACACCCCTAAAGCCCAGGAATCCGAGAAACATAGTTGGCCGAGAACTTCTGACTGTCTATCAGTATGACAAAAATCAGCGAGATAGGACGATTCGATTTCGAGTTATCGTGCGGACAATGAAGAACATAGAAGGCAGAAGAAGAAGAAGAAGAAGAAGAAGAAGAAAGAAGAAGAAGAAGAAGAAGAAGAAGAAGAAGAAGAAGAAGAAGAAAAGAAAGAAAATGAAACCGTACAAAAACAATAGTCTGTGTGTTTCACACAGACTAACTAGAGAAACATAATTTACTGCGACCAGTAAATTTAAGTCTGCGTGAAAAGGGTCAAAGTATCAGGGAAAAACTATATAGAAAAAATAATTTATTGGGGCTAATTTTTCGGGAGTAAAATTGTTTTTAACTGATCAGAAATCGGTTTTCGTTAACAGTATTTACAGATATTCATACAGGAATCAGAACAATTTTTCTAAGAAACCAGAATAAGCGTATATGCACACACCATTTAAAGGGTTCGATCAATGAATCAGAAATTGCCATTGTTGGCTCTGTCATTTATCTGAATGATGAGATACATGTATAATCTTCAGAATTGCATTAGTTTGTATAAAATACAATTCCCAATAGGCCGGGAAAATATTCTCTTAATGACCTCTGTTGACCGCATTGGGGTGGACCACTTTTTGAGCCTCCAGCAAGTTTTAACTCATTCGGTATAAGTTCCCTGTCTATAGCTCACACAGAGATTGAAGTATGAGCATAAATTACTTAAAAAGCATACACGAACATCGGGATTACATTAAGGGCGTTTAAAACGTTTCTCAAAACTAACTATATAGAAAGAGAATTTATGGAGGCTTATTTTCGCGAGTAAAATATTTTTAAACAGATCAGAAATGGATTTTTTTGTTAACAGTCTTTACAGATATCCATACAAGAATCAGAACAATTTTTTACGAAACCAGAAAAGGCAGAAATGTGCGCAGCATTCAAAGGCTTCCATCAAGGGAATGCATTGGGGGTCCAAAATGTGATTTCCAGCAATATAGAAAAAAATGCACTCAATGATCCATGGGTGACCTCAGTAACCCTTTACCCATATTGTGAACCTCAATCGAGTGACGACTCATTTGGTGTTGGTCTCAGGTCTATATATTATAGCATGCTTGAGATATGAGTGTGCCCCACTCTCAAAATGTTTTGCCCATGCTCACTTTTTTCATGTAAAAATGCATGTATGAACTTCAGGAATGCATTAGGGGTCAGAAAATGTGATTTTCAGCAATTCTGAAAAATACACTCAATGACCCTTAGGAGACCTCAGTGGCATTGACCCATATTTTGAACCCCTGATTGAGTGTCGACTCATTTGTTGTTGGTCCCAGGTCCATTCATCATACCGCGATTGAGATATGAGCGTGACCCACTTTAAAATTATTGGCTACGCCCACTTTTTTACAGTAAAAATGCATGTATGGACTTTTGGCAACGCATTAAGGATTCAGAAACGTGATTTCTATCAATTCTGAAAATGCACTCAATCACCCCTAGGTGACCTCCGTGACCATGACCCATATTTTGAACCTCCATCAAGTGTCGAATCATTTGGTATTAGTCCCAGGTCCATTCATCATACTATGCTTGAGACATTAGCTTGACCCACTTTCGAAAAATTTGATCACGCTCACTTTTTTATGTAAAAATGTATGTATGGACTTCAGGGATGCTTGAGGGGGTCAAAAATGTGATTTCCAGCAATTCTGAAAAATGCACTCAATGAACCCTAGGTGACATCCGTGACCTTGACCCATATTTTGAACCTCCATCAAGTGTCGAATCATTTGGTGTTAGTCTCAGGTCCATCCATTGGCCGCGCCCACTTTGTTACGTAAAAATGTATGTATGGACTTCAGGAATGCGTTAAGGGGGTCAAAATGTGATTTCCGGCAATTCCAAAAAATGCACTCAATGGCCCCTAGGTGACCTCCGTGACCTTGACTCATATTCTGAATCTCCATCGAGTGTCGATTCATTTCGTGTTGGTCCCAGGTCCATACATCATACCACCCCTCATATATTGGCGTGACCTTGTTCTTTTATCCCCGCTCAACACTTTAGCATCTTTGTTGTGTGCCGAGGCCCGGAGGGAACATCGTGCATCGCGTGGAAACCGAGGGGTCGATTCGTCCCTTCTCTATTCTCAATGCAATGACGTTTCCATTCATTATTTACCTGTCACTGGTCGACTTCGGTATTATTTCTGTCTATTTGATGAACTGTTTAACTTTAACTATTCACACCTTTATATACGACCGAAAGTTTGGAGTTAAACTCTTTATTTTTAGACCGTCTCGATATAAACTGACAACTCGGCCCAGTGGCGAAAAAAAACATCATTGGGCTAAATTGAACCGACACAAGTGTCGGATATCCGCCAATTGTATCCAGACCACCTAAGGCAGCTACTTGAAATTCTCAAAATGAATTCTACCAAACCTGCTCGACAGTTTAGTATCTTTGTCGAGTGCTGCGACTGGGTGGAAACACAGTGGATCGAGTGGAAACCGAGGGGACGATTCGTTCCCACTTTATTCTCAACGCAATGACTTTTCCATTCATTATTTACCTGTCAGCGGTCGAGTTTTGGCATTATTTCTGTTTATTTGGTGAACTGTGCAACTTTAACTATTTGCACCTTTATATATGACCGAAAGATCAATGCATGCTTACCAATATTCAGGGAAGATTTTTACGAAAATAACAATTATTCCGACAGTACCCACATGGGAACTCTCAAATCTGTTCAAGGGTTAAACTTTTAATAATAGCATATAAAACAAAAGTTGTCATACTTTGCCTGCTGCGTGTATCCACGGAAAACATTCAGCGCTCAATCAATTTGGCATGGAGTAAATTGTCACTTAAACCTACGAATTCTGAAAAATGAAAGTTTTTTTTTCGGCGGCACCTATCTTTATGCAACCGAAACAGAGATTGGGTTAAACTTTACAGCAACCTTATAACAGAAAATATTCTTGGAATTGAACTGTGAATCTGAATATCGAAAAGCATTTTCATATATTCTATTCCAAACTACCACTAAAGGCTTACCAATATTCAGTGATTTTTACGAAAATAACAATTATTCTGACAGTACCCATAAGGGAAAGCGCAAATCTGACATGGGTTAAACTTTTAATAATAACATATAAAAAATGATGTCACATTTTGCTTGGTGCATGCAGTCATAGAAAACATTCTGCGCTCAATCAATTAGATATGGAGTAAATTGCCACTTAGACTTACCAAATTCTGAAAAAAATGATATATTTTCGATACTACGTATCTTTATGCAACCGAAACAGTGATTGAGTTAACTTTACTGCAACCTTATAACAGATAATTTTAAGATGTTCTATTCCAAACAACCACTGCATGCTTACCAATATTCCGTGATTTTGCGAAAATAACAATTATTCCGACACTACCCATATGGGAAGTCTCAAATTCGCAAGGGTTAAACTATTAATACTAACATATAAAACAAAAGTTGTCATACTGTGACTGTTGCATGTAGCCATAGAAAAACATTCAGCGCTCAATCAATTAGGAATGGAGTAAATTGTCACTTAATTGTACCAAATTCTGAAAGGACGAGAGGGATTTCTTTTGACTGCACCTATCTTTATGCAAACAAAATGGACATAGGGTTAAACTTTACAACCAAACGTACAACAGCAAATATGCTCGGTAGGTAATTGTAAATACGAACAATTACATGTAAATCACTTTTCGAATATCCATTCATATATGGAAGAAAAATGAACTCAAAATCATCCAGTTTTATGAAGAATTTTAGGGTAGTCGAATTCCAGGCCCGAAAACTGGGTGAAGATTAAAACTGCATGTAAAACATATATATAACAGCAAAATTATTCTTGGATGAATGCCCACATTTCTCATGAGAAACGTTTTGAGAAAATGAGACTGCACTGCTGAGAAATTGCATGTGAAAATTGGCCATTTTTTGCCAAAAATACACTTTGTTCAGCATTTTGTGGCAAAAAGTAGTTGACGTAGGTAATAAAGCTTATGTAGTCAGATGTAGTAAGTCATGATACAAATATGAAGGCTTCAGCCAAATCGTCCAGGGTCTTTTTTGAGAACTGTGGCAAAACATAACATTGTCACAACATTTTGCACGGTTTTGGCAGAAAACGAAAAACTTAGGAATGCCTTAACCATGTGAGAAACTACAGTAAATTCAAGTCTGTAAGAAAAGGGTTAAAGTATCTATTGGGTCAAAACTATAGAGGAAGAAAATTTATAAAGGCTTATTTTTGAGAGTAAAATATTTTGAAACAAATCAGATATGGATTTTTCGTTAACAGTATTAACAGATATTCATACAGGAATCATAACATTTTTTTTTCTAAGAAACCAGAAAGGCATATATGTGCACAGCATTTGATTCCAGCAATATTGAACAAATTCACTCACTGCTCCCTGGTTGACCTCAGTGACCTTTTACCCATATTGTGAACCTCCATCGAGTGTCGAATCATTTGGTGCTGGCCCCAGGTCTATGTACCATAGCATGCTTGAGATATGAGTGTGCCCCACTCTCAAAATGTTTTGCCCATGCCCACTTTGTTTTCATGTAAAAATACATGTATGAACTCCAGGAATGCATTAGGGGGTCAGATAATGTGATTTTCAGCAATTCTGAATTCAATGACCTCTAGGAGAACTCAGTGGCCTTGACCCATATTTTGAACCCCTAAATGAGTGTCAAATCATTTGTTGTTGGTCCCAGGTCCATTCATCATACCCACTTTGTTTTCATGTAAAAATACATGTATGAACTCCAGGAATGCATTAGGGGGTCAGATAATGTGATTTTCAGCAATTCTGAATTCAATGACCTCTAGGAGAACTCAGTGGCCTTGACCCATATATTGAACCCCTAAATGAGTGTCAAATCATTTCTTGTTGGTCCCAGGTCCATTCATCATACCACGCTTGAGATATGAGTGTGACCCACTTTAAACTTATTGGCTACGCCCACGTTTTTACGGTAAAAATGCATGTATGGACTTTCGGCAACGCATAAGGGGTTCAAAAACGTAATTTCTATCAATTATGAAAATGCACTCAATCACCCCTAGGTGACCTCCGTGACTTTGACCCACATTTTGAACCTTCATCAAGTGTCGAATCATTTGGTGCTAGTCCCAGTTCCATTCATAATATCATGCTTGAGATAAGAGCATAACCCACTTTCAAAAATGTTGGTCACGCCCACTTTTTTACGTAAAAATATATGTATGGACTTCAGGAATGCTTTAGGGGGTCAAAACATGTGATTTCCAGCAATTTTGTAAAATTCACTCAATGACCCATAGGTGACCTCCGAAGCCATGACCCATATTTTGAACCTCCATCAAGTGTCGATTCGTTTGGTGTTAGTCTCAGGTTCATTCATCACACCCACTTTTTTACGTACAATTGTATGTATGGACTTGAGGAATGCTTCAGGAGGTGAAAAATGTGATTTCCAGCAATTCGGAAAAATGCACTCAATGACCCCTAGCTGACCTCTGTGACCTTGACCCATATTCTGAATCTCCATCGAGTGTTGATTCATTTGGTGTTGGTCCCAGGTCCATACATCATATCACGCCTGAGATATGGCCGGGACCCACATTCAAAAAACCCCTACGGACACCACTAATGCCCCATGAATATGAAAAACATAGATAATCGAGACCTTGTGACAGTCTATCAGCATGCCAAAAACCAATGAGATAGGACAATTTGTTTCGAGTTATCGTGAAGACAAGGAAGTGTATAGAAGACATTAGAATAAGAAAAAGAAGAAAAAGAAAAAAAAGAAAAATAAACCATACAAAAACAATAGTATGTGTGTTTCACAAGACTAAATATTGCTTTAGGAGAATTAGAAAGTAGAAAAAAGAAAAAAAAAAGGTACAAAAACAATAGTCCGTGTGTTTCACACAGACTAACTGGAGGAACAGAATCTACTGCAACCAGTAAATTCGAGTCTTTGTTAAAAACGCTGAAAATTTAGAACTAAATTATATGAAAACAGAATTTATGGAGACTTATTTTCCGGAAATAAAATGTGTTAAAAAAATTCTGAAATAGGATTTTGTAAACAGCATTTAAAGATTTTCATACAGGTTTCAGTTAAAACATTTCAAGAAACTGGAAATTATTTCTGTGCATAGCACTAAAGGTGTTATACAAAGGAATCAGCGATGGATATTTTTCATTATTTTTGTGTAAAAATGCACATATGAACTTCTGGAATGCATTTTGGGTCCAAAAATATGACTGCAGCAATTCTGAAAAATGCACTCAATGACTCCTGGATGACCTCAGTGACAGTAACCCATAATTTGAACCTCCATTGAGTTTCGACTCATTTAGTGTTGATGTCGGGTATATGGGGCATACTGTGCTTGAAAAACGAGAATGACCCACTTTGAAAAATGTTGTGGCCACACCAACTTTTCTGAGTGTAAAACGGCATGTACGAATATTGGGAATGCACTAGAGGGTCGAAAAATGTAATTTCAGCAATCCTGAAAAATGCACTCAATGACTCCTGTGTAAACCTCGGTGACCTTGACCCATATTTGGAACCTCCACCATGTCTGGACTCATTTGGTGTTGGTCCTAGGTCCATATATTATACCATGCTTGAGATATGAGTGTGATCCACTTTCAAAATTTCTGGCCACGCCCACTTTTTTCGACATAAAATTGCATGTATGAACTTTGAGAATGTTTTAAGGGTCTAAATATGTTATTTCCAGCAATTCTGGAAAATGCACTCAATGACCCCTGGGTGATCTCATTGACCTTGACCCATATTTTGATCCTCCACCAAATGTGGACTCATTTGGTGTTGGTGCCAGGTCCATACATCACACCATACTTGAGATATGAGTGTGACCCACTTTCAAAATATCTGGCCACAGCCACTTTTTCTCAACATAAAATTGCATGTTTGATTTTCGTGAATGCATTAGAAAAATAGACTCAATGATCCCTGGGTGACCTTAGTGATCTTGACCCATATTTCTAACCTCCATTGAGTGTCAACTCATTTGGTGTTGGTCCCAGATACATAGGTCATACCATTCCTGAGATATGGGTGTGACCCACTTTTAAAACACCTCCCCAGACACCCCTAACGCCCCAGGAACCTGAAAAAACATAGGTTTCCGAAACGTTGTGACTGTCTATCAGTTTGCCAAAAAACAGCGAGACAAGAAAATTCCTTTTCGAGTTATCGTACAGGCAAGGAAGCGTATAGAAGACAGAAGACAGTAGAATAAGAAGAAGAAAAAAGAAAGGAAAAGGAAACCATACAAAAACAATAGTACAGTTAAAACTAGAAGTCCTGTCACGAATAGTGCGCTTATCTAGGCTTATTTGCGCGTTGGAATTGCGCGCAATTGCCATATCGAATGGCATCCAAAGCACGTCTGGCTCTCTTCGTTACTCATAGCAAACACATGCAATGTTTCTGCCAATGGACCTCCGGGTTACCCGGAGGTCCATTGGCTGAAACATTGCTTGTGCACATGCCATATGTACAGAATTTGATAGATTTACTTGGGCCATAACGCGTACATTAACGCGCATATCAACGTGCTATTTGTGCGCATTTCATGACGGGACTTCTAGTTTCAATGGTATGTGTGTTTCACATAGACTAGCAAGACATACAACATCAGCAAAATAGGATAGTTAACAACACCTGAAAATTAAGTATTATTAAATGACCAAAATAACACATAAAATGGTAATCATAAGAGTGATAATATCGTTTGACTTCATTCTTCATCAGGAATATGAATTTCTCTTCGACATTCACTGTGGAGAAGCGCTGGTACTCGCCCTCCAGTCTGTGAAAAATGTCTTTCCTGAGAGACGCATATTCTGAACATTCCATAAACGGAATGAAATTCTGTCTTCACATCCCCTGAGTCACACAGCCCACAAAGTCGTTCGTTTGTGGTGGAGGAGGTTGTAGATACACGCCTTTCTCTATCATTAAGGGATGATTACAGATACGTAGTAGCATGATCATACTCTTTGCTTCAGACGATGTCGTATTTGTCAAATGATTTTCTAATTAGTCTGTGTGAAACACAGACTATAGTTTTTGCATATTTTTTTCTATTTTTTTTTTCTTCTTCTTCTTATTCTCCTGTCTTCTGCCTTATATGCGCTTCCTTGTCCGCACGATAATTCGAAAACGCATTGGCCTATCTCGCTGTTGTTTGGCATACTGATAGACACTCACAAGTTCTCGGCCACCTATGGTTATCAGATTCCCGGGGCATTGGGGATAGTTCAAATGCTTTCACCATTTTCATTCAGACCCGAATTTACTGGATGCGGTAAATTATGTTTCTCTAATTTATATTCTTTTTTGAACCAACCATAAGTTCTTAGTTTGTTTACTTCGATTTTCCCCTTATCTTCGTGGATGTCTTTATAGAAGGTGTCGCAATGGATATGTTTTAAATTTTCTATAACTTTGTATTTATTTGCAATAGTCAGGTAATTTGTGCAGAGAGTTTTAAAGACCACCTGGTGTGTCAGAAAGAAGAGCTAGATCATCGGCAAACAAAAGATGATTCAGTTTTGAGTTATTAATTTTTATTGGAAATCATTCGTCGTTGAAACTCAAACCTAAGTCATCTATGAGAATTTTAAATAGTGTCGCCAAGACACCGCAACCTTTCCTTCCGGTTGCTGATAGCTGGGATGGACCAAGGACACGGGTTATTTTTGTTCGGTAATAGCTTGAATGGTACATAGATTTTAATACTTCAAGTATATTATTACATAGACTCAGTTGTCAAGTTTATCGATAATTGATCACTCTACGGCATCGAATGCTTTCTTAAAGTCAATAAATGATACATATGGTGGCTTTTTCAGTACATTGTACTTGTTGATTGCCGTTTTAAGTATAAACGTGCTGTCAGTTGTATTACGACCTGCTCTAAATCCAAACTGGTTATCGCTTATTCGATTATTATCTTCCATAAAGGAGATAACTATTTCATTTATCAATCTTTAGTAAACAACTAACAAGGTGCACTGTTGACATCAATAATGTCCTGTAGTTGCTTGGATCATAGCGGCCCCCTATCTTGTTTATCGTTGTGAGGACAGATTTGCTCCACCCCACAGAGTAATGATGGGACTCTAATACTTGATTGAATAATTTACTTATGTTATCAATTAAGGAATGAACCCCAAAAAACAAAGCCCAAACTGTGTAAATGGGCTACGCCCATTTACACAGTTTTGACTTTGTTTTTTGGGGTTCATAACTCAAAAAATAGACAAAAAGAAACGATCATTCCTTATAATTAACTGTTCGCGACCCAAATAAATAAATAGTGTTAGTCGTCCTGTACTTCAGCGAACAAAGACTTAAAAACTAAAACTGGTAGACACATTATTTTTCTGGCATAAAAGAGGGCGCATATTATTGAAATGCAGGTAGCAATTGACACTTTCCAAGCCAAATGCACTTATGTCATTAAATTTTTTATTGACCAATGAATTACGTAATGCAAAGAAAACGTCATAAGCCACGCCTCCCTCAAATTTCATTCAACTGTTCACTTCACGTAAACGTTACGTTCCGTGGTAGGTGGAAGTAGGCCATCAGTATTACATTGTATTTTGGTTTTGACCGTTTCCCGAGAACTGAAAAACACAGTTTGTGAAAGTGGAGTTAGATGTAAAGCCAGATGACATGAAATTAGTTGAATTCAGGGAGTGTTTATTCATTGGAATTGGAAACCAGCCATTGTTTACAATCGATTTGGGTAAAACGATGAACGTAGACGTTCAATGAAATGTCAAATAAATACAGTTGTGAAAAATTGACCCACCACGGTCATTTAAATATTTTATAAATAATTTCATGGTGATAAATTAGTAATATTAATTTATTTTTCTTTTTCACATTTAGAACGTGCCAGTGTTCTAACTTCTATTGATTTGACACCATGAGGCAACTCCGAAGACTGGTATTTTAGGGGCGTGGCTGGTGGCGGACCTAATTGTGTTTTTTGCGGTTCATTGAGTTATGAAAAGAAAAAACAGAATCGTGTGAGCCAATCGTTTTATCTGAAAACGCATGAACCGAAAAAAAAGTTTAATTAATGATATATGACCCTAGGGTTTTCAACAGCTCATTAGACATATTATCTTTTCCTACCGCTCTTTTTGTTTTTAAGTTTCCTTTAAGCACCGAGGATTTCCATGGCAGTCATCGGGTCGTTATTTAGGGGTATTGTATCTGAATAATCCTCCCGGGAGATTTTCGTTCAAATGCAGTGTCTTTTGGTTGGCAGAAAAGAGTATTGAAGATATCAACAGCCCGACCCAGATCTAGATAATTTTCTTCAGCATTCTTTGTACGATTTAGGTGATTTAGGTATGTCTTCATTAAAAATCTTTGATTTTTAATTTGTAACTCGCGGTTACTGGTTGCTTGAAAACGTTTCTCATAGCTATCAGGTGGCCACTTTAGTTTAGGAGCTGGTTTTATATAATCATATTTCGAAGTAGTTTGGTGATCGTTTATATTTGCATATTTTAGGTGCAGGCTAAGTTGACAGTGGTCGGAATATTCGGTTGGCGATCTTACGCAGAAGTAGTCTATATCTGAACAAAATGTTTGTCTGAAATTAGGATGTTGTCTACAACGCTAACACCGTTATATTCAAAACAGGTAAAGTTACCCATACAATCTCCAGAACGTCTAAACATTAATTATTCTCTGTGTAGTAGACTGACATACTGCGAGAAGTTGATTTCCGTACATATTCGCAGTTTTTTTTAGACTATTTCGTTTCCGGCATTTATCGATCGTATTTATTTATTGGTGTTTAAGGTCACATATTTCGGCACAATGGCTAATCATGAACACGACAGTTTTGCGGGTGGAGGAAGCCGGAGTACCCAGAGAGAACCATCGAGTAACGGCGAGCAACTGTCAGCTCCCTAACATACTAACTCCATACAAGCAGGGTTGGCTTTGGTTGAAGACATGTGCACCATCGACGTGCAGTACGCCTTAGTACGCAACGTCACCGTGCATCCACGTAGACAATGGGGGTGAAGTGTCTTGCACAAGGACACAACGTGGTTGCCGCAGATGAGATTCGAACCGCGGACCTCTCAGTTTGCAGCCTGCACCTCTACCTACTTAGACACCATGCCCCCTTTCAATCGTATAAAAGTTGGGCAGTGGGACATGCTTCTCACTACCGTTGAAACTAGAAGTCCTGTCATGAAATGCGCACAAATAGCACGTTGATATGCGCGTTAATGTACGCGTTATGGCCCAAGTAAATCTATCAAATTATGTACATATGGCATGTGCACAAGCAATGTTTCAGCCAATGGACCTCCGGGTAACCCGGAGGTCCATTGGCAGAAACATTGCATGTGTTTGCTATGAGTAACGAAGAGAGCCAGACGTGCTTTGGATGCCATTCGATATGGCAATTGCGCGCAATTCCAACGCGCAATTAAGCCTAGATAAGCGCACTATTCGTGACAGGATTTCTAGTTTTAACTGTATCATCTGTAATATAATCAGGCTGTTCTGTGGTGCGTGAATTACAGTCTCCACCAACGATTAGCAATTCGTCTTCTCCACACGTCTTCAGTTTATATTCAAAATTGTGGAACACAGAATCAAGTTTTTCTTGGGAGCGCCAAAATGTTGAGTTGTGTGGAGGTATAAATACGGAAATAAAAATAATTGGTTTATTCATGTCGAAGATTTTGCCGTTAAACTCAAGCCACAATGCTAGGTTGTCGATGGATACATCTTTAGCAAATAAATCTTAAAATTGAAAAATACAGGTGAAATTCTCTTCAAAATAGTAGTTTGAGTGAAAATAAAAAAAAATAGCGACATCGGGCGACATGTTTAAAAAATGTTTTTTTTTGCATATATCCCAGGAGATATTTTGAGAAAAAAAACGCAAGTTCTTCTTGTGCAATTTTCTTCTATTAACAACATATTCAAATGAGTCTTGAAAATGGAAATTTGTATAATATTCCACTCGCAATGCTAATTTAGGCTAAAAATGTTTTTTTTTCTTCTTTTGGGCATCTAGCTCTCTCGCATACTGACCAATGAGTTTTTCAATGCTCACTTGATGCTTTTTTAATATCACACACAAGTGAACAAGCAAATTCTAAAAAAAGATCTGGTAAAAATCTGAATGGTAAAAAAATTCAGGTGGGGGGGGGGGGGAGATAAACCAGATGGGGGGAAGATAAACTAGTTTATCCCCCACCCCCCCGGGGGAAGATAAACTAGTAAATCTTCCCCCGGGGGGGGGGTTGTACAGGGGGGAAAGATATCGTAGTACACCGGTGCTAGGGAACTACTGAGAACCGAAGATGAAAGTATACACGCATTTACATAGTTGGTGCAGTAGGGCCCTGTTAATTGAATAGCCGCTTTGCTAGTGAGACATATTCAATTAACATGAGTATTCCATTAACAGGGATTTGATCACTTTACTGTATTCTGGACTTAAACTGAGCATTTATTATATTATATCTTGTCTGACAGAGCTCTAGGAGCTCTGCCAGACAAGATATAAAAGATAAAATGCCTGCATTGGATGTACTGAGGATAACTTGGGCGATATACAGTACGTGGAAAGTGTATTATCACTAAATCACCCGCAGAGTGGAGATTCCACCCAAGCAATAATTGCAAATTTGTTGCAAAGCATAACAAGCACAATCAAAGTTTCAGCCAATGGACCTACGGTGTTTTTAGTGGATAAATACAAAATTTGAAAGTTATAGTTTGGGTGATAATTCCACTCCGCGGGTGATTTAGTTACAATCCACTCTCCACGTACTGTACAATGAGAATTCGGAGACTGTCAATGTAAATTTTCGATATATTGCAAGATTTTTTTCTTCAATTAAAAGGAGTATATACTCTATAAGCTATATGCAAATAACAGGGTAAATTTGTACTGAAGATGTGGTAAATGGATTTGTGTTTGGAAATAATACTCAGTTAACGGGGGTAGTCAGTTAACCCTTTGAGACCTTTGTCAAATCAAACAGCACGTTGATACTTTGTGGTCATTTGTTTTGTTATTATTTTTCGATTTTTTAAAGTTTTAACCTCAATTCCTATTTCCTCCCGAATAGTGCTCAGTGACAACCGTTGAGCCAAATGTTATCGCAGCTTAAAACACTAATATAATCCTGCTGTCAAGACTTATTAACTGGTTGAGTGCTAGAAGCCACTATCAGGGCTTTCAAAAAATGAGAATACCAGAGCAAAAGACAACACTTTCCTTGCTTATATTTCATATTCTTTCAAACACAAATAATATTTTGCTTGTATTAATTTGTTTGCCTGTGGGCACTGTCGAATAATTTGCAATATAACACATTTTGAATAACAAATTCAGACCACCAGAAGTAATCTAGCGCTCAACTATTTAATCACTGTGTGTAACAATATCTTGTTATTTGTACGTTCCGACGTTTGACGTCGCATTTTAAAAAAAACATTGAATAAACGGAATTCCCTGTGACGTTTGAACGTCAGGATAATTAAAGTCTCAAAAGGTTAAAAGATATCCAATTTGGCGGGCTCCACTGTAATTACTTTCTGACGTATTTTCTTCTTCAAACATACTCAAAATGGCTCGAGGAACCGTTACCGTGTATGTTTCAAAAGTAAAAAATAAAAATAAAACGAGTGTCGACTCATTGAGTGTTTGTTCCAGGCCCATACATCATACCATGCTTGAGATGAGTTTGACCCACTTTCAAACTTTTTGGCCACGCCGACTGTTTTCATGCAAAAATGCATGGATGAATTTTGGGAAAGCATTTGGAGGTAAAAAAATGTGATTTCCAGCAATTCTGGAAAGTGCACAGATGGACCCCAGGGTGACTTCGGTGATCTTGACCCACATTTGAACCTCCATCGAGTGTTGACTCATTTGTTGTTAGTCCCAGGTCCATGCATTAAACCATGCTTGAGTTACAAGCGTGACCCACTTTCAAAAATTTTGGCCACGCCCACTTTGTTCATGTAAAATTGCATGTATGATCTTCGGGAATGGATTATGGAACCACAAAATGTGATTTCCAGCAATTCTGAAAAATGCACTCAATGACCCCTAGGTGACCTTCGTGACCTTCACCCATATTTTGGACCTCCATCGAGTGTCGACTCATTTGGTGTTGGTCCTATTTCCATAGGTCATACCATGCCCGAGATATGGGAGTGACCCACTTTCAAAACACCCCCTACGGACACCACTTATGCCCCAGCAATCTGAAAAACATAGGTGGCCGAGATCTTGTGACTGTCTATCAGAATGCCAAACAACAGCGAGATAGGGCAATTCGTTTTCGAGTTATCGTGTGGACAAGGTAGCACATAGAAGACAGAAATCAGGAGAATAAGAAGAAAGAAACAAAAGAATACGTAAAAAAACAAAAGTCTGTGTATTTCACAGAGACTAACTAGAGAAACAGAATTTACTGCCACCAGTAAAATCAAGTATGTGTGAAAAGGGTTAAAGTATCAAGAAGAAAACTGTACAGAAAGAGAATTTATGGAGACTTATTTTCAGCAGTGAAATATTTTTTAAACTAGAGGGGGGTATCAGTACCCTGAGGCCCACTAACAGGTAGCCAATGTAAAGGGGTGGCTGGAGTACAAAAAAGTCCAAAACCTGCACACAAAAGACCAAAATGAAAGTAAATAATGAGCTAAGGGTTTAAATAATATAATAATAGCCCCAAGAATCATGCTAACATAAAATAGGAACCATGGCAATATGCTACAAGGTTAGTCTCCACTTTGAAGAAAACAAAGACAAACCTCAAAACCTACACATAAAAGTAAAACAAAAAGTATCACATTTGTTTCAATGCGTTAAAATTGAGAAAAATACCCTGATAATGTCACAGTAACCACCATGGCAATATGCCAGTAAGGTGAAACTCTTCCTGAAAAATATCCACTTGGAAGAAAAGAAAGAAAAACCTCAAAACCTGCACATAAAAATCAAAAAAGTATCACATTTGTTTCAAAGGGTTAAAATTTAGGACAAATACCCTGAAAATGTTACAGTAACCACCATGGCAATATGCCAGTGAGGTAAAACTCCACTCAAAAAAGTATCACATTTGTTTCAAAGGGTTAAAATTTAGAAAAAATACCCTGAAAATGTTACAGTAACCACCATGGCAATATGCCAGTGAGGTAAAACTCCACTCAAAAAAGTATCACATTTGTTTCAAAGGGTTAAAATTTAGAAAAATACCCTGAAAATGTTACAGTAACCACCATGGCAATATGCCAGTGAGGTAAAACTCCACTCAAAAAAGTATCACATTTGTTTCAAAGGGTTAAAATTTAGAAAAATACCCTGAAAATGTTACAGTAACCACCATGGCAATATGCCAGTGAGGTAAAACTCCACTCAAAAAAGTATCACGTTTGTTTCAAAGGGTTAAAATTTAGAAAAATACCCTGAAAATGTTACAGTAACCACCATGGCAATATGCCAGTGAGGTAAAACTCCACTCAAAAAAGTATCACATTTGTTTCAAAGGGTAAACCTCCACTTGAAGACAAAATTTCAAAACCTGTACACAAAAGTCAAAAACCTGCATGGAAAAGTCAAAAACCTGTACACAAAAGTCCAAAATACAAGTAACTAAGCGTGGAAAGGGTTGAATGAAATATTACTATCCCTGAAAAGCATGGTGACATAAAAAAAAACAACAGCAAAATAAAAAAAAAAATCAAAACCTGCACACAAAAGTTCAAAATGAATGAATCCGGACGCCGACGCCGACAACGCCGACAACTATCGTTGGTGAGTCAATAAAAATCAAAAATGGATTTGTGTTAACAGTATATACAGGTATTCATAAAGAAATCAGAACAGTGTTTCTAAGAAATCAGAAAAGGCATATATGTGCACAGCATTTAAAGGGTTCGATCAAGAAATCAGAAATTGACATTACTAGTTCTGCCACTTATTTGAATGAAGACATACATATATATTCTTCAGATTTGCATTATAGTTTTTTATCAAATACAATTCCCAACAGTTCTGAAAAATGCGCACTTAATGGCCTCTCTTGACCGCATTGATGTGAACCATATTTTGAACCTACAGCAAGTTTATCTCATTCGATGCAGGTCCGATGTCCATAAGTCATACCAAGCCTAAAGTATGAGCAGAAACCACTTTAAAAATATTGGCTCTGCCAACTCCGGATCTGCCGTATTTGTAGATGAGAGCAAATATTCATATTAGCTATAAATGTTAAGGTTCACAGTACACCTGGAAAATATATTGCGAGTGAAATGAATTCAGTAATGCTGCAATATAGACGTCAAAAGGCCTTAAAGGCCCCCAGGAGCCTATGTGAAGGCTTATTGCCATTTGCAACATACCGAGGCCCCATCGATGCCCATGTGTGTTTGGAGCAACATTGTGAGAATGGAAAGGTTTAAGATTACTCTCACTCTGCATTAAATAAAATTATTGGAACCCATATTAATATCTGAAGAGGATTAAAATTCTCCCTTTAAATACTCCAATTTAACCATCTAAAAATGATGTCATTCCAATGAAGATTCATAAACTATGTTTTTCAACCAAAAATAAAAAAAATAATGAAAATTGAATGGGAATTTCTGTGAGTAATCCTGTCCGGTTTTCGCCGTTACGCTAGCTAAAGATTTCTAAATGTTTTACTGAGAGGGTTAAAAGAAAGCCATTTAAAAAGTACACATCGTCACTATGCCTCTTCGCGGGCGATCGGGAGTATGTGCCTTGCCAAGGACACAACTCAGATACACCTGGTGGCGAGGGAACCATGGACCTGTCAGTTTAAAGTCCAACGCCGCAACCTCATCGCCATCACGCGCCTGGCTGATCCATTTAAAAGGCCTTAAATGCATCTAGGGTCATAAACAAGGAGTGCAGGAAATAAGAAGATGGTTGGATCTTAAGAATGGCTGTTGTGCACAGAGGGGCAATGTGACAGAAAACCTACAAAACGTTCTGCTGTCGTGAGTTAAATGAAAGTATTTGGACCCGGATTCAAGTTTTAAGAGAGTTAAAAAGAGACCATTTAAATATTCTGTTTTATTATAATTGTGACAGGTGTTTCGAGAAAGCCACTCACCATTGCTTCTTGAAACCCGACGATCTTGAATTATGATTAAGAATAGTTAATGTAACAGTGCACAGGAGTTCCTAAGTGGTTGGCAATGACCAGTAGGTGTTAATCAGGACCGATTCTCGAGTGATGTCTACGGGTACAATGAAAGGACAGTACTCAGATTTGAAGTTGGACTTGGCCACTAAGGGTTAAAAGATATTTCAGCTAATAGACCACCAAAAGTATACTTTAAATTTCACTAATTATTTGGTTTTCATTGCTCTAAAAGAATGTTATTCATATTATGCATTATAATGTAAAAATCAACTATTGTTCTACATTCCAGATGAGAGAACATCTTCAAACACAGCAAGGCACATCTTATAGGGGCTATAGCTCTACAAGAGAGCTATAGCTCTTTCGGGAAAGTAAACCAAATTAGTAATTTATTATAATAAAAACAAGTTATAAGCTCTTTAGCCCAATTAGCCTAAGGAAGCTAATTAAAACTAACCCCAAAATCTAGCATACATGA
Organism: Pictodentalium vernedei; assembly: GCA_031216915.1. Lineage (NCBI taxonomy): Eukaryota > Metazoa > Mollusca > Scaphopoda > Dentaliida > Dentaliidae > Pictodentalium > Pictodentalium vernedei. The sequence goes on from CM062291.1 coordinate 456,595,681, forward strand.
GCTATTTAGGAGAGATTAGCTCTTTGAGAGAGTTCAGTGGGAGTGGCCTTCCGCAATGGCAGTACTCTGAGAGTAGTAATTGTAGTCAGCTCAGCAGAGCTGCAAATTATAGTTTCTCAGCTGTCGGTACCTGCTTTTATACACGGGAGGGATGAAACAGCACAATCAGAGACATTCTCTTGATGGCATTTTGGCGCCAAGGTTTTTTGCACTCTCAATGAGGCTGAGCCAAGCACGGAGAAAGACTGTTGAACTCTTTTAATAAATTAATTTTAAACAGTCATAGCACTAACACAGTTAACAGTACAGTCAACTATGTCAGTATTGGATATTTTGCTGGCATCCTGACAGTACTGTGGTAGGCTTCAATAACAATTATTCAGTGTAGTTTTACAATTACATGTACCGACTGGAATTCTTCATAATCAAGTTGTTTGTTTTTATATTAACTTGGTTTGGGAATGAATTCTGTACAACGAGATTCAATGAACAGATCATGTTATTGTATGTGACAGTCACAGCTTACTCCCTAACCACTTTGTTAACGAGATTCTTTCATGGAGGAATCATAGCCTCAATTACTACCTTTACCAGTACAGTTTGAGGATGTGGACATCTAAAAGCCATTGGAGCTGCACCCACGGGTCCACAAGCCTGAAATTCATAGATGGCCGAGTACTGGTGGCAAGCAAACAGTATAACAAAATTCAGTGAGATAGGACATTTTATAGTCGAGTTATCGCACAAAGAGGGCATATAAGACAGAAACATTCCAACTACGTCATTAAGGCATGCCTTAAACGAATGCAGTTGTAATACCAGAGAAACAGAATGTACTGCCACCAGTAAATTCAAGTCTGTGTGAAAAGGGCTAAAGTATCAGGAAAAAAATCTGTATAGAAAGAGAATTTATGGAGGCTTATTTTCAGGTGTAAAATATTTTTTAAACAAATCAGAAATGGATTGTTGTTAACAGTATGTATTTACAGGTATCCATAAAGGAATCAGAACAATTGTTCTAAGAAATCAGAACATGCAAATATGTGCACATCATTTAAAGGGTTCGATCAAGGAATCAGAAATTGACATTACTGGCTCTGCCACTTATTTGAATGAAGATATATGTGCATAATCTTCAGAACTGCATTAGTTGTTATAAAATGCAATTTCCAAAGGTTCTGAAAAATATGCACTTAATCACCTGCGTTGACCACATTGAGGTGGACCACATTTGAAACCTCCAGCAAGTTTCAACTCATTCAGTGTAGGTTCCATGTCTATAGGCAATACCAAGCCAAGCCTGAAGTATGAGCGTAAAACACTTTAAAAAAAATCGGCTCCAACAACTCAGAATCTGCTATATTTGTAGATGATAGCAAATATTCGTTTTACCTAGAAGATGTCAAGCCACACCCAATTTCTTTTACTAAAAAATGCATGAATGGACTTTGGGAATGTATTAAGGGGGTTCAAGAATGTGATTCCCCGTCATATATTGACCCATATTTTGAACCTCTGTTGAGTGTTGACTCATTTGGTGTTAGTCCCAGGTCCATTCGTCATACAATGCTTGAGATATGAGCATAACCCACTTTCAAAAATTTTGGCCACACCCACATTTTTACGTAAAAATGTATATATGGATTTCAGGAATGCTTTTGGGTGTCAAAACATGTGATTTCCAGCAATTCTGAAAAATGCACTCAATAACCCTTGGTGACCTCTGTGACCTTGACCTATATTTTGAAAATCTATCGAGTGTCGACTCATTTGGTGTTGGTCGCAGGTCTATGCATCATACCATGCTTGAGATATGAGCGTAACCCACTTTCAAAAATTTTGACCAGGCCCACTTTTTTCGTGTGAAAAATGCATGTATGAACGCTAGGAATGTCTTAGGGTGGGGGGGGGGGGGTCAAACATGTGATTTCCTGCAATTCTGAGAAATGCACTCAATGACCCCTAGGTAACCTCCGTGAGCTTAACCAATATTTTGAATCTCCATCGAGTGTGGACTCATTTGGTGTTAGTTCCAGGTCCGTTCGCCATACCATTCTTGAGATATGAGCATGACCCACTTTCAAAAATTTTGGCCACGTAAAAATGCATGTACGGACTTCAGGAATGCCTTAGGTGGTGAAAAAATATGATTTCCAGCAATTCTGAAAAATGCACTCAATGACCCCTGTGACCTTGATCTATATTTTGAACCTCCATCGAGTGTCTACTCATTTGATGTTAGTCCCAGGTCCATAGGTCATACCAAGCTTGAGATGTGGGCGTAACCCACTTTCAAAACACCCCTACAGACACCACTCATGCCCCAGCAATCTGGAAAACATACGTGGCCGAGAATTTGTGACTGTCTATCGGAATGCCAAAAAACAGTGAGATAGGGCGATTCGTATTCGAGTTATCGTGTGGACAAGGAAGCACATAGAAGACAGAAGACAGGACAATAAGAAGAAGAAAAAGAAAAAAAAAGAATCCGTACAAAAACAATAGTCTGTGTGTTTCACACAGACTAACTTGAGAAACAGAATTTTCTGCCACAAGTAAACTCAAGTCTGTGTGAAAAGGGTTAAAGTATCGGGAAAAAACTATATAGAAAGATAATTTATGGCGGCTTATTTTCAGGAGTAAAATATTTTTTAAACAAATAAGAAATGGATTTTTGTTAAGAGTATTTATAGGTATTCATAAGGGAATCAGAACATTTTTTTCTAAGAAATCAGAAAAGGCATATATGTGCACAGCATTTAAATGGTTCGATCAAGGAATCAGAAATGGACATTACTAGTTCTGCCACTTATTTGAATGAAGACATACATGTATATTCTTCAGATTTGTATTACAGTTTTTTATAAAATCCAATTCCGTACAGTTCTGAATAATACTCACTTAATGACCTCTCTTGACCGTATCGGGGTGGACCATATTTTGAACCTCCAGCAAGTTCAACTCATTCGATGTAGGTCCGATGTTCATAAATCATAACAAGCCTGAAGTATGAGCATAAACCACTTAAAAAATACTGGCTCCGCCAACTCCGGATCTGCCATATTTGTAGATGAGAGCAAATATTCATATTAGCTAAAAATGTTAAGGTACATAGTAACTGTGGAAAATATATTGCAAGTGAAATAAATTCAGTAATGCGGGAATATAGACGTCAAACAGCCTTAAAGGCCCCCGAGAGCCTATCTGAAGGCTTATTGGCATTTGCAAAATACCGAGGTCCCATCGATGCCCATGTGTGTTTTGAGCAACATTGTGAGAATGGAAATGGTTAAGATTACTCTCACACTGCATTAAATCAAATTTGTGGGACCCATATTAAGACCTGAAGAGGATTAACATATTCCGCATTAAATATTCCATTGTAACCCTTTAAAAATAACCTCATTCCAATGAGGGGTCATAAGCTATGTTTTTTTTCAAGCAAAAATAAAAAAAATGATGAAAACGGAATGGGAATTTCTGTGAATAACCCAGTCCGGTTTACGTTGAGTAAAGAGATATGAATGCTTTATTGAGAGGGTTAAAAACAAGCCATTTAAAACAGTACACATCGTCACCGTGCCTCTTCGCACGTGGTGGTGTGGGAACCGTGCACTTTTTGAGTTTTAAAGTCCAACGCCGTAACCTCATCGCCATCACGCGTCTGTCTGATCCAATTAAAAGACCTTGAATGCACCTAGGGTCTTAAACAAGGCGTACAGGAAATAAGAAGATGGCTGGATTTTAAGAATGGCTGTTGTAAACAGAGGGGCAATGTGACAGAAAATCTACGAAACTTTCTGCAGTCGTAAGTTAAACGAAAGTATTTGGACCCGCACTGAAGTATTAAGAGAGTTAAAGAGAGAGGCCATTTAAATATTCTATTTTTTTATAACTGTGATACATGTAGGTGTTTCGAGAAAGCCACTCACCATTGCTTCTTGAAACCCGTCGATCTTGAATTATGATTGAGAATAAATAATGTAACATGTCAACTCCAAAAATATAACCGACATCAGCATCTTGTTTTATATTTGTAATGCTTAATGATTTAATATTTCGCTCCTCTCATGTTCGGAATCCACCACAAGGTAAGTATTGTTACATACTCCATCCACACAAATTATTCCCATCTAAGCTTATGATATATTTATTGGGCAAGTTTGCATCATACGTTTCTGGAATGTATGGGCTATTGACCTTCGAATAACGTTTGAAACTGAAAGATATTCCACCCCTTAAACCCTTCTAAAAAACAGGTAATAATCAGGATCAGTAAGCAATTCCAATGTTACACCCGTCTTCTTCAACCTGGCTGACCAGCTAAAACCAGGCGAACTAAAAAAGTGGGCAGGATCAAGGGTATAATATTTCAAACTTAAATTTTAAAAGTGCTTAAAAACACATTCGGGAAGACACACGCCACTTTTCAGGTATACATCATGGTAGCCTCCTATTTCTCAACTAATTTGTTAAAAAAAGAAACTTTCTCAGGTAGCTTTTGCTCCATAAATCTATCCATGGAATACATGTAATCATATGGGTACACACCTTTCCGCTTCAGTAATTCACATTGTTGTGAAGAAAAACCCTCATTGTTCAAAAGCATGAATTCATTACTACCCAAACTACTCAGAGTATTGACTAAAGTGTCAAGAGATGCACTCAGAAATTGATAGGAATCTATAAAACGAAGGTCTCCCAGAGTAAAAGAATGTTGCGTTCTGTATTATTAGGGATGCGAGTGATCTCTTCATTTTTGAATTTTTCAATTGCCTGACAAATAACATGTGCATCAAAATTTCGTAAGTTATGAAAAATGAGAGGGATGGACTTTTTTTTTCATTTGTAAATTGCACCTGTTAGATGCAGCGCCTGAATATATTCCTGTTAAATGACAGTGATCTCTGGTCTTGTTGTTATTGAGGTAAAATGGTTTAACAAAGCAATGTTTCTCTTCACATGTCATAGCCATTGGCTTTGTTTTAAATGTTGGTAATGTCTCTGTGTTCTGTAATTAATGTATCAAAAAAATACTCTACGAGATTTTCGTTTGATCGATATGAGTATGCAGGTTTTGTTAGGTTCTGATCAACAAAGCATACCCTTTTAATAGCAAACCTACATGGATCTAATTTGGAATAATTTGTAATTGAGGACTGATTTGGCTTCGGTTGACAACCACAAATAGATTTATTGATACATTCAAAATCACTATACAGTACAAAAGGTATTGCCTTTTGTTTGAAATAATCTGAAAACGATTTTCCTGCGAATGAAATGATGATTTTTGGCCACCATGGACTTGGGAATCGATAGTGTGTTTTTCATTTAAATATTTCCTTACTAACCCATGAAAACAGTACGGACAGCAGTTGTAGTGTCTATGGCCAGATCGTAATACTTTGAAACGATATAAAAATCTATCCATATTCTAATGCATGCAAAATGAGCGTGTTCACCTTCTCTCAATAACAAAAGGTTCACATGATTTGTAACATTTGATGAGAGAAGAGTCTTCATAGCCAATGCGTATTTCCTTCTTAGCTGCATTTAGCACGCGGTTTTTTCCAGTCCATGGAAAAAATATTATTTTGTTTTCTCTCTGTACTGAGTAATACTTGTTTATTCACAATTTCTGCATCTGAGAATACAGTATTCCAAAAATCATGTCCCTTAAAATAATTTATTAATTCATTCATGTTTGTATTTTCATATGTATCTTCAAAGTCGTATTCCATTTTTTTTATTGTTTGTTCATATTAAACACTGGTGATCATGCTGGCTAGGTCTTGAAAAGTTACACCCATTACATTCCCAAAGGTTACGTTAGATAAAGGTTTGCATGAGATAAATGATAACATTAGTTAAATGCTTACATTAGATAATGGGCTACGTTTGATTAAGGGTTAAGCTAGGTAAGGGGTTACATTAGATAAAGGGTTACATTAGATAAATGGTTACGTTAGAAATTATTTATTTATTGGGGTTTAAGGTCACATACTTATGCACAATGGCTAACCATGACAGTGACAGTTTTAAGGGTGGAGGAAGCCGAAGTACCCGGAGATAACCACCAAGCAACGACGAGCACCTGCCGGCTCCTCAACATCGTAACTCCGCACTGCAGCACAGGCAGGGTTAGATTGGTTGAAGACATGCGCAACATCGACGTGCAGTACGTCTTAGTGTACGGCGTCATGGTGCCCCATGTGGACAATCGGGGTTAAGTGCCTTGCCCAAGGACACAACCCGGGAGTCCGAATCGATCGCGTAGACAGTCACCCATCTGAGGATTAACCGGGCTCGGCGTTGCTCAACTTCGGTGATCTGCCGAGAACCGGTTACCACAAAGCCGCCGCGCCCCCTACGTTAGATAAGGGGTTATGTTAGGTAAATGGTTGCATTAGATAAAGGGTAACGTCAATTAAGGATACCGTTGGATAAAGGGTTACGTTAGATAAAGGGTTACATCAGATATAGGGTTACATATTAGATAAAGGCTTACATTAGGTAAATGTTGCATTAGATAAATGGTTACATTAGGTACAGGGCTACGTTAAATAAGGGTGCCGTTAGATAAAAGGTTACGTTAGATAAAGGGTTACATTAGGTAAAGAGTTACATATTAGATAAAGGCTTACATTAGGTAAAGGGTTGCATTAGATAAATGGTTACATTAGGTACAGGGCTACGTTAAATAAGGGTACCGTTAGATAAAGGGTTACGTTAGATAAAAGGTTACATTAGATAAAGGGTTGAATTAGATAAAGGGTAACGTTAATTAAGGATACCGTTGGATAAAGGGTTACGTTAGATAAAAGGTTACGTTAGATAAAGGGTTACAACAGATAAAGGGTTATATATTAGATAAAGGCTTACATTAGATAAAGGGTTGCATTAGATAAATGGTTACATTAGGTAAAGGGTTACGTTAGATAAAGGGTTACATCAGATAAAGGGTTATATATTAGATAAAGGCTTACATTAGATAAAGGGTTGCATTAGATAAATGGTTACATTAGGTAAAGGGTTACGTTAGATAAAGGGTTACATTAGATAAATGGTTACATTAGGTAAATGGTTGCATTACATAAAGGGTTGCATTAGATAAATAGTTACATTAGATAAATGGTTACAATAGATAAAGGGTCACATTAGATAAATGGTTACATTAGGTAAATGGATACATTAGATAAAGGGTTACATTAGATAAATGGTTACATTAGGTAAATGGTTACATTAGATAAATGGTTGCATTAGATAAATGGTTACATTAGGTAAATGGTTCCAATACATAAAGAGTTACATTAGATAAATGGTTACATTAGGTAAAGGGTTACGTTGGATAAAGGGTTACATTAGATAAATGGTTACATTAGGTAAATGGTTGCATTACATAAAGGGTTGCATTAGATAAATGGTTACATTAGATAAATGGTTACAATAGATAAAGGGTTACGTTAGATAAATGGTTACATTAGGTAAATGGTTACATTAGATAAAGGGTTACATTAGATAAATGGTTACATTAGGTAAATGGTTGCATTACATAAAGGGTTACATTAGGTAAATGGTTACATTAGATAAATAGTAACGTTAATTAAGGGTTACGTTAGGTAAATGTTACGTTAGATAAAGGGCTGCATTACATAAAGGGTTACATTAGGTAAATGGTTGCATTAGATAAATAGTAACGTTAATTAAGGGTAACGTTAGATAAAGGGTAACGTTAGATAAAGGGTTGCATTAGGTAAAGGGTTATGTTAGATAAAGGGTAACGTTAGATAAAGGGTTACATTGGATAAATGGTTACTTAGATAAAGGGTTATGTTAGATATAGGGTGACATTAGGTAAAGGGTTACATTAGATAAAGGGGTACATTAGATAAATGGTTACGTTAGATAAAGGGTAACGTTAGATAAAGGGTTGCATTAGGTAAAGGGTTATGTTAGATAAAGGGTAACGTTAGATAAATGGTTACATTAGATAAATGGTTACGTTAGATAAAGTGTAACGTTAGATAAAGGGTTGCATTAGGTAAAGGGTTACGTTAGATAAAGGGTAACATTAGATAAAGGGTTACATTAGATAAATGGTTACGTTAGATAAAGGGTTATGTTAGATAAAGGGTTACATTAGGTAAAGGGTTACATTAGATAAAGGGGTACATTAGATAAAGTGTTACGTTAGGTAAATGTTTACATTAGGAAAAGGGTCACGTTAGATAAAGAGTTACGTTTGATAAAGGGTTATGTTAAGTAAAGGGTCACTTTCGGTAAAGGGCTAAAATAGATAAAGGGTCACGTTAGCTAAAGGGTTTGGTTAGGAAAAGGGTTCAGTTAGATAAATTAGGATCATTTTCGAAAAGGGCTTCATTTGGTAAAGGATTATTTTAGGTGAGGCGTTCCTTTATGTAAAGAGGTACGTGGGACAGGTGGTTGCCTTATGTAATTTAGTTCCGATGGTAATTTGTATGAAATGCGGAAGGCAGGCTGTGGTCGTTAGGTAAAGGGTTACTGTAAGTAAATATACACGTTAGGTAAAGGGGTCAGTGGAGAAGTGTCAAGAAATAAGCATTACCTGTCTATGCGTCCCATTATATCACATCCTGTGCTACTTGATAAAAAGGGACTCAGGAGGAGAACAGGCAATGTTATGGTTTCATAGGCCATCTCGATATACCGGCAGCTGAAGTTACCAGAGGCATGATAATGCAGTCGATAAAGCTTTCGACTCGGACAAAATGGCCATAGTATATAGCTGGTGAATGCAGGGACATTCACTGAACAATATATACGAAATCCTCTAAAATTCGCTTTGGGAGAAACTGTTTAGACATGATGGCGTTCCAGATAGCCGAAAACTCGAGGGTTAATCGGAATTGGCCTTTTACGTTCAAAGTTTTGTCAACTTCTGTCGGTCTTTCGAACTAGATTAAGCCAAAAGTACATCTCGGATTTGCCAAGACAATTCTGAGATCATGGACCCGGAAAAAATAGCTGCCGATTTCGGGAAATACGTGAACAATTGGTATCGACCACACGTGCCGTCAAACACCGTGTGATATCCAATTTGTGTTATGTTTTCATAGGACTTTTAGCACTTTGCTCCGAGATCAAGGATCTTACCCCTAGTAAAAATCAGGAGATTGCCACCTAAGTGTCTTGACTTTGAGGGATAGCCAATATCGAGGAAGCAACGTCATTCAGGAACCTCAGAATCGTCGGTCACCTCTTCTTCAGAATTCTAGCAGGCGTCGCCCACACATTCCAAACAAATTGCCACAAACTTCAGAAAATGCTTGAGCCAGGAACAAGTATTGGATCCGCGTATATTTTCGCCTGTCATCTTCCTTTAGCAACGCACAAAATTCAGAAGCGATGTCGGGGTGGGTTCCGTCATCACAAAGACAAGTTCGGTATTTTGGAGCTTCCAGCCCCCAGTCTGACGAGTCTAAAACATCATTGGACAACGAATCGCAAAGGAGGTCTGCAGATGCACACTCAAAGGGCGGAAATTGACCGTTCACCCTGTTATGGGAGTATCTGTGGTTCTGTAGGAACTTGGAAGGGGGAACGATTCCCACGAATTTGACGTCACCGAACCTCCAAGTGATTGCTCAGCTTTTGCTCCATATATAATTTGGAAGAGACTAAAACCGCTGTTCCATCTTGTTGAGGACTGGATGAAACACCAGTTAATTTCGGCGCTAACTTTCTGATTTGTGCGGACCCCTCTATCTTCTCCGGAAGAATTGTTTTTCCTTGTCTGAAAGTTGCCAATGTGGTGTCATAACCGCCTCAGGCATGGATAAAAGGATGTGTAATTTTACAACTTGACAACTCGTCCCTTGAGTTCCAATGAGGTCTATGTGCCAGTAGGCACAAAAAACACACTGGAAGTCGCGGGACGAACGGACGAAACAGCATCCCCACATTTGTAGGGTTGTCATCCACCAGATTTACGTACCTCTGATAAAAATAGAAATCCGCAATATCGTTTCTCCAATAGTGCAAAACGGTATCAGTATATCTGCGTCACAGGAACCGACGAACAACACAGGTTCCACTCTAGCTATTTCGATAGCCTTGAATACAATCATTGAGTCATTATAGCCAGTACGTATATATGTGCTATGACCGTCCTATCGAGAGAAAACTCAACAATTTAATAATTTGCGTTTGTTCTGTGTATTCGCAAGAGGTACTTGCTGATCAGTGTGGACCTCTTGAAATGCAGCAAGTCGTATAACAGCGCATGCTTTCCCCATATTTCCTTCGTTTTTCATGGATGGGCACGTGCCAATCGAAAACTATACAACACTCTCCATATCTTGATCGAATATAAGTGGTGTATTGGCAAATCAGATCTGTGTATCAACGTTTCATTCTTCATTTCACATAGAGGCGAAGAGCATTGTTATCGAGGACAGGAGTGGAGTTGCATGAAGGGTCTGCGATCTTTACTGAATTGGCCATCGCATTTGATAGGTGAGGTCTCGCGGGTTTCCGCGTTGCTTTGTGGCAGTATTGGGGTTAATTTTATTCCAGGTTGGGAAATGGTTACTGAGTTTATTTCAGGTTACAGGTAGATTTATTTCAGGTTTTCAGGTATTTCCTTGTGAAACACTTAACTAATATATATCCCACTTTATTTCAGGCATTATTGTTTAGGAGAAAGGGTTAAACTTTATTCCCATATATTTATTGGACATAACTACTTTTATTTCAGCTCAGTTACAGATGATTAAAATAATTCTTTCAGCCAAAGTATTAACATGATTATACAGCAGGTTGATATGCTTCCTCAATCAGCAGGTAGTGAGTTGTAATTAACTCATGCTTCATTGGTCAGTTGATTGTATTGTCAGCTATAAAGTCTCTGTTCTGATGAATTGAATTATTGATTTTCCAGTTGTTACCTGTGCCTTTCTGATTGTTCCAAATATTTAGTGGTGCATTATATTGTGTGTAATATTTGAAGTTCAAAGTTATTTTGTATAAATATATTTCTTGGATACTTGGATATTTGGATATTTCTGGGAGGATATTGGATAGCATGGAACACCAGGGTTCCTTGTTGTTTTGTTATTCTTGATGTTGAAATGTGCAGAGTAATATTCTGCAATGATGTAATAAGACAGATCGACCATATAGAATAAACGAACCCAATTATTGAACTTTAAACCGCCTCCGAGTTGTTTATTGGATGTCGCGGCTACAAATGGCGCCCAACGTGGGGCTCGAACCCACGACCCCGAGATTAAGAGTCTCGTGCTCTACCGACTGAGTAACTACACAGGAAAACTGTCAGATCATTGACTACAGATAATGTGGCATAGCAAAAAGTAGTTAAAATCTGCAATAACTATAATACATTCATACCCTCAGTGTGACGAGTTCCTGTGGTAAATTTCAGGGATTAGGTGGATCTTGGACCTGCATGGAATAAAACACCAAGTAAGAAATATGCAGAAAATAGCGAAAATATTGTATCCCTGTCGCTGTTCTCGGCGGCACTCGACCAAGCCCTTTCTGCAGGCGTACAGAATGGGCTGGGGCGTACGCCCACGTGAACAAACATAAAAATATCGGATACAACCTAGCTCCTAAATACTCCAGTATGAAACACGCTACAAGTTGCTGCACTCAAAGGGTTAATTAATTAACCATTTAATCAAATAAAACATAACTGGAGCAATCTACGCAAAATAATCATCAACATACGTGATTACAGAAGTAAATAAATAAATACAATCCTGTTAGACAGAATCCTGGATAGTTGCAGTGGCATGACCAGTGTGCCATAGTCATGGAACACTGTGCAGGCCACTCAAGTCCAACTAACACAATAACAAAGCACAATCTCAAAATATTTGCTATGCGAAGGGTGTTTATAATAAATAAACCTCCACTGTACCTGGTGAGGAGATCTTTGTCAAGGATCTCAAAGATGGAATGCAAGAAGCTTATAATAAAGCCGATGCCAATATTAAAAAGCCTCAACAACAACAGAAAAAAGTTTATGATAAAAAGGTTAGAGGAGCCAACATCCAGATTGGTGATAAAGTCCTGGTTAAAAGGATGGCTTTTGAAGGTCGCCATAAATTGGTCGACAAATGGAGCCAGGACATTTATACAGTCATCAATCAGCCAAACAAAGAAATTCCAGTGTATGAAGTAAAAAGTGAAGACAGCCAAGGAAAAGGTAAGGTTTTGCACAGAAACCTACTGTTGCCGATTGGTGAGCTGAAAGATAAAACAACTCAAGATTACTCTTCGGACCAAGAATCAAGGAAATCTGCCAAGACTCCTAAACCTGCTCCAAGAAGAAACTTGCAAGCTAAACCTCAACCGATTGTTCAAGACCGAGTAGAACCAGAAGAACAGAATGATGAGAGTGAGTCAGAAAGTGGATACTTTGTTTATCACAAAGCTTTCCCTGACAGTATCCGACCAGATACTGTACATAGTGCCGGCACTGATAATTTAGATGAATCTATTTCCCAACATCCAGGTGACGACCTTGGCTCTGTTGTGGAAATACAGGTTGCTGATCATGGTGGGGACGCCCACAGTCACAAAAGTAGTGACCATGATCTAGTTCCTGAAGTTGTTACATCTTTAGAAGATGTTGTTGTTCCAGAAAGTCCAGCTGAATGCAATGGTTCCAACTCCACAGCAGCAAAAACATCAGGCGATTTGGAACATAAAAATACTGCAAAAGGTGATTCTAGTAAACCACCTCCAGCCGCAGTGCGACGCTCTACTCGGCCAAAGAATGCACCACAATGGATAAGATCTGGTGAATATAGCATGGCACAGGTATCACAACCAGAATGGAAAGAAAAGCTAGAAATTTTAAAATCTTTGTCTGCTGAAGGATTTTTCAGCACAGATAACAACAAAATTTGTGATGTAGTTTTAAACCTAATTTCAAAAAGTTAAATGTCAGGGACGACATCTCTCTGAGGGGGGAACTGTGTGGCAGTATTGGGGTTAATTTTATTCCAGGTTGGGAAATGGTTACTGAGTTTATTTCAGGTTACAGGTAGATTTATTTCAAGTTTTCAGGTATTTCCTTGTGAAACACTTAACTAATATATATCCCACTTTATTTCAGGCATTATTGTTTAGGAGAAAGGGTTAAACTTTATTCCCATATATTTATTGGACATAACTACTTTTATTTCAGCTCAGTTACAGATGATTAAAATAATTCTTCCAGCCAAAGTATTAACATGATTATACAGCAGGTTGATATGCTTCCTCAATCAGCAGGTAGTGAGTTGTAATTAACTCATGCTTCATTGGTCAGTTGATTGTATTGTCAGCTATAAAGTCTCTGTTCTGATGAATTGAATTATTGATTTTCCAGTTGTTACCTGTGCCTTTCTGATTGTTCCAAATATTTAGTGGTGCATTATATTGTGTGTAATATTTTAAGTTCAAAGTTATTTTGTATAAATATATTTCTTGGATACTTGGATATTTGGATATTTCTGGGAGGATATTGGATAGCATGGAACACCAGGGTTCCTTGTTGTTTTGTTATTCTTGATGTTGAAATGTGCAGAGTAATATTCTGCAATGATGTAATAAGACAGTTCGACCATATAGAATAAACGAACCCAATTATTGAACTTTAAACCGCCTCCGAGTTGTTTATTGGATGTCGCGGCTACAGCTTCACCCTTAAATAAAGACGCTTGCATCGCTATGAGTTCAGATTAAAAATTGTCCATATTTACGTCCATCTGGGCGATGGTGATCAAGCCAGAAACTACGGTCCATGGATTTTTCAAAACTTTATGGATGTCGATCTTAACACCATGTTTGAGAGGATCCAATACTTTAACCTACACGCTTTGTTTGATTGGTAGTTTCAAGAAGTTCGGACAGTGAAGAGGTTTGTGAATACTACAGCCCAAGGACTCGATTACATGATAATTTATTTGGCTTCTGTTCTCCTCGACCAACCCTGCAAAGACTTACCGTAAACGATTCCCATTTAAATTAAAAGGGTTCGTGAACGTCAAACCATTCGCGAAAGCTCAGAGTGTCTGACGAATTCCTCTTGATTCGGGCGTACTCATATCAACATGCTGTTCATGTGTAACATATTTGACGTTTGTGATTATCGACATTACATTGTGAATTTCAGCGCACCTATCAATGCGGAGAACCCACTGAAGACGTACAGAATCGGAAATCCTACACCTAGTCAAACTGCCTTGACTCTTAAGAGAAGGCATGGATAGGCCTTCATGCTCATTTACCAGGTTGGAGACAAGACCAACTCATGGTCGACTATTTCACACAGCCTTGATCTATGAAAACAATTACTTCGCTCATTATTTTTAGAAACGTGCAAATTCACTCCCGAAAATCCTGATTTTCGGAAACGCTGACCCCAAAACTGTTGAAAATTGCTACAAGCGCCGTAAAAACATTTCCCCAAGTGGATTTTAGCTGATTTTAGAGATGTTATAGAAGTCATGTTTCAGCATCGAATTTGGTAAAACTCAGCTTTCTACCAATTATTCCTAGGTTCACACAAAATATTGATTTTATTGACTGCACTATGATGAGGAGATGTTAATTACAAAGATGATCAAACGATTACCGCTGATACTATAAAATTAGTTGGGTAAAATCAACCCAAGTCAGCTGGGCTGAGTGAATATAAACCTAAAAGGTTCACATTCACTCAACCCAGCAGATTTGGATTATTTTTTAGTACAACTGATTTTATAATGTTTATAGACTATATCTTCTGTTTAGTAGAGCTGTAGGTTTTTAAATTTCTTGTTCGGTTTCGGTTTTGGTTTTTCAGGTGGAGTAAAACCTCGGTTCGGTTTGGTTTTCGGTTTGTTCATGAGGCCAAATAAAATTCAATAAAACTCATTCTTATGTCCGGACTCATAACTGAATGGCAGTGAAATTGAGTGAAACTCAATGAATGCCCGAAATAAGCTATAATACATGAAGAATCAGGAAGGCTAATATAATAATTACCTAAATATACAAAACTTTTATTGAGCTTGCCATTTTTCGAGGTATGACACCTACGCGCAACACGAGGAAAGCTGAAAACACAACTAAACTGAAATGTCGGAAATTCACGGAATGTAGACTTCCCAGAGTAGTGAGAGTACCAAGACACTGCCATTGGCAGTGTCTGGGTACTCTCACTAGTCTGGGATGGCTATATTCTGTGAATTTCTGCAGCAAGAGAGTATTTAATAAAAAACAAAAACACTTAGATTACGGGATGTCGACGGTTTCGGTTTCGGTTTTTAAAAAAAACTGAAAACCTCGGTTCCGTTTCGGTTAATCTACAGCTCTACTGTTTAGGGCTTGGAGGGGGAAATTCTGACGAATATTGCTGTACGTGTTTCACTTCTTTTTTATCTAAGAACACATACAAAACAAACAATATGTTAAGAATATTGTTCACAAATAATATTAAAACTATAATTTAATCTTAATTTTACTAAATAATTTCTAGGGCCTTGCGGATCACACATTTTCGATTCAAATCGAATCGAGCCTATTTTTCGAAATCGAAATTGGATCAAATCTCGAGTCGAAAACAGGCGACTTGAAGTCCTGACAGATAAAATACTTCAACTACATCACCAAAGCATGCCTTCGATGAAGTACGTGGAATATTACCCAATAAGGATTTTGATTCAAAAACAGAAACGGGTGCCAGAATAATAAACTGGGAACTGTACGGGGCCAGCCGCTGGCAACCGTGAGCTCATCGTCGCTATTGCTTGGAAATTTTTAATTTTCTTTCAACAGAGGTAGTGGCCAGTAAAACTGGAATGTGTATGGATGTTCACATGGGGACAGATGATTTTTTTATGCTAATATAGCGGATATTACACTCAGTTTTTATTTTCAACATTATTTATGGACAATTTTTATCTGTGCTATACATTTTGTGATACGACTAAGAGGACTATTACAATGCACAATTTCAGTGAAAAGATTCAGAGGAAAACGAATCGATTTCGAATTGAACCGAATACCAACTTAAGATTCTAAATCGAATCGAATCCCGAAGCTTCGCAAGGCCTTTATAATTGCCTAATTGATATTCTGGAAAAACGTATCAAACCACAAAGAAATATAATACATATTCAACTAAAAATACAGTCTGGGGCACTCTTCGAAAACGCATTTATGCTATTTAACAATGTCTTACACACAATCTATTTCACAGCAAGGTTACAATTTTCGGCTCAAAGACCAACAAAAAAAACACCTACTTTATTTACAGCTCTCAGAATAGCGAAACTTTGTTTAATATTGATATAGACTAAAACTCAATTTCACTCACGATCGACTGCGAATTAATTGTAAGCTGCCGGCATTTTGAACAAATCCATGTTGAATGCGAGGCCGACAATATCTGGAGCATTGCAACTTTTACAAATTAAAAGGCAATACACCAGATATTGCCGATCTCAGATTCAGCCCGGTAGTAATTCTTTTGGATTTCTGGAAGCTGATTCAGAATTGTGAACGCAAATGTGTTATTTTCAAAATCTGATCCTAATTGAGCCACGATACAGTGGCACTTACATTCCATAGCTCTATATTTCATAAATAAAATACTGCATAATCAAGACAGACCCAAGAATAGCCTACAGAACTAGACTTTTAGATTTCCAAAAATTGAGACAGTCACCTGTTTTGCCTGATATAAATGGCTGTGGATAACATCACATGCGAACAGGGATGGGGGCATTTTTATTCCATCCATAGCTGCTACAATAGATGACAACTTATTATTCATAAACTGAGCTGGAAACTTCTGCAGTGGGTGGTTCTCTTTTGAGAGCAGTGAAAAATATTCCGCAATGTGGATTTTAACGGATTTGCGATATGTAATAGAAGGAATCTTCCTGCATCGAGTTAGGTAACATCCAGCTTTCTTCCAATGTTTTCCGGGTTCAACCCCAATATTGGGTTTGTCGCCTGCACTCTGATGAGAAGATGTGAATAACCCAGATGATCAAACTATTACCGCATGCACTCTAAAATTAGTTGTGTTCAAACTTAACTCGGATTAGCTAGGTTGAGTAAATATGAACCATATGGAGTTCACATCCTCTCAACCCAGTTGACTTGGGTTGATGTTTAACCAGGGACCGACCTGGGCATGCGCCAGTGCGTATTTGGTTCTGAAACATCAGGACCTGGCTCTTAAATCTCAGAAATAGGCTTCTCAGTTGGCGCGTAACTTCTCAGATCATATTTTGATATTCTTTCGATGAATACTCGAGAGAGACACTCTTACATGTATTGTATATATGATTATCATTTATCCTTGTTGTAGAGTGCTTAAGTTAATACTTCAAGTCTTAATTACCAAGCATTAATCTTCACTGTGGTTTCTGATCAAATCTTGGCTGCCTAAATAGGCAGCCAAGACTTTATCAGAAACCACAGTGAACATTAAGGTTTGCTACTGTGTACTAAATGAAAATGATGAGAGCAATTACATACTTGCAGTGTGTGTTACAAACAGCAGTGTGACTCCGTAAATTGAAATCTGGCGCATGAATTGAAAAAATAGGTTCCGAGGTTAGAGTGTATTTTAAATAGTCCTGATCGGTCCCTGTTTAACCCAACTGATTTTAGAGTGTAAGTGGTTATTCGAAGTGTAACTATTATTCAAATATGAAACACGGTATCGATCTAAACGTTATTAATATAGCCTGCAACAAAATTGAGCAAACTTTTACCACCTTTATCCTTGCATACTGCTGTGTGAAACCGTTCAACCTGTGATGTGTCATTGATGCAATTCGGTTCATAAAATTGCCAAGTTTTCCAAAAAATGAAAACTGTTTCTGCACAACCATCTTCACCTTTTCAGCTATTCCACTCCGAGTGGATACAAAAAAATAACTAATGTATGATAATTGCGCGAAAACTCAAAGTTGTTTCTACAGCACACCTTGTCATGCTTTTAAAACTCTCCAGGCTTAATTTATTTACACTATCTGATAACAGCAAAGCTGTTTCGCCTTCGGCGTGGGACATTGCTCTGCCAAATAATTTGTCCCGTCCCATCCCTCAATGGTGCAAATCAGAATCGTTAATTTCCATTTTTTTCAAAACTCAGAGGTTTTTGCAGGATGGCATTTACGCGTACCAAGAACAATTATTGGGTTAAACTTTTCAGCAACAAAAAAACCCAGCTTATAACAAACAGGATTGTTGAAATTTGGAATGCTGCATATGTATATATACAAAGTATTTATTTTTAGTTATTTCATTTGAAAATGACTGAAAACAGTAACGAAAGTGTTGTGTTTAGAACATACAGTTAAAACTAGAAGTCCTGTCATGAAATACGCACAAATAGCACGTCGATCTACGCGTTAGTCTACGCGTTATGACCATAGTAAGGCTACCAAATTCCGTACATATGGCCTGTGCACAAGCAATGGGGTAACCCGGAGGTCCATTGGCAGAAACATTGTCTGTGTTTGCTATGAGTAAACAGGAGAATCCGCCGAGCTTTGGATGCCATTCGATATGGCAATTGCGCGCAATTCCTACGCGCAATTAAGTCTAGATAAGCACACAGTTCGTGACAGGACTTCTAGTTTTAACTGTACAAAAGAATGAGGAAAATACGTAGTATCCTTTATTTGCAATCTAGATGAGTTCTATAGTCATTATTCATAGAAAACATGCACTTTATTAATGCTGCAGTGGACAATAGATCAAGTGGACCAATCCATGATAAAGGTTGTAGTAAAGATTTGTTGTCTTAAGCTCAATAAATACACTACATCTTCCCTACAAACAAAAATAGCAAATACTAATACGTAAATCAATCAGGTGGCTTCACCAATCTGCCAGATCTGGCCCTTGTTCCAGAAGTTGGTTCTGAAGTATCAAAATTTTTTTTGCTTGTTGGTAACTACTTTCTGTCGAAATTGACATGGTCCCACTAGGTTTGTATTCAGGCTGTTCTACAACAAGATCCATCGAAAGCGCTGTTTCAACTGGAACATTAGTAGAGTCCTACTGAATTAAATTTTTTGATTCTATCGAATTTTACCACCATCACCAGCTTGTACCCAAAATGTAGGTCAGTTATCAGACGGGCTGACAAATTTACCTAATCTGTTTCTACCTCGTATAAGAACACAGTCATCTGAGTGTGGCTCATTTAACCCCTTACCCCTTTGATCACATCTTTTGGGCAGCTTTTATTATGTTCACCCTCTCTCGAAAATGATACAAACTAGGCCATGTTGGCGCAAACTCTACTTCCTCTTCTGTGCGTGTATTAGTAATAAGACAACGAGACAGAGCATCAACTGTAAATAGCTGTTTCCCTGGCCAGTGTGCTATTGTATAGGCAAAACGCATTAAAAGCATTCTGAAACACTGAATCCCAGGGGTAACTTGTCCAAAAATTGGGTTTTAAGTAAGTCCACATTTTGTGTGTGGTCTGTTTCAATATGATACTGCTTGCCTAAAATATAATCACCGAACTTTTCACAAGCCCATGTAACGGCCATAGCCTCTCGTCCCAGTTGTTCATACCCCAATTCCAAAGGAAGAGGAGAACGTGAACAGTATGAAATCGGGTGCCTTTCTCCATTTTCTTTTACCTTATCACCCCTCCTATACCATTGGGTTGTACTAGGTGTTCCATTATTTAAATTGGACCAGTCCATGGCGGCCACATCGTTTTGATTGCGTGAACTTGTTGAGTAAGTGGTTTGACAAGATTAGAGTGTTTTATTTCGCGATCCGAGTTAAAAAAGGTGCAGTAAGGATAACATATTTGCATAAACGCTTTCAAAACATTTGTCCTCAATTGTAATGTTCTGTACATTACCATGTTTAGCAAAATAGGTGGGTTTGCTTAATAATTATCATCTGTTGTGAATTGTTTCTTCATAGGAAACATAAGACAATAGTTGTCGAGGGTTAATAATGCTTTGCTTTGAGTTTTTAGAGCAGTTTTCTTTTTCAAATAATAACAAATTATCATAAGTGTATACCATTATGGCAACGTGTAGTCCACAGGAGCGGCGAAACAATTTTCAAAGTGGGTGGGGGGGGGGGGGGGGGGGCTGAATCTCGCGATCGATGGTCGTCGGTACGACTGGCCGACCATGGTTCGGCCCGAGGTAGGAAACATTTAAATTCCAGGGTCCCAAAACCCATATTTCCATTTCGTAACGACCAAAGCTGATAAATAGACCTCACCTGTATGCCTTACCAGACGTTAACAGCAATTATACTGTCTGTGGATTATCTCGTCTGGTGGTGGATTTGGTACTTGTATGTCTGTATGATTGCGATATATTTCAGTTAACCGATTTTTTAACAGACTGTATACATTTTAGCTTTTGCTGCCACTTACTGCAAAAAATGATCCGAAATCCATCGAAACTGAACCAATACGAGAGAAACGTAGCTGGCGGAAATATGAGGGAGGCTCTGGATCCGCCCCTTGTTTCACCAGTCATTGCGCGCAATTGCTACATCGAATGGCATCCAAAGCACGGCAGGTTCTGGTTACTCATAGCAAACACAGGCAATGTTCCTGCCCAGGTTATCCGGAGGTCCGTTGGCTGAAACATTACTTGTGCACAGGCCATATGCACATAATTTGATAGCCTTACTATGGCCATAATGCATAGATTTACGCGCAGATCGACGTGCTATTTGTGCGCATTTCATGACAGGACTTCTAGTGTTAATTGTATGGATGGTACAGTACCAACACACAGATAAAATGCGATCATCAGCTGCGCTTTCTAACGTTGTTCCAAGCGCCGTGGTATGCTCAGCGGATTTTGGACCCGTCTGCAGTAAAAGCAAGGTTTGTGAATCAAGAGATACGAGGTATACTCTTGGGTGAGGCCGGCTACGAAGCTACGAAGTAGCGAGCGATGCGATGTTCATGAAATCATCGACTTTCTGCTCAATTTGAGTTTAATTGGATGTCTGTTAACATACCAGTGTGAAAAGCAAAGACTGCATGTGAAATAGCCAACTAGAATACGTGAGCTGAAATATTAACTTCTCGATTCCACTTTTAGCTCAACGATTCATTTTGTTAAAGTCATAATTAATAAGTTTATGCAACACCTTAAAAATTGAATTTAGTTTTTTTCAAGAACTATTTTTATTCTTCAATCGAACGGGCTTACAGACACCAAATTGTGCCTGAACTGTAAACAATACAGAAAATCGATCTCGAAATATTAACATCGCATCGCTCGCGTCGCATCAGCGTGCAACTACCTTTGAAGTGTTTGGTGGGGACATATTTGTACACGAAGGGCTGATCTATGACATTCAATCATTCATAGACCTTTCCCAGGTTTAGTAGGATATGAGGTCGATGTGGTCTTTGTTTAAGATGGATATACTAGGGACATACTGGAAAGCATCTTCCATACAGACATGTGTGCCCGTGGGTGTGGGTTTGGTGAGTGGAAGTTGTCATATGTGTGTATTTATTATTTATTAGGCTTTAGCAGCACTTTCATCAACCAGAGTTATCTCGTGTCGGGCAGTTTTACTGGTGCAGGAAGCCGAAGTACCCGTCTAGAACCACCAATCGGCGTTGAGTAACTGTCAGACGATCCACTTTATCATCCAGAACAACTGTCGGTAGCAGCGATGGCAGGCGTGAAAACTATCAACGAGCTATACGTCTTAGCACACAGCGTAACCGTAAACCTGCACCAGCAAAGTGGGTGACTGTCTTGATCAAGGACACAATATGTCCTTCCCAGAGGATATACAGGATGATATATATTTAATATTCTTCCTTCATATCTGTCGTCTTCGAAGGACCTCCACAAGTTGCTCGGATGTCTCTAGCACTCGCACCATAGGTTTGTTTTGTCTTTTGTTTCATACGCCGCCAGAATTTTCGATAATCTATAGGTTTTCTAGCTAGCTTATTTTTCTGGGAGCTGATCTTTCATTTCCTTAGCTACCTTCTTCCATGCGCATCATTTTTAAGCGACTGAGATTTTGTGTCACCTTTTTTTATTTTCTGTCACCTCTATTCTCTCTTTCATAATATCAATCAGGGTCAGTGGTTTCTTGTTTTCAACCGATTACCAAAAATGGTTGCTGTTATTTGAGCACACAAACGGCCGATTCTGATGCCAATTCAGATTGTAATACCATGCACTACTGGAGAAGTCGAGGCTCGAAAGAACTACATTAAGCTGAACATTTTTCACAGTGTTAAACTTCGTTGATTGGGGTCGCAGTAAAATTACCAGTCGCGCACACTTGGGCGGTAAACGTGGCTCTCAGAACTACCTGTCGCCCAAGTGCGTGCGACTGGCAATTTTACTGTGACCTGCGCCAATGGAGTGCAAACTTCACTTTTTCTGATATGAACTGGCGATTGCAGCAAATACCCTCAATTATAAGCTTTACATGTCTTTTATCTTGTATGTTCCGTAAAGGGGCGTCCAGAGAGATTAAGAATTTCCATTGTGGTTGTTTCTCAACTTTATTGAATGGTATCATTGACATAATTTTACATTAACAGTTGAACAATTGCAGAAGATAATAAAATGTGGTTAATGAATCATCACAAAATGCTTGATAACAATCGGTTGAACCGATATTACAAGAGTCATTGCCGTTGTCATCCGATCGCCTAGAATCGATTGATGGTGGTGGCCGGTTCCGATCATCGGTCGAACAGTAGTCGTTCCTCAAGTGTGAAACTACTTCCTCTTGTGTTTGTTTTTTTATACAGTTAAAACTAGAAGTCCTGTCATGAAATGCGCTAAAATAGCACGTTGATCTGCGCGTTAATTCACGCGTTATGACCATAGTAAGGCTATCAAATTATGTACATATGGCCTGTGCACAAGCAATATTTCAGCCAATGGACCTCCGGGTAAGCCGGAGGTCCATTGACAGAAACATTGCCTGTGTTTACCAACAGTAACCAGGAGAACCCACCGTGCTTTGGATGTCATTCGATATGGCAATTGCGCGCAATTCTTACGCGCAATTAAGCCAAGATAAGCGCACTGGTCGTGACAGGACTTCTAGTTTTAACTGTATATGCTGTTCACGTTTTCAGTTTTGAAAATTTATGACAGAGTTCAGTTGATTACTGATTTTGCAAGAAATTTTTGGGAGGGGATTTGTCCATCCATCACCTCATGACTGCGGCACCGAGTGGGTTTCATCTGTTAAATAGCGTATGCATTTTTTTATTCCATTATATCCATTGACTGTTACACCATCGCTCGATCGAATCTATTAACGACGTTTGTTGTGACGACAATTTCGGATCAGCGGGTTCGAGAAGATTTCAAGTTAAACTGCCATTCTTGTTCAACGGACCATATCTCATTTGTAATTATCAATGATGTTGTCAACAATTCGAATAGTTTCAATCAATAGTCAGAATATTGGTTTAAGTCTCAGTGTTTAGTACTGGAAGTGGTGAGGCGAAAAATGCACTCTGCATAACTGTGTGTCTTCTAATAATGGCGGAATTATTTTAAAAACACATCTTTTGACGGCGTATCCATTAACTGTGATTCGATTCGAAGTTCCATTCGAAATTCGATTTGTTTTCACCAATTCGATTCGATATTCGATTCGATTAAAATCGGCAATTCGTACACACTAAAAACTAAAGTGTTAAAACTGACACTTTCAAGGTGTTAAACCCATTCTAACTCTTAGGGTTTGATTTTAACACTCAAAGTACAATGCTTTAAGCACAAAGACATTACAATCGTTAGACATCTGAATCTTGAATGGATGGCACTTCCCATGTGTCTAGCATTGGTGGTTTTTCCAGAATCGTCCATAATTTGATTTGCGCTTGGTGGGTACATAATTAAAAGGACACAACGCAGATGATGCGGATCAGGCTCGAGAGTTCGAGCCTGATCCGCGTCACCTGCGTTCTTTTCTTTTAAGTGTCGCGACATTACACTTGTCAAGTTGTATTATTGTAACACCTGTCAAGTTCTGGGATATCTACACTTGAACAAAGTGCTAGTTCAGCACTTCATAAGTGTTAAATACAGCACTTCAAGTGTAGTTTTTAACACTTTAGTTTTTAGCGTGTAGGTCCCTATTCTGAAACCATGTTGAATAAAGACGCCTTCACATTTCAAAGCATTTTTTAAATTTATTTATTCTAATTCATAAAACAGGATAGACAGGTATCGGAATGGAGTGGGGTGTGGCTTTCTCCAAACACCTGTCACAATTATAATGTAATGAAATGGAATATTTGAATGGTCTGTTTTTAACCCTCTTAATACTCCAGTGTGAGTACAATCACCTTTCATATAACTCATGACAACAGAATGTTTTACGCTTTCCTTTCTGTATCATTTAATTTATTATTTATTTATTTATTTATTTATTTATTTATTTATTTATTTATTTATTGATGTTGAAGGTCACATACTTATGCACAATGGCTAATCGTGACAGTTTTACGGGTGGAGGAAGCCGGAGTACCCGGAGAGAACCACCGAGCAACGACGAGCAGCTGTCAGCTCTCCAACATCGTAACTCTGAACTCTGCACCGCAGCACAGACATGGTTAGATTGGTTGAAGACATGCGCACCACCGACGTGCAGTACGCCTCAGTACACAGCTATCATTTAATTCTATATGGAATGGGACACCTTTTCAGGTGTACCTTCCAAAGTAAGGCATTCTTAACCCTTTACCCAAACAAAACGGCGAAAACCAGCCAGCATTTTTCGCAGATATCTCCATTACATTTTCGTTATTTTTTCATTCTTCCTTGAAAAACATGACCTCTCATATGAATGAGCTCGTTTTTTAAGGGTTAAAGTGCAGAATTTAAGGGAATTATTTTAACTCTCTCAATATCTTAATATGGGTCAGCAAACGTTTACTTTTGCAATGCAGGAAAAATGATAACACTTCCTGTTTTCACAATGTTGTTCTAAACACGCATGGGCATCGGTGGGACCTCTGTATTTTGCAATGCCAATAAGCCTTCAGATAGACCCTTGGGGGCCTTGAAGGTTTTTTTACATCTATATTCCAACTTTACTGAATTCTTTTAGTCGCAATATATTTTCCAGAGGTACCATGTGCCTCAACCTGTTCCAGGAATATGAATATTTGCTGTCATTTAAAATATGGCAGATCCGTAGTTGGTGAAGACAATATTTTTAAAGTGGTTTACGCTCATACTTCAGGCTTGGTATGACCTATAGACATGGGGCCTACACCGAATGAGTTGAAAACTGCTGGACGTTCAAAATGTTGTCCACCTCAATGCTGTCAATAGAGGTCATTAAGTGCATACTTTTCAGAACTATTAGGAATGATTCATGTATCTCATTATTAAAATAATTGGCAGAGCCAGTAAAGTCAATGTCTGATTCCTTGATCGAATGCTTTAAACGGTGTGCACATGTATGCCTTTTGTGGTTTCTATAAAAAAAGTTCTGATTCCTGTATAAATATCTGTAAATACTGTTAACGAAAATCCATTTCTGTTTTGTTTAAGAAACATTTTACTCCCGAAAATAAGCGTCCATAAATTCTCTTCCTCCATAACTTTGTCCCGATACTTTAACCCTTTTCACACAGACTTACATTTACTGAATGCAGTAAATTCTGTTTCTCTAGTTTTTTTTCCATTTTTTTGTCTTTTAAAATGCCTTTATAGCACCTTTCGAGAAAAACGTACCTCTAAAGTATTCAGGTTGTTGTATGTAACAGTTCGAAATGTGAGTATTTTATTGGGCCAAACCACAGCTTGGAGGATGTGTATCTATGCATTGCTTTTTATTTATTCATGTTTTAGATGTTTACATCGAGTTGTGTACACGATGTGAGCACGAGCACAGTTCACACAGGACCCACACCACCCCACCCCACCCCACCCCGGCGAGCCTCCAGCCCTAGTTGCGCTAAATCTCAAGCATCTATCGTTTTATAGGTACGAACACAGTTTCCCTCTTTAGGGTCAGCCTTACCCCCTTGGTGAGCCCCCATCCCTAGTCGCACCAAACCTCAAGCACACAGATTCCACGTACATAAATAACTGGCAAAAGTGAATGTAGGCCGTGGGGCTTCGGCGCACAAAAATAATTGACAATTGTGTATCTAGTCTTCGCGTAGAGAGAGAGGCGAGGCTAAACGACCCCCCCCCCCCCCTTCTGCTTCTGCACCCCATAGCCCTTATTCCAGGAAGCACATAAGACTGAACGACTGGCGGAAAATTCGAAAACCCTCACGAGAGGAACAGAAAAGCCCAAGCAGACAGTGTTGTCGATATTCTATCCATCAGTGTGTGGCGATATCTGTTGTGCACTTCTTATATAGCCCATGTCACTCTGCTTCTGGAATGTTTCACAACATTGCAACAGACAACCTTTTTGAATACGTTACAACTTCTACAATATTTCACGGACTTGACATCAACTTCTGTCAGTTTGTTTACATGTTTACTAATACGTATGCGGTCGGCAGCGTACCCCATTTCTGGACAGCGCACAGCACAACTGACAGCAACTAATTAAGAATTGAATGCAATTTTTATAATCTTTACTGGAGTATGAACGTGTGGGGATGGGTACAAATTATGTATGAATCCCATCGGTATTCATACATAATTTGTACCCATTCCAGCACGTTCAAACTCCAATGAAGATTATAAAAATTGCATTCAATTCTTATAATTACATTTCGTAACAGTTGAAACTACTTTTTACCAAACAACAAAGCAGAAAGACGAAATAAAGCATGCACGAATGAACGAGGCGAAAAACCACCCTCACCCAAAAAACAAAGCCCACAACTCTGATTTTTAATTTTCACAACTTCAGAAATGGAAACGAGTATTTTAGTAACGGGCTTTATGCCACAGTTGGGAAATGTCACTAAAGAAACAGCAGCGGAGTTGATCACTGCGAGAGGCGATAACAGTTAACCCCCCCCCCCCCAAACACCGCCTGAATTGCATTCTGTCAACTGCGCTCTACCGTAAATGCGAGTTAAAGTTCGACCAAATGTATTCATTGGAAAATGAATTACATTTGGTCATGACGTTTTCATCCAGCTGACTAATGGGAATTGAGTATTTGGACCCAAAACGTATAACTACATTAACAATGTAATTATTAATAATTGAACAAACAAAGAGCCTTTGGGTTCTCAAATTCCCAATGGTGTCAAATCAAAACGTAAAATATACGTTCAGTTGAATTTTATAACAGAATAATATAATAACACTTTGGCCAGCCGCTGATGTGTCGCGGTTCTCGGACGAGAAGGCCTTGGTTACCCCTGAACTCCCAAGTGCCTCCATATTCCCACGCTTCTCCTCTCATCCCAACACTCGGAGACGAACTGCTTGATGACATCCCTTGCCCCATTCTTCCCAATCACTCCGATTAGCATATTAACCCTCTCCTTTGAGTCCCCCTAACCACATGTCCTTCATTCTCCCATCCCACTTCCCCATTATACCCCTAGTGAATCTTATTCTGTTGGACTGATACTTTGGGCATTCTAGAAGAAAGTGTTCTAGGGTCTCCACCATGCCCAGATTACACATCTGACACTCCTGTTCACTGTTTTCCCAATTTCCCCCTCATCTCCAGGGACCGCGACCTCACCTTGAACAACAGTGACCCCCCCCCCCCCCACCCCCCCAAAGGTGCCTTCAAGGTACTCTTCAAAACCTGGCTTCTCTTTATCATGCAGGCCACCCAAAGACTTCTTTGATTTGATCCCCTCTCGCCAATTACGGTTACATTCCTCCATGACCCTTTCTCTGACGATTTTTTTACCCTGGTTTGCCCCAACGTCCAGGTCCGAGATCTCCAATGAGTAGTTCTCTACTAGCTCCCTCGCTTGGATCATCCACCCCTCTTGATATTTGAGTTGAAAATTCTCAGGAACATTACTTTACACCATCGGCTGTCGGGGGAGATTTACCAAATAATTAAGATAACCGAGTTTCAACAGGTCTCTCCTGTCCTTGATCCTCGTCCACCCAAGCTCACCCCTGATTGCTTCTAGCGCTGCGGCATTACTCAACCCCGTTATCCATCGGCCTGCATCGTTCTGCGGGATTTCCAAGCTCTTTACGGCCGTCTGGTTTAGGGGTACCACTTCCTTACCGTATGTTATACATGGCAGACCCACCATTTCCCAAATGGTTTTCCCCACGAAAACCTTATTGAAACTGTTTCTCCCTATAAGTTTCAGTTGGTTAAGGATTCGCTTCTCCTTCAGAATCAATTTATTTGTGTGGTTTAGGTAGATGCCTCCACCTGTAATGTTTATATTTACCCCCAAATACCCGTAATCACCTGTCTCTCCTACACTGATAAGTTTGCTGCTACATTCCGGAATGCAGAACTCACCCACTCTCCACCTTCGAGTGGGGTCCACTTTGCGGCCCACAGGTATAACTTTGCTCTTGCTTTCATTAAGTTCGAGTCTCCATTTGCTCCCATATTTCCCAACGATTCCCAGCATTTTCGTTAGCCCCTCTTCGCTTTCTGACACAAGCACCATATCGTCTGCAAAAAATAGCCCTGGGATCTTCAAGTCACCAACTGCTACCCCCTGGTCGCTATGCAGGAGTTCATCTCCTAAACCATTTATGTACAATACAAACAGAATTGGTGAAAGGATACACCCCTGTTTTAGGCCTATCTCCATAGGCACACGCTTTGTTGTAATGTATCCCAGGCTAAGTTCACTCTGTACGTCTTTATATAATGCTTTCATAATTCCAACAAACTCGCCTCTTAAGCCCAGAGCCTCCAGCTTGCGCCACATACCCTCCCTCCATACTCTGTCGTATGCCTTTTTGACATCCAAAAAGGCCATAAACATCTTTTTCTTTTTTGCTTTCGCTGATTCTATCATTTGGGATAGCGTGAATAGATGGTCAATAACTCTCCTTCCCTTCCTGAAGCCATTCTGGATTTCTCCCCAAAAAACCCTTCTCTTCAATCAGGGTTTCTGTAAAGTCATCCAGTCTCCCATACAGGACTTTATAGAAATTTTTTCCAATGTTGGTACTGACAGAGATCCCTCGATAGTTATCCAAAACGTCTTTTCCTCCAGTTTTGCGAATAAATGTCACTTTGCTTTTTCTGCACTCCTTTGGGACCTCTTGATTTTCTATGGCTAGATTGAATAGGACAGTTAGGCTTTCTACGAATTCCTCTCCCCCTTTGTTGATAAACTCGTTAGGAATTTCATCCACTCCTCCATCCACTCCTCCTGCTTTTCATCCCTTAATTTTGAGATCACCTTTCGCACCCACTCCGTTTTAATTTCGCTGCACACGAAGTTCGATAGGTTTTCCTCGACCTGATTCGGACACACCGGTGGGCTCCCCATGCCCCATCGCTTATCGTTTACCTTTTCCCGGTGCTTGACTAGTTCTGATACGATTTGATCTTGCTCGTCTATAACTCTGCCATCTACTTTATTACTCTGTGGGTTACTTCCTTTGTTACGTTTATTCACCCATTTCCAAAATACGTTCGAACTTGACCCCCCCCCCCCCCCCCCACACACACACCCGTCGTTCTTATCGTCCTAACAAGACTGCTATTTCGCACTCTCCGATTGTCGTTTTTAATCTTATTTACTTTATTTCATGCTTGTTGGTATTCTTCCTTTGCTACTGTGGCCTCGTTGCTTTCCACCTCCTTAAGTTTTCTACTTATCCTGTATGCAGCACATTTAGCTTTTCCATCCTTTATGGCCCTTTTCAGTTCTTCATTCACTCTGTATCCAAGTTCCCGTCTTGGCACCCTGATCTTTCCTACACTTCCCTTCCCTGCCTCCACTAGGCTCGCAACTATGGCGTCGGCCATCTTCTGGACACTGTACCCTTGGGTACGGTTGCAAGCTTTGGTTTCAGTTTTTCACTGAACTTCGCCCAGTCAGCATCCTTTTTGAGTTCCCAAATCTCCTTGAAGCTTCCTTTGCTTTTTACTAGGTTTTTGGCCCTGATCGTCACTGTAATCAAGTTGTGATCACTATCCACCTCCATTTTACCCTCATTATCCTCTTCTACCCCTATCACCTCCCTCCATAAATTAATATATGTGAGAATGTAGTCGATTATTGGTTTTTTGTCGTTCCTCTCCGAGGTCCATTTCCATTACCCCTCGCGTCCCTGTTCAGAATCTTCAGACCGAGCTCGTTTGTGAAGTTCAACAGCTTCCTTCCATTCCTGTTTACTTTCTTGTCCCCACCCTCCATGCCTTCTTCATTATCACCTATGTGTCCATTAACGTCACCCATCAGAATTATGCCAAGCACCTTGTTTTGTAGTTCTGTGATGTTGGACCTTAGTGTTGAGTATATCGAGTCATCCCACTCGGATTTGCTTCCCTCCACCGCACAGTACACAATCCCAAGGGCAATGCTTTTGTTTCTCAGATTTATGCTTACCCATCCAATTTCGTTCGATACTTCAGTGCTGACATCTGCCAGGTCTGTGATCAGCGACGGTTTTAAATCCTCTTTAATGTACATGCTTACCCCTACCCCTTTTTCTGGCCTTCCGTTCGCCCTACACCTATCCACACGCACCCCCTTATTTGATCTACCCGTTCCTCCTGTCTTATCCACGTTTCGCTTAAGCCCATGACGTCAACTCCTCTGCCTCGACCAATGTAGCAATTTCACTTACTTTCCGGTGGAGACCCTGGATATTGCTATAACCCACTTTCAGGGCATCAAGATTCATTGGTTTCCGTCTACAGGTCCCATTATCATCTAGTCCCTGTATGTTTGGATATCCTATTTTGTGTACCTGTGCTTTCCGTGGGATGCTATTCCTTTTGAAGTGCTTTTTGTCCCTTTTCCTTATCCCCTTTATCCCATGTTTTACAACTATGGTTCATAACACATTTCCTGTGTTCATTTCCCCCTTCTCTGTTACCCATCCCCACACTATATCAAAAAAGGCTCCACCACCCACCTGCAACATATTTCTTCCTAAAACCTCTGTACCTCTCGGGGCTAAGATGGAGACCATCCCTTCCATATAGGACCTTTCTGCCCCAAAATGATCCCCAATTGTCTACAAACGATATCCCAAGTTCCTTACAATACTCCCCAATTCCTTGTTGACCCCAATGATCCTCGAATTACGCTCGCCCACACCACCTAGTACTGGGAGGAGCCCCGAAACCACTACCTGTGTATTCTTGGCATTCAGTTGAGTTATTAAGTCCTTGTAAGTCTCAATAAGCTAAACTGATTTCCTCTCCCTGATGTTGTTGGTCCCCGCGTGTACAACAACCATTGGGTCTGCGCCTGTAGTTAATAGCAAACCAGTATAATCTATTAAAAGTAAATTGCATATCAAACTAGCAATTATTTTTTTGTCTGCAGAAAAGAAAATAATTTTGTATTAACACTAGCTTACGAAAATAAAAAAAATATTCTTTGATCTGGGGGTTTCCGTATGTAAAAATGATTCATGGGTTCTCGTTTTTTGTGTCCAAAACTTAGCCTATGGCCCCTCATTGGACATTCCAACAGGGGTCACAGGTTGTGTTTTTGACGCAAAAAATGAACAAAAATTAGTAATTCAATAAGTTTGTTTTCATGTTAAGTAAAGGGCTAACAGCATAAAATGGACAAACATCTAAATACCGGTAAATAGAAGTGCAATATAGGTTTTCTGGATGATTGTTTGAATGGTGATTTGGAAGGGGGTTGGAAGACTGGATTCTCTCCTCCACGCCCCTAGTATTATGATGGGGAACCATGGTTTAATTACATGTGTTAATAGGGTAAAATGGTCTGTTATTTGGCATTTGTCAGAGGTTATATTGTGCTCCTGGGGGCTTGTTCAAGAAGTGAGTTTGCTTGCAATAACAGCCTTACTTTTGGAACTACATAGCCCTTGTTCTTGACGATGACAAAAATATAAATTTTCAAAACAATAAAAAAGTATCGTAAGAGGAGTGATCCCCCAATGAACTTTTAAATGTTAAATAATCTTCAAAAATAATAATTAAATTAGGTTTGGAAATCAAATTATGCATTTCCTATAATCAACCCCAACCCAACCAAAGATCCATTTTACAGTCAAAACTAGAAGTCCTGCCTTGAAATGCGCACAAATAGTACGCCGATCTGCGCGTTAATCTACGCGTTATGACCATAGTAAGGCTATCAAATTCGGTACATATGGCCTGCGCACAAGCAATGTTTCAGCCAATGGACATCCGAGTAACCCGGAGGTCCATTGGCAGAAACATTGCCTGCGTTTGGTATGAGTAACCAGGGGAACCCGCCATGCTTTGAGTACCATTCCATATGGAAATTGCGAGCAATTCCTACGCGAAATTAAGCCTAGATAAGCGCAAAGTTCGTGACAGGACTTCTAGTTTTAACTGTCCCTCTTTCATGCATGCGATAAAAGAGTCAAATCTGTATGATAATTCAATTATTGGCTTCTGCTGAGTCAAAAACTTGGGAAATTTCTTATTTTAAAGAAAAGTGTCCAAACTGCATCAGATGGCTTAAAAAACTGTTTGTGCCACCAATAGACTTTTCTATCCTGTTGCCCAAATGAGTGAGCTGAGAGGGAAACTAATTCACAGCTTTCTTTGAAAATTAGCGTAACCCTAAAATGAAACTAAATTCTGCATCAGTATGCAACACTTTTGGGAAAATATGTCTCATTTAACCATACGGTAAGAGAAGAGTGATTGTTCCACCTCGAAACAATATGAATGTCAATTTTGATAAAACACTGGGGTCGCAGGTATATAATTAGCCAATATAAACAGACGGTGTCATTTTATCCTAACAACCGACGTCAGATTTTCTTTTACATACTGATGTGGCAACATATAGCGCTGAATGTGTCCCCTGGTGTGCCCCTTTTCATGAAAAAACTATGATAAAATTCATAAATTAATTGATGTTGACACAAAACAAACCTCTTGTGATATTAAATTTCCCATTTGG
The DNA here is from genome assembly GCA_031216915.1 of Pictodentalium vernedei. Classification (NCBI taxonomy): domain Eukaryota; kingdom Metazoa; phylum Mollusca; class Scaphopoda; order Dentaliida; family Dentaliidae; genus Pictodentalium; species Pictodentalium vernedei. The sequence goes on from CM062291.1 coordinate 456,628,703, forward strand.
GATAGTTTTTAAATCACAGTCTGGTTTCGGAAGATATTTCAGATTGTGTTTAGTGAGTTTTTTAACATTCTTGTATAAAAAGCCTCAGTCTTCTCAGGTAACCCTTTACCTAACATGAAAAGGAGACGACACTTGCAAAAAAAAATTCTTGAATAACTATTGTTTTCATTTTTTGTCTCAAAAACATAGGTTATGACACCTCATTGGAACGAGCTCGACGAGCTCGTTCCAATGAGGGGTCATGACCTATGTTTTAGAGACAAAAAATGAAAAAAAATAATGAAAATTAATTGGCGATTTTTGAGAATAGCGCTGGCCGGTTTTGGCCGTTACGTTAGGTAAAGGATTAACGCATCTAGTGTCATTGGCATGGCACTGACACAATATTAAACACCGATATCTTCCAACAATATGACACCCGGAGCACTGCTCCTGTGGTATCAGGCACTGCAGGGCTTGAAAAACCTGATGTTTTGAATCAAAAACTCAGTTCTTGGGTTTTTGGAGTTCTTGATGTTTAGATACAAGACCTCCGGTTTTGCAGTACCTGAGCTTTTGAATCAAAAACTCAGTTCTCACTTTCCACGCGACGCGCGGTGCTTCCGCGCGGTCCGGACACTCGATTCAAATGCCAAAATGTCCGCCAGGCTTCGTAAAACAAGTCCTGAACATTTCAAGTCGCTGCCTTCAGCAGTCTGGACACAGTACGTGTATATCTGAAGTGCTATTTTAATGTGTCAAATGCAAATTTCCATCAATCTTTTCCCGCCAAAAAACCTACTCACCGCCAATTTCTTTTGAATTTTAACTTCTGACGTTTCTCAAAGGTTTAGAGGTTGTGTTGTGATCCCTGGGTGCTGGTTTTAAAAAAGCAACTTCGATTTACAGCCAACTCATCACCAGTCACTCACAAAATGCCTAAAAGCATCAAATATTGATTGTTTAGTGATGTGCTTGTCATGCAAGTACCCACAAGGGCACTTTTACAACCCTGGATTTAATCCTTGTAAAAGCCATGACTCATTTTGGGAAAAAGAGTAAAATTGTGAAAACTATGTCTCCAAAGAGGATAAATCAGATATTAGTTCTTTCAAGAATATAGTGCTCTTTAATATTTAATATATTTGTGTACGTGTGTGAGGGGTATGGGGGGGGGGGGGGGGGGGAACGCAGCTGCGATCATATAATCAGCTGCCGGTTATTGAAAATGTAGAACCGGGAAAATAAAAAGCAAACAAACACTTTGTATGATGTACAGAATGCAGTCACACATTTTGAAAATTTACATAAGAATGCTGACTGACATACTATGAAAAAATATAGTGAGTAGTGTCAGGACAAGGTTGTCAAACAGTACCAGACAACTACATTGGTAGCTTTGAACAAAGGCGATTCATTCATATTTGCAGCTTTAATACGTTACTTTTTCCACTGTACCCCCCACCCCCACCCAGTAGAAGGAGAGGGGTGAAATTGGAGGGATCTCATGGGGGATCTCATATGTGACGTCATAGTCACGTGACCTGGTGGCGCCGTGTTGTGTTGTCATGGTAACCAGCGTGAGCGGACATCTTGTAACGTCATATCCATAGTGATACGTGGTAAGAGTGCGCATGCGGAGCGCGTGTTGTTAGAGTGATATGTGTTTCCGTCGTCCATTTGTATATTGGAGGCCGCCATCTTGGTTTCTATGGTAGCACGTGTTTGCTATGTGACCCAAAACCTTCTAACAAGACAGGGGTATGTTGGGAGGGTGTGTTCATTTGTAGAAGAGTAATTTCCCGATTTGTAGAATTACCACAAACAACCTAACAATTTTTACTATTTCGAATTCTTTCAGAATTCTCTGCTTCTATCTATATATGCAATAGTTTTCGTCTACCTAGGAATGTTCCTTTGTCCTGGAGTATACTCCGGTAACGTAGAAGGGTCTATCGACTGGAACAGCTTTTCTTGTTATTACTATATTTAGCTTTTCTGGTCTATTCTTGTTAGTTCTGACCCTATTAAAAGTAGTCTTGCTGTTTCATTTATCTAGATCATTTATATAAATTTCAACTAACCAATCAGATTGCTTGATTTCCCATAATCTGTATGCAGAGTTATCTCCGCTTATTACAACGAAGTCGTATCCGATTCTCATCACCTCTATATCCAACGGCCATATCCCATGGAATCCGATTTTGGGAAACACCCGTGTCTATGGAATCCCCTTTTTGTCGTATGAAGCCATGTGGGCTATGTAAAAGCCCTCAACGAGGCCTCATTTATTATCCCTCATAACCTCATTTTCTTTTGAGGTCATGTGGGCCATGAAAAATCCCTCAATGAGGTATAATTTACTACGACTCTTAGCCTCGTTTCAGTATTTGAGGATACTTATGGCCTGGCATTGTATTATTCGAGGATATCTATCGAGGATACCCTTTGGAGAATCAATTTTTTGTCGTATGAGGCCATGAGTAATCCATCAGTGGTGTCTAATGTAGTCTTACCAACGGCTTCCATCTTGTCGCCAAAGCTCCAAGGCCACTACAGGTCTATGACCTATCTTTCCTATCATTAACTTCTACAGCAGGCTTGTTCCATTGCGGCCTTGTACCAGTACTATTGACTAAACTATCATCCATTAATATTCATTTGTATCACTACATCATAGCTTTACGTTTTCAAAACGTTCACTCAGATTTCCCCTGGAAACATATAAAGCATTCCGTAATTGAGATTCCAAGCCGAGTCCGTAAGGTTTGGATTACGTGATTTGACATCAACCCTCGTTGTCAAGAATAGACCGGAAAAGCTAAATATAGTAATAATAAGTAAAGCTGTTCCAGTTGATAGGCTCTTCTACGCTACTGGGGTATACTCCAGGACAAAGGAACATGCCTAGGTAGACGAAAACTATTGCATATATAGATAGACGCAGAGAATTCTGAAAGAATTCGAAATAGTAAAAATTGTAGGGTTGTTTGTGGTAATTCTACAAATCGGGAAATTACTCTTCTACAAAGGAACACACCCTCCGAACATACGAACATACCCCTGTCTTGTTAGAATGTTTTGGGTCACATAGCAACCACGTGCTACCATAGAAGCAAAGATGGCGGCCTCTGGTATACAAAATGGACGACGGATACACGTATCACCCTAACAGCACGCGCGTGTTACTATGGAGATGACGACATTAGTCTCCGCTCACAAGCGTTACCATGACAACACAATATGGTGCCACCAGGTCACGTGACTTTGACGTCACATGTGAGATCACCCATGAGATCCCCCAATGTGGGACGTTTCATCCCTCTCCTACTGCCTCCCTCCCCCCTTCCCAGTTTTGTGCTCCAAAATACTCTTTCAATGATGAAATTGTTTTTTTAAAACCTTTACCCAACGTAACGACCAAAATTCACCATAACAGTAACACGATTCACCATAATTTACATTCAATGTTCATTACTTTTTTCCTTCATTGGGAGCAATTGTTTCATTCGTTGCACATTTGCCATTCATTCACATTTGCATCTTTAATATTTTACTTTTGTCCATTGTACCCCCCCCCCCCCTCCCCTAAATTTGTGTTCCAAAATATTCGACAATGAAGAAAGTGATTTTTAACCCTTTACCCAACATAACGAGCAAAATCAGCTAGCACCATTCAACAAATTTGCAATTTAATATTTATTATTTTTTTTCATTTTTTTTCCGTCAAAAACATAGCTTAGCTCAGCTCGTTCCAGTGAGGGGGTCATAATCCATGTTTTTGACGCAAAAAAGAAAAAAAAAACAATAGTTATTCAATTTGTGTGCAAGGGTCGTCTGCTTTTCGTGTAAGGTAAAGAGTTAACAGCATAATATGGAGAACAGTTCTAAGTACCAGTGAATAGAAGTGCAATATAGGTTTTCTGGCTGAGAATTTCAAAACTGATTTTGAAAAGGTTTTGTGTGGATTCTTTGTTTGCGAATGTTGTGAGAAAAAATAAGGATAAGATAAAATCGATGCGCTTGACCCACATTTTATAGTTAAAAATACAGTTTTGTTGAGAAGCCTATTGTTCACATTTAATAGGGATGCGGAGTCTTTTTTCGAGATTTTACATAATGCTGATAAAGCCTAAATGAGACTGGATATTATCTTAAAGGTATTTTAACATTCGTAAGTGAAACGAGTGTACTTTTGGGAACGGTATTTCTGGACAGATACAAAACAAAACGGTCGGGGGAGCGGTAGCGTTGCGGTTACCAGTTCTCGTCGGATCACCAAAATTGAGCAACGTCGAGCTCGGTTAGTCCTTGGATGGGTGACCGTCTGAGGGATCGATTCGGACTCCCGCGCTGTGTCCTTGGGCTAGGCACTTAACCCCGACTGTCCACATGGGGGCACGATGACGCCGTGTATTAAGGCGTACTGCACGTCGATGATGCGCATATCATCAACAAATCTAACCCTGCATGTGCTGCTGTGCAGAGTTACGATGTTGGGGAGTTCGCAGCTGCTCGTCGTTGCTCGGAGGTTCTCTCCGCGTACTCCGGCTTCCTCCACCCGTAAAATGTCAACGACACGCTATGACCTTAGCTGCTAAAGTGTCGTTAAAGCTTAATAAATAAATACATAAATAAATAACACAACACGTCTACAAAGTACAGTGTATCCGTTTTGAGCAGAATAATGAGCGGTATATTGATTTCATAATAAACTTTATACGACGTGGAAAGCCGTGTGAATAGAAACAAAGAACGCAAGTTAATAATTCAAACTGGAGCTTTCATATCCACAGACAATTCGAACTGCACGCGATCAAAAATAACATACCCGGATCGGTAGACATTTTGACGTCAGTCCAAAATTATTGTAAAATAAATCGAGTGCACCATTTTACAATCGAAGAGAATAACACTGCGTCCAAGTCGTACAATATGTCGATAATATAACAATAACATGATTTTGGGGGGCATTATGGTTCATTAGCGGCCCTGCAGCAATAATAAACAGCCCGAGGTTTTATTCCGTTAATAAGCCCAAGGGCTGTTCATCATCGCTGCAGGGTCAATAATGAACCATGATGCCTGACAACAATCATGCTATTACTATTTTACCAGGCCGTTGTAACGAACGAACGAATGATGATTTTATCAGTATACTTACAGTGTGACCGATTCACAGTGCAATGAATCTTGTTTCCATCTGATTGTGCTTCATTCCAGCACAGAAATAATCACTAAAGTCGGTTCGATATTTCTGTTTCGAACGTGTGTTCGACTTCAGTTCAGAAATACAGCATTAACCCTTTACCTAACGAATCGCCCGCATCCTCCCGCGTAATTTACAAATTCAGCAGTTGACAGAAAGATATTTTTCAAAAAATGTCAACAAAACCATATCATGTGCTCATCGAGCTCGTTCCAATGAGGGATCACATGGTACGGTTTTGTTTATTTTTTTATTTTTTTTTTAAAAATAGTAATTAAAATAATACATTTTGATATCTTCTGCGTTGCGTAAAGGGTTAAAGCCTCTGGAGATCAGGGTGAAATAGTAAACAATTAATAACTTGTCGGTCGTTAAGACAAGTTAAACAAATTATAAGAGACATTTTTAGAGACTTTTTCGAAAGTGCAAATTGAGATGTAGCGTAAAATTTCCAACAGCAAATGTACGATGAAAACCTGACAACATTTACTTGTTCTTCATTAAAGATTACAAAAACAATTATGGGGCGATTTCTGTGAAATAAATGGCATTGTATTGTAATCCTTGACGATTCATTAAGATTCGACACATAAAGGGTGAATCACCTCACAAAATGGTTAGTTGGGAAAAAAAATGTCATTTATGGACCGATTTTGGTTAAATAAACCGGGGTGGCCGTTGACGATTTATTAGGATTTTACCCATAAGGAGTGATAAGATAGAAATTGAGAGTTCCAGCCAAAACAATTGGGCAAAAAACTTAAGTAATTTTCGAGAAAATAAGTCGAGATCATCGAAAGCTAAGTTGACCTTTTCAACCTCAGTCCTCGAATTTCGACGTCAAAAAGGGTGAGTTGAAAAAAAATATAATTTTGGACCGATTTTGGTCAAATAAAGTGGATTGTAGGGTAGTCGTTGAATTTTCATTAAGATTGCGACCCATAGGGGATAGACCCCCTCAACCATTCAACCCTCGAATTTCGACCCCAAAAGTGGGAGATGGAAACAATATCATGTAGGGACCGATTTTGGTCAAATAAACGGACTTGTATTGTGACCGTTGACGATTTATTAAGATTCGACATAATAGGTGGACAATCTCAACCCAAGCTCTCGCATTTCGACCGCAAAAGGTGGGGCTGGTTGTTTGCGGTCACATAGATGGCATTGTAGGGTGGTCGTTGACGATTCATTAAATTCGACCCATAAAGGTTGAACCTCCTCAATGCCTAGTCCTCGAATTTCGAACTCAAAAAGGGTGATTTGTTAAAACAAAGTTATTTATCTACTTTATACGTAAAAACAGTAACGTTTATCTTTTATCGTTATCGAAAACTCGCCGTCAATAAAAAATATTTTATCGTTACTGCAGTAAGAATAAAAGTCACGTGATATCGCAAGAATACAACGTTCACGCCCATCTCATTTGCATGACGTACTATTTCATTCAACACTTTGAATAACTAATTATCGCTGCCGCGGATCGAAACAAATAAAACGGGGCGTATTTGTCGAAATGTATTGAATAAAAAAGAAGGCCATTAATTAATCTTACTGAATTGTAAAAATAAAATTTGACGGAAAAGAGTAAAAATTAGTAACTTACACTTTTTAAAATGAGATTATTTCACCCTTCGAGACTTTAATTATCCTGACGTTCAAACGTCACTGGGAATTCAGTTTCTTCAACATTTTTCAAAATGTGACGTCAAACGTCGGAAAGTACAAATAACCAGATATTTTTCACATTAGTGATTATCTGGTTGAAGGCTAGATTATTTTTAGTGGTCTGCATTTGTTAATCAAAACTTGTTTTATTACGGGAGTGGGGGAGGTGGGGGTGTAGATAAAAGGGTTATATACACATGGTGTTTGTAAAAAATCTTTTATCGCGATGAGAGCGTTTTCGGGGGCTACATAGCTACTCGTCGCTGCGCGACTCGTAGCTATATATGCCCCCGAAAACGCTCTCGTCGCGATAAAAGATTTTTTACAAACACCATGTGTATATAACCCATATTTATCGACCGATTTTGGTCGGATCAACAGCATTGTAGAGTGACCGTTGATGATTCCCTAGAATTCAACCCATAAGGCAGACCCTCTCAACCCCCAAAGCCTTGAATTTGAACCTCAAAAAGGTTGAGATGGAAAAATGTAATTTTGTTCAAATAAATGGCATTGTAGGGAGGTAGTTGACGATTCATTTAGATACGAGCCATAAGAGGTGGACCCCTTCAACCCCAGCCCTAGAATTTATGGACGATTTGGGTCAAATGCATGGCATTGCAGGGCAGTCGTTGACGAATCCTTAAAATATGACCCATAAGGGGTGGACCTACTCAACCCCAGGCCTTGACTTTATAACACAGAAAAGGTGCGTTGGAAAACATGTCATTTATGGATCGATTTTGGTCAAATGAAAATGCATTGTAGTGTGGCCGTTGACGAGTCATTAAGATTCGACCCATAAGGGTCGGGACCTTTCAGTGCATAGGCCTTGAATTTTGAACCCCAAAAAAGGTGAGTTTGAAAAAATGTCATTTAAGTACCGATTTTGGTCAAATAAACGCATAACAATGGAATTGTTACAGTTAAAACTAGAATTCCTGTCACGAACTAAGATAAACGCACAGTTCGTGACAGGACTCATTGGCTGAAACATTGCTTGTGCACAGGCCATATGCACAGAATGTGATAGCCTTACTATGGCCATAACGTTTAGATTAACGCGCAGATCGACGTACTATTTGTGCGCATTTCATGACAGGACTTCTCGTTTCAACGGTAGTCGACGTGGAGAGAGTGAAATTGTTAGGTGGCTCGAATGAACGAATCAGACATATATTCCATTGAGGTGAAGAACGATAGTCGAAGATTTTCGACGCGAGTTAACGTAAACCTGGACGAATTGGAAATTAGTAATTTCGTGTTAGAATGCGGCGAATAATTCTCGTTGGACAGATCTATGTTCGACGAGGACGCTTGATTCGTGGTGAAAAGAATCCCCCCGTTCCCGACGAGTCAAAAAAGAATATAACAAACAAAACATTTCACAGAAGACAGAATAGATGGTGCTCCATGGTCGTCATTATCGAATAACTGGAATGAAAATCTTATAATGTGTGCGACATCGAAGCGAACGTTTCCAGGTATGAAACAATTTACGAACATGTTGGCGGAGGAATAAGTAAACACGTTCTGAAGGTCGATACGAAATAAAAATGAAAAAAAAAAAAAATAATAAATCTAATGTTCTAAAATTTCTATATATTTTTTATTATTTTTCTGTGTTTGTTAAATTCCGAGTAATAGGTTTTTTCGTGGTAGAGAACAAATTGCATTTTTATAATGGATTCAACTTGTTATTTTACAGGCCAGATCTTCTAACGATAATTTATTGCAGGCACAGCTTTCTTGTGCACGTCCGCTTAATGCGTCTTGCTTTTGTTAGTCGAAGGGTTATTCGCTTCATGTTTACTGTATGTCGGTTGTTGGCTTGTCTGTAGTTCTGGTGGGAAATTCTATTGTTTTGGGGAATCTCAGTTTGAAATTCAGAGTTGACAAGAATACCTGTTATGGAGGATGTTGCTGTTTGTTTGACAATTTAAAATGTTTGAACCTAAGTCTTTTCGAAATGGTAAGATCATTTAAATTATTTATATTTCCCTTATTAATTGTTGCTCTGCTTGCAGTACGATCTTTGTTAAACACCGATTGTTATCAGGGATGTGGTTAGAGGGTTTCAGCTGGGGGGGGGGGGGGGGGGGGGGGGGGGTGCCAGAGGTGTAAATTCCAACTGTGAGTGGTTTCGACAGGTGGTTGCACTGCAGCGCTGGGTGATATCTTTGAACCCTCTACCCAAAGAATCGCCCGCATCCACCTGCGTAATATGCAAATACAGCTGCTGAAAAAATATTATTTTTCGAAACATTTCAACAAAACCATATCATGTGACCCCTCTTTGGAACGAGCTCGTCGAGCTCGTTCCAAAGAGGGGTCACATGATATGGTTCTGTTGAATTTTAAAAAAAAAAATGAAAAAAAAAATGATATTTGAAATAATGAATTTTGAAATCGTCTGCGTTGGGTAAAGGGTTATGAACTCTTCTGAAAATGTTCACTAGTCCTGAAACGGAAAAAGCATTTTTAATAATGTATCTGGGTCAGAAAATTTACCGGACTGATGTCAGAGTCAAACTTTTGAGGCCATGTCAGTTTTCAAGTAGGAAATTTGAAACTCAAGTTTCCAGTTGGAAATAAAAGATCAAAATTTCTCATCATTAGTTGGAATGTTAATATTTTTCATGAACAATGTTAATGTATTGAATTTCCAACTATTTGATTTTTGACCTCGGAATTTCCAACTATTGAAAAAAAAATACTTCTAGCTGGGAGGGGGGGGGGGGGTGAGACCCCCCCCCCCCCCCACATCGGTCGCCACATCCCTGAGATTCGTTGAACAGTCAGATCAACAATGACTCGCTTACTTTACCTTTTATCGCTAAAAGGGTTAGCCTCCATAATTTGATTGTTTGTAAGTACTCATGTCATTCTAATTATATTTTTCAGGGTTTATAAATATATAGTGTACTACGACATAGGCTATTTGTGTGTTTTAATTATTAAATAAAGTGGAGAGACAGAAGATGTGATATGTAAATAAACTTGTGTATATATCATCAGAAAGGTGGTGTTATCATTTATTTCCAACATGTTTGATCAGTGAACAGTCCACGTTTTATTGCGAGGGATAAGCTCGTCTTCCAGGAGTACCTGCGTCCCCATCTGCGATATGTTCTCCCTAGTTAAAAATGCAAATAGGAAAATAACTTTTAATAAGGTAAGATACTTTTTTATGTTCTAAACTGAAATCGGTATTTTAGTTTGCTTTTCTATGAAATGAGATATCAGACGCATTTCATCTTTCCTTCTTTTTAATTTTATTTCTTTGGGTAAAAATTCTTCATAATTCGATTCGTAATTACAGTACGTGGAGAGTGGATTATCACTAAATCACTCGCACAGTGGAGATTTTACCCAAGCAATAATTGCAAATGTGTTGCAAAGCATAACCAGCACAAGCAAAGTTTCAGTCAATGGACCTCCGGGTTAAACCCGGAGGTCCATTGGCTGAAACATAGCTTGTGTTTTTTGTCGATATGTACACAATTTAAAAGTTATATCTAGGTGGATAACTTCACTCCGCGGGTAATTTAGTTACAAACTACTCTCCACGTCATGTATATCCGGGCAAGACAAATTCTCCAAGAGTGCTCACCAGTACTCGATCATTATTTTTGTTACTATTTCTCAAACTTTCTTGACCTTCAAATAACATTAGTAAATATTTGTGTTTGTTTTTGTTCCGTCATGAATATTGTCGTTTAAACAATATAAACTAATCAAAAAGGTAGGGGATATCCAAACTGATGCTGATATTTTTGGAAAAAATGGTATTGGATACCCGTGATTGGACACATCAATATGTTGCCAAGTTTAGTGTGGATCATGTATGTCACCGGCCCATGAAAACTTCGTGCTGGTTTTTCACACGAGCGCCACGTTAATGTCTATGGGGCACGTTTTGAAATATTCGTTTGTACTGGACGGGCTTTTTCGGAGGTTTCATCGTTTTTTTCTTGGTATACACTCGTTCTTCAATAGTTTCTGGTCGAAAGGTAACTTTTGAGGTATGCGAAGACTGACTCGTGGCGAACGATTACGCGCGCCGTTGGCATGATGGAAGTTGGAAACAGACAGACCACAGAGGCTCAAATTCTCAACGTTACTCAATCGGTGGTTAGCAGGTTGTGGTCACGCTACCGTCAGACAGGAAATGTTGATGACAAACGTCGGCCAGGCCCTCCAAGGGCGACAGCTGCTAATCAGGATAGTTTCATCCGAACCACAGCATTTACGTAAAAGCCATTAAAGTGCTCCAGGAATTGGATAGCAGCTGCATCGAGCGATAGATGTGCGAGTCAGTGGTCCGACTATCCGAAATCACCTACACAGCTGAAATTTGTGCGCTCGACGACCTCGAATAATTCAATGTTTGACTGAACGTCAGAACGTAGCAAGGAGCTGGGGCAATCGTCTGTGGAGCACCGTCCTGTTTTCCGATGAATCGAGGTTCACTCTCGACTTCCACGACAGGCGAAACAGAGTATGGCGGCAGCGGAACGAACTATACATTGACCTAACCTTTAGGCAGCATAATCGTTTTAGTGGTGGGTCGGTTATGGCGTGGGGAGACACAATCATGACAAGCAGAACAGCATTGCATGTCATCCAACCAGAGCGTGTCTCAGGGCAATACTAGCGCGACAACATTTTAGCAGTTCATGTGATGTCATTTGCGCGACGTCACGGCCGTGGATTCATTTTCCAAGATGACAATGCAAGAGCACACAGGACCCGTGTTGCTACTGTGTTCCTCCAGGAGCAGAACATCACTACATTGTTTTGGTCAGCACTAAGTCCAGACCTTTCACTAATCGAGCGCATCTAGGATATGCTTGGCAGGCGCCTACGACAACGCCAACATCCTCCTACCAATGCCCAGGAACTCGCTACTGCACTGCGGGAAGACTGGAATAACATCAGTCAAGCTGATATGGATGTTTGGTGAGGTGCATGCCACGTCGGATCCGCGCTTGTTTCGCGAACCGCGGAGGATTTAAAAGGTATTGAGGTCTGGGACTGAATGTGGTAAATTCTCTGACGGACCTCCCATGTCTTCTACAGCTCAGTGTGTGGCAGACACCTAACTATCACTGAAATAATTCACCAGATGTCACAGTGCAATACCTCAACTGTTGTTTTGATGAAAATATAAATAGAGGATCTGTAATGAGTTTCTCTTTGATATAAGATTTATGAAACGAGTGTAGACAAATTTATTTTAGCTAGCCTCTGGCGAGCTAAAATACAATTGTCGAAACGAGTTTCATAAATCTTATGTCAAAGAGAAACGAATTTCAGATTCTTTTTATCACATGACACACACAAACGAACTTGAACCGATTTATTTTTAACGAGTCTGCGTTCCCGTACATGGAAAAAGAAAATTAACCTACTTTCTCCATGTTGACTGAATGCGTTCAATACTGCCGCTTTACAAAATAGTTCTCAAAACAAACGGTCTTGTTGACATTTAATAAACAGACTGCAAAAAAACCCTCATCAGTAATTCAATTGTCAACAATAAGAGAAGCAAATCCAAAGAAGGGATCTGCAATTTCTATATTATATAAACTTTAATCCGAGTCGCTGTCGGACACAATGATGCACCTACGTTTCTGAGCGGGTTGGGCTGATGATGTTTCTGGGTTATGAATGTGTATTTCAAAGTGCCCACCATAAATGTTGCCTGTGAACATATTCTGTAGTCTATCCGCAAATTGTGTGTTTCGATCAATGGAATTTGTGTTAGAAATTGACTGGTTTTGATAAACTACATCTGTGTCCATGGATTTAGGATATTGAGGCCTATTTTCAGTTTGAAGATTGGAGTTAGATAACACACGAGAAATTTGTTTGTGTTGTTGTTCACTGATATGGCTGTAATTGTTAATTGACTGGATATTCTTGTGTCCTGTGATTTACATAACCTGGTGAGCAGGGATGTTATTTTCACTAAGTTTCCGAACAAGATGTTTGCGAACACTGTGATTTGTAAGTTTCTTTTCCGGTGACAGACCAGCTGCTTTTGCCATGCGCTTCATGATGGAGGTAAGTTTATTTATTCCAATCGGCTGTCTTTTAAACCACTGATCACCGACATTCATATCTTGTTTAGTATGTGTTGCTATATAAAAAGGGTCACTTTCGTCACTGTAACCAGAGGGCCTTAAAAGAGAGTACTCTTTATAAATATTCACACGACACCTTTCTGGTAAATCAAAGATACACCACATTCTGGGTGGCACACTTCGAACATCTCTCACATTGTCACCAGGGCGAGTTTTTGTTTGTCTTTCTGTAAACTGTAAATATTCATGGCCATTTGGGTCCTTGTGCAAACTAACACCCCCCCCCCCCCCCCCAACACATTTTACGGTGCTCATCTGAGCCCAGTAAACCAAAGTGAATAGTGTTTAAAAACCACAACTTCACAAGGAGTTTATTATAGATTCGGGTGTCGAAGAACCCAGTTGACCGCTTTGCCACAAAATGTCAATTTCATTGTCACTTATTGGCTCCGCCTTCATTTCCCGATTGCCCAAGCCACTTCGTTTCATTTGTCGTTGTTTGGCCTTCAATATGTCTCTCACTTTCACAAATTCTACACTTCTATCTATTGTGTGGCTATAATTAAAACGTTTTAAATTTCTGTCAATACTGGAAATAAATCCACGCAACGAGCTTGGTTCATAATCATATCAGAGCTGTCAGATTTTCTGATTGACAGGATAAATTTGCATAAAATAACACTCAGTTCACTAGGCGGTATGTTGTGAATTTCAAGATGCTCATTTATATCATTGCTTTGAAGAAAATTTCTTACTAACTTCATATCATAAAAGGTCTTGCTTAAAGTGTTTTTATTTGTTTCTTTTTCAACAAATCCATCTGTATCTGCGCCGCTGACATTAACAAAACGACGCTCTGTTGAGTAGCGTCCGTTTGCTTAGCAACGCCAACAGTTTCTTGGCAATCTAGCGTCTGATAGCGTTCATCGTGTAATGGGCTCAAACGTTCTGCCGAGAGAGTCACTTCAAAGTCGATACCTATTATTTTCACAGTGTATAACAAGCCTTTTGTGGAATCAATGATCTTAACAATTTCCCCTTCTCCTTCCCCATCTATTTTCACAATTTCGTTCACTCGATAGTTAAATACACGCGACATGTTTTGTTTGTAAACAATGGAGTGGTACAATATGAATATTAATTAGGTGATGAGGCTTAAAATTCAGCCAATGAAAATCCTTGCAGGTCATATTACACGTGTTCTCATACAAAAGAATATCAGATGGACTTTTTCATTGAACTTTACAATAGTCATGTGATAAATATATTTCTTCATATATCTAATTTTTATCAAATATCCCCTACCCTTTTTTGAATAGTATATAAAAATGAAATGTGACACGTTTCTTCTTTGAGCATTTTTTTTGTTTATTAATTTGTTTTTTGTTGATTTATAATTTGTTGTTAATTATTGAACGACGTACATTTTATTTCTACCCGACTGAAGCGCCGGCAGTCTGCAGGATATGACTACTGCGAAGGCTTCGCTTCGCTTAGGTACGTTCCCATCGAACTGCTTATTGATCTGTATGCGGGGAGTGCTTAAAAATTGTATACTGGAATTAATTTTGTCATGCGCTGGAGAGTGGTGGCCCAAACAATCAGATTTTATTTCGACTTGTGCTGTAATGTGATGCAGAAATAGTTTGAACGTAATTAATTTCAACCCGTGCTGTACCATCGACATAGACTAGACGCGAGCGGCGAAAGAGGGGAGGTAATATGGGTGGGGATGAAGCGTTGTATATGGGAATTAATTTCAATTTGTGCTCATAACCTCATAGTGGGCAAAGAGTGGGTCGGAGTAGGGTAGTCACGGTCCCGCGTGTTGGATTAACATGCTAAGTGGGGCGTCATAAAATATCTCAGTGGCGTTGACAACAGGTGGAAATTTATGTCTACCATTAAGTAATATGACAATACGCAAGGCGTAAGAAGGAACCCCAAAGTATCCAACATATTGAAATATTTCATTCCGCAACCATTACTCCAAAAACATTTTGGTTTATTCAGTCGAATTCCTGCAATTGTTTAATTTCAGCCAAACATGAATACGTTTCACAGTACTAAATATTTTCCCATAAACGACAATTATAACGTTCAGGAGAAAAAATATGGTCGCATCATTTTAAATTTAGCATTCAAATATTTTTTGTCAAGTATAGCCCTTCAGACAACCTTTTAATGATTTTTAAACATGGGTCATGCAACAAATAAAAGAAAAACTAACAGAAAGGGAAGTGCTGGTCACACGTTCATATTTCTCAGGGAATTCCCAAACAAAACACACCAATAGTCAAACAAATTTTTAGGTTCTAAAAGTCCTCAAATCATCCTCTTTGTTCATCTGGAACATTCAACAGCAATGCAAAATGTCAGTAGACTTCTTCAAATGTTTATTGAAACAATATATTTTCCCAAGACTGCTTAGTTTTGGGAATTACATAATTTCCTAGCGCAACTTTTAGAGGCAGGTACATCTAATTAAAATATTTACAACAGTTATACCTATGAGCAAACCCAACCCTACCAAAGATACATTTACCTCTTTCATGTGATAAAAGAGTCATTTCTGCAATAGAATTCAACTTTTGGCTTCTGTCTAGTAAAAAGCATGGGAAATTTGTTCTTTTGAAGAGAACTGTCCAATCTGTGTCAAATAGGCTTAAAAACTATTATTGCCTCCGACAGAATTTCTACTCTGTTACCTAATAAGTTAGGAGGGATAAGAATTCACAGCTTTCTTTGAAACTACCCACAAAACCTTTTCACAAAATCTGTTTTAATTAATCATTCAGCAAGATAAATAGTGCCCCACCACCATGAAACAATATGACAATTTTGTTTCAAAATTGGGGTTGAGCAGGACTTATAGTTCCTCTAAATTTGGGAGAATCCATTTGCATTCTTGGGGAAATCGTTCCGAGAATTCAGACCTGCTATGGGCCAGGATCCTATTAGGTCAGTATGATTGAACCCCTGTTGCATACTGATAATACATGTTAACCCTTTACCCAGTACAGCTTTTTAATTTTTACAACACCAACTACTGATTTTTACCCCCACCTCCACCCCCTCCCCCCAGGGGCCTTAATCGCTCACCTGACAAGGTGGTTCAGAGAAGTGTTTTGGGTCAGATTCAGTTAGTCAAGGTTCATGGACACTACATAGGAATAATGTTATGAAATTATTCATAATTCTAGTGTCCATGTCAGATGATTATTAGCATAGGTCTTCCTGATTGCTTCCAATTCTGACAGCTGTAGACAAGTACTGCCAAACTTCCAAGGGTTGTTGTGTCACTGCAGCCTGAAAGGCAAATTTTATGGAAAAGCTCTAAGGAATGGGTTTGAACATTTATGAACAACCTCGAACCTAACCCACCCCTGCCCAAATATTAAGCCACAAACCTGAAATGGACGAACTCAAATCTGCACCCCCCCCCCCCCCCACCTATACTGAGCCCAAATATGAACCCAGTGGGCCGATTTGAACAAACTTGAATCAGATCCACCCCACAATGTTGCATATCAAATATCAAAAGACTCTGCCTGCTGGATCTGGAGAAGAAGATTTTTAAAGAAATTTGCCTGAAATGCTTCTATAGTGAGCCCAAATATGAATCCAGGGGGCCGATTTGAACAAATTTGAATCAGATCCCCCCTACAATGTTGCATACCAAATATCAAAAGATTCTGCCAGCTGAATCTGGTGAAGAAGATTTTTTAAGAAATTTGCCTGAAATGCACTAAGTTTGAATTTGGGCTCCTATACTGAGCCCAAATATAAACCCAGGGGGCGGATTTGAACACACTCGAATCAGATCCACCCTACAATGTTGCATACCAAATATCAAAAGATTCTGCCTGCTGAATCTAGAGAAGAAGATTTTTTAATGTTTTTCCCATTGCCTACAGTGTTAAAAAGTGTTTTCAAAGTCCCGAAACTGTACCCTATGATAAAACCGACCGCAATTTTTTTGGACCAATCCTTTCTGTTGGTCCTAAGGAAGCTTCGCACCAAATAAAAATTCTCAGTGCCGTGCAGTTTTGGAGATATGGCGTTTTACTTTTTTTCTATTTTTAGCTCCTGCGGTTCCCACGGGGCTACAGAAAAAGACAATTCGGCATAAATTAGGTACTTATGACCCAATAAGCCCTCACATAAAATTTGATTCAAACCAGCCTCTCGGTTCGGAAAATAGAAATTGTTGGCGGGCCAACAATTTTGTCCCTCCCATAACGACGCCAAATTTAGCCCATCAAACTTCTCTTAAAGAAATCCCCAAGTCTACACCTTAAAAGGAAGCTGCATACCATATATCAAGTCTCTGCTACTGCTGGTTGATGAGAAGAAGATTTTGGTGCCCCTTGGGGGCATGGCACCACCCAGGAGAAGGGGGCAACTTCATTTGAACAAATCTGAATTGGCATTAGGTAATAAACATTTACCCAACATTTGAATAATGTAAAGTTAACACCGGACGGACGGCGGACAGAATGTGATCAGTAAAGCTCCCACTGAGCTTCGCTCAGGTGAGCTAAAAAACTATATTAATTTTTTAATAAATTGATGGTGACATGAATTTCCCATTATTTTTTAATCACATTCTTTCTTCTGAACACATTTCACATTGTGTTTGATATTTTGCAATCTTTGTAAGAAAAAGCCTACGTTTTCTCAGTTAAGGCACCTCAAGTCATAAAATAGTGAATTGTTCCAACAGAATGATCAGTACCTGCTACTGTGGTGTCTCATGACACTGTTAAAATTTCTAAAATCACCAAATATTGATTCATTAGTGCTGTGATTGTGCTGCAAATATCCACAAGTGCACTTTCACTATTTTGGTTTTAATCCCCACAGGCATGCATTCTGTCAAAGGGAGTGAAATTGTAGAAAATATGTTCACAAAGAGGACAAGTTGCAGTACAGTCGCTGTGGACGGGTTGTAATACACGCGTGGACAGTGATGTCCACTCGTGCGTTTACCAGTCAATAAAAATCATCATCTACAAAATTTTAATTGAAGCACGGGGCTGTACCTGGTGCTTCATTATTTATTAAATTTATGATGATTATACCTAAAGTTAGTGTTTGGCATCAAATATTATTGTATCCGTGGAAATATTGCCCATCCATGGAAAGTGAGCAGTACACAGCCACTGTACTGTATTTGTTTCAAGTATATAATATACTCTTTGATGTTTAATATATTTGTGATAGGCTGGGTCTAAAGTACTCAGTACTTGTAGTACTCGAGTACCACTTTTTTGATAAAGTACTCAATACTTGCCAGCCCAGATGTTTGTATGTGTGTGTGTGTGTGTGTGTGTGTGTGTGGGCATGGGGGGGGGGGGCAAATGAAAAGCAAAGAAACATTTCATCTGAAGGACAGACAGACATGCAGTAACAAATCTGGGAAGCCTACATAAAAGTAGTGACTAACTTAAAATGAAAAATATAGATAGAAGAGCCAGGGCAATGTTGTCAAATAGAAAACAAACAAGAGCCCCCAGAGGGCCTGATGGCATTCACCTGACGTGGTAGCCTAAATATCAACCCAGGGAATTTATTTGAACATTTAGTTGCATCTGCCCCTCATAAGAAAAGCTTATACAAAATATCAAAAGATTCTGACCGGTGGATCTCAAAAAAAAAAGGATTTTTAAAGAATATTCCTCATACTGAACTAAGTTATAATTCAGGCTCCCACAGAGAGCCCAAATATGAACCCAAGGACTTGGCTTGAACAAATTTGAATCTCCCATCCCTACGGATGCTACTATATACCAATATCAAAAGATTCTGACTACTGGATTTTAAAGAATATTCCTCTTATTGAACTAAGTTGTAATTTGGACTCCCACAGGGAGCCCAAATATGAACCTGAGGACTTGGCTCGAACAAACTTGAATCTCTCCCCTCTAAGGATGCAGCATCCCAAATATCCAAATATTCTGAAGAGTGGATCAAAAGAAGATTTTTTAAAAAATATTCCTCATATTGCACTAATCTAATCACAGAGAGTCCAAATATGGACCCAGGGATTTGATTTCAACAAACCTGTGAATAAATCTTCCAAAGATGTTATATGCAAAATATGAAAGCCTTTGGAGCAGTGGTATGGGAGAAGAAGATTCTTTAATGTTTTTCCCATTACTAAAATGATGACTCCGCATAAGTCCTGGAAAACTTCCCTATGATAAAACTGATGGCAATTTTTTTTACCATTCTTTTCAGCTGTTCGTAAGAAAGCACCACACAAAATAAAAATTCTCAGTGCCGTGTAGTTTTGAAGACATGGACGTTTTAAATTTTTTCTATATTTAGATTCTGCAGTTCCCACAAGGGCAACCGGAAAATGTTTTGGCATAAATTAGGTACTTACATGTACAACCCAATAAGCCCATCATATCAAATTTGCTTCAAATCAGCCTCTCAATTTGGAAAATAGAAATTTTGGTACAATTCGGGCTCCTACAGGAAGCCCAAATATGAACCCTGCAACTTGGCTTTAACAAACTTATATCTCACCTCCCTGAGGATACTGTATATATCAAAATATTCTGACTGCTGAATGTGAAGAATACTTTTGAAGAATATTCCTCATTTTGAACTAAGTTATAATTCAGGCTCCCACAGTGAGCCCAAATATGAACCCAGGGACTTGGCGTAAACAAATTTGAATCCCCCCCACCCCTCCCCCTGTAAGGATGCTGCACAACAAATATCAAAACAGTCCGACTACTGGATCTGAAAAAGTCTTTTAAAGCAAATTCCTCATTTTGAACTAAATTATAATTCAGGCTCCCACAGTGAGTCAGGGTTTCACAAATATATTTTTGTGGGATCCATTTCCAACATGTGTCTTAATCACATGAATTATGCTTATTTATCTTCAAATACATAGATTGTTAGATTGTTGAACCACCACATCAAAGGCTATTGCAGTAATCATGTTTATAGAAATTAATTAGATCTGATATGGTTAACTGATTAATTGACTAACCAATGATCAATATCTTGAATGATAAAAAAAGTAGGCCGATGAAATCGTCAGATGTGTACCCATACGCACAACTAGTAGAAAGCTGTATGACGGAGGGCCACCACGGATGCTGACATTATGTACACCATACAAGGTATGGGTACATATATATAGAAATGGATTGGAGGAGTGTCTAATTTGATGGATAAAGGGTTAATATCTCCGGATCAAATTATCAGATTTACATAAAAAACTATACAGCACAGCACACCAGTAACCTGAATAAATATATAAAGCAACATGACAATCGGATTGATATTTTTTGAGTTATCTCATGCCAAAGGGGTTGGAAGAATTTTCAATTTGAAGGATAAAGGGTTAATATCTTGGGATCAAATTATCAGATTAACACCAAAAACTATACAGCTCAGTACATCAGTAACCTGAACACAATTGTAAAGTAACTTGACAATCCAAGCAATATTTTTCAAGTTATCAAATGCCAAAGGGACTGGTGGAATTTTCAATTTGAAGGATAAAGGGTTAATATCTTGGGATCAAATTATCAGATTAACACCAAAAACCATACAGCTCAGTACATCAGTAACCTGAACACAATTGTAAAGTAACTTGACAATCCAAGCAATATTTTTCAAGTTATTGAATGCCAAAGGGATTGGAGGAATTTTCAATTTGAAGGATAAAGGGTTAATATCTTGGGATCAAATTATCAGATTAACACCAACAACTATACAGCTCAGCACATCAGTAACCTGAACACAATTGTAAAGTAACTTGACAATCCAAGCAATATTTTTCAAGTTATCAAATCCCAAAGGGATTGGAGGAATTTTCAATTTGAAGGATAAAGGGTTAATATCTCAGGATTAAAATAACAGATTAACACTAAAAACTAGACAGCTCGGTACATCAGTAACCTGAACACAAATATAAAGTAACTTGACAATCCAAGCAATATTTTTCAAGTTATCGAATGCCAAAGGGATTTGAAGGATAGTAACTAGACAATCCAAGCAATAATTTTCAAGTTATCGAATGCCAAAGGGATTGGAGGAATTTCCAATTTGAAGGATAAAGGGTTAATATCTCAGGATCAAATTATCCGATTTACACCAAAAACTATACAGCTCGGCGCATCAGTAACCTGAACACAAATATAAAGTAACTTGACAATCCAAGTAATATTTTTCAAGTTATCGAATGCCAAAGGGATTGGAGAAATTTTCAATTTGAAGGATAAAGGGTTAATATCTCAGGATCAAATTATCAGATTTACACCAAAAACTATACAGCTCGGCAAATCAGTAACCTGAACACAAATGTAAAGTAACTAGACAATCCAAGCAATAATTTTCAAGTTATCGAATGCAAAAGGGATTGGAGGAATTTTCAATTTGAAGGATAATGGGTTAATATCTCAGGATCAAATTATCCGATTTACACCAAAAACTATACAGCTCGGCACATCAGTAACCTGAACACAAATATAAAGTAACTTGACAATCCAAGCAATATTTTTCAAGTTATCGAAAGCCAAAGAAATGGATACGGACACCGGATGGACAGACGGACGGACATTCTAATAAATGGGTACTTAGGTGACTATTTTTACGGGACTACAATAAAATGCATGTCCATTATACTAAAACAAGTGATTTTGGGAAAAATTTTTGGGGTGGTGACCCTACCCTTTACTGACCCTAACCCTACACCCTCTATTCTAAACCCCACCCTAGACTAATGAAAATGGCTATTTTTTTGGGGTACCTTATCATAAAATGCATGTCCATTCTGTTAAAACAACTTTTTGGGAAAAGTTTTTTTGGGGTAGTAGCGAACCCTAACCCTACCCTTTACTGACCCTAACCCCACCCCACCCCAACTCTAAACCCCACCCTAGAAAATTGGGATTTACTTGTGGGACTAGCCACCTAAATCGCGGTAGTCACCTAACCCCCGTTTATACCGAAAATTAGCCCCCTAAGTAGTCATTTATTAGTGCGGATGGACGGACAGACGGACGGACGGACAAAGGATGGACGAATGACGGATGGTCACCACGGATGCCGGCATTCTGTGTACCATACATAGTATGGGTACTCATAAAAAGTAATTAATCGGTTAACCGTTACTTTTGAAGTACGGTACTATATGGCTGGATTCACATCACAAAATACTATACAAAAATGTCCAATTGCTAACCATTTTTCTTTCATATTGGGTAAGCTAAAATTCACTATTTATCATCACTTTTTGAAACCAAGATGGAAACTGCTAATCAAATTTTTAAAAACAAAAAATACCCTGTATGGGTTAACTATGGAACAAACTTGCTCCAAAACAGGCAAACATTGTTACACTGCCTCACATCAATTGCATGAGACAGAGAAATGCATGCCAGTTACGTGCCAGAATACTTGTTCACTTGCATGATCATTATACTGTATCAGCTAAAAACGGTCATTCTCAACCCTTCACCAAATGCAGGTAGCAGATGATACTTGCACAAGAAATTCTTGAATTACTAAAGATTTTCAATGTTTGTCTCAAAAACATAGCTTATGACCCCCCCCCCCCTCCTTATTGGAACAAGCTCAATGAGCTTGTTCCAATGAGGGGTCATAAGCTATGTTTTAAGACAAAAATTGAAAATATAAAATTTGAATGGACATGTTTGTATATGGCGCTGCCCGGTTTTGTCCATTATGCTAAGTAAAGTTTTAATTATATAAATGGTCAATGGTACAGCAATTATTCAGCTACCTATTGGGGCAAGTGATTAATCAGTTAACCAAGGTTAACCCATGCGATTAATCAATCACAAACACCCTTTAATCCTTTCAGCTCTAAAATTAATTTAATTTTATTAAATTTTATATGATGAAAAAATGCTTATATTTTGGGGGGAATGGTAAATATGGATCTTCTTAACAAGCATTTGCAAGAACATCACAGGAATGAAATCACCGTTCTCGCAATTTGCGAAACACTGGTGAGCAAAAATATAGGCTTGGCTTGAAGATCTCACCCGCCTAATGATGGTGCATAGCAAATATCAAAAGATTCTGATTGGTGGGTCTGAAGAAAAAGATTTTTAAAGAATATTCCTCATACTGCACTAATTTCAACATTTTGACTCCCATAGAGAGCCCAAATATGGACCCAGGGATCTGATTTCAATAAACGTGTAAAAAAATCTTCCAAAGATGGTATATGTGAAATTTGAAAGGTTTTGGAGGAGTGAATTGGGTGAAGAAGAGTCTTAAATGCTTTCTCCATTACCCACAGTGTTACAGAATGCTGACTAAGCATTTTTTCAAAGTCCCGAAAAAGTACCCCATGACAGACCTGACAGAAATTTGCTTAGCCCATTCCATTCTTTTGGTCCCAAGGAAGCTTCACACCAAATAAGAATTCTCAGTGCCATGTAGTTTTGGAGATATGTGCGTTTTGAATTTTGTTCTATTTTTAGCTCCTGCGGTTCCCATGGGGGGATGGGAAAATATTTTGGGGCACAAATTAATTACTTATGATCAAATAAACCCACAAATTAAATTTGGTTCAAATCAGCCTCTTGGTTCGAAAAACAGAAATTTTGGGCGGGGCGAAAATACTTGCCCTCCAATAATGAAGGCAAATAAAGACCCACAAACTTCTCTTGAACACAACTGAGTCTACACCTCAAAAGGAAGCAGCACACCACATATCAAATCTCTGCTACTCCTGGTTCACGAGAAGATTTTTTAAGATTTAGGCAAAATTTTTGGGCATGGCCCTACTGAGGGCCAGGGCAACTTGATTTAAACAAAATCAAAATGCAATGTCATAACAAACAAGCATCTCAAATTTCACCTAATGATTAATCGGTTCAGCAGTTTTGGAGAAGACGCAAACACCAAGTTCACGGACGGCGAGTGATCAATACACCTCACCCTGACTGAAAGTCAGGTGAGCTAAAAACTCAGTGGACCATGAGTGCTGCAGTTGGGCGAGACGCTTGGTTCAAGGAGAGAAGAAACTTGTAGCTGCTGGCTTTTGAAAGTGTTGTTAAAACCCAATAAATAAATAAACAAGAGGCCCCACAGGGCCTGAAGCGCTCACCTTGAACAGAACATGATATAAACAGAGAACAGAACACGATATAAGAGTCCAAGAATGAATCTACATTAAGCAATCCATCTCCATAGGATACACTGCATATCTTTGAGCCCCTCAGGAGTGACAAAAACAGTCCAAGCATCATGCCTTTTCTTTAGTTGATCATGATGTAAAATGTGGAGCTCCCCTCTCAAGCCCCTTGATACAACCTATGTAGATTACTCTTCACCTCTAGAGGGTACTGAATAAAAATTGTCTAATTCTTCAGCTACTTGGCCAATTCTGGCTCCTATAGGGAGCTCAAATATCAACCCAGGCACTCGATTTGAACAAAGTTGAATCTGATCTCCTTAGAGATGCTGTATACCAAATATGAAAGCATTCTGACTGGTGGATCTGAAGAACAAAATTTTAAAGAAATTTCCTCATATTGCACTGAGTTCAAATTTGGGCTACCATAGCGAGCCCAAAATGTGAATCCCCCCCCCCCCCTCCCCCCTTAGAGATGTTGTATACCAAATACGAAAGCATTCTGACTGGTGGATCTGGGCAAAAAGATTTAAAAAAAAAACTTCCCCATATAGCCCTAAGTTAAAATTTGGACTACCAAAGGAAGCCCAAATATTAACATATGGACTTGGTTTGAACAATCTTGAATCTGACCATAATAACAATGAGGGTACCAAACATAAAAAAATTCTGACTCATGGTTCTGAAGAAGATTTTTAAAGAAAATTCCCCATAAAATTTGGGCTCCTGCATTGAGTCCAGATATGAATGTATGGGCTTCATTTTAACAAACTTGTATCTGACCCCTCTATGGATGCTGTACACCAAATATCAAAAGATTCTGAACACTGGTTCTTGAGAAAAGATTTTCTAAAATGTTTGCAAAAATGCTGCGCCAACATTATTCTGATGCCCTCTGCAGAACTCTCTAACAACAACAGAGGGCATTTTTTTACCATTCAATTCTACTGGTCCTAAGGATGTTTCATACCATAACTGTTCTCTGTTCCAAGTGGTTTGGGAAACATGGGAGTTTGAAAACATTTCTATTTTTCACTCCTGGGGTTCCCATGGGGATGCAGGGGGTTTTTTGCATGAGGCAAGTATTTATGACCCAATATTACCACATACTGAATTTCATTCAAATCGGACCATCGGTTCGGAAAATGGAAATTTTGGGTAGTACCAAAAATCTAACCACTGCCATTATAAAGCCAAATAATGCTTCACAAAGTACGTTTGAACACACGTGATTCTACATCTCAAAAGGCAGTACCATAACGAATATCAAGTCACTGTACCAACTGGTTCATAAGATTTTAAAAATATTTTGGGAGCATTTTACCCCACCCTCTCCCTATGGGGCTGGGCATGTATTACAAAAATGTAATACCCCTTTGGTACCATTACTCACTCAAACTTTAACTTGAATTGACCAAAACATGGTGTTGATGGATGACAGACGGATGGACAATGGGCGGAGAGTGATTAGATATGCCCTGCTTGACTTTGTCGAAGTGAGTTATAAAAAAAAAAAAAATTAAATGGTTCATGTCCGATATTTTACCCACGTTATTAAAATTGATAAATTTGTCACTGGAGTGCAACAAGGTTTATGCTATATATAGCATTGCAAAGCCTTCTTGCACTCAAGCGATGGAATACTCCGAATACACCGCCACCCATGCTATTCTGTAGATTATCAGGCCTAAAACAAACCAAAAACATGAACTTATGCATGAATATTATTACAATGAATACACTGTCTTATACAAAGGAATGCCACACAATCCAGTGTAGACTGATTTCAAAAAGTCCTCCGTAGTGGAAGGGCAATTTTAACAAACATACAGGCCCAAATACGCTCCATACACAGTGTAAAAATTCCACAAAATTAATAAACATTCCTGTATGTTTAATAGGAATTAGGAGTATTGTAATTAAATTCAATTGTGTGGTTGTTTATAAACTTATATTACTTTGTTATCAGGTGTTAAAAAATATTAATATTTGTAAACACACCCACCCATTTAGATTAGTCCCTGTTCATAGCAGTAACACAGACATACAGTACAGTTGCTGGTCATAATCCTTGCATGGGCAGTGCATGATGTCCATGCATGTTTTTTTCAGATAATAGAAAATCATCATCAATAAAATTTTAATTAATGAAGCACTGAATTGTATCCTGTGGTTCATTAATTAAATTTTTGCTGATTATTGCTGTAAACAATGTTTGAAAACTAATATCATTGCATCCGCAGAAATATTGCCCATCCACGGAAAGTGACCAGTCCAAGGCAGCACAGAGTCAAGGTAATTGTGTTTTACTGTCTTTAATTTCAAATTTTGTTTGTTTTTTTGTTTGTTTGTTTTGTTTTTTTTTTTTGGGGGGGGGTGCACCAGACCCCCTCCACTGATGAGAGGGTCACACACCCTCTTGTCCTCACTCCTATCTCACTGCTATGTGGCTCAGGTGATTCTGTGCATCATATTCTTTTTGACTCCCACTAGATACATGTATTACTCTTGCCCCTACATGTAACTTAGATATCCTGGCTAAGCACCAGTATAAACTAACATCAAATTGTGTGCTTATGTACATGTACAGTAGCTAACATATTGGAATAGTATAATGTGCTTTATCAGAAACCTGATCAAGTATTGATGACAAACAACAATTTATCTTATCTTATCCTGGTGCCAGTAATAAACAGTGTAAAAATTCCACAAATTTTTACACTGTTTATTACTGGCACCAGGTTTTTTCAGCTATATTCTGTTATTTGTTTGTCGTTGTTCTTTGTAAATTTTACTTGATCTGAAATAAATATTGTTTAAACTAAAAACACTCATTCTCACCCCATGGTGATAACAAAGGTACCCAAGAAATTTCGTAAAGATTGATTCATAAATATGGCCTCTAGCCCAAGCTGTATAGACGTTCTGTACAAAAAACTGATTGTACCCAATTTCAGTACAAAATGGCCACTGGTAGCCATCTTGAATTTTGGACTGCACCCAAAAACACTCATTCTCATTCCAAGGTGATAACAAAGGTACCCTAGAAGTTTCATGAAGATCAGTTCATAAATACAGCCTAGCCCAAGCCGTATTGACATGTGCACTTACTGGGTATACATGTTAGTAGCACTGAATAAATTAAAGTTCATCTAATTTGCATAATTTCAGCACGAGAAAAAAAACGGTATTATATGTGATGTACTCCATGTTACTAAATATTCATAGAAAAATTTATTCAAATCAGAACTTTCATACAGAAGTTCTGTACAAAAATGGCGACTGCACTAATTTCTGTACAAAATGGCTGCTGGAGGCCATCTTGAATTTTGGACCGCACCCAAAAACACTTGTTCTCGCCCCACGTGATAACAAAGGTACTCAAGAAGTTTCGTAAAGATCGGTTCACCAATACACCCTCTAGCCCGAACCGTATTGAATTGCTGTTCCCGAACAGACGGACAATGGGCCATGACATAACCTTAAATTTGACTTTGTCAAAGTTGAGCTAAAAATGGGGAGTATCCAGAGTATCACAAAACAAAAACCTATTTGTAAAGGAGTCCCCCTTTCAAGGACAATGGGACAGCGTTGGCATTCACCACCATGCTGCCTTGAGGCTGCATTTTGAATTCCTGTGTTTGTTGTTCTTATGAAATATTATTTTATTATTATCAGTTATGGTACAAATACGGTACCGAGAGCACACTTTCAGGAACTGCTGATGTCTGATGGCGACTGTGTGTCAGTGCGTGAGGTGCTCACATACTTTTGGGGTTCTATACACTACATCCTTGATTTTGCAATATAATTTGTGTAAATTTATTTGGAATTTATAGAATTTCAGACTTGTAAATTTCATAGTATTGTTTTTGCCTTAGTTATGGTGCTTTATAAGTAATGGGCAATTTAGTTTGAAATGAAAGTGTCAATGACACTGTAGCTCAACTTGTCAAGACAAATACATGTACATGTATAGTATGTGACACAGCAATGAGAAACATCTAGGTAATGACCTGATAACAAAGGTACATATAAAGTATTGTAACGGTCTGTACATAAATACTGGCCGTTGCCTGTAACAAATGTATAGGTAAAGTATTGTAAAGGTGGGTGACAGTCAGATGCTATACTAGAAAAAAATCTTTGAGTCCCAGAGTGGGTCTGACTGAACACCAAAATATTTATTCTCATAGCACAGTGATAACAAAGGCACCCCAAAACACACTCATTCCTGTCCCAAGGTGAAAACAAAGGTACCCAAGAAGTTTCGTGAAGATCAGTTCACAAATATGAGCTGTGTAGAAGTTGTGACAAAAGACTGATTGGACCTAATTTCGGTACAAAATGGCCACACCCAGAAACACTCGTTCTCGTCCCAAGGAGATAACAAAGGTACCCAAGAAGTTTTGGGAAGATCGGTTCATAAATACAGCCTCTAGCCCGAGCCGTATTGACATGTGCACTTACAGTGTATAAGTAGCACTGAATAAATCAAAGTTCATCTAATTTGCATAATTTCTGCACGAGAAAAAAACCCGTACTATATGTGATGTATTCCATGTTACTAAACATTCATACAAAAATATATTCAAATCAGAACTTTCATACAGAAGTTCTGTACAAAAGACTGATTGCATTAATTTTGGTACAAAATGGCTGCTGGTGGCCATCTTGAATTTTGGACCACACCCAAAAACACTCGTTCTCACCCCACGGTGATAACAAAGGTATCCAAGAAGTTTTGTAAAGATCGGTTCATAAATACGGCCTCTAGCCTGAGCCGTATATAGAAGTTGGGTACAAAAAACTGATTAGACCTAATTTCGGTACAAAATGGCCACTGGCAGCCATCTTGAATTTTGGACAGCACCCAGAAACACTCGTTCTTGTCCCAAGGTGATAACAAAGGTACCCAAGACGTTTCGTGAAGATCGGTTCATAAATACAGACTCTAGCCTGAGCCGTATTGACATGTGTACTTACTGTGTGTAAGTAGCACTGAAAAAATCAAAGTTCATCTAATATGCATAATGTCTGCACGAGAAAAAAACCCGTATTATATGTGATGTATCCCATGGTACTAAACATTCACACAAAAAATTATTCAAATCAGCGCTTTCATATGGAAGTTCTGTGCAAAAATCTGATTGCACCAAATTTTGTACAAAATGGCTGCCATCGGCCATCTTGAATTTCGGACCGGACCCCAAAACACTCGTTCTTGTCCCACGGTGATAACAAAGGTACCCAAGGAATTTCGTAAAGATCGGTTCATAAATACGGCCTCTAGCCCGAGCCGTATTGGCATTTGCACTTACAGTGCTGAAAGTAACACCAAAAAACATCAAAGTTAGTCTAATTTGCATAATGTACGCACGAGAAAAAAACCCGTATTATATGTGATGTATCCCGTGGTACTGAACATTCATACAAAAAATTATTCAAATCATAGCTTTCATATGGAAGTTCTGTACAAAAAACAGATTTCTGTATCGTCGGTACAAAATGGCGGCTGGCAGCCATCTTGAATTTCGGACCAAACCCAAGAACACTCGTTCTCGTCCCACGGTCATAACAAAGGTACCCAAGAAGTTTCGTAAAAATCGGTTCATAAATACGGCCTCTAGCCCAAGCCGTATCCAATTGTTGACGGACAGACGGACGGCGGGCCATGGCATAAGCTCAAATTTGGCTTCGCAAAACTTGAGCTAAAAAAGGGGTTCATGAAGATTCAGTCACAGGAAGATTCAGCCCTCATACTTTTTCAGAGAATATTCGGTCCCCAATTTCATTCATGCCGCCACCCCTCTCTCCTGTTAACCCATATAATGAACATCCCAAAAGACATTTTAATACCTAGATATTTATGCTTGTTCGCAACTTATTATGGACACAAAAGGACACAGATTCAAGGTAATTGTGTTTTACTGTCTTGAATTTTTTTATTTTTTTTTTTTTTTTGGGGGGGGAGGTGCACCCGACCCCTCCACTGATGAGAGGGTCACACACCCTCTTGTCCTCACCCCTATCTCACTGCTATGTGGCTCAGGTGATTCTGTGCATCATATTCTTTATTACCCGGCCCCACTCCCACTAGATATTACTCTTGCCCCTACATGTAACTTAGATATCCTGGCTAAGCACCAGTATAATGGTAAACCAACATCAAATTGTGTGCTTATGTCCAGTAGCTGACATATTGGAATAGTATAATGTGCTTTGTCAGAAACTTGATCAAGTATTGATGACAAACAATTTTCATTACCAGTACCTGGTGCCAGTAATAAAATAAGATTTGCAAATATCACCCTGCGTTTTTTCAGCTATTAACTAACATAAAATTGTGCGCTTCATGAAAATTATTTCGTTACTACCTGTTAAAAATTACTGTTTCTTGTTTTGCTCTTTTAGAAAAATAAATCACTCCTTTTCTGGCAGGCATACTAAACACCGAGGCAAACCGAGGAATACCAAGGTGAATAAAAACAGGAGAGAAACGGGTATGAGGTGGTGTGTTCTTTTTATTATTTATTTATTGGTGTTTAAGGTCACATTTATCTGCACAACAGCTTATTGTGACCATGGCAGTTTTATGGATGGAGGAAACTAGAGTACCCCAGGAGAACCACTGAGCAATGGCAAGCAACTGTGAGCTCCCCAACATACTACACAAGCAGGGTTAGCCTTGTTCGAAGACAGGTGCACCAAGAACATGCATTATGCCTTAGTACACATCATACCTTGCCCCCACATGGGTAGTGGGGGTGAAGTGTCTTGCCCAAGGACACAAAGCTGTTGCCGCAGGTGGGATTCGAACCAAGGATTTCTCGGCTTGCAGTCTGCACCTCTACCTACTGAGCTAATGCATCCCCGATGGTGTATTCTGATTATGTAAATAGATTTAAGCAGTACTAGTATGTGATTGGTTTTAATGCCATATTTGAGAATTATGGGTGCTGAAGTAATAAGAGTGCGCTGAAAAATCTTCCCTTTGGTATTTAGTAGGTAGCTTGGTAATGGTAAAGTGACTTCACCTCAGTAAGCAACAGTGTGAAAGCCGGCAGCCATCTTTAATATCGGGCCGCACCCGAAAACACTTGTTCTCATACCAAAGTGATAACAAAGGTACCCAAGAAGTTTCATGAAGATTGGTTCATAAATACAGCCTCCAGCCTTAGCGTATTGACATGTGCACTTACAGTGTATAAGTGGGACTGAATAAATCAAAGGTCATTTAATTTGCATAATTTCTGCAAGAGAAAAAAACCTGTATTATACAGTATTTTTTGTGATGTATTCCATGTTACTAAACATTCATACACAAATTTATTCAAATCAGAACTTTCATGCAGAAGTTCTGTACAAAAAACTGATTGCACTAATTTTGGTACAAAATGGCTGCTAGTGGCCATCTTGAATTTCGAACTGCACCCAAAAACACTCGCTCTCATCCCACGGTGATAACAAAGGTACCCAAGACGTTTCGTAAAGATCGGTTCATAAATAAAGCCTCTAGCCTGAGCCATATAGAAGTTGTGTACAAAAAACTGATTGTACCTAATTTTGGTACAAAATGGCCACTGGCAGCCATCTTGAATTTTGGATCGCACCCCAAAACTCTCGTTCTCGTCCCTAGGTGATAACAAAGGTACCCAAGAAGCTTGGTGAAGATCGGTTCATAAATACAGCCCCAAGCTCGAGCCGTATTGACATGTGAACTTACTGTGTATAAGTAGCACTGAATAAATCAAAGTTCGTCTAATTTGCATAATTTCGGTACAAGAAAAAAACCTGTATTTTTGTGATGTATTCCATGTTACTAAACAATCATACACAAATTTATTCAAATCAGAACTTTCATACAGAAGTTCTGTACAAAAAACTGATTGCAGTAATTTCAGTACAAAATAGCTGCCGGCGGCCATCGAGAATTTTGGACTCCCCCAAAAAACACTCATTCTAACCCCATGGTGATAACAAAGGTACCCAAGAAATTTTGTAAAATCGGTGGATAAATACGGCCTCTAGCCCAAGTTGTATAGAAGTTCTGTACAAAAAACTGATTGTACCTAATTTATGTACAAAATGGCCACTGGTAGCCATCTTGAATTTTGGGCTGCACCCAAAAACACTCATTCTCATCCCAAGGTGATAACAAAGGTACTCAAGAAGATTCATGAAGATCAGTTCATAAATACAGCCTAGCCGAGCCGTATTGACATGTGCACTTACTGGGTATACATGTAAGTAGCACTGAATAAATTAAAGTTCATCTAATTTCCATAATTTCAGCATGAGAAAAAGCCCTTTATTATATGTGATGTACTCCATGTTACTAAACATTCATACAAAAATTTATTCAAATCAGAACTTTCATACATAAGTTCTGAACAAAAAACTGATTGCACTAATTTCTGTACAAAATGACTGCTGGAAGCCATCTTGCATTTTGGACCGCACCCAAAAACACTCGTCCCACGGTGATAACAAAGGTACCCAAGAAGTTTCGTAAAGATCGGTTCATAAATAAAGCCTCTAGCCCGAGCCGTATTGAATTGTTGTTCCCAAACATACAGACAATGGGCTATGACATAACCTTAAATATGACTATGTCAAAGCTGAGCTAAAAATGGGGAGTATCCAGAGTATCACAAAACAAAAACCTATTTGTAAATGACTCCCCCTTTCAAGGACAATCTGACAGCGTTGGCATTCACCACCATGCTGCCCTGAGGCTGCATTTTGAATTCCTGTGTTTGTTGTTCTTATGAAATATTATTTTATTATTATCAGCTATGGTACAAATATGGTACCGATAGCACACTTTCAGGAACCGCTGATGTCTGATAGCGACTGTGTGTCAGTGTGTGAGGTGCACACATACTTTTGGGGTTCTATACACCACATCCTTTATTTTGCTATATAATTTGTGTAAATTTATTTGCAATTTATAGAATTTCAGACTTGGAAATTTCATAGTATTGTTTTTGCCTTAGTTATGGTGCTTTATAAGTAATGGGCAATTTAGTTTGAAAAAAGGGGTTCATGAAGATTCAGTCACAGAAAGATTCAGCCCTCATACTTTTTCTGAGAATATTCGGTCTCAGTGGTGGTCGCATGTCATCACCTCTGCGGTCAAATCCTCACAGAATTTTTTTTTTTAAATATTCTATGCATTTTTTCTATTGTTTTATTTTAAGGATTTATGATTACTAATTATGACAAAATTACAAGTGGGATATGAGACAAACCTTAATGAAGCTGGAACTAAAAAAAAAATAGGGATCTGCGAATCACAAATTTCTTTTCGAATTGAATCTCGAATCGAATCATGCCTCTGATATCGACATCGAATTGAATCCCAAATCAAATCTTAAAAGACAAGTTATTTCATATTGCATCAAACGGAAGTTACGGAACACTGTGATGACCTTATGCGACGGAGTGAACACCTTAAACACCAATAACTAAATATTCTCTGTAGCACCGTCGCTGAAACAGCTAGGCCTATTGTCCATAGTTTTAGTTTTTGAAGGCCTAACTTGTTACTATTCACGTTCTTAAGAACGTGAATAGTAACAAGTTAAGCCTTCAAAAACCAAAACTATGGATAATGTTCTGGGCCAAATTCACACCTTATCTAACAATTAAACATTGTCAATTACTCAAATAAATAGGAATTGAGCCTACATGAATGAATTTTCTAATGACAGTTTTATCCTATTTTTGTTGGAAATGTAACAAATTGAAGTTAGTATGAGAGATTCGAAAAAATCGAATCCTGAAACTGATTCGGGATCGATCTCGAAGCATACGTATGGTATCGATATCAAATCGAATCTCGAATATTCGCAGGACCCTAAAAAAAACCTTCCCAAAACAAGCTGAGAGGTTCTCAGCTCGAATCCCAATTGCGGCACCTGAAATAAGGCGTACTGCACATCGATGATGCACTTGTCTTCAACCAATGCTAACCCTGCTTGCTTGGAGTAACAATGTTGATAAGCCTGACAGTTGCTTCTCACTGTTGCTCGGTGGTTCTCTCCGGGTGCTCTGGCTGGGTTCCTCCCCCAGTAAAACTGTTGGGTGGCCCTGGCTGTAAAAACTGTTGTTAAACCCAATAAATAAAGAAATCAAATTTGCTGAATCCAAGACCTTTGAATGATGGTTTTGATTGGGGTGAGTGTGGGGGGGGGGGGGCATGGGGGGGGGGGGTGGTTATACAGTGGTGCCCACTTAATTGGATATATCTTTATTACATATCCCTGTTAACAGAATGTAATTTCCCAACACAAAACCATTTACCATGCCTCCAGTACAAATTTGACCTGGTAATTGAATATAGGTTATAGAGTAATCTCCTGTTAATTGAATAAAAAATCTTGTAACATGTTGAGAAATTGCCCTGACTCTTCCCAGCTTTCCTTTGTTATAGACCAATTTGGCCTCAGTACATTCAATACAGGCATTTAATCTATTATATCTTGTTTGACAGAGCTCATGGAGCTCTGTCAAACAAAATATAATAGAATAAATGCTAAGTTTATCTCTGGAATACAGGAAAGTGACACAATCCCTGTTAATTGAATACTCCTGCTAATTGAATAATGTTATTGGCAAAGTGGCTCTTCAATTAACAGGGTTCCACTGTACAGCAAACTGAGCAAAAACAAATATCACAAACTAATAATGAAACTATGTACTTGTGAAATTTTCATGTGGTCATTCTACAACATGTTTTAGGTGGTACTCTACAGTTTTGAAGGTTAAAGGGCTCAGTAGTTAGAGGTGTAGGCTGCAAGCCAAAGGGTCCTCTATCAAATCCCACCTGCGGCAACCACTTTGTTTCCTTGGGCAATACACTTCATTCCCATTGCCCATGTAGTGCCATTGCGTACCAAGGCATACTGCAAGTCAATCGTACACTTGTCTTCAACCAATGCTAACCCAGCTTGTGTGCTGTTTGTACGTTAGATATTTGTAATTGCTCAATGGTTCTCTCTGGCTTTTCCCATCTGTAAAACTGTCCGACATGAAGTGACCCTGGCTATCGAAGTGTCATTAAACCCCAATAAATAAATCAATAAGAATCATGTGTCCCTATTCTGGAGAACAGTTCGGGGCAAATTAGCAAAGGATGGTTTGGGTTAGATCAGTATCCAGTTTGGGTCAAATTGTTGGAGGACAGTTTGGATGAAACTCTCATGAATTCCAGTCACTTTAGCCCCAAGTCAATTCGGTCCCAGTCATTACGGCCGCAGGTCAATTCAGCCCCAATATACCAGGTCATTTCGGCCTCTTTAAATATTTTCAAATATTGTTTGAATTTTAACATTTTTCTATTTAATTTTTTTCAACATTTATATCTCTCAATTAGGTATTCAGGTATACATATGATATATGTCTAGTAGATTTTCTTTCATGATGAATAAATAAAAGAAAAGTTTCAGCACGTCGAAGGTGCACATGGACAATGTGGGATTTGAAATCCCTTGCGACCTGAATAATTGTATTTGCTTATGAATCTACGACAGCCAGAAGCGAGGGTCAGTAATGTTATTTGGTTTGAGTGTATGCCTTGGAAGTGGGGTACTGGGGTCAGACCCCCGTGGACAGCGAACTGGAAGGGGACTAGGAATTGTGCATAACTACAAGGATTCTGCTCTGTGTTTTAGAAAATGTGGACATATTTAGTATCAAAATCGCAGTTTGGTGGTTGTTTCACAAAAAAGAAAAGAAAAAGAAACCCTGTGAACCTCAAACTGGAAGGTGACTAGGAATTGTGCATAACAATATGAATGAATGACTGCATATACTTTGCAAAATTTCAAAGTAAAATAATTTCTCTTACTTATACAGATAGCATCTTAAATGTATGTACAATTGAACACATGGATAATTTTTAATGTTGTGTATAACTTTTCTGTACACTGTGTAAATACAAATAACTGAACATTACTTAATAAAGGTAATTTACCCATTATTTCTAAACATGAACTATGCACTGATCTTTATACATGTAGATCTCTACACTTAAAATGGTGCCGAAATGACCAAGGGACCGAAGTGACTAGGGCAGAGATGACTTTGAGGTCAAATTGACCAGAGGATGAAATGACTTGGAGCCGAAGTGATTGGATACCATTCTAACAGATGAGAGACCTTAATAAAAGGCTTAATTATTACAGAACACATTGAATGTGAATTTACTGCAGAGATAATTGCTCGACGATATACATTGTATTAATATTTTTCAATAAATATCGAACAATCTATTAATATTTTTGTTAAGAATTATTTTCAGGAGTTAAAACGAATATCGTAGCGTATCTAAAATATCCTAACAGATGTGTACTGCTTTTCTTTTGGATGAATCTTCCTTGGGCCTAGTTCTCCCTAGGCCGAACATTCCCCCAGTTCCCGAAAAAAGATGACATGCCATTTTCAATGGCGGTAAATATCCAAAAGGGTTATTATTTTCCATTTTTTAGTGTTTGAAACTACGAAGCACTGTTCAGAAATACAGATGCACCAAAAAGTAACACATTATTACTTTGTTTTGGTTTCTAACGGGACTGAAAGCAACCTGTCAGTATCACTTTTTCGAATTACACCCATTTCGTCTGCTAACCAAATCGTCCGCTGCAATTTTAACCAAGTCGTCCTCTACAATTATACCCAACACGTCCGAAACTCGTTCGCTGGGGGAAAGTATTCATGTATTGTATTTTGAATCATTTTTTATTTATTTATATAATAATTTTATAGTATACTTTATTGTATATTACCTATTGTAATATATCTTAATGTACCTCCATTGTAATATATTTTAATGTACCTCCTTGCATTAAATTTCATACACGTGTGAAATTCTGAAAACAGAAATGTCAGAACAAAATAAACTATCCAGCCATTAAATAAATTTTAATTACTGTTTATTCAACGGATTATAGAGCTGGGAGGTTAACCGAAAAACAACTCAGTTTCGGTTATGAAAAAATAACCGACAACCGAGACCGACGATAAACTGAAAAACCGACTTTCTTGGTTATTTGAATGTCACGTGAGAATAACGTTTTTACGTGTTTTTTTCTGAAACAATGGCGGCAATTACAGTCGAGAAGAACCCTATATGGGAACACTTTATCAAAACTGATAAAACTTCAAAGTCGGCTGAGTGTAAATATTGTCATAAATATATTTCTTGTGAGCATGGAAAGTTATTAACCCAATTTCCGGTAGTGACTCATTGTGTTAGCTACAAATTATTTTTAATTAACTTCGAGTCTTCGGCAGAGACCACGAGAGTTCGTCCTTAAAGTTTGTTTATATTATTTCCAAGTGTCAACGACTCGACAAAGTTTTTACACACTCAGGGAGAGTTTATTCAATCATTATTTAGTTCATACAACTTAATTTTTTTCTGTTATTTTGGTTCAGAATCTGTTTAATAAAAAAAACAAAACCGAAACCGTAATTTTATTAAAAACCGAGTTGTAACCGAAACCGACCCAAAATTCAATAACCTCCCAGCTCTAATGGATTACCTATAATAATTATATTATTACAGTAAAAGTTCTTAAAGTATATGTACGTTATATTAAGTTCCATAACATAATCTTATAATTTTGCAATTTTTCATTGAAGAGCTCTACCGGCACCTTACAGTGAATGACTGCAAAATTATTAGTAGAAGTATTATAAGAATTAATTATATTAAGAAATGCAACAAAATTTGTTATATTAAGTTCTGCAACATAATCTTATAATTTTGCAATTATTCATCGAGGCGCACCGTCGCTTTACAATGAATAATAGCAAAATTATTAGCAAATGTATTATAAGAATTAATTATATTAAGAAACGCATCAAAATTTATGGTTTATTAAATTCTGCAACATAACCTTATAATTTTGCAATTATTCTTGGAAGAGCACCGGCACTTTACAATGAATAATCACAAAATTATTAGCAAATGTATTATAGGAATTAATAATATTAAGAAACGCATCAAAACGTGTTATAATTATATTAAGAAATGCATCAAAACTTGTTATATTAAGTTCTGTAACATAATCTTATAATTTTGCAATTATTCCAGGGGGAGGGGGATCCTGGGGGCACCAAAAATTTGCAAGACGTGATGTGGGGGTGGGTGAGTCTCTTGAGTGCACCAAAAATGTGCATTTCCAACTTGTGCAATTTTTTAAAAACATATCATTATATCAGCCAATATACGACATCATTTGTGTCTCAAACCTTAAAAATGATGTACATCACACTCTTAACATAAATACAACATCAGGAGGCTTTATATGTTGGGAAAATGTCACACGTTAGTAGGGGGTGGGTGTCTTGTTCGAAATGTAAAAAATGTACAGACAATATTTTCCTTGACATTATGACAAGCGGACGACTCGGCTTGGGGACGAAACGTCCGTATACCCTTTTTTCAAGCAAACTTTTCCTTTACAACACCTTCACATTTGGATAATTCAAAAACTGAGTTTCTGTTCATCTTGATATTTCACGAGATACATGTCAATGCATGTCTGCATACAATAGCACCAATATAACAACAATTATCCGTTATAAACTTATATTATCGGTTATATGTACGTTTTTTTCGATTGAGGTTGTCACTGGCAGACAAGCTGTAACGAAATCAAGACTGAGAGTTCCATCTGAAATGACGAGATCATCAGCTGAGCATATTGACAAACCTCCAGAAGGACAGAACTCGAGTAATAATAATAACACTTTGGCCGGCCGCTGATTTGTCGCGGTTCTCGGGTGAGAAGGCCTGGCAACCCCTGAAGTGTAGATATGTCGGCCAATGTATCACGCAAATCTTTGAGGCGAATAAAGTTGCAACAGAGTACATTTGATTCCTAGAGGGGGGCAGGCCAATTGCAATTGCATGGGCAATTCGACAGCGGAAGTTGCGTAGTTTTTTCACTGAAATTTACTGTCCACTTCAAAAATCACATTGACGGCTATAGAGAATTCTGTTCTGGAACACATTTATCTGACTGGGTATGTGGAACCCTTTGCGGGCCTACGGCCCGCTTGGGGTTCCTATCAAATACCGGTTTTCACTCAACTGAACGCGAAATTAAAGCAAATTTATACAAGCTTGTACAAGTTAAAAACTGTTAACCGGCTGCTTCTTCGTGAATAAATCTAATACACGTCGGAATTTCACAGAATGCCTGCAGAAAATACTTTATTTCATTATACACGGACTTCAGAACTTTAAATTCGGGTTCAAAATTATTAATTATCAGTTTCATTTAATATATAAATGCGCAGAGATTGCCATAAAGGTCTTGTCACAAACACGAAATTCTCTTCATATTTTCAGTCAATCAGAAACACTGAATGACATTTGACGAGTGCACGTGACGATTTCCTGTCCTCTGATTGGCTAACATGTACAGTGACCATTACAAAGGGGTGCGTCTTTCTATTG
The DNA here is from genome assembly GCA_031216915.1 of Pictodentalium vernedei. NCBI lineage: Eukaryota > Metazoa > Mollusca > Scaphopoda > Dentaliida > Dentaliidae > Pictodentalium > Pictodentalium vernedei. The sequence goes on from CM062291.1 coordinate 456,668,263, forward strand.
GCTCGTTAACACTTTATCGTTATTGAATGCTATCACCTTAATATTAGCAATTTTCCATTTCTACTTGAGTTAAAAGTAATAATTGTCACCTTTGAGGAAAATGGTGGCTGGACATTAACTCGATTTTGTCGATTTTAAACGCAGTGAACCACTATTCCGACGTGTATTAGATTTATTCACGTAGAAGCAGCCGGTTAACAGTTGTTAATTTAATTATAGATTTTTTAACGAAAATGATCAATATATTATATTAAATGAACATGCGCTAATTATTAGGGGAACTACGTCATAGTAATTAAAATTTAAGAGTGGAGGAAGGGATGGAATTACTGCGCGATAGCATTGTTCGACATTAAGAGGGGGTAGGGGTATGACGTCAAATCAATTACAATTATTTGCTACCTCCTTAGGCGGACTACGTCATAGCAATTAAAATTATTAAATATATATATTTTTTTTTTAAAATATGGCCGTACCCTCGTCTCCTTTGCCCTTCCCCATAACCTATTTCGACTCCCCTTGCCGGAGGCGGAGCAGCTCCTCCGCTGGCTCCTCCCCCGGTCAACGGGGCATCGAATACCACATCCCTGCTACTTCCTGGTAAGCTGTTATTAAGCCACCTTTTGGGGCATATTTAAATATGTCTTGTTCATAGTGGAAAAAAACAACCTTTTAGAGTTACATTATGAAAAACACTCTGGATTGCGTTTTGGGCTGCCACTTCATGATCCGTGAATATACAGTTAAAACTAGAAGTCCTGTTACGAATAGTGCACTTATGTAGGCTTAATTGCGCGTTGGAATTGCGCGCAATGGCCATATCGAATGGCATCCAAAGCACGGCAGGTTCTCCTGGTTACTCATAGCAAACACATGCAATGTTTCTGCCAATGGACCTCCGGGTTACCCGGAGGTCCATTGGCTGAAACATTGCTCGTGCACAGGCCATATGTACATAATTTGATAGCTTTACTTGGGCCCTAACGCGCAGATTAACGCGCAAATCAACGTGCTATTTGTGCGCATTTCATGACAGGACTTCTAGTTTTAACTGAATGTCGGGGAACAATATCGGCTCCTTCTTCTCTTGATCGGTCCACTACAAGATTGAAAGCAATGTTCATTTGTTGCCTGAGTCTTATTTGGCAAAAGCCCAAACCCTAATTGCACCATTTTATTTTCAACAAAGGCATGGGTTGTGTTGCGTTAAAAAAAAACATGTTGGGACATTTATTGAATGTTCCATCACAACAAATCCACTACTGTACTTGCTAAATGTCTAAGGTTATTTTCCGTATCGAAAACAAGAATTGTGTTGCTCTCGCCGTTGCGTGGCAACAAAAACAAATATCTTCAGTTGTGGTCTTTCTGTATCCCTCATGCAGATCAATCCCAGTTCGCTGTTTTGGAAAAGGTGGTCTTGCTTTAGCTCGGACGCGGTAAAATGATTACTTAGTGCTATAAAATATTGGTACTTTTTTCCGTAGGAAACTGGAATCGATTTCCAGCCTAAGCAGACCTGCGACTTCTTCCTGATATATTGATGTAATAGTTGTTGAACTGTCTTTCGCTAATGCTTTCATTTTTGCTACAAATCCATCAGCTGCAAATTTCGCATAATCCGCTGGGTGGTTGTGTTGATTATTCACACGCCGCAACTAAATACACAGAACAACGCACGCGGGTGAATGTGTTAATCGATTAGGCACAACAAAAACAAAACTGCAAAAGAGACAATACTTCAAAGACAATGAAATCCTGTTTGTCTGTGAGTCTTGGTTTTCTAATGATAAAAACGTTCTCACTAAGCAGGTTCAGCTTTGTTAGAAAGGACCGCCTGCTCACCAGAGGAGGATGTCTTGCCCTTCTAGTAAACCTGAACATTAAATATCAAACTATTAAAACATCGAAGTGGTTGCAGTCGACATTACAGCCGACAACAAAAACACAGCGATCGTTTGTTACTACAATGACCCGGTAAAATAGTCAACGAAATCTTATTTGAATTCTTCACAGAAAAATACAGTCATCACTTTATCTTCCTGGGGAACTTCAAAGCTAAACACCAAATTTTTGGCCGTAAATCAACAAGCCCAAACCGTGACACTGTATTCCACATCATCGAAAAATTTAATTTCCATGCTGTCACGGACGACAACTTCTCAACCTGCATCAACAGCCGCTACATGGGTCAAACATCTTCGATCTCATAATTACGAGCAACTCCATCGTAGATCATATCGTCTACCATGGAGTGGGCGACGAAGTCCTAGGCAGCGAGCACCTCCTGTCCACACCTCAGTTAAAACAGGAAACGACCCACTCGAGTACCAACCACTCCCCCGCACCCCTCCAACACACCATCATGTGACATCTACCGCTAAATCATCGATGATAAACTCCCCTCAGCAGTCCCCCCAACGCCACCGACCTCGAATCACAATGCACCAACCTTGGGAACATCATCAATTCAACCGTAGATGAACTCTGCCCGAATGAAGAAGTGTGACCCTGGAGTCGCCTTATCTCCGGGAACACCCTCTCCCTCATTAAAACCAAACTAAAAGCCCTCCGCACACTAAAATCCGAAAGCAATCCCACTATACAGATAGAACCCAAAACGACCTACACTCGCCTTCATAGCGAGATCAAACCAGGCCGAACAACAAGCTCACTGGGAAAGGGTCACATCCAACCTCAACGGGACAAGGGCATCACAAAAATTCTGGGACACCTTCAAGCTATTAACAGGTCAAAAAGTAAACGCAGGAATACATCATCCAATCTCTTAACCAAAGAGGACGGATCCACGGACGCTAATGACAAGGAAAAGGACGACACCTTTGCTAACCTCCTAAAAAACTTACTGACACCACGAAGGACCCGGCTCAGATGACAAGGTTAAGGATGCGATCGACAACTTTATAAACGATAACCACCAAATATACCGTGACCCCAACTTTAACACTGAACCGGAAGGAGTAGACGATGACGATCTCAATACCCCAATCACAAATGAAACAATTAACATGATAGAAAATTAAAAATTAACTCCTATTTTACCCAAATGAAAACTATTGACGACGCATGCGTCATCCATGGCTACTTTCTAAAATGTTGGAAATCAGCCAAGGTGCCATGATACCCAAACCGTACAAAGATCTCTGCAACTCGTCCAAATACAGCTCCCTGAGCCTCCTTAGTTGTATTGGTACGCTCTCTGAAAGAGAGCGTACCAATGCAACTAAGGAGGCTCAGGGAGCTGTCATCCATGGCTACTTTCTAAAATGTTGGAAATCAGCCAAGGTGCAAAGATCTTTGCAACGTGGCCAAGTGCAGCTCCCTCAGCCTCCTTAGTTGCACTGGTATGCTCTCTGAAAGAGTCCTAACCAATCGACTGAAGGAGCACCTAGAAGACACCAACTTTTTCAACGACTGGTGCATGTCCATCGCCGTGTCGAGCTAATGAAAACGTCCATCAAAATCCAACATGTAGAAAAGACGTCGAAAAGGCACTTGACTCCATCTGGCATAACGAAGTACGCTATAAACTCTCCAAACTCAACCTCCCAACTAAATTGTTAAGATTACTCTCCTTCTTTCTTAACGAAAGAAAAACCAAAGTCAGGGTCAACAACGAAATGCCCGATTGCCCCCCCCCCCCCCCCCCAACGAGGCTAGCACACCGGGGGTACGTCCTCAGCCCCCTCCAGGATAGCATCTGTGTGAATGACCTTAACATCATACAGCAAACGCGTCCAAGTCTCACAATTCGTGGATGATGAAAGGTTATGGGATTCCGACAAAGGTACCAACAGCCGTCAGAAATCAGTCCAGTGTGCTCTTGACGACATAGAGCGTTGCTGCTCCAAGTGGAGCAATATCAATAATACCCAAATAATTACTTCACTCCTCGAATCAAAAACCGCGACTTGGACCTCAAACTACAGGACAAAGTCCTCGCTGAGTGCACCGAGGCCAAATTTCTCGGGATAACTCTTGACCAAAAACCTAACTCAATAAACATAGTATTAAAGTAACAAAAAAGAACCAAACTGCTAATAATTCTACGCGGCACTTCCTGGGGAGCCAAAGAAGCAGTCCTATTAAAACTGTTCAAAGTATTCATGGTTTGCCCGTTATAAAATATGGAGCACTGGTCCTCAGCGAAAGGAACCCATCCAACATCATAAAACTCCAAAAAGTCAAAAATTATGCGCCCAGGGATGCCCTCCGTGTCCATCGCGACACCCTCATTAAAATTCTCCATGAATGGGCTGGCATTGCAACTACAATGCATCGCCTAGCCACACTAGCCGCCAAAACATCGCTACCTCCGCAGGTGTACTAAACTAATATCAGAATTGAAGACGATCTGCGCCTGTCGACAAAACCCCCCACAAATTCAAGAAAATAATCAGCACAAAACCAAGCACAGCTGTCCCAGAGCCGGTCGGGTCAGGAGTGCACCAGGACCGGCCGGACTCAGCTGACTTGAACTGAATCGGTAGCAGTTGCGCCTGGTCCGGTCGCTCCTGGACCGCTCCTGATCAGAACGATTCTGGAGCGAAACCCTCCCCTAGAGAAGGTCTACGGCAGAATCAGGCAGTGATTCACTTCAGTGAGACTGGGTGTCGTCTTAGGTTGCCTCCATCGGTCGCGTGTCGAGCATTATCTGCGTACACAGAAGCAAACGATAAAGCTTTCACAAAATTGCCACTAAATTCCGCGATAATAGCCGAGAAAGAGGACAGACCACTGGGTGTGGCTGGGAATAGGAACCAGGTTGTCCCTCCTCTCAGTCTAGTAAAATACATAGTAATCCATCTCTCAGTAAACTTCGCCATAATAGCCGAGAGAGAGAGAGAGAACACAGGTACAACACTAGGTGTGGCTGGGAATAGGAACCAGTCTGTCTCTCCTCTAAATCTAGAAAAAACACATAGCAAGCTATCTCCCACTTCCACTCCCAAACAGCCCCTCAATAAATGTAAGACAACTCACCGCGAAATCAGCAATTACATCCAATGGTGCGGCAAGCCATCGTCGATGGCTGCTTCCCTACCTTCACTACTCCCCAACCTCCGAAGGGACGGTACCAACCACCTCTGGAATGGCCAATGGTTGGACGGGAGCGGTGTGTAGTGGGCGAGGGGCGTTACTCACACACACTCATTTCCTGTTTCCGACCGACCGATCGACCGACCGACCGACCGACCGACCGACTCAAAGCAGACTGTATTTGCCAAGGCCATCTTCAACATACAATACAAATGACAGACAAAGACAAACTGTACTTGCCGAAGACGCGAGAAAGACCACGAAGACAGACACCAAACACACATTACATCTTGTTTTCTCTTCTCTCCCCAATAACCGTTAATGGATCATTTTAACCGCTATGAGAAGTTGATAACCGCTATGGCTTCTGACTATCCTTCACCCTATCCCCAGAGATGGTCGACCACGTCCAAGGAGCTATTTCTCCTTAACATGGAGCTTAAAAAGACGCAGAATTCGTCAGACACAATAAAGGGGGATAACCTACAATCCTGTTTGTGCAATCAAACCTTCTATTATTGTTGAATTGGTGGTTTGAAAAATTACAAGTCTCACATCGTGAACCAAATAATGACATCGTCAGTCCTTCAATTGGGGTACCTCTCACACCAAATCATCCAGTGGATGACAAGGATAGACGCTATCACAGCAAATGAATGAACTTCTTATTAAAAACTTAAACACATGACATCCGGCCGAGAAAGCTGGTGAGGATTGCTCATCACCCTTCGCTGGCATTCATCAAATACTCGATCAAACTAGACACCATTTTTAAATCTATCTCCAACAATTATTGATTATCCAGTTGCTGGCATTATATTGCACATTTGTGACTTTGATATTCGCGAACACTGCGCTGATCAGTATTTTATATATATATGACTCACGGGATTGTTAATTTGGTCAGGTAAACGCGAAGGGCGAACAGTATATAAAAATAGAGGTGATTAATATTGTCAGGTAATAGCGACAAGCGCGAACCGCGAACATATCTTCTATATAATATATTTGAGTTCGTTTATTATAAAGGACGAAGGCGCCGAAGGCGCCCGAGTTGAGACGGAGGCGAAACCATTAGCAACGGGCTAACTACGCGCCACCAGCAACGGGCTAACTACTAGGCCGATTTGGACCAAATTCGGTATACGGACCCAAAATGCATTGCAAATGAAAACAGACAGATCAGTGATGATCTAGCAACCAGAGCGCCCCCCTTAGCAACGGGCTAACTACTAGGCCGATTTGGACCAAATTCGGTATACGGACTCAAATGCATTGCAGATGAAAACAGACAGGTCAATGATGACGTCACGTGACTTCCTAGCAACCAGAGCGCCCCCCTTAGCAACGGGCTAACTACTAGGCCGATTTAGACGAAATTCGGTATACTGACCCAAAATGCATTGCAAATGAAAACAGATAGATCATTGATGACGTCACGTGACTTCCCTAGCAACCAGGGCGCCCCTTAGCAACAGGCTAACTACTGGGCCGATTTTGACCAAATTCGGTATACGGACCCAAAATGCATTGCAAATGAAAACAGACGAAGCAACGTTGACGCCACGTGACTTCCCTAGCAACCAGAGCGATCCTTAGCAACGGGCTAACTACTGGGCCGATTTTGAACAAATTCGGTATACGGACCCAAAATGCACTGCAAATGAAAACAGACAGACCAAAGTTTACGTCTCGTGACCTCCCTAGCAACCAGACCGCCCACTTATTAACGGGCTAACTACTGGGCCGATTTTGACCAAATTCGGTATACGGACCCAAAATGCATTGCAAATGAAAAGAGACAGATCAATGTTGTCGTCACCTGACTTCTCTAGCAACCAGAGCGCCCCTTAGCATCGGGCTAACTACTGGGCCGATTTTGACCAAATTCGGTATACAGACCCAAAATGCATTGCAAATGAAAACAGACAGATCAATGCTGACGTCAGATGACTTCCATAGCAACCAGAGAGCCCCTTAGCAACGGGCTAACAACTGGGCTGATTTTGACCAAATTCGGTATACGGACCCAAAATGCATTGCAAATGAAAACAGACAGATCAATGTTGACGTCGCGTGACTTCTCTAGCAACCAGAGAGCCCCTTGGCAACGGGCTAACTACTGGGCCGATTTTGACCAAATTCGGTATACGGACCCAAAATGCATTGCAAGTAAAAACAGACAGTCAATGTTGATGTCACGTGACTTCTCCAGCAACCAGAGCGCCCCTTAGATCAATGTTGTCGTCACGTGACTTCTCTAGCAACCAGAGCGCCCCTTAGCAACGGGCTAACTACTGGGCCGATTTTGACCAAATTCGGTATACGGACCCAAAATGCATTGCAAATGAAAACATACAGATCAATGCTGACGTCAGATGACTTCCCTAGCAACCAAAGAGCCCCTTAGCAACGGGCTAACAACTGGGCCGATTTTGACCAAATTCGGTATACGGACCCAAAATGCATTGCAAGTGAAAAAAGACAGATCAATGTTGTCGTCACGTGACTTCTCTAGCAACCAGAGCGCCCCTTAGCAACGGGCTAACTACTGGGCCGATTTTGACCAAATTCGGTATACGGACCCAAAATGCATTGCAAATAAAAACAGGCAAGTCAATGTTGACGTCACGTCTTTTTTCCACTCCCCTGACATGACCCAGAAGCACAAGATTAACTTTTCATAATTACTCATAGGATTATCAGTTGTGATAACTACAAACAATACCGGTACGTCGATATTTTTTTCAGTGAAATTAATGAAAATGGCTCACTGAAATTGGGACATAAAGCGCTGGGCCTATTTAATTCAAAAGACAAGTCTGTGCTGTCTTGTGAAGTGTGTATGTCTCTGTTGGCTTGTGTAGTTTATGTGTCTGCTGGGCAAATCGCCCAGAGACCTGGTCCGAATCGTCCACAAGCATGGTCCATATCGTCCAACAATCTGGTCCGAATCGGCCAGAAATGTGGTCGAAATCGTCCATAGATCTGGGCCGACACGTCCTTTATAAAATATTGGTCCGAATCGTACACGGTCCGAATCGTCCATACACCATGCAGCGAGTTAATTGTTTTACGTTCGATGTGTTGTACTCTGAGGTTATTGTATTGATAGAAAAACCCGATAGAACCGATCGTATTTACGGGAAATGCCACTCGTATTCAGAACGTTCAGTGCTGTTGGAAAAGCCAATGAAAAAAAAACAATTATGGTGTGTGTTTAAAGAAATCATCAAGACTATGTGATTTGCATACAAACTAATCTTTATATTTGACTTCATGTCGAATTTATTCTTTCATAATATATCTCTCAGGTTAGTAATGTGGTGTAACTATTTAAAGATGAAAAATGACAATGCCAGTGAAATGAAAATCATTCGTGTGTGCGAATTTCAACATGAAAGCGTGTACCTTTAATATCCAAAGCCCACCAGTTTGGTTTCAAAACATAATAAGGGGGCTTAACTCTCGGTTACGGTGACATTTTAACAGACGTGAACTGGAGTCACTGAAGAATCGGTATATTGCATCTACTGTCTTTATAAGAATAGTTATAATAATACTGCAATTTATTGAAACAATGTTTATACCGATATGTTACTCGAGCAAATGGTATCCCCAGCATTATTCCCAGATGGTCTGAATGGTTTACGTACTCATCGTAAAAGCGATTAACTGTACTACAATATTTCCAAAGTAGGCTTCTGTCATCTGATCTTCGGAGACAGTATTTGCCTTACCACTTTTAGGCAAATAACCTGACAGGAAAACAGAAGTCGGTAGATTCAATATCTGTAACATTGCGTATTAGAACCTCAGTTTCTAGACGAAGAAATTCAAAACTCACTGCAGGCCAAGTTAAAGAAGACTTCAAAATAAACCCAGATTCTCCATAAAACTTTTATGGTTTCATGAGAACGATTAGAAGATCAGAAGCATACTGGAGTGCAGCCAAACTTGACTTGTTTGCAATGATTCGTCATCTCGGCCCACGGACATGGTTTTTGACTTTGAGTGCTAATGACCTGCACTGGCCTGATTTAATGGGTATCCTCTGCCAACTCTCCGGGTTACCCTCCAATGATGAGTATGTTAATATGACACCAAAAGAGAAAACATCGCTGATGGTGAAAAACCTTGTTGCAACTGCAAGGCATTTTTCAAGAAGAGTTCATCACCTCATTCATTCATTTATATTGTCTTGTGAAAAACCATTAGGAAAAAATTTAGATTACTTTTGGAGAATAGAATTCCAGCTGCGTGGATCTCCCCATGTTCACTCATTATGGTGGGTTGAAAATGCACCCCAATTAGAAACAGCAGAGGGAAGAAGAGATGCACCACATTTCATTGATAGATATATCACAACCGAAATTTCACAGGATGATGATTTAATGAAAAGGCGAGTTCTTGCACAGCAGACTCACAAACATACTCACAAATGAAAGAAATTCAAGCCCAATTCAAATTCATTTTGCCGTTTTGGTTTTCCTAAGCCAGTCACACCAAAGACCATCTTGAAGAATGTTGAGGATTCACACAAGAGCCCAGAGTGCTATGTGATGAAGCGATCACCAAACTCAATTCATGTGAATGCCTACAATTCCAGAATATTAAATGTATGGAATGCTAATATGGACATTCAGCTAAGTAGGGAGTGTTTTTGGTCTGCAAAATATGTTTGTAGTTATATATGCAAACCGGAATCAGATGCAGAAATGAAAGGTGTGAGGGAGGCAGTATCAAGTTTGCCATGGGATGCCTCATTACAGACGAGACTAGGAAATATTGGGAATATTTTCCTCTCACACAGGCAACTCAGTGCTCAGGAAATGTGTGCTCTTCCATTACGTTCTCCATCAAGAAAAGTAATGTTTGTAAGCACTAAACCCGAACATGCCAGGAGTCGTTTGCTTCTTCCCAAATGCCAGCTTGTAAAGGCAGAAGATTCTAACACTGACATATTTACAAAGAATGCTTTTGATAGGTATGGAAACCATCCACACACTCCTGTGTTTGAAAACATGAGTTTGTACAATTTTTTATCCAACTATGAATTTGTACCTGATGGGAAACAAACGCGGAACTGTGTGGAGTTGGCATCTGGAAATGGTTGTATCAGGAAAAGAGGGAAAGAAATGGTTCTAATGCTTACTAGAATGACCGTTGAACGTAATGGGGATGACTATTATTATTCCCTTTTGTTACTACATTTGCCCTGGAGGGATGAGAAAACAATCAAAGGTTCTTATTCCTCTGTAGAAGAAGCTTTTACATTTTTCTCATAAGCTTGCTTTTCCATCTTGCAGTAAGATGTCAGAAGAGATAAAGTAGGCAGTTCGGAATATCCAGGCCTTAGAACAAAATGTTTTGAATAACTATATAGCCCCTATAGTTGCTCCAAACATTGAAATGGTGGACAATGATATTCTAGATGAAGATGAAAATGTGATCCAAGATCCAAATTTCTTAAATTTTTATGAAGATATTGCAGTTGATTTTTTTTAGACCAGGCTTTACACCCCAAATTAACATGCACCACATAGGATACTGAACTTGGATTAAACGATGATCATGAAATTATCAGCATTCTAACTTGTCACATGACAGAACATTTGTATCAAAGATTTATTGCTCAGTTGAACCGTGAACAACGATTGGCTTTTGAGTATGTTCAAAAGTATTTTCAGTCACTCCATGCATTCAATACTGGTAAGCAACATTTCAAGCTAGAAACATTTCATTTATTCATCAGTGATCCAGGTGGAACTGGAAAATCACATTTACTAAATGTCATCAGCGAATTAGTTTTGCGCTGCTCTGCAAAGTGCGATCTCCATTATCCACCTCTTATGATATTAGCACTAACTGGAGTTGCAGCATTCAATATAAATGGTGTTACCATTCCTAGAGCTCTTTCCCTTCCGGTGCAACATGAAACCACACCAAATTACAAATCCCTTCAAGGTCAAAAACTTGATACCCTTCGAAGGCAATGGAGGAATTTTCATACCATCATTATAGATGAAATAAGCTTGGTATCTTATGATACATTAACACACATAAACAAAAGGTTGTGTGAATGTCTTTGCTAATTTGAATATGATTGTCCTCGGTGATTTGTATCAGTTGCCTCCAGTTCATGGGAATACATATTCAATGGAATAACCTGTGGGAACCACCTATGAAAACACTACGTCCAAATTATTGAACTGACTGAAAATATGAGACAGAAAGAGGACAAAGATTACGCAGATCTCCTTATGCGTACCAGAAAAGGGATCAATATTAAAGAAGATATTGAACTTTTAGAGACTAGAGTCACTGATTCACTTCAACCACTAAACTGCACTCAGCTACCATTTAGAGATGCATTGCATTTATCCCCCCCCCCCCCCCACAAATAGCTGCAATAGACACAACAATGCTAAACTTGAAAATCTTTCAAGCTCTACCATTATTGTACACTCGTGATGGTCTTATGAATGGTGCATGGGGTGTAATCACTGGTTTCGATTGGGAAGGACAAATCCCACCATTCAATCCATTGTCAGACTGCATGCCTCTCAAAGTATTCGTTAGTTTTTTTTGACGAAAAGGTTGATCGAAATACAATGACAGAATCATGAAGTTCGGAATCTGTGCCAATAGAGCCTTTGGCAGCTCTTCTTTATGGAAACAAACATACTATTATTCAATGTTATCAGCTTCCACTCTCATTATCGTGGGCTGCAACAATTAATAAAGTTCAAGGTTTAACACTTGATTATGTGGTTATTGATATCGGCGATGATGTATTTGGTGATTGGCATGATATATGTTGTTCTGAGTCGTGTTAAAACACTGAATGGAGTTGCGATTTTAAAATGTTCGCTCTGCAAAATAAAGTGCAGTCCACAAATTGAGGAAGAACTGGAAAGATTGAGAAATTGCAGACGTATTTCTTTAATTTCTGCTCAGAAAATTGAAGAATGATTACACATTATATATATCACTGATTTTCAATTATCAAACAGAGCATAATGCATATAAAAAAGAGATATTAGTTTGAACATTTTATGTAAATGTAACAACTGATTTCTTAAGTATGCTGTACATCCAATTATTATTACATACCTATAAATTATGTGATATCTCATTTACAATAAAATGACCAGTAAATTTCTAGTGATATTAGGAAACAGAAAAGAAAATTTAAAGTCAGTCTAAAACTTTCAGTTGATTTAGCGCACATGTATATGCACTTGCGTTTTAAATGAAATAGTGTTACCGACATTGAGTATAAGTGCTTTTCTTTTTCAAATTGATGAAATGGTAATATTGCTGGTGCTAGAGAATTAATAAAAAAAAATATCCGAAAAAATCATTAAATTGGTTTTGAGCGATTATAATAGCACGATTATAGGTCAGCTCTACTGGAGAAACGGTTGAATCTGAATTCCAGTGGACACTCAATAAATTAATGTCATACACTTCTAATAGCATGATATTGTAGGTCAGCACTACTGGAGCGCTGATGAATCTGTATTCCAGTGGACACACAATAAATTAATGTCAAACAGTTCTAATAGCATGATATTGTAGGTCACCACTACTGCTCAACGGATGGACTAGACACAATTTATTGATGTTTAACAGTTATAATACTGTGATTTTGTAGCCAATATTGTAACTATACCTATAAAAAATATAATCAAAGCCTGAACTAAACAGTGTAGGTTCATTTTGATTTTTCTTTTGAAGAATGTTTGAAGCTCATATAAAAAGTATTAACAGTTCATACAAAATTAACAGACATAGATGTCAAAATAAGTACCGTCGTGGGGTGTGTGTGTGTGGGGGGGGGGGGGGGGGGTGGGGCAGGGGGATTTCTGATAAAACATTTTGATCCCAAGAGTAAAGGATTTAAGAAAATTCTAACTATAGTAATGATTCACACAAATTACTTTCATCAATTAGCATTATCAATATTTCATTCAACTCATTTTGCAGAAATAGAAATGGTTGAATAATCGTCATTTATTCCAGACGATGACGATGCGGGTCTACAAGTAGAGACAGACCTGGTACATCAAAGAAATATTAAACCAGTTGGAACAAAATGCCCTATATGCTCTATAAGGTGTTCATACCTAGAGAAACACGCATTATTAAGTCATTTGCCAAGGTTTGTTTCACCCTCTACTGCATGCTGGAAGTGTGAATTACAGGAAGGTCAAACTGTTTTTTTTTAATAAACACATGATCAAATTTCACCATATTGACAGTACTGGATATTTTGAAGGTGATGAAAAATCAATTATTTGGGTTCACCAGGGTTATTGGAGATGTTTACTGAACAATATTGCCTTAATGATATGTTAGAATTAGTTGGTCATGTGAATGGGGATACCCGATATGCACTCTCAAGAGATATTAAATTACATGAGGATGATATACAACTAGTTGATGGGTAATTTTGAAAAAATACATGTTTGTAGTTATTCAGATGACAATGAACAATGGGTAATTTTGAAAAAATACATGTTTGTAGTTATTCAGATGACAATGGAAATCTTTCCATCCTCTCATCAGACTGAGCACATTACTTCACTGAAGGCATAGATTAAACCTGGCAAAATAGTTACCTCATGAACAGAAGGAAGCAATGATAACATTTAATAAGCGCGTACCAGTGAGAGATTCAGTTCCAGAAAATGACCTCAAAATTGCGGATTCACATTTTCATCTCGATGTTTTGTGTCGGCGTTCAAAATATTTTGATTTGTTCGACTTCACGAATAAATTTCCACCAATCACTCACTGCCAGCTCGTGTGTGCCGTTGCTAATTACTGCTGGCCACGTAAATGGCCCAGTAGCATGGAAAGAGAAAGAATCAGAAAAGATGAGATAATTAGTTTTGCCTTTGGTATTCATCCTTTGTTGTAGGTTTTGAATCCAGGAATAATGTTTTGTCACATTTGAAATACCTGACTCATCTTATTCGTTCAAAGAAGACAGCAGCTGTTGGAGAATGTGGACTCGATGATACAGCTTTCAGTAATGAGTCACAAATGAAATTGCAGGTTGACATTTTTATACATCAACTCAAACTGGCAGTCTCGGAGAGACTTCTTGTCATAATACATTGTCGTGGATCTCCAGAAACAGTCAGTAAATGCCTTAAAATCATCATTAAAACCATACCTCAGGACCACCCAGTACACAGATACTGTTTTACTGGTACATTAAATATGACGAATGGAATAAGGCCCTTCCAAAATGTGTATTTGGAATTTCCCCACTACTATCGAAGAAGTCCACTAACCAATTTGATAATGTAGTTCAGCAGATGGATCTCTCTAAGATAGTTCTGGAAACAGATTCTCCATACTTGAAAATGCCACTTTGAAATGAATGCAAAACCATCAGTCCGTTCGACCTACACCATGTTGCCAAAAAGTGGCCCAATTGAAGAATTTACCTGTTTCATTCATCATTGGAACCACCTGCCGAACAACATTAAAATTTTACAACTCAAAAAGATTTATTGAAATATAAAAATCACATACATCTTCATCCTGTAATAAATGTTCATTTGCCATTAATAATTTTGTTAACATAAAAGACAGTAGATGCATTATTTTAAGATTTTATATTGAGGAATTATTAGTTATTCATCACAGACATGTATTTATTTTGCACATACCAGAAAATAAGCGGTCAGGCAAGGACAATGTCAGGTGCAAAAAGGCCGATGTCAGACTGAGGTTTAAAATCATCAGTCAAAATGTCAGATGCCAAAATTATCAAGGAAGTTCAGTGATCAGAACATCATGCATGCTGGAAATCATGTACATAACTAGCAAGCCTAAAAGTAATGATTATTATGATTTCTGGCCCTGGCATGTTGGGAAGTGTGAAGAATGTGACTGTACAGCTCATCAGTATTAACAGCATGAGAAGGAATATGATTTGATATAGCCATACATGTATCTAAATTATGTCTGAAGGGGAATTCAGTTCCAATTTAGAATGAAACCAATCATACCTTGTTTGGCAGGGCTCGATGAGCCCTGCCAAACAAGGTATGGTTGGATGAATTCTGAGCAGTTTTAAGATGAAGGAACATGTACACCCTGAACTCATTATTTCGAATACTCAAACTCCTTTTTGTAATATGTCAGATATCATTCTTAAATGACAGACATGATTTATTTGGTGTCTGACATTTTCTCTGGAAGTGCAATGAAAATTATTTTCAGGCTTGATTTTGTAATTAGTAGGTTTAAATATTGCATGAATTAGTTGGATTCCGTCACAGACAATGACTCAGTTTGTCTTCCTTGGCCTCTCTCTTTCCCTTGGTCAGAACACGAGGAAGAATTAGCAAGGATCAGTTCGATTCCGTCACAGACAATGACTCAGTTTGTCTTCCTTGGCCTCTCTCTTTCCCTTGTTCAGAACACGAGGAAGAATTAGCAAGGATCAGTTCGATTCCGTCACAGAGAATGACTCAGTTTGTCTTCCTTGGCCTCTGTCTTTCCCTTGGTGAGAACATGAGGAAGAAATAGCAAGGATTAGTTCGATTCCGTCACAGACAATGACTCAGTTTGTATTCCTTGGCCTCTCTCTTTCCCTTCGTCAGAACATGAGGAAGAATTAGCAAGGGTTAGTTCGATTCCGTCACAGACAATGACTCAGTTTGTCTTCCTTGGCCTCTCTTTTTCCCTTCGTCAGAACATGAGGAAGAATTAGCAAGGATTAGTTCGATTCCGTCACAGACAATGACTCAGTTTGTTTTTCTTGGCCTCTGTCTTTCCCTTGGTCAGAATATGAGGAAGAATTAATAAGAATTAGGTCGATTCCGTCACAGACAATGACTCAGTTTGTCTACCTTGGCCTCTCTTTTTCCCTTGGTCAGAACATGAGGGAGAATTAGCAAGCATATTATCACCTACCAAAATTTATTGAATGGCTGATGAATAGAATAACTTATAATTTTAAATTCATTGAATGAAACATTTAGCCAACTCCCATTGTCTCTAAAGGTTGTATTGTAATAATATGGGTAAATTTATGGTAATGGGCAACATGTGTATAAACGATTGTCTAAACTTGACTTTATCTCCATGTTGTGTCATGATTAGCCATGGCGCATAAATATGTGACATTAAACACCAATAAACATAAACGCATATCCAATCGTTTTAACTAATTGAAAGATAGAACAAATTCACTATAAAATATAGTTTTCACTTTATATCTATTCCAGCATTTGTGTGTACACATTTAGATAGATTTGCATGTCGTTCCCATAAAATCATTTTCTTTTATGAATGATAGTTCAAAATATAAAAAAAAATGTTGAAGCTTTTTCTATTTTCATTTATTGTTCCAGAACAACATATTGCATTTGTACGTTTGAAGATTGTGAAATAGTAACAGTGGGTCAGTATAAGTGAACTCTCAGAATTCAGATTTTTAAATTTTCCCACCTGTCAGTGAGTGTTATTTATCTTCACTTGTGTTATGTCCCTTTTGCTTCAGCTGTGTTGCACAAAATATTAACTGATTTCCATAATATTAGTTTTGCGCGTTTCGGTAGAATAGCGTAAAACTGTTGTCTGGACGACAGGTAAAAAGCATTAACGGCAGGAAACGGCTTTCAGGTATGAGTTTCCTGATTGATTTTTAATCAATCGTGCACGAATGGGAAGCGTGCGTAACGAGGTGTCCTGTATTGAAGTATAACTTTAGCCAGAGCTTTCAACCTGCTCATTCATTATTAACATATCGAGGATCGGAATGTCCAATATTTTCAATTTCTTCAACTTTGTACATGCAAATTTCCAACTATTGCATGCTGGCAAATATCAGTTATTTTTGTTTGTCGTTCGTTGCAAGCATAGCCTCGACTGCTTTCCCTGTAGTTGGTATTAGCACGGGCTTTGAGGGCAGGTTTCCCGTAGTATTTTTCCAAAAAATAATACTAATAATACAAAAAATAAAATAAAATAAAATACAGGTTTTATCTATGGTATGACCGACTTTTATCAACGCAACTGGGGCTTTTATTGTGAGCAAAGTAGATGTAATGTATCAGAAATTGTGTTTATGTGACTTTTTATTGAAGCAAAGACTGGGAGATCATTACCATTTGGCATGTGGGAAATTTGGACATCAAACAGAAGAGAATTTGTTTTTAAATTTTGGAAGTTTGTTGTATTATTTGTTTGATACTCAGCCAAAGCCCCTCATTGAAAGAAATTATCTTTCATTGCCCATTTTTATTTAATTTTCTATAATTTCAGATGCACTCTTTGAAAAAAAGGTTTATTCCCTTTCATTTTTGGCTTAACAATTATTGTCAGCAAAAATTTTGTTTCCAGAGCACCAGAATGTTCTATGTTCCTCATGCACAAGTTTCTGAAAACTGCATGTTTACTCAAGAAAGATACTAAAAAAATTTAAACAAATAAATAAATGACACCCCCACCCATCTCCATTGTTTTCCACAATATATTAACCGAGAATCAAATATCTTTTGATTTGTTTTCAAAATGATCTGTTCATGTTTAAATGAAACTACGCTTGTGATACTCAGTCTTATTATTTTAAAGATGGTCTTTTCAGTAAAACTGCATTGGCATATTACCATCGTGCTTTCTTTGCACAGCACTGCTGTATTTTCTTGTTATATTTTTGAGTTCGTTTGTGTGTCTGTGTGTGTGTGTGTGTCTGTTCTCTATAGCCTCGAAACGGCTCGGCCTATCGGTACGAAACTTCGCATGCACGTGTAGTTCGGCCCTGAAGAGGTTTATCGTCCCTCGGACTTGGGGTGGGGGTCCGCATGCGCAGTAACGATCTCATAAACTACTGGACCAATCGGGACCAAACATAGGACATATGTGTATGTTCCGTCGGGTAGTGAGCTGCCACCGTCAGGAATGGGATAAGGGCCAATTTTCGCGCATGTGCTTTAACGATCTGTGAAACTGCAGTGCCAATCGGGACGAAACGTGGTTGGTATATGTAACATCGATCGGGTAGAATTTTGGGCCAATCAAACTTGGCATGCGTCCTGACCTTGACCTTATAGCCCGGGCGAAATCGGGCACCCCCCTTTAGTCTATCATCTATTTCAGTAAATAAGTTTGTTTGTAACGCATAACCTCCGAAACCTTTAGGCCAATCGGGACGAAAGTTGGCATGCGTATGTTGTTTGATCCCAGGGATGATTACCACTACCGATATGAAGCGGGGTCCCGTCTTCGCGCATGCGCAGTAACAATCTTAGAAACTACTTGGCCAATCGGGACGAAAGGTGAGATGTGTGTGTAAGGACCACCGGGAAGTCATTTGACACCATCATACATTGGAGAGGCCCGTCATGGCGCATGCACATTAAGGATCTCCGAAATTACTCGGCAAATCGGGACGAAACGTGGAATGTATATAACGTTCCGTCGGGTAGTGTTCGGGACCTATCAATTTACGCATGCGCTGTGACCTTGACCTTGGAATTGTGACCTTCATCTCTAAAATTGCTATTTTCGGACCAATTTCAATGAAAAAAAAACTATATCTGGGGTGTTTCACCATGTTCAACTCAATCCAGCTGCCCATTTCAATCCATGCTGGGCGAAGTCGGAGCCCCAGCTAGTACTATATATATTGTTAGAGCGGGAACCTCGATATTGCTCGAACGTTCACCATTTGCTTGCAATGTTCGAATAACAAACCCGCTACCAGTGTTATAATCGCGAACATTTTACTGTTTTAGTTGATCTGTCTATGTGAAGGTATGCAATAAACCGATCGGGACGAAACCTGCCATGTATGTTACTGTGACCCGGAGAGTTATGCTGCAGAGTCGAATCCGACCGAGGACATAACCCTGACTTTGATATTCAACCTTGACCTCTAGTCGTCTTTTCTATTCTGATTTCAGCTGAATATGGGATCTAGTGGTTTTTACGGCATAGCTAACAACAATATGAAGTCGTTTTGGGTCGGCGACAGGACCTTGATCTTGAAACAAGGCCATGTGGCTCGCAAAATTTATTGTTCATGTCAGTGAAACCTTGTGGAAGTCGGGCAGGCGAGCCAGTCTATAAATATTTTGGTCATCTTTGTATGAATAGAAGTATTCTACAGGACTCGAAATGAA
This sequence comes from Pictodentalium vernedei, assembly GCA_031216915.1. Taxonomy (NCBI): domain Eukaryota; kingdom Metazoa; phylum Mollusca; class Scaphopoda; order Dentaliida; family Dentaliidae; genus Pictodentalium; species Pictodentalium vernedei. The sequence continues at coordinate 456,687,477 of CM062291.1, forward strand.
ATTTTGCACCTATAATATTTACTCGGTCCGAGGAACATTTTTGTGGGATTGAAACTGACTTTGGACGTGACCATGACTTTGATTGAGCACCCTTGAGCTTTTAAAATCTCCAATTCCCGACCGATTCTGACGAAATTGCGTGTCTGAGGTAAAAGCGCAGTGTAGAACAATACCGAAGTTTCATAACATAGAATTGGCATGACGTTTTGCCACTCTGCAAGGCCAGACATCCAGTATAAAATATTTGACAGGGTGGATTACTCTGCTGTGAAAAATTAGACCCGTCGGCCGAGATTCCCATGTCCTGGGAAAAAATCGAATGTTAGGTGACACGGGACAAGCTTGTGAAATACACAGCCATTGTGCGAGACCTGCCCTTCAGCCCGATAATGTTTGACAGGGCTGATATCTCTGCGAGGAAATATCAGCCCCTGGAGCTGTGTTTCTAATGTCTGCAGTGACTTCGACGTCATTTAGGTGATGAGGGTAATATATTTACATGTCCAATTGCTGAGATTCTCCTGCCAGGGGTGACTACGGGCGTCAGTTAGGTGATAAGGGGGGTCCCGATTTTGATACATTCCCAATATCCGATGGAAATACACAGCCACTGTGCCTCTCCCGACATTGTCTGACAGGACTGACTCCCCGAGAGGGAGATTTACCTGTCGGGGGTTGACAACATTCCCCATATCCGGTGGAAATACACAGCCAATGTGCCATTTTCGACATTTCCTGACAGGACTAATATCCCCGAGAGGGAATATCAACCTCGGTAGCTAAAATTCTCTTGTCACGGGTGACTACGGGCGTCAATTAGGCGATAAGGGGTTTCGATTTTGATACATTTTCAATATCCGGTGGAAATACACAGCCACTGTGCAATTCATGACCTTCAGCCCGACATCTCCTGAAAGGGCTGAAATCCCAGAGAGGGAATATTAACCTCGGTAGCTGAGATTCTCCTGTCAGGGGTGACTATGGGCGTCAGTTAGGTGACACTGGGTTCACGATTTTGATACATTCCCAATATCCGAGTGAAATACACAGCCACTGTGCCATTTCAAGTCTTCAGCCCAACATTTCCTGACAGGTCTGATATCCTCGAGAGGGAATATTAACCTCGGTAGCTGAGATTCTCCTGTCAGGGGTGACTACGAGCGTCAGTTAGTTGATAAGGGGTCACGATTTTGATACATTCCCGATACCCGGTGAAAAGACACATCCACTGTGCCATTCCTGACCTTCAGCCCGACGTTTCCAGACAGAGAACATCAATTTCGGTAGATGAAATTCTCCTTCAGGGGTGATTACGGGCGTGACGGAGATCACGATTTTGATACATTCCCAATATCTGGTGGAAATACACAACCACTCTATCATTCCTTAGCTTCAGACCGATATTTTCCAACAGGGCGGATATCCCCGAGAGGAAATATCAACCTCGGTAGGTGAGATTCTCTTGTCAGGGGTGACTACGGGTGTCAGTTAGATGAAAAAGGGGGCAACGATTTTGATCAATTCACAATATCTGGTGGAAATATACAGCCACTGTATCATCCCAGAGCTTCAAGCCGATATTTCCTAACAGGGCGGATATCCCCGAGAGGGAATATCAACCTCGGTAGGTGAGATTCTTCTGTCAGGGGTGACTACGGACGTCAGTTAGGTGATAAGGGTGGGGGGGGGGGGGGCTAACGATTTTGATTTATTCCTAATATCCGGTGGAACTACACAGCCACTGTGCCATTCCCGATCTTCAGTCCGACACTTCCAGACAGGGCTGATATCTCTGGGAGAGAGTATCAACCACGGTAGCTTAGATTTTCCGGTCCGGGGTGACTTCGGGCGTCAGTCAGGTGATAGGGGCGATCACGATTTTGATACATTCACAATAGCTGGTGCAAATACACAGCCACTGTACTTTTTCTGAGCTTCAGCCCGATATTTCCTAACTCAGCTGACATCCCCGAGAAGGAACATCAATCTCAGTAGCCGAAATTCTAATGTCAGGGGTGACTACGGGCGTCAATTAGGTGATAAGGGGTCACGATACATTTTCAATATCCGGTGAAAATACACAGCCTCTGCACTTTTCCCGAGCTTCAGCCCGATATTTCCTAACCCAACTAATATCCCCAAGAAGGAACATCAATCTCGGTAGCTGAAATTCTCATGTCAGGGGTGACTACGACCGTCAATTTGGTGATAAGGGGGTGACGGTTTTCACATATTACCAAAATCCGGCGGAAACACACAGCCACTGTGCTTTTCCAGACCTTTAGCCTAACAATGTCTGACAGGGCTGATATTTCCGAGAAGGAATATCAACCTCGGGAGCCGAAATTATAATGTCAGGGGTGACTACGGGCGTCAGTTAGGTGATAAGGGGTCACGATACATTTTCAATATCCGGTGAAAATACACAGCCTCTGCACTTTTCCCGATCTTCAGCCCGATATTTCCTAACTCAGCTGACATCCCCGAGAGAGAACACTAACCTCGGTAGCTGAAATTCTCATGTCAGGGGTGACTACGACCGTCAATTTGGTGATAAGGGGGTCACGGTTTTGATACATTCCCAAAATCCGGCGGAAACACACATCCACTATGCCATTCCAGACCTTTAGCCCGACAATGTCTGACAGGGCTGATATTCCCGAGAAGGAATATCAACTTCGGTAGCCGAAATTCTAATATCAGGGGTGACTACGGGCGTCAATTGGGTGATAAGGGGTCACGATGTTGATACATTTTCAATATCGGGTGAAAGCACACAAACCCTGTGCCATTCTGGATCTTTAGACCGACAATCTCTGACAGGGCTGATATCCCCGAGAAGGAATATCAACCTCAGTAGCTTAAATTCTCTTGTCAGGTGTGACTACGGCCGTCAGTTAGGTTATAAGTGGGTCACGGTTCTGATACATTTCCAATATCGGTTTGAAATACACATCCACTGTGCCATTCTCGACCTTTAGCCGGACATTGTCTGAGAGGTCTATCTCCGACAGGTAATATCAACCTGTCAGTGGTGACTACGTGGTCATTGAGGTGATAAGAGGCCAGGCTTTTGGTACATTCCTGATATCCGGTCAAAATACACAGCCACTGTGACATTCCCAACCCCTAGCCCGACATTGCCTGATAGAGCCGATATCCTTGAGAGGGAACATCAACCTTAGTAGCATGAATTCTCATGTTAGGTATGATTACGGCCGTCAATTTGGTGATAAGTTGGACACGGTTTTGATACATTCTCAAAATCCGGCGGAAACACAGAGCCAGTGTGCCATTCCAGACCTTTAGCCCAACAATGTCTGACAGGGCTGATATTCCCGAGAAGGAATATCAACCTCGGTGTCCGAAATTCTAATGTCAGGGGTGACTACGGGCGTCAATTAGGTGATAACGGGTCTCGATTTTGATACATTTTCAATATCCGGTGAAAATACACAAACCCTGTACCATTCTAGATCTTTAGGCCGACAATGTCTGACAGGGCTGATATCCCCAAGAAGGAATATCAACCTCAGTAGCTTAAAGTCTCATGTCAGGTGTGATTACGGCTGTCAGTTAGGTTATAAGATAGTCACGGTTCTGATTCATTCCCAATATCCGTTGGAAATGCAGATCCACTGTGCCATTCTCGACCTTTAGCCGGACATTGTCCGACAGGTCTGATATCTCCGAGAGGGAATATCAACCGCGGTAGCTGAAATGTTCATGTCAGTGGTGACTAAGGGGTCATTGAGGTAATAAGAGGCCAGGCATCTGATACATTCCTGATATCCGGCGGAAACACACAGCCACTGTGCCATTCCAGACCTTTAGTCCGACAATGTCTCACATGGCTGATATTCCCGATAAGGAATATCAACCTCGGTAGCCGAAATATTCTAATGTCAGGGGTGACTACGGGCGTCAATTAGGTGATTATGGGGTCACGATTTTGATACATTTTCAATATCCGGTGAAAATACACAGCCACTGTACATTTCCCGAGCTTCAGTCCGATATTTCATAACCCAGCTTATATCCCCGGGAGGGAACATGAACCTCGGTAGCTGAAATTCTCATGTCAGGGGTGACTACGACCGTCAACTTGGTGATAATGGGGTCACAGTTTTGATACATTCCCAAAATCAGGCGGAAACACACAACCACTGTGTGATTCCAGACCTTAGCCCGACAATGTCTGACAGGGGTTATATTCCCAAGAATGAATATTAACCTCGGTAGCCGAAATTCTCAAGTCAGGGTCGCTACCGGCGTCAGTTAGGTGATAATGGGGTCACGGTTTTGATACATTCCCGATATCCATTCAAAATATACAGCCACTGTGCCATTCCGACCGTTACCCCGACATTGTATGACAGGGCTTATATCCCTGAGATGGAATATGAACCTCAGTAGCTGAATTTCTCATGCCAGGGGTGACTACGGTCGTCAATTTGGTGATAAGGGGGTCACGGTTGTGATACATTCCCGATGTCCGGTGAAAAGACACATCCACTGTGTCATTCCCGACCTTCAGCCCGACATTTCCAGACAGGGCTGATATCTCTGAGAGAATATCAACGTCGGTGGCTGAGATTCTCCTGCAGGGGTGATTACGGGCGTGAGTTGGGCCATAAGGGGGTCGCGGTTTGGATATCTTCCCAATAACCGTTGGAAATACACAGCCTGTGTGCCCTTCCCGACCTTTAGCCCAATATTGTCTGACAGGGTTGATCTTCGGGAAAGGAGTATCCTCCTCTGTGGCTGAAGTTCTCCCGTCAGTGGTGACTACAGGCTTCAATTACGTGATAAGGGAGCCACGGTTTTAATATATTCCAATATCCGGTGGAAATACAATGACATTGTGCCATTCTCGACCTTTAGCCCACATTGTCTGACGGGACTAATATCCCCGAAAGGGAATATCAACCTCGGTAGCTGAAAATTTCATGTCAGTGGTGACTACGGTGTCATTGAGGTAATAAAGGGGCCACGCTTTTGATACATTCCTGATAACCGTTCAAAATACACAGCCACATTGCCATTCCCGACCCTTAGTCCGACATTGTCTGACAGGGCTGATATCCCCGAAAGGGAATATCAACCTCGGTAGCTGAAATTCTCACGCCAGAGGTGATTGCGGGCGTCAGTTGGGTGATATGTGGTTAACGGTTTTGATACGTTCCCAATATCCGGAGGAAATACACAGCCACTGTGTCCTTTCCGAGCTTTAACCCAATATTTCCTAACCGGCCTGATATCCTCGAGAGGGAAGATTGACCTCGGTAGCTGAGATGCTCCTGTCAGGGATGACTACGTGCGTCAGTTAGGTGATAAGGGGGTCACGATTCTGATGCATTTCCGATATCAGGAGGAAATACACAGCCACTGTGCAAGTTCTTACCTTCAGCCCGACATCTCCTGAAAGGGCTGAGATCCCCGAGAGGGAATATGTATATATTAATGACCAAGGTATACAGTTAAAACTAGAAGTCCTGTCATGAAATGCGCACAAATAGCACGTTGATATGCGCGTTAATGTGCGCGTTATGGCCCAAATAAAGCTATCAAATTCTGTACATATGGCCTGTGCACAAGCAATGTTTCAACCAATGGACCTCCGGGTAACCCGGAGGTCCATTGGCAGAAACATTGCATGTGTTTGCTATGAGTAACCGGGAGAACCTGCCGTGCTTTGGGTGCCATTCGATATGGCAATTGCGCGCAATTCCAACGCGCAATTAAGCCTACATAAGCGCACTATTCGTGACAGGACTTCTAGGTTTAACTGTATACATGTACAGAGCTGCAGGTGACTTAACAGAGTTTCTACATTATTGTTGTCTACCTGTACAAGATGCCAACCGTGATGTTAACCCTTTACCTAACATGAAAAGCAGACGACACTTGCAAAAAAAAAGTTTGAATAACTATTTTTTTCATTTTTTGTCTCAAAAACATAGGTTATGACCCCTCATTGGAACGAGCTCGACGAGCTCGTTCCAATGAGGGGTCATAACCTATGTTTTTGAGACAAAAAATGAAAAAATAATTAAAATTAATAGGCGATTTTTGAGAATAGCGCTGGCCGGTTTTGACCGGTACGTTTGGGTAAAGGGTTAAAACAATATCAGGATAAATTCATTCTACCAGTAGTGTTCTCAAGGACGAATACACTTGGAACAACTTTTTCAGAATATTATAAAATTGTCTGTATGTGAAGATATGGGTACTTAAGGGTTAAATTTCTTTAACGGATATATCACTGTAAACTTGATTCTATTGATAGGTATTGTCGTTTCTCAACACAGTTTACATGACATAATTCCATAACGGGGAAGGTTTGATGTATAGAAAAATCATGTTTGAAGCTATTGGGAAAACCGCCAAATTGCTTGTTTTAACCATAGATTTTAAAACACTTCATCGAGAAGTCCGGGGTGGAGGGGGCGTGGTCCCCCAGACTCCCATTCTCGCGATCTCTCACATGCGAAGCCAAGGATACCCTGTTCATTCCTTAGAAAGTAACCACTCCCCAGTATTATTTTTCTCGCTACGCCCCTGGCGTCCTGTGGTTGTTAATCCATGTTGGTGTCTATATTTCTACTATTAATAGAAGACCAAATACAGAATACTATTCCGTAACGAAACCTCATAAAAATCAAAAGGTGCAATACATTCCGTCAGATCCCTTGAGCACAAGGCTCGAACTTAATGCAAAATATTAGGCAAGACAGGCACCAAGTAAGGCACGAACACCTCTTTTCTGTTATGACAAACTCAATACCTGGATGAGGAAGGAAACTGACACTCTGTTTCTATCCATTCTATCTCAGGCTATAATTGCATCCTACGTCTGTGATTGTCTCAGCTTCTCTCATCTCCATTTTAGTTTAAACAGTCTCTTACAGCATCAGAATTGACTCCAGCATTCAGTTCGTGTAAATCCATGATTTATAAGGGATACTACTCTCAAAATATTGAATCCAACCAAATTTCTTCAACACCTAAGTCAGCATGACTGTAAACTGTTAAGAGCCTCTCACTGTCAAAGCCAGAAAATAAGATGATTGGCTGATGATTAACATTGTATCCAAAAGCAAAGAGGTAAATGGAATTGTTGTTATATCCAGTTTTAAGGATTAAACTTGTGTTACCATTATAAAAGCTACTCATTCGATATAATAAAAATAATGATGTTCTGTCTCAAGGTGGACAGTACGAATAGTGACCGGTGATCTGTCTCAAGGTGGACATTACGAATAGTGACCGATTGGAATCATTATCTCTCTCGACTGCCGCCTCCAAAAAAATAATGTGTTCCTTTGGCAGATCCGCATTATTATATGACAGAAAAAAATCTGCTAGTTTAATTCGCTAAAACATTCGTCATACGTATTGATATACTCCAGTATTGCTGATCTATTCTATTTTTAACGAAATCGAGTTGATGTTTCACCGTTATATCATTGTTGTCTATAAATATAGCAGGTGGGCTGATATGATGATTCCAAATACCTGTTTGTGATAAAAATGGAAATGGAATTTCCAGCTTGCTCCTTCCTTTAATTTCCCTGTTCTAATGCTTAGGAACTGTTCAAATATAACAATTAACTACAACATGAACAAATACGTTAACCCTTTATCTAACGAATCGACGGCATCCGCCCGCGTAATATGCAAATTGTGCAGTTGAAAAAAATAAATTTTTCACAATATTTCAACAAAACCATATCATGTGACCCCTCATTGGAACGAGCTCATTGAGCTCGTTCCAATGAGGGCTCACATGATATGGTTTTGGTGAAATTTTTTGAAAAATTTTAAAAAATTATATTAAAAATAATAAATTTTGATATCGTCTGCGTTGGGTAAAGGGTTAATGCCCTTTGCTTCTTATATATATATATATATATGTGTGATACAATTAAATCGATTGTGATGCATCTGAATATACTGTTTTCCTTCGAACAATATATAATACGGCAAGGAAACTGAAAACTATTTTTGTCGTAATAATAAAACAATAATTTATTTTCCTTGATGTTGATGCAAAAAATTATTAACCCTTGAAAAACTTTTCTCGGATGTATCACCGAGGCCGGGGCGCGGTGGCTCAGTTGGTAGAGGTGCAGGCTGCAAGCCGAGGGGTCCTCGGTTCGAATCCCACCTGCAGCAACCGCGTTGTGTCCTTGGGCAAGACACTTCACCCCGATCGCCTACATGGGGGCACGATGACGCTGTGTACTGAGGCGTACTGCACGTCGATGGTGCGCATGTCTTCAATCAATCTAACCCTGTCTGTGCTGCGGTGCAGAATTCAGAGTTACGATGTTGGAGAGCTGACAGCTGCCCGTCGTTGCTCGGTGGTTCTCTCCGGGTACTCCGGCTTCCTCCACCCGTAAAACTGTCACGGTCACGATTAGCCATTGTGCATAAGTATGTGTACGTTTCAAGGGTTGATAATTCCTGTATCAACCTAAAGGGAAATCAATTATTGTTTTGTTATTGCGACAGAAAAAAAAAAAAACGTTTGCAATTTTCTTGCTTTATTACTTTATTATTTATGTCCACCTCGGACCAGGTCATCATTTTTTTAAATCGCGTTCATCGCCTGGCAAGGATCAGGTTGCGGTACTATGATCACAAAACCAGTCTGATCATTTGGGCCGAATCGCAATACATCACTGATCCGACTGAAATTCCTCTCCGTAACCCTGTAGAATATCATCTGTCGAAAAGGAAATACGATAATTCTGAATGTGATATGCTATTTTGTTCACACAGTTTTTGATATGGCAATACTTTACAGTACGACCGCTGTGGACTTTCCACGAGTGGACAATAGTTCCACGGACACAATAACCATAAATTCCAACCACTAATTATAGGAATAATCATCAAATATATTATTAATGAAGCACACAGCACAACACGGTGTTTCATTAATTAAAACTTTGCTGATGGTGATTTTTATTGCTTGGTAAATGCATACGTGGACATTACTGCTCACGCGTCGATTGTGACCAGTCTGCGGCGGCTGTTCTGTATTTAAGAAATCGAAACTCTCTGGTGTATGCGGGTCACAATAAAATTGCGCTCTGATCGCGAAAACCCACCTCTGAGACCACCGCATAGTGCGTGTATTAAACTGTGCCAAATTGAATTGAACCAGAGAAGAAATACCATTAACCTTTGAACTACAGCATCGATCACATCGCATCCAATGAGTAACACCTAATGTCCACGTAGCGTTCGAGATTTTACTATGGCAGTACATTACTATGACTGTTCAAAGAGATGTTATGCAAGAAAACAGCATTTCCTGCACGCCAAACACTCTCTTAATTTATCATCCTCAACTTTTATCGTCATTGATATTGACTCTTGGGAAAGTTATCTCCCCTTGTAAATACCGGAGTCTAGCTGAAATCCAATTAACATTGAACCTCTGAAAGGTGTGAATGAAATCTTTATCGCCAGGGAACAGTTGTCGGAAGCAGAGAAATCAGGTGAGAATGAACTGACCAGCGCTATTCACGAAAATCGGCATTCAATTTTTTTTTATATTTTCATTTTTTGCTTCCAAAACATAGGTTATGACCCCTTATTGGAACGATCGCGTCGCGCTCGTTCCAACGAGGGGGGGGGGGGGGGGGGTCATAACCTGTTTTGGAAGCCAAAAAATGAATTTTTAGTTATACAAGGATTTTTTTTTTACTGGTTGACCAGAAATTAATTAAGACGCTTAGGAGTTATCGCACATTTTCATTTGTACTCATTTGGAAACTTATCTGATATTGTGGACTGCGGTTTTAACTGCTTTTACTACAATAACATTGTTCTTGGTTTTAACATCAAAGGGGAAAAAATGGGCAAATGTCACCTTGTATATTTTTATATGGTTAGATAGGACAATATCTATACTATACGCCGGTATGCGCGCAGCATTCCTAATATGAACCAAAAAAATATATTAAGCCCTAAAAGTAGACGAAAATGCAATTTTCTATTATTTTACATGGAATTATACAGGAAATAACAGTAGCATTTTAAATCGAAAAAAATGGTCGATAACATCACCATCTGAGAGCATATATATTGTTCGTAAAGGAGTGATGCGCACAGCGTATATAACTTTCGTAGGTTTTATATAATTTTGAGAAATATAAAAATTCCCCTTTCAATTGTTGTTAATTTTTGCCAGCCAATTCTTAGCAATCAGGGGAGATAACCTTTTTCGTAAGTCGATGTGTATGACGAGAAAAATTGACCATGTCAGAAATATGGGTGCTCAAACTAATGAAAAACCTGGCAGTAAACTTTTTTCAGAACATCCGCACACATGAGAGCCCCCTTGGTTAGCCTTGTCTGCCGACCATCAATAATTCATTCTCGGTTTGTGCAGGATTAAAAAAAGCCTAGCAACTTTGATTTATCGAATTGACTAACACATTGTAATCTCAACTGCCTTATAACCATTTGTTCGTGCCAAAAGTACATATGTTTTGGACCGTTTTTATTCCTTCCACCGTGGGCTCTTCGGGGATTAGCGAAGCATCAATATTCGATTTGATTTACGTCGCGCTTATTCAGAATGTTTGGAGTCGGCAAACAAATCTCAAAACCTAACCAAAATTCTTTCTTCGAACTTTTCTTCACTGATCAGGTCTCCTACATAGTGGACCTGATGGCTGAAGAAGAGCCCAACGTCGGCGGAACAAAGGGGGCATCGGGATTTAATACATTAGACCACGATAGCCGCCAATATTACGTACGATCACTGGTTGAACCATCTAGATTTGAACTAAGTAAAGGCAAAGATAACAACCGCCTAACACATGTGGAACTAGGGCCCCAATGACCTAACAACCCAAGAGAAGTCTCTTTTAGATCGCGGTTTAACCTTTGTACCAGCACCGAAGCCTAAAACTGGTAATCAAACAAATATACCATCACATAACTGTAATGTTCTTAGGCAAATTAAATTAGCAGACTTCTTTAGAAACTCCAGCAGTCGGAAACTTCCTTTTACAGAATCATCTGATTGGTCACCTCCAGATAGTGAAATAGATCCCGAAATTATTGAGGCTAATAAACGAATCCTCCAAAAGGTGTTCAGCATGAACATACTCTCCGATAAAGACAATTTAACAGCTGGTGAACGGAGAGTCCTTTAATTAAACAGCCGTCAAAGGTGGGTCGGTAGTCGTTTTATCTCGCGATAATTATATAAAGGAAACCATGAGACAACTCAGCAATACTAAACATTATAAGAAAATAGATTCACTAATTTGGCCAAGTAATGTCGAAAAATTCAATAAGATCTTAAAATTTCTCCTCGACGAAGGTCACATAACCAAAAAACAATTGAAATATTTAACAGCTAAGCTCAGTGCTCAAACAAGACAATTTTACATCCTATCAAAGATCCACAAGGATTGTTCTTCTTGGACGGATGTCTTAACTCCACCCGGGAGGCCATTTGTATCAGATTGTAACTCAGAATCGTATGCGATCTCGGGACTAAATTGATTATCATCTTAAACCTATAGCAAATAGACATCCACCCAAGCTATCTAAAAAATACACAGGATTTCCTGTCCAAAATTTCAAAATTGAAAATATCGGAAAATGCTATCCTGGCTACTTTGGATATCGACAGTATGTGTACGAACATTCATATTGATAAAGGTGTTAAATCGGTTAAAAATGCATTTGAAAAATATACCAATTCAAAACGCCCGGATGAACAAATTTTGGATCTTTTTGAGCTGAGCTTAAAAGGTAATGACTTTCAATTCCACGGAGATATTTTCCACAAATTATGGGTTGTCCTATGGGCAAAAGATTCAGTACCAATTTTGCAAGCATTTATGTAGCGGAATGGGAGGAAAATGCCCTAAGGAAATGTGCAAAACATCCTATCGTATATCTCAGATATTTAGATTACATTTTTATTATTTTGGAACATTCGAAAGAAGGTTTTGATAATTTTTTAGAAATTTTGAACAATCATGATCCAAACATTAAATTAAAAGCTACTATCAGTGAAAATTCTGTTGATTTTCTCGATGCGACTGTGTATACAGGCAAGCAATGTCCTGCATCCGGTCATTTAGATTATAAAGTATATTTTAAACCAACTGATTCACATCAATTGTTGCACACAAAATCATTTCATCCTCAACATACATTTAAAGGTATCATCAAATCACAGCTCATTTGTTTCCACCGCAATTCAAGTGATGAGGTAAATTTCGATGAGGCCTGTTCTACTCTATTTGGTGCCCTCAGATCGAGGGGGTACTCACTGCGCTTTCTGCGTTTACCATTTAAAGGTATCATCAAATCACAGCTCATTCGTTTCCACCGCAATTCAAGTGATAAGGTAAATTTCGATGAGGCTTGTTCTACTCAATTTAGCGCCCTCAGATCGAGGGGGTACTCACTGCGCTTTCTGCGTATCCTGAAATCTCAAACTCTGAAAAAGCTCGAACGTCGTTGTAGATTGCATACTTTTATGCCTGATCAGACAGAGGAATTTTCCTCCGAACAAACACAAAATCATAACCAGATCCGTAACTCCCTCCATTGTGATTAACCAAATAGTATTTACCTTATCACTTGTAAACGCTATCGGAAACAGTATGTTGGCCAAAGTCAAAATCCTTTCCGAGAACGTGCTACTAGACACAAACAGGATATAACACATAATGTGATGCCCCAGTAGCAGCACAACATTTTAACCTTCCTGGCCATTCTTTGAACGATTTCAAAATCCACCCTATTGAACAACCACCAGTTAAAGACACATTAGAAGAAATGGATGAATTGAGAAAAAAAAACGTGAAGCTTTTTCGGTCAATACGCTTCAAACCCTCTGGTCATTTGGTATGAACATATCAGATGGATATGTTCATACAAAATGAATATCGAAATAGCAAAAATATTAAAAGATGAATTCAATTTAACCAATGCTAAATTAAATGAATCTTTGAATCTTCGACCTCTGATCGCCTATAAGAAAAACAAAAGCTTGCGTAACATCCTTGTAAGGACTAAATTAGAGCCCATCAATAAATAACATCAATTATTCCCAGCCAGTTTAACCGGTTCCTAAGCTCATCACTTAGTTTAAAACAATTTTATGTATTTTTTGTCATGTTTGAAACCCATCAGGTTTCAGTAAATAAAAACAATTTTTCGGCGGCATATTAAAAGAAAAAAACGAAAATAGGAAATATCTGTGCCAATGCGAAGTTTAACCTCAAACACACTTTTTTCCACAGACATGTTGCGTGGTTACACAATGAGTTAAAATGGGCGCATGTAAAAGTGTCAATATACAAGCATTCATGAAACATATTATTTGCAAATCCAAACGACATTTGGCCAAGGAATCCCAAATTTGGTCGTTTCTGTCCGTTTCTTCTACTTTGACCATCTCCCAACCCGTAGGCTAGCCTTCGGGGAGTAAGATAATTGTAGTATGAGATATGGACAGGACAGTGACTATACCGCGGCATGTCCATCTAGTGTTTCATGGTATATTTACCGAAATACAATTGTAACTTTTTCTCCCACCGGGAGAAGAATGATAGCCTTGGAAATTTGTACCCCTACACTTTTATCGAACTTCCGTCGTCTCTGGAAGAGTTGAAGGATATCCCGCTTCCAAAACAACTTTGAAGTATATTTTGATTGACTTGATCAAATAGACGCGGCGAGGTTGAATAGAATAGATCAGTGAAGACTAACAATATGTGCTGTATCCCCCGGTTTAAGAAGGTCCAATATGAGTAGTAAAGTGGTTTTCACCTCTCCTTTCGGTGACAAAATGTGCGAGGGAGATATTACGTCATTGTCACGGAACCAACTTACGTCATGTGGGGTTGTCATGCTATCCCACGTGCTGGACCATGTTCTGAGCTCTTTATCATAGTTATACGTGGTGTCATTGCGCATGCATATCGCGCGTTGTTAGGGTGGCACGTGTTTGCGTCGTCCATTCTGTAAATTGGAGGCCGCCATCTTGGTTTTAATGGTAGCGCAAGGTTGGTTTGTGATACAAATGCCTCTAATAGGACCGGGGTGTGGTAGGAGATAGTGTTTGATTGAACTGGAGTATATTTTACTATCATAAACAACCCGACAACTATTTTGCTAGTTTCTCTACTTTTATAAATAAGTTATGTCATTGCTTCTGTCTAGCCAATCCTATTCTATTGTACTGGGGTTTACTCCAGTAACATAGAATTACCTTTTAATTGGAACAGTTTAAGCTTATTGTTACTATTTATAACGTTTCTGGTGTGTTCTGACTAGTTTCAAACCTCTTCCTGGTACAACTGTTCTTGTTTTATAGAGTATGAGTCATGAATAGTTTATCCAGATCATCCAAGCAGGTCACTTTTCTGCAACAACCTAACCAATCAAAATGCTCCATTTGACTTAGTACCAACCTTTTTATCGTATGAGGCCAGGTGGGTGGGTAGGGGGCGGGGTGTATGCCTCGATGAGGAATTATCTGTCTTTGTTCATATCCTTATCTTGGTATTGAACTACTGCCACCTTCGGTGATACACCACTTTAGAATCTCTTATGTTGTCTATACTAAAAAAGTAGACGGCATTATAAAAGCAACAAGATGATTTGTGACTTGAATACACGGGTTTAGGAGAACAAAAACAAGATTACAATTTATTTAAAAGGTAGATTACCTTCAGAAGAGAGAGGACTTTGTATGGAATCGTAAGATAAAACAGATCTCTCAGATATGTGACATACTACTCCCCTCTGGCATGATTAAATATATATATAATGTAAAAGAAGGTGCCCCACTTCCTGCTGATAAGGAACACATTCCGGTCCCATATTACCCTCTAGCAAAAATGAATGTGTAAGTCTTGTATGGCCGATACAGTGCGTGAGCGACTAATAGCCCCTGTCCCACCCCTCCCCCTCTAGGGAATTTTGAAGGTTATGATTTTCTGAAAGCTTATTCAAAATGCTAGGATTTGCACCAAAGTCTTTCATTAGGGGCTGGGGCATTACGGAAAGATGTGCTTGTAAATACCATGACTCCGTGTAAACAAATTTACCTCTTTCAGTACTAAATTGATTTTGCTTTATATATGAATTATGGGTGTTTTTACCACGACAGCACAACATAGTGTCACTGTGTCATGTGATATGACGTTACATGAGATCTATGAGATGAGATCCATAAGACAGGGGGTTGAGGATGGGGGCAAGATCTATTATTTTTCCGTATAAAGGGTGCATACCTATTAGTTTTTCATTTCCACCCCATCGTATGGATCTGATGTGGTGGATCTCATGCGGCGTCATAGTCATTTGGCACAGTGGCGCCATGTTAGGTTGTTATGGTAGCCCCCGTGAGCGGCCATTTCGTGACATAACTACCATAGTGACCATATGGTCTTAGTGCGCATGTGCAGCGCGTGTTGTTAGGGTGATACGTGTTTTCTTCGTACATTTTGTATATTGGTGGCCACCATCTTAGTTTGCATGTAGTACATGGTAGCTATGTGACTCAAAATCCTCTAATAGCAAAGAGCAGTGTTCAGAGGTTGTGTTCAATTGAATAGGAGTAAATTTAATTCCCCAAATAGACCTGACAATTCCTCCAATTCACCAAAATCAACCCAAAATCACCTTATTTGATAATGATTCCCCATAATACTCTATCGTCCAATAACAGGCACGTTCCTTTGTATAAGATTCAATCTAATTACACACAATCCTCGATTAGAATTACCACAAACAACCCGACAAGTTGTACCCGTTCGGATTCCTTGGGAATCCTTATATTAAAAGGATCACAAAATGCTTTTGCACCATAAAGGATTCTAATATCACTTAATATAGACTTATAAAACTAGCATGTTGTGGTATGAGGTGCTTTTCTTTGTATAAGATTCAATTTAGTTATCCATAATTCCCACAAACAACCCGACAATTGTTTTACTACTGCAGATTTCTTAGGGATCTTCTGCTTCTGCCTATCCTAGTCTATTCCATAGCTTATTATTTTCTTTGTTCCTTTTCCTGTCTATATTATGACTTCCCTAATCTCTCAATAAATTATTCTAACTTTTCTAAATGTTTTTTGTGTGCTACTTCACAATGACACATTACATGTAGCACAAATGTACAAACTGGTGCACAATGTACACACCTCACATGCAGTACATAGGCATATACAGGTATTTGAGGATACTCACGACATGGTGATAAACTATTTGAGGATACCTTTTGATGATACCTGTTGGGGATACCTTTTAAGGAAGACCTGCAGGATATTTATATGAAGACAGTTATGGCCCCTAACCCTGATCAGCCCATGGCTTCTAATCTATTCCAAACCCCATTCATAGCTTCAAGACTACTGCTGCCAACATAGTCATCAATATATGTCCCGATTCCAACCGCAATACATTGCATTGGTCAATGCCTCGTTGATTTCATTTTATGTCGCCGGGCACGCGCATATGTCTACTGCCAGCGATTCTTATGTCCATTGTCAAGGAAAGCGTCTTGTTGCCGTGAACAACGGTTCGTCGCAATGTCTTTTTTCACTTGAAATCAATTGAGACAAATACATTTAACTGAAGTAAAATACACACAAACGTACCGTTATAACGTACAAAAAGATTGGTTATGTAAACATGGGTAATTATTTATGAAACCGATTAGATTATAATGTCTCTGTTCATTAATTTACTGTAACATAAACTGAAACGAATTAACACCTTACCGAAACAACGTCTGCTTTCTAATATTCGCTGTTCACAAACGAAGAGTTTCACGGCGGTGTTGTTTTTTTGTTATTTAAGATTACAATAAAATAAAAGATTTTTTTTTCCAATTCAATTTTACTTTTGTAAGAACGGGACATATACGTTATTCTGTTTGTTGACAGGGGACATGGCCTCACGTTCCCTGCATGAAATTTATATTCAACCGAGGCTGACGCCTCGGTTGAATATAAATTTCATGCAGGGAACGTGAGACCATGTCCCGTGTCAACAAACAGAATAACTTATAATATTCAAGGTTCAGTATGCATTGTATTCACCTTTAGTATGGTGTTCTACCAGCCTAGCAGCCTCGTACCATTGTTGCCTTTTGTATCATTACTATTGGCTACCACTATTCTGTCCTGAGCTAGAGTGTCTCAACCATTACCAACTTGTGGTACTAATGTGGCTCCCAGTACACTACTGCCGCTACAGGTGCCAATTCATATCACAATCAAAGGTGTATGCCACTACTGCTTGCTCGACTGATTCAAGGCTTATCGAGTAAATGAGCTATCGAGCAGTTGCTTGAACGAGTGACTCCTCATACTGCTCTTCGACTCATTTCGATAAAAATATATTCTATGGGGATTCTGGAGAACGGACTCCATAAGTGGAATTCAAAGTGGGATTCCAAGCTCCTGTACAGCTCCAGGTAGCCTTACCATTGGATACCTTCTTGCTTTCAACTATCTACAGTTAAAACTAGAAGTCCTGTCATGAAATGCGCACAAATAGCACGTTGATATGCGCGTTAATGTACGCGTTATGGCCCAGGTAAAGCTATCAAATTTTGTACATATGGCCTGTGCACAAGCAATGTTTCAGCCAATGGACCTCCGGGTAACCCGGAGGTCCATTGGCAGAAACATTGCATGTGTTTGCTATGAGTAACCAGGAGAACCTGGCGTGCTTTAGATGCCATTTGATATGGCAATTGCGCGCAATTCCAACGCGCAATTAAGCCTAGATAAGCGCACTATTCGTGACAGGACTTCTAGTTTTAACTGTATCCTATGATTTGCTTCTGTTGTAGTCACCCAATACTATAGTCTTCTACCCCACCCTTACAGATTTGTACCAGTGCTATTGACTTGTAGCACAACTCCATACTTCCAAGATATGCCTGACCCTGTCTCGACTCTGCCCTAGGTCAGGTCTTTAACAGGCGCAACCAGATTGCTCCTAGATTTCATCTAAACCTTATCCGTCTCTACAATGTCTAGACCTCGTGCAAGCTAGGGTACCTTACACATACGGCGCTGTGTATTGATCATGCCGAGATGTGGGTATGTGTTAATATACATTTTGTCACAATGAATACGCAGTGAATGCAGCACACTGGATGCGCCGATTTGTACTTGTGTGCTAATGCACAATGTTTATCCAAATATTGCCGCATATAGGTACAAACGATGAAAGGGTGCTTCTAGAAGTATGGTAGGATACCAGAAAGGGATTCCACGGAACGTGGGTCTGGGGGTTGATTGAATGTGCTTACAAATTGTGTGATAGTGCACAATGTGTCACAGTGTGTACACACATCGCATGGTGGATGTTCCAATATGTGCTTATGTGCTTATGTGCTAATGCACAATGTGGCATAACACATGTAGCCCATAAACCAAATATGGAATGCTGTATGGTGTCGGGGAGTTCGTTTGTGGGTGGGTGTGTGTGTTGTGGAGTGTCTTGCAGTGGTTTGGCTTTGAGACGGTGGGAATTGGGCTCTAAGAATATAGTGGCCAATAGCCTTGATTATATGGTCAATTTAACTAATTCAAATCGTCAGCTGGCTTATAAAACCTTGTACACAATTTTTTAAAAATTAGTGTGTATGAGGTTTTATCAATAGGCCAACGAAATGCTTGTAAATTATAAAAGCTACTGTCACCAGTTGGAAAACATGCTTTAATTGGTTGAATGCTAGGAGCCAGAGTCAGGGCATTCAAACAGGATGACGGCGCCAGAGCAAGAGCCAATATTTGTTTCATATTCAGTCAAATTCAAATATATTTTGTTTACATAAAATTGTTTCATTACATTTCATCGAAGAGGTCCTTTGAGGAGTCTCCAATAATTTATAATAGTATACATTTCGGATAACAAATTCAGACTACCAAAAATAATCAAGCCATCAACCAGTTAAAACATTTGAATGTTGGACTTTCAGAAAACAAAATTTTTGAAAATTTGTTAATCTTGAAGGTGCGGGGTGGGTTCTGGTGAGCAGTGTTGGGTGGGAGTAGGTGAGATCCAGGCTAAGCGGAATGAGTTTGAAGGTTGGCATGAAGATGTATTGATTCATAGCCAAAACGATATGGTCAGTTATGTGTGGTAACGTCTTTCAAATTTTAGGCCAATTTATGAAACCTAGTGTGTGATTTCGCTAAATATTGTAAACGGGATTTTATAAGCTGATACATCAAATGCCTTTAGCCTCTAAACGCCCCAGTCGCCAGACGGCAAACATGTCTTAGAATGTTTCTTATTTATTGAACTTTCAGAAACTCATAGTCTGAGGGCGGGGAGGGGCGGGAGGGGCTGGGAGTAGGGGACGTCGCCATATAATGGCTCACTGCCTAATATGGCATCGTGTCAAGATTACATTATTTTTTCTACAATGTTTACTAGAAGAGTAGTGACAAGAAATATGGAGCTTGTTATTTGTCGTTCTATCTATCTTGTCACGCTGATTTAATGTATTTATCGATATGTGGCTTAAAATGACTGCAATGAATTTTAGGTCTCGACTTCCATACGTCTTCTCGGAATCCCTGATGGTGGTAAATAAAGATTATTACCATTACAGTTAAAACTAGAAGTCCAGTCATGAAATGCGCACAAATAGCACGTTAATATGCGCGTTAATGTACGCGTTATGACCCAAGTAAAACTATCAAATTCTGTACATATGGCCTGTGCACAAGCAATATTTCAGCCATTGGACCTCCGGGTAACCCGGAGGTCCATTGGCAGAAACAGTGCTTGTGTTTGCTATGAGTAACCAGGAGAACCTGCCGTGCTGTGGATGCCATTCTATATGGCAATTGCGCGCAATTCCAACGCGCAATTAAGCCTAGAAAAGCGCACTATTCGTGACAGGACTTCTAGTTTTAACTGTATGTGGATGTACAACATATGTTTCTGATTCGAGCTCCGGGTTCTAAGGACAGATCACGACGGGTCGAAGACGAGTTGTGATCTACCCTTAGAACGCGGATCGAGACTCGGACACATATTTTTTACATCCATATAATGGTAGTAACCATTTTATCTTACAATATATTGGGGATAAGTCAGGAATGTAGACGAATATATAACGAATTATTTATTCGTACGGATGAACAAAAAGAAAACAATGGAACTCACGCGACAGGAACGTGTTTGTATCCGACCACCTTATACAAACATGTCGGATACACGACAGTAGCGGATTTAATACAGACAAACTACATGTTGATTGTAAGATAATAACCTACAGTTAAAACTAGAAGTCCTGTCATGAAATGCGCACAAATAGCACGTTGAACTGCGCGTTAATGTACGCGTTATGGCCCAAGTAAAGCTATCAAATTCTGTACATATGGCATGCGCACAAGCAATTTTTCAGTCAATGGACCTCCGGGTAACCCTGAGGTCCATTGGCAGAAACATTGCATGTGTTTGCTATGAGTAACCAAGAGAGCCAGACGTGCTTTGGATGCCATTCGATATGGCAATTGCGCGCAATTCCAACGCGCAATTTAGCCTAGATAAGTGCACTATTCGTGACAGGACTTCTAATTTTAACTGTATAATTATACCATGATTACTAATTGTAATCACTGTTATTAATAGGTGAGAAATTCTAACCACCACCTATCCCAAAAATGATTGTATTAAAGAAAACCAAAATTGTTTAAAAATAAACAATCACACATTATTACAGTTATTACACAGCAAAACTCAAACAAAAATAGTTTATAAGAAAAATAGTGTTATACATTATTCCTGATATTATTATTATATTATTCTCATGAAGTCAATCCTTATCCACGTCACACATATGGTACCGATTTATTCCATTCGTAAAATAAGGAATATATTGTTTTATCATATGACTCGTCCGTTTTGTTCACTTTAAAACATTTGATATTTTGTTTTCATAATAATCAGTGATAAATGAAGACTTCCGTCAATTTCATTGGTCAGTTTCAAAAGTAGACAATTTCATAGAAAACAGAATACAACTGGGCCTCATTTTCATAAGTTGCATAATTAGAGTTGGGAGCTTTCATTGGTCAATTTCAAAACTGGACAATTTGCTTGGCTAAACAAAACACAACTGGGTCACATTTGCATAATTTCAGTAGGGAAAATTTACGTTATCAGTCCTGTTCAGGGTGGGTTATATTGTATTAATCATTTACCTACAAGAAAAACGCCATTCATTTTTTTATAGTTTCACTGTTTGCTTCCAACACAGGTTATACCCCCTCATTGGAACTAGCGTGTCGCGCCCGTTCCAATGAGGGGCCATAACCTATGTTTTGGAAGCAAAAAATGAAAATTTTTAGTTATACGAGGATGTTTTTTCAAAGCGCCATCTGCAACTCAAGTTAGGTGATGGGTTAAAAAGTCATACTAAATGGCTAATTTGTGCGTGTGTGTGTCATATGATATTAGAATATGAAATGAGTCTTTTTCTCATATAATATTTATGAAACTCGTCCGAATTTTCCGTTTGGGCTCGCCAAAACGGAAAATTCTTAGACTCGTTTCATAAATATTATATGAAAAAAAACACTCATTCCATATCCTCAATTTATACCATGATTACCTATTCTACTATGTATAAAACGCCTATGATATATATTTTAGCTTTACACATCATCCGTGGTGAACACGCCAGCAATGAGATTTCAATAGTTAAAATTTACATCTACAGTGGAACTACATCCAAGCTGACCTTTGGTGACCTCGACTGAATGCAACCTGTCTGAATATATCATTCGTTGCCTGGCAAAGAGTGAAATGAAAGCGGCAATTATTTATTACGTTTTTAAATGAGTTTACCCCATAAGATACCAAAAATTAACTAACATGCGTTGTCGCATGTTAATAAAGCATCCATAACACGAAATGGTATATTATTATGTTGTTAAAATGAAAAATACCTGATTTGCGCATTTCTTTCTCCATTTCGTTTCGGCGATATTATTGACGGCGGAAGTACGGCCCACCGGTGCTCATGTAAACAAAAAAAAAAAGATTTGTACAAAAAAGACGTCTGCTGCTCAGTAAAATCGAAAATAAATAATAGCGACTCGTAATAATCTGACGATCATGGTATAATTAAAATACACCCAAAATAGCTTGGTGTGCCAACTGTTCACCACTCGTGGTGAAGTAGTGTTAACTGCGCACCAAAGGCTCGCGGTTAACACCACTTCACCACTCGTGGTAAATATTTGGTACACCAAGCTACTATGGTATACTATGATATATTCTATATATATATCCTGAAGAGACCCTATATATCACAGCGGACTCTCTAAAATATTCAAGATATTTGGGCAAAACATAGTCATAATTGAGCGAAGGATCACAAAATCGCCAACTTAAGATCTTCGTACTTGTAATGTCGACCATATCTGCGCAAGTGACATTTCGTTCAATTTGTTCTCTAGATACGCGTGCTACAACGTCGAAAAGCATGACAGTGGCAATGTTTATCATTCAAAAGTTAACCGACCACGCTTTTCAATGCACCAGGCGAAGTTTATGAAGGTTTTAGTGTATAATTAGGTATCTGCGAAACTTTGAAGGTTTGATTCGTTGCCGCCATCTATGGCCTGGTCCGAGATCGACATCGAATCGACTTTCTGATTCGTGCACGAGTCGGAAAATTTATGTTTTTCAAGAGAAGTTGATGGAAAATAAATATCTTCAACATTAATCGAGCCACAGAAATGAGGGAATAGTTGCGTGCTGAGTTTTCTGTTCAATCGAGTTGCAGGTATGCTTGTCTTGTTTACAGGGTACTTTGTTGTGGCAGTACTAATGAAGTATTGCAGCAATGTAACACATGCACTCTGATACTCATGCTACCTGCGCCACGTGCAAGCCGCAAGGATATGCATGATAATTAGATAATTTGGAGAAACAAGTCATTTCACGAAAATTCTTCGCCTTTTCCGATTTGATTCGGATTCGAACTTGATGTTGAGATCGGACCAGCTACTCAATGTGACGATATTAATACACACAGCCCCAGGCTTACTCCCTACTACACACAACCCTAGGCTTACTCCCTACTACACATACCCATAGGCTTACTCCCTACTACACACAGCCCTAGGCATACTCCCTACTACACATACCCCGAGGCTTACTCCCTACTACACACAGCTCTATGCTTATTCCCTACGACACACACCCCTAGGCTTACTCCCTACTACACACAAACCTAGGCATACTCTCTACTACACATACACCTAGGCTTACCCCCTACTACACACAGCCCTGGGCATACTCCTTACCACACATACGCCTAGGATTACTCCCTACTACACACGGCCCTAGGCGTACTCCTTACTACACATACCCTAGGCTTGCTCCCTACTACACATACCCCTAGGCTTACTCCTCACTACACACATCCCTAGGCATTCTCTCTACTACACACATCCCTAGCCATACTCCTTACAACACATACCCCTAGGTTTACTCCCTACTACACAAGCCCTAGGAATGCTCACTGGGGGGGGGGGGGGGGGTCAGTTGGTAGAGGTGCAGGCTGCAAGCCGAGAGGTCCTCGGTTCGAATCCCATCTGCGGCAACCGCGTTGTGTCCTTGGGCAAGACACTCCACCCCCCCCCCCCCCCATTGCCCACGTGGGGGCACGGTGACGCTGTGTACTAAGGCGTACTGCACGTCGATGATGCACCTGTCTTCAACCAATGCTAATCCTGCGGAATTGGTATGTTGGGGAGCCGACAGTTGCTCGCCGTTGCTCGGTGGTTCTCTCC
Organism: Pictodentalium vernedei; assembly: GCA_031216915.1. Classification (NCBI taxonomy): domain Eukaryota; kingdom Metazoa; phylum Mollusca; class Scaphopoda; order Dentaliida; family Dentaliidae; genus Pictodentalium; species Pictodentalium vernedei. The sequence continues at coordinate 456,711,316 of CM062291.1, forward strand.
GGGTATTCCGGCTTCCTCCACCCGTAAAACTGTCACGGTCATGGTTAGCCATTGTGCAGAAATATGTGACCTTAAACACCAATAAATAAATAATAAATAGGAATACTCCCTACTACACATACCCATAGGATTACTCTGTACTACACACTGCCCTAAGCATACTCCCTACTACACACACCCCTAGGCTTACTCCCTACAACACACAGTCCTAGGCATACTCCCTACTACACATACCCAAGGCTTACTCCCTACTACACACAACCCTAGTTATAGTCCCTACTACACATACCTCTAGGCTCTCTCCTTACTACACACAGCCCTAGGCATACTCCCTACTACATATACCCCTAGGCTCACTTCCTACTACACACAGCCCTAGGCATACTCCATACTACACATACCCCTAGGCTTACTCCATGCTACACACAGCCCTAAGCACACTCCCTATTACACATACCCCAAGGCTTACTCCCTACTACACACAGCCCTAGGCATACTCCTTACTACACATACCCCTAGGCTTACTCCTTACTACACACAACCCTAGGCACAATCCCTACTACACATACCCCTAGGCTCACTCCCTACTACACACAGCCCTAGGCATATTCCATACTTCACATACCCCAGGCTTACTCCCTACTACACACAGCCCTAAGCATACTCCCTACTACACATACCCCTAGGCTTACTCCCTACTACACAGGGCCCTAGATATACTCCCTACTACACATACCCCTAGCCTCACTCCCTACTACACACAGCCCTAGGAATACACCATACAACACATACCCTAAGCTTATTCCACACTACACACATCCTTAGGCATACTCCCTACTACACATATTCCTAGGCTTACTCCCTACTACATACAGCCCTAGGCATATTCCCTTCTACACATACCCCTAGGCTTACTCCCTTCTACACATACCCCTAGGCTTACTGCCTACTACACACAGCCCTAGACTTACTCCCTACTACACATACCCCTAGGCTTACTCCCTACTACACATACCCCTAGGCTTACTCCCTATTACACACAGCCCTAGGCATACCCCCTACTACACACAACCTAGGCTTACTCCCTACTACACACAGCCCTAGGCGTACTATACATACCCCCAGGCTTACTTCCTACTACACACAGCCCTAAGCACACTCCCTACTACACATATCCCTAGTCTTACTCCCTTCTGCAATACCCCTAGGCTTACTCCCTACTGCACATACCTCTAGGCTTACTCCCTACTACACATACTCCTAGGCTTACTCCCTACTACACACAGCCCTATGCATACTCCCTACTATACATATCCCTAGGCTTACTCCCTACTACACACAGCCATAGGCATACTCCCTACTACACGTACCACTAGGCTTACTCCCTACTACACACAGCCATGGTCATACTCCCTACTACACACACCCCTAGGCTTACTCCTTACTACACACAGCCCTAGGCATACTACCTACTACACACACACATAGGCTTATTCCCTACTACACATACTCCTAGGCTCACCCCCTACTACACATACCCCTGGGCTTACTCCCTACTACACACAGCACTAGACATACTCCCTGCCACACATATCCCTGGGCTTACTCCCTACTACACACAGCCATAGGCATACTCCCTACTACACACACCCCTGGGCTCAATCCCTACTACACATACCCTAGGCTTACTCTCTACTACACACAGCCCTAGGCATACTCCCTACTACACATACCCCTAGTCTTACTCCCTACTACACACAGCCCTAGGCGTACTCCCTACTCAAGGATCGCTGTGGCTCAGTAGTTACGGCCCTGGACGTCAAACCGAAACGTTCATAGTTCGACCTCATCCAGGGATAACTGCGTTGCGTCCTTGGCGAAACACTGAATTCCGTTTATCCACGCGGACCAAATGCGTACTGGACGTTGAAGGTGAATTTGTCTCCAACCAATACTAACCCTACTTGCGCAGAGTTAGTACATTGGGGAGTCTGGTCGCAGTTCTTCGTTGGTTCTCTCCGGGTACTCCGGCTACCTCCACCCGTAACACTGTCCGACACGATGTTATCCTTGTTATCAAAAGGGCCATTAAACCCCAATAATTAAATATAAATAAATAATACCCCAAACTCAAACCAACGTATGGTTATGTGGTACTTTATCCAAAGTCACTGTCATCAAACTGTGCTTCGTATTTAAATGAGAAATTAAGATTTATCTTTCTGTTGTTAGGTCGTCTTATTGTGCCGAATCTTTTTGTTTAACCCTTTACCTAACATGAAAAGTACACTTGACACTTGCAAAACAAATTCTTGAATAACTAATTTTTTTCATTTTTTGTCTCAAAAACATAGGTTATGAACCCTCATTGGAAGGAGCTCAGCTCAGCGTTTGGTAAAGGGTTAAATTTCATCTTCATAGTTTTGTATCAAATCTAGTTTTTGAAATTTCTTCATCTGCAGGTCTGATAGTCATGTTGTACGAATCGGTTTTTGAATGATACTTGATTTCCATTACTATTAGCAGTCGTCTACAGTCTGCTTGCTCTGACGACTCAAACGACTCGTATCTTATCGAGAAAGTAAACTATCGAATAGTGACTTGAGCAGGAATTTGACACTGTGTGGGCTTGATGTACCGAATAAAGTTTTTTTGAAATTTCATCATTTGGCGTTGGGGAGTCCTGATGTACCGAATTTGTTTTTTTATGTTCCACGTTTGACGTTGGGTAACACTGTAGTGCCCAAACCGAAGTAATGGGTTTCTTGGTGAAGTGAGATTGTTGTAAGTTTTGATAATATTGAAGTTCTTATGGTGCGGGTACCTTTGATTCAAACGCTGGTGTCGACATGGAGACAGGGTTTCGTGGTACTTGGTGTACGCTCTGGTGTTTGACAAACTCGGGATAGAGATTACGGAGATTACAAGCGTAACCTTGAAAGGTAATCCATTTTCTGGAATTAGACTATTATTAGTAATTTTAGGTCTGCTCACGAGAACATTCATGTTGAAGATATAGTATTTTATTTCTAAGATAAGGGCCTTTGCACTGCAAGCCGTATTTCTTTATCGCTTGGTTTAATTATATTAATGAGTGACATGTTCGCTTCTCGATTAGACAAAGGCGTCATCTTCAATGATAATGCTTCGTAGATGGCGCATTGATCCACTGAATTGTCGAATACTTTGGTGACCCTGTTTCCTCTGAGAAATACATTTTCAAAAATTACGAAACACCTTTATCAGAAATATCTCATGGTGCTAATTCCTCAGTCATAGCTGATCATCAAGATCCAGGACCACGAAACCAAATATAGCAGAACAACAGTATCCTTGACTCCGATAACCAACCCTTAAGATGAAGCGATGAGAATTTAAACTGAGAAAATGACAGGGAATGGAAATCAAAACTACTTATGAATCTCGGGTTCATAGGTAAGATACAACATTACAACTTGAAAAAAAAAAAAAACAGAAACATAAAAACGAAAGTGTATTTACGTAAATAGTTTCAACAATGTCCAGATGAAGCTTCTCGGATCAGTTTCAACTTCTTAGGAAGTTGTTCCACAAAGGCAATTCATCAACCAAAAATCTTGTCAGACTATGAAAATTCCAATATTCATCAAAATTCATGAATCAGCAGCTGGCATTAACCCTTTACCCAACGTAACGGCCAAAACCGGTCAGCGCTATTCTAAAAAATCGCCAATTAATTTTCATGATTTTTTCATTTTTTGACTACAAAACATAAGGTTATGATCCCTCATTGGAACGAGCTCGGCGAGCTCGTTCCAATGACGGGTCATAACCTATGTTTTGGAGACAAAATGAAAAAAAATAGTTATTCAAGAATGTTTTTTTGAAAGTATCGTCTCCATTTCATGTTAGGTAAAGGGTTAAATAAAGACAAAAGGATGGAAGAGTGAGGTGAATCAAGCGGTGCATGAACTCGTTTCAGTTTTTTTTGGTTCGACAGCCACGGAAGAGGTAACAAATAATACGTCGACTGTAACCCTTACCATGACAATGTCAACATACTCTCAACGTTTGTGAGGTTCACCGCACCAGTTACAGGAGCCGAAAAACCAAAGGCTAAACTGAATAATCACCTTTTGTAATCTTATATGAAGCGTATATGTTGTCCATTATAAGTACAACCGTCTTAGCCAAATACAAATCTGTAATGAGGAGGGCAACATACTGTACACATGTACGAACTACAGTTAAAACTAGATGTCCCGCAACAACTGGCGCCACCAGACTGTCTTGTGGCAAGCCCTGGCGTGTCCCTTTCACTGAAATAGTGATCGAATGTTGCCGGAAGGTGCCTGTGTTTCCAGTCGTGTACGAATAGCATAATATGCGAGATGTAGAGGTCCTTGAGTTTTAGAATTTTATCTTTTCGAAATAAAGGATAGGTTTGGGCCCTGTATTTTTTATTGTTTCGTTTCAGCAAAAGGGATAATTTATTGATAGATGTTGAGTGCCCCCATATCTATATTCCGTATAGGAAATAATTATGTACAAGAGCATAGTATAGGGAAAGTAATGCGCGGTGGGGCAATACGTTTTTAACTCTGCTAATTACATTAAGAGATCTGGAAACTTTAGAGCAGGGTATTGAAATATGTAATTAAAAGGTCACTTTGTCGTGGATATGTATTCCAAGAAATTTTACTGAGTTCTCATTTTCTGTTGATCCCACCCTTCCTGCTTGGCCGTTATGAATTAACATTCTTAAGTTGATACTTTTACGTTGTAGAAGGTTAATCAATATAAACTTATTTTTGTTAGCACTTAACTTTAATTTGTTTGTAGAGCACCATATGTAGATGTTATCTCGTTCGGCGTTAATTGTTTCAGACAGACCATCAATGTCATGTCCTGAGGTTAATCATTAAGATACAATAAGAACAGTATTGGGCCTAACATCGAGCCTTGTGGGACGCCACAACTAATGAAGGTTGGGTTTGATTTATATCCTGAGCATTGTACGAACTGTGATCGCTCTCTGAGGTAGTAATGGAACCAACTATTGCTGAGACCTCTAATGCCGTAGTGGTTCAATTTTACCAGGAGGATTTCGTGATTGATTGTTTCGAACGTTTTTGATAAGTCGAGGAAGACGGCCAAGGTACTGTCTTTAGTTGTTTTATTCTTTTCGTATGCTATGTGTTCAAGAATTTTCAGAATGGGCTGAATGGTTGTGTGACCTTCCTTAAAGCCAAATTGTTTGGAATATAAAATCTTATTACTTTCTACAAAATATATAAGCCTTTTTAACATATTTGCTTCCATAACTGTCGCCTGATTTAAAGATTGGGGTTACCTTTCCTATTTTCATTCTTTTAGGGACTATACCTGTATGAAAGGATAGGTTGATGATATCTGAAATTGGAAGGGCTATTTCTTTAGCAACATGTTTTAGAAGAAATATTGAACTCTCGTCGCAATCCTTGCTCTTTTTGGGCTTAAAACCTTTACTTGTATCTATTACCTCGTTTGGACATGTCGGGGATATGAAAAAAACTATTCTCGAAATTTCTTTTTAAATAATCCTTGTAGATCGTGAAAGTGTCGGGTATTTCCGCGCTAGATGACCGTGCTATTCTGGAAAAAGAAACTTTTCGAATTCTGCAGCTATATCTTGAGGGTGGGCGTATTCCGTGTTGTTAGGTTTGATGTTCATTACTGAATGGAAGGACGTATTAGATTCCTGAATAGCCTCGTTTAGTATTTACCAGGGTTTTTTTTCATATTATTCTTATTTTTCTCTAAGATGGCGTTATAATAATCGGCTTTACGTTTACGTTTGATCCTATTGGAGTTTTGGACATATGTTTTGTAGCATGTGACATTATCAACTGTAGGGTGCCTGAGCTGCGTTTTATATAGTTCTAGCTTTATACGAGAACATTTTAAAAGTCTGTTTGTCATCCAGGGTTGCTGTTTGACAAGCCTGATTGATGCATTTGTCTTTTCCAAAGGGAAATGTGATTGGAATGATTCCCTGAAGAAATTTATGTAAGCATTATATGCATCTTCCGGGGATACGAAGTGTACATGTGTCCCAATAGAAGTTAGGAATTATGTTAATGATCTCTACTTATTAGTATAGAATTGTACAGAGTCGGACACGCTTCAAGAATTGAGTCACGCTAATGGGGTTCAGTTTGACAGGAACAACAGTGCACTTAATCAGCGCGCTATTACTTCAAAATAGTGTAAAATAAAATCAGGGGACTTTAAATTTCAACTGTAAATCAGGGAGATTTTCGAATATGTACTTTACGATCAAACTAATCGAATGCGTTAACCCTTTACCTAACGAATCGACCGCATCCGTCCGCGTAATATGCAAATTGAGCAGTTGAAAAAAAATAAATTTTTCAAAATATTTCAACAAAACCATATCATGTGACCGCTCATTGGAACGAGCTCATTGAGCTCGTTCCAATGAGGGGTCACATGATATGGTTTTGTTGAAATGTTTTGACATTTTGTTAAAAATGAAATTTAAAATAATAAATTTTGATATCGTCGGCGTTGGGTAAAGGTTTAATCAGTGCATGTGGTGAGGTCAGTGCATTTTTGGTACGACAAAATAACAATATAATTGAATTAGAGTTTCACAAATTGAAAAGTTGCAATCTCTGAAACTTTGTAGCTATGATTTTAATGGAATTTTAATTCTAACGTTTGTACCAGACTTGTCCTCTGGAAGATTTTTTTGTTCAAAGTTCGTTGTTTGCATTCTGCCAGTGTCACGCGTACAGACGTAGAGTAACAATTGTGTGGTCATTAATTTCCAAATTGTTTAACACTAGCAATTAAATCAGGCTATTTAAATTGAATTTCAACTGTCGAACTCGAAGAACTGTTTCATAGTGTCGACAACCTGAACTTTGTTATGTATGATTTTCAAGCTGATCTCTTGAAAGACTTTAACACAGAAATTGAGCCAGATTAACTGAACTTTCAAGAAATTGAAAATAGTTTTATAAACTCTCCAAGGGGCGCGGTGGCGCAGTAGGTAGAGGTGCAGGCTGCAAGCCGAGAGGTCCTCGGTTCGAATCCCACCTGCGGCAATCGCGTTGTGTCATTGGGCAAGACACTTCACCCCCATTGCCCACGTGGGTGCACGGTGACGCTGTGTACTAAGGCATACTGCACGTCGATGGTGCACCTGTCTTCGACCAATGCTAACCCTGCTTGTGTGGAGTTAGTATGTTGGGGAGCTGACTATTTCTCGCCGTTGCTCGGTGGTTCTCTCCGGGTACTCCGTCTTCCGCCCCCCGTAAAACTATCGTGGTCATGATTAGCCATTGTGGTGAAATATGTGACCTTAAACACCAATAAATAAATAAACTCTCCAAGTTCACCTATTCCTTTGTAGGGCTGGGAACAACAGTTTTGACTGACAATGGTTCAAGGTCACATAGTCTCTCAGATGTGATATTTCAGGTGTTGTTTCAGCCAATTGCCTGTGTGAAATGCAATTAGCTCTGGTGATATTAATTTGAAAATTTCGACTAACACGCACTCAACTTCAGTTTTGCCAATGGGCATAACGGAAGATGGGATAAAGAAAATAGTTCCGTTTCCTGCATGAAAAATGAAACTATTGAACAAAAAATCACATAAAATATTTCGAACATTACTTGCAGAGTAAAAACGAGTTTGCATCTGTTGAGCATATTCCACCATGTGAGATAGATAATCATTGGGACGTTTTTATTTAGCGCCTGGGATGTGTTGGTGGGAGGGGGTGGACCAAAGTGTGGTTCTGGTGCCTTAACATACTACCACAGGGAAATGGATCTATGCCTAAAAGAAAAGCACTATTACTGCTGACGTCCGATTGAGCGCTACTTTAAAAATTATAGAGAGGTGTTATCAAGCAAAAGGAAAGACTTATAGGAGATGAGTAAGGTGATTAAAACAAATCGTGCAGATCCCCTGACCGAAGACGAAGAGAAAGTATTGTATGACAAAAAAGTATTGGACTGAGTGAGCCACAGATACTGGTGATCAAATTGTGTCTGAAGAATACAACATTATTCAGGATAATGGGAGTCAAAGAACACCATACATTCTGCTGGAAATGACTTAATTCGGGAGAAAAATGTCAGATAATTTCTTTTATCTTACAATCAACATGTATTTTGTCTGTATTAACTCCGCAACTGTCGTGTATCAGACCCCCTGATACAGATGTTTGTGTCAGGGGGTCGGATACAAGCACGTTTCTTTCATGTGAGTTCCATTTTTTTTCTTTTTGTTCATCCGTACGAATAACTAGTTCGTTATATATTCGTCTACATTCTTGACTTATCCCCAATATATTGTAAGATAAAATGATTATTACCATTATGTGGATGTACAAAATATGTATCCGAGTCTCGCTCCGGGATCTACGGGTAGATCAAGACTCGTCGACCCTTAGATCCCAGAGCGAGACTTGGATACATATTTTGTACATCCACATAATGGTAATAATCTCTATTTATCTTACAAATAATCGATAATTTATATAGGTCAACCGTGCGTTAAAACTGAACATTAAAACAAAGAAACACACAACAGAAGCACTACTATAAACTTCGGCGGTTATAGAACAGGTGGAACAATGTATGGCGATTACGTCATGCACAGCTGAAGAACATAATACAGAGACACATTCATGACATTCACTCATACAAATTTACTTCATAGATTCTAGTTGTCAAAATATATGCGTACAAATCACGGAAGGGTGGAATATTGTAAGATAAATTGGTTATTCCAGCAAGTGGGTTTCCGAAATGGTAAGATAAATTTGATAAAGATAAGAAAAATTTCGATCTGGTTACTATTCCGTTTCGCGACTCGCCCATAAAGGACTCGCCGCGATACCAAAATAAGAACGCCATTTCGGCTTGATCCAAATTTCTCGATCAACGCATAGTGGTAATAAATGTTTATGTATTTATTTATTTAGGTTTAGCGACACCTTAACAGCCAAGGTCATATCGTGTCGGAAACAGTTTTACAGGTGAACGATGCCGGAGTACCCGGAGAGACCCACCGAACAACGACGATCAGCTGCCATCTCCCCAACCTCGTAACTCTGTACTGCAGCACAGACAGGGTTAGATTGGTTGAAGACATTCACACCATCGACGTTCAGTACGCCTTAGTACATGGCGTCATCGTACTTCACGTGGACAATCGGGGTTAAGTGCCTTGACCAAGGGCACCACGTGGGAGTCCGAATCGATCGCCCAGACGGTCACCCATCCGAGGGCTAAAGGGGCTCAACGTTGCTTAACTTCGGTGATCTGACGAGAACCTGTTACCAGTGGTGATAACGTCTATGAATGTACGAAAAGTTTTACCAAAATTAGGACGGGAAAAGTAGTAGTACTTACCAACGTGTTTCCCGCCGAAGGCTTTTTTTCCAGAATTGTGTTCAGTTAACTCCTCTAAATTGGTTTTCAGTTCTCAGTCCTCTGCGAACATTAAACAATGAATATCCTTTGTATATCCAAATCAACCACAACAGTGAGTCTATTACTGACTTTTGTCAACTTGTTGGTCAACACAAATTAAGAAAAAATATGAAAAACATTGCAAACGCAGAGGCATTGTGTTGGGAAACGCGTTGTGTACTCGGCTTCCACTTCGCGGAAGTGCGACAAATCGTCGCCTGAGTGCTAGAATGGTATATGTCCCATATGGGACATAGAACACTCTAGCACTCAGGCGACGAAATACGATTGCCACAGAAATGTTGCTAGTATGAACAAATACTTTGTTCCAACTGATTCATTTATTATTTATTTATTGGTGTTTAAGGTCATATACTTATGCACAATGGCTAATCATGACCGTGCCAGTTTTACGGGTGGAGGAAGCCGGAGTACCCGGAGAGAACCACCGAGCAACGACGAGCAGCTGCCAGCTTCCCAACATCGTAACTCTGCACTGCAGCACAGGAAGGGTTAGATTGGTTGAAGACATGTGTACCATCGACGTTCAGTACGCCTTAGTACACGGCGTCATCGTGCCCCCATGTGGGCAATCGGGGTTAAGTGTCTTGCCCAAGGACACAACGCGGAGTCCGAATTGATCGCTCGGAAGGTCCCCCATCCAATGATTAACCGCGCTCGACGTTGCTTAACTTCGGTGATCTGACGAGAACCGGTTACCGCAACGCCACCGCGACCCCGTTCCATCTGATAAGCTGCTGAAAGGCATTACGAACATCCTTCGTGTGGTGTCCAGTACAGCTTCAAAAGACCAATCAAACTATATGCTTATACACGCACTTACCGGAAGTAAGTTATAATCATTCAAGTTTAACAGTTGCTCTGCCAAAATGGACTATGTCCACTTATTTTATGATGATTATCTTCACGTTCTGGTATGCGCAGATCAACCCTACCACCCGACTAATTGTTGGAAAGGGATGAGAGAACTGTTTCCAACAATTAAGCAGATGATAGAGTTTCAAGTAAGTCGTAAATTTTATTAAACTTCCTTGCACACAGGCATACATAGAATTCCTCCATATTTAGATAAAATGGGCGTGGCAGTAACGGGGTTAACAATATGAATGAAAACATACTACCAAGTTTCACAGCACCAATTCCAATGCATCAAATATATGAGATGAACTCCACAATCCAATATATAAACAATGTCTCTCCAGAACATCATAAGATAAAACAGTCTCGGCGTCCAATAATTTACGACTGTGACTTTGATTGGGATATGCGAAATTACGTCAGGTGCGCAAGAGCCAAATTACGCAGTTTTTATTTTTATTACTCCTCAGTCCGTATAACAAACTATGCCGTTTTTAAATGTCAATTGTGTCGGAGTAAATGTATTGAACGAATTTAATATGACATAATATCCCGTGGTGCGATAATAATGCACTTTGCTAAAGCCTTCTCTATCAACCGATCCCCTGGGGATATGTCGTTATTATGTAATTTTAGTTCATTCGGTGCCGATATGGGTCCGTTTATTGATTATTTGTGAATAAATCACAAAACGTATAAATCAATAATGTCGACAGACGATAAAATTATCTTTTATGTGGTACGGGTGTGCAGATAGTTGTATGTCAGTGAGAGATAATCAATATCATGCTTCGGTCGAATATTCCTTTGTTCAAAATACGACACGGCTTTTTCCACTTTAATTAAAGGCATAGAAATATAATACTTATGTTTAACGATCTCCTCGCACAAACCTTTTCCTCAAATTCATGTGAAGATGGGTGTTGATTTTGAAAAAAAAATATTTTCAAGTGTTGCATTTCTTGTTTGGGGGTGACAGCAGCATTGTAGTCATTAACCGATCGCGGCGCAACCGATGACTGCTAATAACGGCAGTCTACTGATCATTGCAATATTTTTTTCGTTCCGCTGGACAGTTTTGTGTGAGTTTTGAATTTATTTTCTGAATGCATGTTTATGAGGGTTACAATATATTCCAGCTGCTGAGCTGGAACGAAAACAAAACCCACATAAGCAAGCATCGGTAGTAACATATAGATACGAATATACATTTTGTCGGTCAAATTTATTGTGTTGTGTAATATTTATTATTTCCAAATGCAACAAAATACTGCATTTTGATTGGCTTAGAGGTACAGTGTAACTTGCAATCCACAGTAGCTTTTTTTACACCGTGGTTAACCACTGTGTAAAAACAAGAATTCACAATAGCAGGGTATATTGCTAAAAAAATACCCATTTTTGATTATCAATTCATACCTTCTGCTCGGTTATGTTAGAACAAAAATAAAAATTAAGTAAATTTAATATGTATGTGTAATAAAATATTACAGATATGGATGTCATTGGAACTGGCTCATTGAGCCAGTTCCAATGACATCCATATTTGTCTGGTTTTATTAAGAAACTTACAAAGTACAAATTTTCCGTCAGTTTTTCTCACAATTTAGGTTAATGTATTAAGAACACCAAAATTCTTAGAAATAAATCCGTTATCTTTGCGTTTTCCAGGGTGTATGGAAATTTACACCGATCTGGGGAACGCTTACACCCTTCGGCTTTGCTCCGTTCCCAAACCGGTGTAAATTCCCATACACCCTGGAAAACACAAGGACAACTAATATTATGATTATCATATTGTCAGTTTTACCCGTATTTTGTTTTGTTTTTTAGTAGAATATAGCCCACCGAACTGAATACCTCTTAATTTAATAAAGCTTTTAATAGAATATAACTTCCAAACACCAAACTATTTGCAGTTGAAACTAGACACTGTATTGTGTACTATTTTGAAGTAACAGTGCGCTGAGTAATATGTTTTTTTATCCCTATGAAACACAAACTGCCCCATTAGCGTAACTCAATTTGTGTAGAAAAAACAGCATGCCCAACAATTCGATACCAGTATGTAGGGATCAGTAACATCAGTTTCAACCTCTACTGGGATACTTGTATATGTAATAATGTAAATATATATTAAAATTTGACTACATATACAGAATGAAGAGATTGGATTACTACTTAATCGCAGCGCCATATATTCTCCACTCGAAAAACATTTGTAATTGTTCAAAACAACACAAACTACACTTTCAAATTTTCATCACGTGGACCACCGGGTGCAACAATATTTTGCGCAATATTGCGCAATATTTTGTAGATTTCACTTTCAAATTTTTTCACATATGATGGAAATTTGCACGTGTTTCGTTGTTTTGTCCTCAGAAATGATAAATAATTACTAAGTGAACAATCCAACCCCCACAGCGATTTACTGGTAATCCTCCTGTCACATACTGTGGTCTCAATAGTTTCTTTATGTTTGATCGATTCAGTTCGTGATTTCACTCCAACCTCGCTAATTGCACATTATAGTTTGCATTGCACAGCGCAAACGCTCTTGAGTATTTCAGTCATCTTCATTCTTCTGCAGTAAAGAGCCCATTAACCAATGAGCATTTTCTGCACTAATTGTGACAGGACTTCCAGTTCCAGTGGTACCATATCTTATGTACACATCTGAATTGTTGATTGCATGTATGTTCCAGAGTAAACTCCCAATACCTGAATGAATATAATTGTGATCTGACGGAGATTAACACTATCAATAAATAAATGTCCTATGTTTATTGACCGATTTAGCCTCAATGCATATGGTTATCTGATCTATTATTTCTTGTTTGACAGAGCTTCGGGAGCTTTGTCAAGCAAATTATTGTAGAATACATGCTCAGTTTATCATCAGAACGCAGAAAAATTATCAACTTCCCGTTAATGGAACTAACAGAATATACAGTAGAATATACAGTTAGCAGGATTGTAGTGTGTAGCTATGTTTATTTTTCTATGATTATTGGGGGGGGGGTGGGCGGGTCTTTACAGTGAGGGTACGCGAGAGGCCCACGGGGGAATGCCGATAGAAGTGGTATTGTGACGTGGATTGGTGAAACGAGTAGTGTTCAGTAGTTATAGCTGATAGACACAAAGTAGAAAATAACTGCAATAGTCCCCGCGTGTCTGTATAATGAGCACAGATCGTCACCACTATTTTTCCCTCACCAGAATGGATACGTATTGTTCGTATTATACCACCTTTATATTGCGTTCGCCCTTACAATACTTGTTTTTGTTTATTATCTGGGGCCGTTTGACCCGATAACTTGATCACAAAAGCTCAGTGGCGGTCCCAGAATTGAGAAACGACTGGGTCTAAAAGTGGACCATCTTGATTTGATCACCGCTGCTGCACAGTCGCGGTGCATACAATTGCTCAGTTATTTCGAAAACATTATTTCTGTCAAGAAGACGATGCAATATGCGTATTGCTATTTTTAAATTATTTCTGAAGCTTCACTGTCTGTCCCCTATGACACCTGTGGCACTTTGTTAGCCGTCCACAGGTTGGAAGGTACACAATACGTTACCCACACTCACTGCCAGCCAATGTGTTATTTCCAGATGGATCTGTCATGCTGATATCTACGTAGGAGGAGATGGTCATCTCATGCTCATTTACCCGGACCCCGAGTCAATGATCCCACGCCCAAAACACCCAGGCCTTTTTTATGCTTCCCTCACCCCTCCCTGTGCTCAAGCCCGTTAGGCCTCTTTACCCACCCATCGCCCAAAATCAGTTTGGCCCTCATTCGTGCTTAAAGCCCGTTAGGCCCTCCCAGCGCCCAAAGGCAGTTAGTCCCTCATTCGTGCCTAAAACCTGTTAGGCCACCCTCACCCCTCTCCGTGTGTCCCTCTGCCCAAGATGGCGGCGTCGTTAATGCGCATGACGTCAACAAGATGATTGCGCCTTTTTGGGGCATGCACAATAACACTTTTCAAGATGGTGGTGCCCATGATATGTATGATGTCAACAAGATGGCTGGCCCCTATTAGGTATGCGCAATAAGGGCGGTGCCCATGATATGCATGACGTCAACAAGAATGGCGGCCCATAATCTTTTAGAGAAGCACTAACGCAAAATAATAAGAATAATGCAACATAGCGGTCATTGATTTTGGAACGTGGAGGGGTGGTGGGGGACTAACAGACTTGGGCACGGGGAGGGGTAATGGACGGCCCAAAAAGGCATGGGCGCTTTGTGCTCTTAGGTTTTAATATGTTTGGTGAACCAGTCAGTACTTTTCATGTCACACACAAACAAAGTATTAGATTACATAAACTTTAATTAAGAAATTGAAGTTTTAATTTAAACATGGCTTCCCTCATCTAACACAGAAAGCTATGTGTATATGTAAACGTGGATCTGGTAACGTTATCAAAAAACAGTCATAACGGGTCTTGAGTTAATCCTCTTACAATTGCGTTGTAAATAAACTGTGTCTGGAGGTTTATCTTCATTTGTGTAACCTTTATTGACAAAATTACCCTGACATGGCTTTATCAAACGTCGTTATTGTCGAGAGCATATCTGGGCAAGAAGCACAGAGTATTAATCTGTTATACAAACGCGTAATCAGTTTTCTTCCTGTTGGGTATAGTGTTACCTGATTCCGGTTTTGTGGCTAAAGCCAAAACGGAATGAACAACTCTAATTTTTTTCTGTCTATTCAGTTTTTTTTATTTCCACATAACATCAGTTTTTACAAAGTAGTTAATTGGTTTTACAGTTGTCAAAATAGATTTGCAGTCAGATTTATAATTCTACAAGTAATTTTTACAAAGCGGAAAAAGGTTTTGCAATCAGTTAAAATGGATTTTCAATCAGTTTTTAAAAGTGATTTTACAATTGCACCATAAGTAATTTTTACAACAATAAGTAGTTTCACAATAATTTTCCTGGTAATCATACAAAAAAAAAACATAATTAATTGTTCAGTAACTGTCTTTTGGTCCTGAAAAAGGGCAGTTTTTGTTGTTTTTCTGGACTTTCTCTAGTTGTCATCTAAACCTGTCTGCACATCCAAAAACGAGTATTTTCTTAATAATGGATCAAAAAGGTATTTTCGTTTCTCAGTTGCGAATTTTTCAGCTTCGTTCATTCCGTAACCTTCCTCATCTCGAAGTCGCTGAGCAGTTTTTTCTAATTTTCCCATAGACCAGATGTTGTCTGGAGTGCCTTACTCGACTCATTGCCTTAAATAATTTCTTACAGAGGGAAGCTCTCAAGCTGTCTCTAAGAGCTTCCTCGGCCGCTTTGGTGGCCTTGTGTCTGGGCAATCCATTTTCTACGTACGACACATTCAGTCTCTGAAATTTAGCTGTATTATCTTCATATGCTCTTATAATTAAAGTGTTAATTACGCTCGTTTCGTCATCTTCCTCCTCTGAATATTCACTTTCAGTGGTTGTATCACTATCGTCTGACTCTGAATATGTGCTCTCGTTAGAATCAGACAAGTTATATTTGTTGATTGACGTGACGATATCTTTGAGGCAGACTGATTTGACTGGCGTTCCAGCCAACCAGTTATGTAAAAATGGGTGAGCTACTCTAAAACTTTGTTTCATAGTGAGCAGAAAATGTTATAGAACCTGAAATCTTTGACTTACATCGTCATGAAGGTCGAAATTAGATTAAGGTATCTACCTTATAATTATTAGACGAACGGTTAAGGCCCGATTAAGAAGCAAGTGGTTGTTGAGAAAACATCCATGGGTCAGTCGAATATAAAGCCAAGTGTATTTTTGTTACTTTTAATAAACAAAAACAACATATATCTCTCATTGCTGTCTATTGTCAGGATTTTCAAAGTGTGTGTGTGTGTGGGGGGGGGGGGGGGGGGTGGATCCGGCGATGGATGGTCGTCCGTTTGAAAATTGCAGAGTCCCAAAGCCCCATTTCCATGCATCTGAGTGGATATTTTGAGATTTTTCAGGAGATGTATTTGAAAGTTTTCACACTTTGGGAGCCGTTAGAAAACGTCGGTAAAGCATACAGGTTGGGTGTATTTATGAGCTTTGGTCGTAACGGCCACAGTCGAAAAATAGACTTCACCAGTATGCTTTACCAGACGTTAACAACAATTTTACTGTATGTGGATTATCTTGTCTGGGGGTGGATTTGGTACTTGTATGTCTGTAAGATTACGATCTATTTCTGTTAACCGATTTATTAACAGACTGTATACATTTAAGCGTTTGGTGCCACTTACTGTAAAAAATGATCCGAAATCCATCGAAAATGAACCAGTACGAGAGAAACACACAGCTTGTGAAAATATGAGGGAGGCTCTGGATCCGCCTCTTCTTTCACTAGTCGTTGGTTGTGTTAAAATATATGAATACAAAAAACATGGCTCGGCAAAAAAAGTAGAGGGGCAGAACACCCCACCCCCTTACCAGCCCCCCCCCCCCCCCCCCGGTTCAGCCGCCTATGGTTGTTTTCGTCAATTGAATGTTGTTATAAAGGAAAACTTTGCCTTTTCGGAAAGCTAATTAGGAGTAAACAAATTGAGTTGCCACGTGTTTCTCTGACGTCCGAAAAATGGAACTGAAAAGAGATCAGTGATATGTCAACACACCATCTCTTAGATATTTACAAATGGTTTGCCTCATCGATACGCACGCAGAAATATGAAGGAGAGAAAAAGGAAAAATTGCGTTTGAAGACAAAATTGTGAACTACACGTAACACTACACTATCTACTGCTTCTCCATTCGTTCCAATATTGCACGAGGTATTCTGCTGATAATGTCACGGGAGTTGACCAACAGTAACTGTATCGTCACCTTGGACAAGGCACTGAATCTCGATCTCTAACGTGGATGTGCTGTTTACTTAGACAAACTGTTCGTCCATGTTGCATCTGTCTGCTACCGCCAATATATCTGCATAGTTAGTACGCTGCAGCGTTTGACAACAGCTCGACGCTGCTCGATGGTTTTCTGTGGGTATTCCGACTTGAATGGCTAATAAAACTTCCTGACATGGGGTGACCCGGGTTGTTAAAAATATCGTTAAAACACAAACCAACAAGCAATACAATATTTGACAATGACAGACGTAGGATTTTTGTTGGAAGACAGGGGTCAATACAATTGTATTTTCTAGAATTGTATTTGCTACCTATTAATATAACTGCCTAAAATGAATCATTAGCATTTTTAAATATATAGCCAAATTGCCAGATCTTTGAAAATGCTAATGGTTCATTTTAACCCATTTAAAGTCATAACTAGAAAATATAATTCTAGAAAATATAGTTGCAAAACTTTTTGAGATAGAACCCAGGGGTCGGAACTATAAAGCTTTTACAATTTTATTTTCCAGGATTGTATTTTTCTGCCTATTGATATAACTGACTAAAATTAATCATTAGCATTTTATAAGATATGGCAATTTGCCAACTGGCAAATGACCAGATCTTTGAAAATGCTAATGGTTCAGTTTAACTCGTTTAAAATCATAACTGGAAAATACAATTCTAGAAAATACATTTGTAAAAGTTTTATAGTATTAGACCCTGGTTGAGGTAGATTCCCAAACCGAACCAGGAAAGGTACAAGAAATAGCACTAAATTTCGATTCGGATCGAACGAAAATGTCAGAAAGCTCTTCTGTTTATTCGTGATTGGGAGCATGTCGGGGTACCTAAACTCCAACTTTCGAACATTCAAGGAAAAAAATACTGGAATTCCAATAATTATTCCCAGGGATATGCAAAAGACAGTGTATGGACCAGCAGTGAACTAACAAATACAGTTCGTTTTCTCCAACGCGCTGTCAGTTACGCACTCCGATTTACCAGGAAACCCTATCGATTTTGCACGCACCCATTGTTGCAGTCAACGAAATGTATTCAGGAAATAACTTGTCCATAGAAATGTTCTACCACAGCCACACCATCATCACCTGCAAAGTTTTTAATGTGTAATATTGCGGCCATAGTCATCTTGTTACCTTACAGTCGCTCACGGGAACTGTCTGAATTAAAACTATTAACATCTGATGCAAGCGAACGTACCTTGTCTCCTCGAAAATGTAATGTTACTTGAACCCATTTTATGGAAATTACTTTCTCGATTTTACTTCAATTAATTCAATCCGTAATATTATTTATCTTACAATTAACATGTATTTTGTCTCTATTAACTCCGCAACTGTCGTGTATCCGACCCCCTGGTACAGATGTTTGTGTCAGGGGGTCAGATACAAGCACGTTCCTTTCGCGTGAGTTCCATTTTTTTTTCTTTTTGTTCATCCGTACGAATAAATAGTTCGTTATATATTCGTCTACATTCTTGACTTATCCCCAATATATTGTAAGATAAAATGATTATTACCATTATGTGGATGTACAAAATATGTATCCGAGTCTCGCACCGGGTTCTAAGGGTAGTTCACGACTCGTCTTCGACTCGTCGTGATCTGCCCCTAGAACTCGGAGCTCGACTCGGATACATATATTGTACATCCACATAATGGTAATAATCTCTATGTTCACAATAACCGGCTCAGAACATATTAGCACTTTAAACTGTCAAACGCAATTGCATCCGAAAAAAATGATATGATATGGATTCCATCACAGTTAAAAACTTTGAACACAATGCAAAATAGGCCATCGAATGGCAAGTAACACGGAAATATAAATCAGAATATTGAAATATTACACGTTTAGCTTACACATAATTTATTAAACAAACATCCATCATCTCACAAATAGAATGACAATTTCAAAATGCGTTTAAAATTCAATCGTGTATGCATCGATTGTAATTTTGAGCAATACCTGATTCATAGGTGTATTCTCCAAATGTGAAGCGTCACGCTTTCGTTTTAGACTACTCAGTTCAAAGAGATCTTACTTTTCTTCACTTTAAAATAAACGCCGAGGATTTGAATAGCAAGCGAGCATAGCGCCAGGAGAAAGTAACTCCGCCGAACAAGAGGATCAAACTTCAGTGGAATTTGGAATTTTCTCTTATTTGTACGGAACAAACTTCAAAGCGCTGAATAATTTATCTTTTTAATGTTGAAGCAAAAAATGAATTCAGCGATCTGCACATCTGCGCAGCTGTCTGCAGTATTTACTTTTATCATTAGTGGAACTCAACAGGATCCTTACGGCCTCAAATTTCGGGTCAAACCAAATCTAGGGCTGGACGGTATATCGATAAACCGATACAAGTAGTATAGCATGTATCCGAACGGGCCTCATTGGGGGGACCCCGGCGGGGACCCCGGAAGTGACGTCATGTCACGTGACCTGGTGACGTCATGTTGTGTTGTCATGGTAACCCGCGTGAGCGGCCATCTTGAGACGTCATCTCCATAGTGATACGTGGTGGGAGTGCGCATGCGCAACGCGTGTTGTTAGGGTGACACGTGTTTCCGTCGGCCATTTTGTATACTGGAGGCCGCCATCTTGGTTTCTATGGTAGCACGTGGTTGCTATGTGACCCAAAACCTTCCAACAAGACAGGGGTATGTTCGGAGGATGTGTTCGATTGAATCGGAGTATTACGAATTACCACAAACAACCCGACAACTCAAATCACCAAAATCCACCCAAAATCACCGAAATTGACTTTATTCCCCAATTTATCGGTGTAGTGCTATAGTACCAAGGGGATACAATGGGGGTGCGTTCCTTTGTAGAAGAGTAATTTCTCCCAAAATCCTCGTTTAATTACCACAAACATCCCGACAAGTTGTACTATTTCGAATTCTTTCAGAATCCTATTTAGGATCGCGAAACTTTTGGTTTATAATAGTAGCACGTAGTGCTATAGTACCAAGGGGTACAACGGGGTCTGTTCCTTTGTAGAGTAATTGTCTGGTTTTGTATTTGGCCCATTTTATCGGTATAGCACGTAGTGCTATAGTACGGAGGGGGAGCCCTGTGGGTATGTTCCTTTGGACTAGAGTAATGTTTTTCCCCCAATAAATTGTATAAGAGTAGTGCTATATGACAAATTCCTTTGGTCATTACCCAGAATCCTTTGCTTCTACCATTTATAAAGATTACAAGTAGGGCTCATATGTGTACATAAAAGCTACGAAGCTAACTTCAAGTTCCACCATATACTCATTCGAGGATCTACCCAACAGATGTGTTGTGCGAGGTCTAATTTACTAACTTAATCGTACAAAGTTATCTCCCCTTATTACAACGAAGTTGTATCCGATTCTCATCACCTCTATATCCAATGCAATATCCCCGGGCACCCCAATTTCGGCATCTTTTTTTTGAAAAATATGACCTTCAGCACCCCTTTTTGTCATATGTTCTTATGTGAAAAGGCACAATGTGTCACAATGTGCCCTAGCACATAGGCACATGCTTTATGTGCCGCTATGTTCTTATGTGAAAAGGCACAATGTGTCACAATGTGCCCTAGCACATAGGCACATGCTTTATGTGCCGATATGTGATTATGTGAAAAGGCACAATGTGACCCAATGTGCCCTAGCACATAGGCACATACGGGTATTTGAGGATACCTATTGCCTGGTATTGTATTAGTCGAGGATACCTACTAGAGAATCCCTTTTTTGTCATATGTGCTTATGTGCAAAGGCACAATGTGACACAATGTGCCATAGCACATAAGCACATGCTTTATGTGCCGATATGTGCTTATGTGAAAAGGCACAATGTGACACAATGTGCCCTAGCACATAGGCACATACTGGTATTTGAGGATACCTATTGCCTGGTATTGTATTATTCGAGGATACCTACTAGAGAATCCCTTTTTTGCCATATGTGCTTATGTGCAAAGGCACAATGTGTCCTAGCACATAAGCACATGCTTTATGTGTTGATAAGTGCTTATGTGCTAGGGCACATTGTGACACACTGTGCCCTAGCACATAGGCACATACGGGTATTTGAGGATACCTATGCCTAATATTGTATTACTTGAGGATACCTATCGAGGATACCTTCTGGAGAATCCCTTTTTGTCATATGTGCTTATGTGAAAAAGCACAATGTGACACAATGTGCCCTAGCACATAAGCACATGTTTTATGTGCCGATATGTGCTTATGTCTAAAAGCGCAATGTGACACAATGTGCCCTAGCACATAAGCACATGCTTTATGTGCCGATATGTGCTTATGTGAAAAGGCACAATGTGCCCTAGCACATAGGCACATACGACCAAAAAGGGATTCCATAGCCACAGGTGTTTTCCAAAAGGGATTCTTAAAAAGGGATTCCGTAAAATGGGATTCCTATCAGACTCCATAAATTGGGATTCCGTGTTTTAACATCAGCACTCGAGGGTAGCCCCCTCCCTATTAGAAGAATTCAGTTCAATGGGTTGTAGTTCATTCAGTTAAAATTCAGATCACCTTCGTTATATTTTCATTAAGGCTGTAAACTTTGTTCAGTTCAAAGGGTGTTAATACCTTCATTAGGGCTATTGATAAAATTCATCCAGTTCAAAGGGGTTTACACAGGGTTATATTAGGGTTATAGTTAAAAAAAACTGTATTGGCTTCAAAGGGTTCATTCAGTTTTGTTCACATCAAGGGGGGGGGGGGGAGGGGAGTAATTATATATACCTTCATTAGGGTTATAGTTCATTCAGATGAAAAGCTTTGTTCACTTTGTTTTGTTCACTTCGACCCTAGTTGTGTTGGATCTTTGTTCACCTTGTTCTGTTCCCTTCCGTCTTGATTGTATTTGATCAGAGCTGTTCAGTCTGTCCAACTAGTTCGATCAATCCGACTAGTTTGGCCTTCTTTCAATTTTGTTATGTTCACTTCGATCTTGGTTCTGTTGGATCTTCGTTCACTATTTTATGTTCTTTTCACTTCGCCAACTTCATTGGGTCAGTTTACTTCGATCTTGACTGTGTTCGATCAATCCAACTAGTTCGATTATCATTCACTTTGTTATGTTGTGTTCCCTTCGATCTTGGTTGTCAGTTGTATCTGTTCAGGTTCTTGTAATAATAATTGGGTGTTATCAATCCCTTTCCATATCCTCGAGTGATGATGTTAAAACACGGAATCCCATTTTACGGAGTCTGATAGGAACCCCATTTTAAGGAATCCTTTTTAAAAACACCCGTGGCTATGGAATCCGTTTTTGGTCGTATGTGCCTATGTGCTAGGGCACATTGTGCCTTTTCACATAAGCACATATCGGCACATAAAGCATGTGCTTATGTGCTAGGGCACATTGTGTCACATTGTGCTTTTTCACATAAGCACATATCGGCACATAACACATGTGCTTATGTGCTAGGGCACATTGTGTCACATTGTGCTTTTTCACATAAGCACATATGACAAGAAAGGATTCTCCAGAAGGTATCCTCGATAGGTATCCTCAAATAATACAATACTAGGCATAGATATCCTCAAATACCCGTATGTGCCTATGTGCTTGGGCACATTGTGTCACAATGTGCCCTAGCACATAAGCACATATCAGCACATAAAGCATGTGCGTATGTGCTAGGGCACATTGTACATTTGCACATATTACAAAGCAAGAAGTAGAAGCAGTGGCAGAAGAATCAGCCCTTTGCTTCGCAGAGCAAGCAGAAGGGTACTTGTTAGGCTTTGAACGGTCCCTGCCTCCCCTAGAAGGCTGATCAAGCTGACGAAGCAGCAGCTGATCTTTGGAATGACGTGGGATGTCATCCCGGACCGTCGACACGGGATCCATGGAACAGTAGCGGACCTGCCAAAGAAGCAGCGCCGAAGAGCAGCGCGCTGCCCCCAGGAAGGGATCGGCCTGTGTCCAGCACAGAGTCCCTTCGAACTAGTTCCAAAATAGCCGTGTCACAGACATGCGTGTGAGTAAGATGCATGAGCGCCTTGGACAGCACACGCAAGGGAGCCTGTACATCGCCAAACCTATCTGGAGACAGATACGACGTGATCGGAGAGAGAAAGCATACCCAGCATTTCTCTCGATAAGCCCAACATGGACTCCAGAGTCGTCATAGAAATGACGGCCGACTTGGGCTTGGAAAGCCCGAGGGAATTGGAGTCCTGATCCAAAACCGTCAAAGTCTGGCAGACTGACGGATTGGCGAAATCGTAGTAACGATAACGCACCGGAGGCAAAAAGGTATCAACCCTGGTGAAGAACGGAGCCTTCATAGCCTTGGAACTCAGCGTAGAGTCCAATGCTGAAAATGCTTCAACCACCTGTACTGACTGGCACGGTCGAAGACGCCCAGAAGCAGGTTGCTCCAGGTTGCTCCACAGGCTGTAGGCGCGCGACCGATAATCGCGGCCTGGCTGACACTGTCGGCTGGTTTGATGGTTGGAGATCCGGAAGGAACTCAAACACACAGTCAAGAACTGCCCCCAAGTCAGAAGACTGCTGGCTCTCGACATCAAGGATGTCTGACTCCTCCCCGGAGACGGAAGACACATAGCCCATCGTGGGCAAACCAGCCGACGCCTCCCATGGTGTAGGCACCAGGGGGATCAGAAAGCGGCCTGTTTCCAATTCCGGTAGGCGGTGCCATAGGGGGCGCTTGGAAACCACTCGCTGCCTCGCTGGAAACAACGGGAAAGCTCTTGGACAGAGCCTGAGTGAGTAAGGAGAGGGCCTCCCTAAGCTCACTGCCCGTACCAGCCGGTTGGACATGGGAACGAACCAGCAAAGTGGCTTCACACCTGACCCTATTAACCAGCGAAGGGTCACGATCCTCCAATACACCGGAAGCGGGGCGACGGGCGGCAGCCGAAACATCTGAGGGCAGGCGTGTATAGGGGTACGACACACCCCGAGGATCAACATAGCGGGAACTCAGGAGAGTTGCCGCGGGCCTCTGCGGGCCAGAAGGTCCAGGCTGCACAGAAGGCGTTGGTCCCGCAAAACTGGCCGTGTGACCAGAATGAATGGACGGAAAACGCCAATGACAAAACTGTGGTACTCGACGGAGCAGATCCCAGAGTAGAGGGTCCGGCCGGCAGCCACTTCCAACTTCGCCGAGTTGAAGTCAGGGAAGGCTGAGGCCGATACCCCCACGTCTACACTCCCAGACACCGCTGCAGACCACTGCAGGTATAAAACTACTGTGCTCAACGGCTGAGAGGACACAGAAGGGGGTTCAATCGGCAGCCACTTCCGACTTCGCAGAGTTGAAGTCGGGGAAGGCTGAGGCCGATACCCCACAACCACAATACAGACATCCCTGCAGACCCTTGCAGGGATAAGCCGAAGCCGGCTAAAAACGACGCCCGATGATGTTGTAGACAGCAGAAGCAGCAGATACGACGGGAGCTGTTGGAACTGGCGGAAAAGGGGAGAGAGGCACCTAGCTCGGCCTCCAAAGGAGGAGTCACAACTCTAGTGACAGCCTCAGATGTCGACTGGAGAGGGCGTATAGTCCCGGAACCAGGCATCTCTTCACCAGAAATCCAATAGCTCCCGTAGTATCCACCACGGTAAAAAAACTGCACATCCCCCACGGAATGGGAATAACTCTCACCAGACGTGGTCGAGTCGGGAGGCCCAGAAACGACAGCGTTCCCCACCCCCCGCTGGTGCGGAAGGAGCTGCACATCCCCTGCGGAGGGGGAGTAATTCGCACCAGACGTGGTCGAGTCGGGAGGCCCCGAAACGACAGCGTTCCCCACCCCCGAGTGTGCGGGAGGAGCTGCACATCCCCCACGGAGGGGGTATAACTCACACCAGACGTGGTCGAGTCGGGAGGGCCCGAAACGATAGCGTTCCACAGCACCCGCGGGTGCGGAAGAAACAGACACGAGAACGCACCAAGGCGAGGGCGAATAGAATTGCCCTAAAGGAACCGAACCGGAAAAAATCAAAGGTGAGAGCAGCAGAAGAAAAAGGTGAACTCAACAGATACAGAAAGTAGAAGAACACCCTCAACTACGAGAGAAGGTGGCAGAAAAAAACCGGTCGGTACACGACAGAACCCAGACGTTCCACAGGGACCGAAAAAACAGAAATTTAGCCCTCAACAGAGTGAAGAAATCCTGTCCAGACAGTCCCAGATTGACACCTCAATAACAATTAAATTTATCAACTGAAAATTTTTCATTCTCGAACCGCGTTGACACATTCGCGAAAACGGAATAGTAAATAATATACAATGAGAATGTGGTTGAAAATATTGACGAGAATATATAAAACACAGTTCTGTTATTATACGATCTTCAGATCCATAATTCCAGTCACAGGAAAACCATTATCGACGAGTTGAATTATCACTGTTTCATAATGCATATGGCGGAGACACATCCTTCACGTGTCTCGGATAAGAAAAATGAGTCATTATTATCCGAGTTTGTGACCTCCCCTGTAGTGCAAGTCTGTAGTAAACAGTTGTGAGTAGGTTGATTAGAAATGACCTGCACCAGATTAAAATCACCTGTACCAACTAATTGGGGCAGAACATTTTGATTTAAACCGGAAAAAATTGAGCTTTGATTATTCGTTTTTTTCAGTTAAATAATTGATTTACTGTTAGAAATAATTTTAAATATTCAACCATACATACCTGTCATTTTCAATGCATTCATTGGTTGAGTTATGGGACAAAGGCGGGTGAAGTGTAGGGGCTGGAAGTTAATAGTATTGATAAATAGAAGGGAATGTTAATTAATCACACACACATTCCTACTTTGGTAAATGGTAAAAGACAGTGAAGGCTGTACATGCGACAGATAGAAACAAATGTTATCCCCAGTGGCCCTCCCGACTCCAATTTGTTCGGCACTTTCTCAATAATTCTTGAATGAATGAATGGATGAATGAACGGTTTACTCAACAAATATGACAAGTTCATGAGTAATAAATACAAAGTGATATTGCTGTTGCGTTTATATCATTTTTAATAGGGCAGAACATTATTAAATGAAATATTAATATCAACAGTAGAGTGGTAAGAAAACAATTGTTGAAGGGAGATGGTAG
Organism: Pictodentalium vernedei; assembly: GCA_031216915.1. NCBI lineage: Eukaryota > Metazoa > Mollusca > Scaphopoda > Dentaliida > Dentaliidae > Pictodentalium > Pictodentalium vernedei. The sequence continues at coordinate 456,737,652 of CM062291.1, forward strand.
AAGTGTAAACTTATATCGAAAAATCGCCCGGGGATTATATTTAAATTGCTTTACAGTACTCTTATTTATCCCGGTTTTATCTTTTATCATTTAAGATGAGAAGTAGTATCGCATCAATTTATGTCAGATATGGGGAAAAGGATGCTGGATAAAATAATTAGTTTCATATGTACATATATGTTTATTGTTGTCTTACTATTTCTTATAAGAATGTGTTTTTTTTATATTGGTACATGTATTGAATATTTTTTTTATTTTCATGACACTGTTGATTAATTGTTTTATTGAAAACATGATATTGTCTTGCCTAACTGTATTTGTTTAACAGTTCCACTTTGCATAATTTTTTGAACACAACTATTATTCAATTTGTTGCAATCTTTTAGTTCGTGTTGTTGCGAATTCCATTATCAATAACTTAACTTCTGCAATACTAGTGCAGAGTGATTTTGTTGATTTACTGTTTTTGTAAGTCTGCTGCAAGCCTAGAGGTCCTCGGTTCGAACCCCACATGCAGCAATTGCAGTGTGTCCTTAAGCAACCCACTTCACACCTATTGTCAACATGGTGGCATTGTGTACTGAGGCGTACTGCACGTCGATAGCGGAATTGTCTTTAACCAATGCAAACCCTGCTTCTGTGGAGTTAGTAATATTGGGGAGCCTGACAGTTGCTTGGTGGTTCTTTCCGGGTACGCAAGCTTTCTCATCACGTGTACGCTCCATTTAAATCCCCCTTTCGTCACACCCGGTGAGCACATTGTCTTCACGGGTCCACAACCCCCTTTGCGAGGCTAATTAAAGACGACGGGAAAATCCAGACATCAAAGGCGGTTCGTTTCTCGATGAAACCGATTTACTGATATCCAGTCGCATATGAAAACATTCTGTGTTTATGCAATTAATACATCGATTCGTTTTCAAACATGATAAAAATGAATGTAGACTAATTCATTATTTGTCCCCCAATAGGAATCAACTATTTATTTAAACAGAAACACAGCATAAATGATGGACAACAAGTTTGTTGTGAATGCGAATTAATTTCAAGCACATTGATAACAAGAACGCCCTCATCTTAGCATTACGTGTACATTGCATACAAAAACGCACTTGTTACTTACCCCGTCGTTTATGTAGAAACGACCGGGTATGAAAAGCTGTTTTAGTGTGGTCATGTGAGAAGGATTACATAACCAATTAATGTTTGGCCAGAAAAATCTTTCAGAGATTGTCCCTGATTAGCAATTATATTGTTCAGTCAGAAAATTCTAAACCCTACATTCAATAAAATATTCAGATACAAATGCAATATCTTTCATTTCCAGAACTCTATACTGCGGTTTAATATAGGAATTGAAAAAATCCGTTTGTTAATTCGTGATATTTTCGATTTGTTTTCATATTAAAATAAAATTTCCGCTGATATATGATTTGGATTCCCCCACCCCCTCCGTTTAACTGAAGGTCGGATTGTCTCCGTCGAAATGGTCTTGTCTTCATTCATTCCCGTAACGCTTCATCTGTATTTTTTAAATGAAATCATGGAATAGAACGAGTACTTCAGTGAATAAAATGTGTTCTTAGTGTACGGTGTTTTTGAAACAACAATGTGACAGTCTTGGCGATACATCCTGGCGTTTCGCTGCGGCAATAGCTTTTCCGATACGGGATTATGGATTCTATACTGTGTCGAGTGCCTGAACATTTCGAAGTTAAAACCCGGTAATTTAATTTTTATTGTAGCATAAGCATTTTACCGAAATAGTTTGGATGAACTAAAATGAGAATGTATTATTCATTAAAAAAATTAATCGTGCAATATGCGGGAAAAAGCATGAAAACCGCTAGCACGCTTTCTGTTTTTACCCAACGTCAACAGCCAAATTCGGCCAGCACTATACACACAAATTTCCATTCAAATTTTATTATGTTTTAAATTTGTTTTAAAAAAAACTTAGCTTATGATCTCTCATTGGAACGATCTTGATGATCGTGGTAAAGGAATGTCAACCAAGGTTTACGTTGTTTTGAACTGCGATGGAGCACTGAAAGGGAAAAAAGATTCCCATTCCGATAAGGCAAGCACTTCCAAGGGGTTTCCCCGCCGTGCCCTTTCATTACATCCTGGACTGCATTGACAGTAAAACATGTTTACCAACAGAAAATTATCAGTTAAATTTGCCGAAAAATGTGTCCATTTTAAAAGATACTACCCTTGAAAACAAATATTTCGGCAGGACACGCAACATGATCAGTGACATGATAAAAAAACGAAGAAAAAAATTATAACACCGGTCAAACTTATCTCCCCTTGTCGAAACAGTTCTTTGCACTTTGTTTTCAAAAAAAGAAGTGAAATTCTAAAAAAAAGGACCCCGACTAAATTTTAAAGAGACTCGTGAATTGTTTATGTCACTTCACGAAAATTGGAAGCAGTTATCTCCTCGCCAAAAAGATAAATGTTGCCAGCAATGGAGAAGCGAAAGTTTAACCAGGGAAAGCTATTTTTTAAACAAGATAAAAAAACACGAGTTGCGTGAGTATAACCAAATCACGTCCCCCAACCACAAAAAAAGTAAAAAAAAACCAGTTAAATTATTCTCGTGTGTTTAAACAAACACATGTTCAATGGATCACTACCTCGCTCAAGAGGTGTGCTGTCTGAAATATTTGAGGGGGGGGGGGGAGGGGGCGGTTCATTGCATTTCCACAGAATTTCTTAGACAATAATGTGCACTGTGATAATATTTAATAGTGCTTCTTTCCCCATGGTAACGGGAAGTGAAGCAGTGCTTATTTACTATGGTGAGAAAGTTCCGCTTTACTGGTAAAATAGGACCCAGTCACCAGTGCCTGGGATGGATGTCCACTAAAATGGGCACCAAAGGGGTAAACGATCGGCTAAACGCGACTTTAGACCATTGTTGTGGTCACAATTTCTTATTTATTGGTGTTTAATGTCACCGGTGGGCACAATTAGCCATAGCTGATGAAAAGTGACCTTAAGCACCAATAAATAAATAAATAGCTAATGCTTCTTGCAAATTGTCTAGTTTGTTCACACAATTTATTTCGTGTGTGTAGATAAGTGCAGGATGGATTACAACCAAATCACACACAGAGTGAATTATCCACTCAACTTCAACTTACAGGCGCCGATAAACAGCAGACAAGCAAACAAATTGTCTCTTGATGGATGTGTAGATAAATCTGGTGGCCCTTAAAAAATCAGTTTGTGTAAAAAAAATATGAGTTCTGTAAAACATTCACTTGACAAGTGATTTGGAAGTAGACCACCTGTCGCATACTGTGTATTTTTACCCATTAGTAGTTGAGTACTAACTAAAATGAGAATGTATTATTCATTAAAAAGAGTGCTTGTGTATATGTTTTAAAAGATAATATATTCTGTCATTCATGTGGTGCATTGTTTATAGATACTTGTAAAGCATTAAAGTCAGATATCATTAATCACAAAACCCAATAGATATTATAGTGCTTTGAAAGAGTGCTTGTGCATATATTTTTTAAAAATATAATATATTCTGTTATTCGTGTGTGCAAATGTTTGTAGATACTTGCAAAGCATTAAAGTCAGATATCATTAATAAAAAAATAATTGCTTAATAAAGTAATGTTTGTTAAAATCATTTGTCCCATATAATCAGTCAACATAGCTGACTGTCCATAATATCATCATTGACAGCTGCACTTGTTATTGTTAAAGTAATTACCGTGGATACTAAAAAGTTCCCTTCAAAGCTTATCCTATTTTTGACACCCTATTATGCAATCGACTAGTGGAGAGGAGAGAATATTTTAAATGGACTGTACACGTAATGTCCACCCATAAAACTGTCTGACATAGGGGGGCATTGACTGTTGAAAGTGTCAATAAACTCCCAATAAATAAATAATTTATAAGTTTTCTGTAATTTATCATGGGACAAAATGATCATTCCACTTAGGATAATCTACTTGGAATGAATTATCCTGGGGCGAACTGGTTTTGGGACGACTCGACCCAGAAAGATTGGTTGGACAAGTAAAATAATATAACTCAGTCACTTACTCACAAAGCTTGTTTTGTTATAAATTATTGGGGGGGGGCAGTCTTTGGCTGAAATTCAACAAAAATAGTTACAAAAAACTCCATGAACAAATAAAACTGCAACAAAACGTCAAAAGAGGCTAACTCAGAAACTGTAGTGTAACAGTTGTTACTGTTAGTGTTACAAAAATATTGGTAAAACTGTAGTGTAACAGTTGTTACTGTTAGTGTTACAAAAATATTGGTGATCCAAAAACACCTCTTGTCACATTTAAAATATGCCTAAATGAGTTATTAGACACATAATGTTATACTACAAAGTTAATTATGAGAAAATCTCCATACTCAAAAGGCAGGTGTCACTGAGGAATTCCCAAATGAATCGCTTAATTCCATACGTGTGTTTCAGAAACGTGAGTAAGGACATATCGGACTCAGGTTGTTACCGGTAATTAGCCTTTGTTCACGCAACATAATTTTGTAATACCCCATGAAAATGATTCGTGTTTTGCACCAAACGCGTCTGTAATACAAAACAGAGTAGAGGTGAAGTAGTGAATATCCGAAGGTAAAAAGTGGTCTTTACGGACGAGTTCCCCTTTTATAGTTTTTGCATGTCCGGCCAGCATCCAGCGTTTTGACGATTGCTTCGACTCGAGACATTTCTTGTCAAAGCTGTTATTTATCTTTCGTGTAAATTGGGGTTTGTTTTGAAACATGTAAACACCTATAACATTCCCACATAATGGGACACAACAACTGGGTGGCATTATTGAGGGAACAGTCGTTTTATCAATATTTTGAAAACTGAGCTTTCCGCTATTGTGAATTTGTGTGGGCGTTGTTAATCGAAAACAGAAATCAATCTGCGTTTCTAACCAGTGGTACTCTCGCGCCATCTATCGGTAGTTTGTAATCGCGGTGCTTCCCATTGTTGATTGCATAATTCACTTGTGAATTTATCGTTTATAATCAAACCCGGAAATCCCAGTAAATCACACTTTGGAAAGTAATAAAAGTATGTCGTTTCCTCGTGTACAGTGAATGGATTACACTTCATCAAAAAGTGAGTGGAAATATCACTCACATTGTTCGAAAAAGCATAGGTTCTCGCATTGTGCCATCTGATGGATCTCCGGTTTCAACCTGGATGTCCATGAGCTGGAACTGTATCTGTGCTTATATTTGTATGTTTTTCCCACATAATATGACTTACCTATTGCACATATATTTAGATTAATTCAATTTTAGTTTCATGAACTTTGCATGTACTGTTTGCGAATTTCCCTTTAGTAGAGAAAAATGACGATTCCAATCAGCTGCCATAAGCTATGATTTGGAAGAGGAATAAATACACCCAGTGGTTGATTTTGTGCAATACGCACAGAGTCGATTGCTACTAAAACACGGGTGGAATTTTCACGCCCATTAGACCCGTAATTTGTTCCGATAATGGATAAGAGCGTCATGCAAAGTTTCAGCTAAAAGTTGAAGTTTTTTTTGACGTACTTATGCACTTTCACGCGCACAGAGATTTTGCCTGAGTGAAAACTCCACCCAATGCATGTTGTAGTGGCAATCCACAATCCACGTTACTGTGCGTATCATACAAAGGTTTACGCGAAAGTAAATCATTGTGTTTATTGCTGCACAGTGTTGGCTAAATTTATTATAAAATAGCACAACAATGGTGCTGTTTTGTTACATTAGGCAATCATGTCCATATTTATATAATACAGTACTGAAGAAATAACCATGAACAGTTGAGAAAGTCAGCGTGATACATTGATCTTCCATTGTTCGAAAAAGTGTGAGCATAACAAAATTACTCCTGGCCTCCGTCAGTTGGAACAATGGCAGTTCTTACACTTTACTCTATCGCCATTATTGTGTGTGACATTTAATATCGTCTACCTTACCAAACAATCGAATAGGATGCGTCATTGTTCGTAATACATGCAATATTTCGCACAACAAAGTCATCTTTGCTTTTTTGTCGGTAGATCCCGGGTTGTAGACAGCCATTCAAATAGTTATAAATCAGTAACAACATGTAAATGTATGCAATAATAACACACACAATAAATACTTTGGAGGTAATAGGAAGCAGAGTTTGTTCATCTTTCTGATGCTTATCCACGTTTTCACCATAAAGTTATAGAACAATGAAATCTTATAGATAAAGAATCGTCTAGATATTTATTACACGCCTATTACCTTTTCTCTAGTTCCATGTAACACAGACTTTTAACCCTCTACCTAACGATTCGCTCGCATCCGCCGGCGTAATATGCAAATTGAGCAGTTGAAAAAATTAAATTTTTAAAAATACTTCAACAAAACCATATCATGTGACCCCCTCATTGGAACGGGCTCATTGAGCTCGTTCCAGTGAGGGGTCACATAATATGGTTTTGTTGAACTGTTTTGAAAAATTAAAAAAAAATGATATTTAAAATAATAAATTTTGATATCGCCTGCGGTAGGGTTAAAGGGTGCGTTATGCTTGATTTTTTTTAAATTATTGGATTCTATATCATAACGTCGTGTGATAAATACAGACGAACACGATTTTTGAATACGTTTTTCAATACGGCACGAATGCCGTCGCGGAAGGATAGAACCCCAGGCTACGCCTCTCTCTTTCAGCGCTGTCATTCGTGCGCATTGACGAACGTGACGTTCTGTGAAAATGCTCTTTCTGTGGATGGTATGGTATAAGTAAGTAATTGATATTGATATTGATATTTTATTCGCCAATACACTAAAATATAGCAATATATACATTATAGTTCATGTAATAAAAATACTGAAATTTCAACAAGAAGAAATATTGCATATTGTACATTAAATTACAAAAAAAATCCAATTAATTGTTGCATTGTGTACTGGCAGGGGAAGGCATAGCCAGATTGGCTGTATTCTTGCCTTTCCCTTAAAAGGAAGAAACAGAAAGACGAACAGAAAGAGAAAGAGGTGGATATTACATTTCAGCATTTGAGAATTCCAGTTACTGAGTCTTGAATGGGTCTCATACAGCATGCGCGCAAAGTGTCGCTGATGGCCAACAGCGAAATGTCACTCTCTTAATTCTGCTGACACCATTCCTCCCGTTATCATGGAAATAGTACAAGATTGCGAAGATCTATGAAATGGTTGGTGGGAGCTGAAAGAGAGTCGACATGGAGGAGAAAACCAGACAACAACAATAATTACTGTGGACAACAAATTGTTAACCGTTTACCAGCGTAACCTCCGAAATCACCCCGCGCCCTTAATGGAGGCCCCTATTCACATTTTTGTTAGTTTTCACACTCTGCCTCAAAACCACAGAACTTGGTCCCTCACTAGAACGATCTCGTTGAGCTCGCGCCAATGGGTGGGGGTGGGGGTGGGGGTGGGGATGAGGAGGGCATGAGCTATGTCCTTGAATTATAGGTTAGAATGTATAGTTTTTCAAAAACTACGCCAAGAAGGCAATGTAAGCGGTGCTAGACATTTGATTAGTTTTTATGGCATCCAGATCAGCGAAGACAATCCGGACAATAAGGGTTTGAACAGGAAATGTCTTCGGAATAAGAGGAAAAAAAACATTGTTGTTAGCTTTTTCTTGAATTCTTTCCTATTCTCTGTTTTTCTGGTGTCTACTTCTAGCTCATTCCTTAGCTTTGGTAGCGCAAATACCGGTAGTTTGTCCAGAGTCTTGGTTCTAGTTTTGTGTCTGTGCAAAAGACCTGCCTGACGAGTATTCATATTAGATTGGTTAGTTGAGAAGAAGTTTACACGTGAACCCGGAAGTTTCTATTATGCCAATCAAACATGAATAATAAGGCGTGTAGTCTGTATAAGTCTTTTAGCTTCAATATACTATCATTGATATATAGGGGGTCAGTGTGGGCATTGTATTTCTTCTTATTTATTATTCGTAAAGCTCGTTTCTGCAGTTTTTTGAAGGCGATCATAGGATTTGGACGCACCCCAAAAAGGAATTCCATAGATGAAGTGGCTCTGTATCAAAGTAAAATATGAAGTTTTCATAACATTATGAGGGAGAATTTTTTGGCTTTATTGAGAACGAAGTTGACAAGTATGACTTTCGTGCAGAGGTGAGATATATGGGCGTTGTATTATAAGTTGTCATCAATTTTTATACCAAGAAACTTTAAGGACTTCTCACTTTCCCCACTGTCAGATTACCCGATTATTTATATAGACATTCTGATGAATAGCATTACTTTCTGTGTGACCTGGATTAAGTAAAATGTATTTCGTTTTCTTTTCGTTCATGACTAGGTGGTTGACTGCGCACCAGTCAGATATATTTTGTAATTCCTCATTGAAATCTGAGATTAGGGCATTTATCTCCGCTCCAGACTTATATGCTTCTGTGTCATCGGCAAACGTTAAGACATTTAATGTAGTTGAATTACTTATGTCATTAATGTATGTTAAAAATAAAATTTGACCCAATATAGAACTTTGTAGAACTCCACATGTCAGTTTGGCTAGATTAGATTTACTATCAGCAAACGATACATACTGAATCCTGTTCTTTAGATAGCTTTTGAACCAACTAATAGCGTCATTTCTTATTCCATAATGTTCAAGTTTTTGGAGAGGGATGTCGTGACTTATTGTATCAAAGGCTTTAGAAAGGTCAAGAAAGATAGCTAAAGTGGTTGCCTTACTGGCTTTGTTTATTTTCGACGGTGACATGTTTTAATAATTGCATAACTGGATGTAGTGTGTTCTGCTGCTTCCTAAAACCATATTGGTGATGATAGAGGATATCAAATTTGTTCAGAAATTTCATCAATCTGTCAAACATAAGTTTTTCTAAAATCTTTGAAAAGACAGGCAAAATACTTATTGGTCTATAATTTGTGAATTTGTTTTCATCGCCTGATTTAAAAATTGGGATTACTTTTGCAATTTTCATTCTGTCAGGAACCATTCCCTGTCTGAAGGAAATGTTCATAATATGAGCAAGAGGGTTGGCAACCGAATCTATCGAGTGTTTAAGGATACTCGATGAAATATTTTCACAGTTTTGACTTGCTTTTGGCTTCATTTTAGTTACGATATTTATAATTTCAAAAGACGACGTTGGTAGAACAAACATACTATCTGGGAGTGGAGATTTCATGAATTCGACGAAAGGTTTTCGGGTATTCGTTATTTGTTTGATGTCTCCTGTCCTATTTTTGCAAAGAAAATGTTGAATTCCTGAGCGATTGCGTTCGGAGTTTTTATCTTTTTTTCACCCAGATTAAAAAAAATGGTAAATTACTTTTGTGTGTTTCTGTTCAGAGCTTTATTTAGAGTTTGCCACGTTTTTCGCAGATTGCTTTCATTTTCCAACAGGACATGTTCGTAATACATAGCTTCGCTTTGTTTAATTCTCTTAAACAATCGACGGTAATTTTTGTAGTTTCTTACCTTAAATTCTGTTGGACTTCTTATTTTTTTTATGAAAAATTTATTCTTGTTATTGGCTGAGATTAAAAGACCTTTCGTCATCCAAGGCTGTCGCTTTATGTGTTTCTTATTCCGCCTTTCACTTTGCAAAGGAAATGCTGATTCAAATGAGTTCAGAAAAAATGTATAAGAAATGTTCATGAGCAGCATTGGGACAGCTGGAATCCATAACTGGTGAAAAGTCACACTGGGACAGCAATACTTTGAAATATCCGATACTGGCAGGGTTTATTTTCGTGGACAGAAGTCGCCTTGTACTATCTAATGGCATAATTACAGATTCAGCATAAAATATTCCAAAGTGATCGGATACATCAGTGAGAATTATGCCGGATTTGAAAGAGTTTAATTGATTGTTTGAAAATATATTGTCTATGAGCGTCGCAGATTGATCAGTGACTCTAGTTGGTTTGGTGATGGCAGGCATGAATCCCTCACCAAACATTAAATCTATGAACGCATCAGTTTTCGAGTGGGAAACTACTTTCAAAAGGTCAATATTGAAGTGGCCCATAATTAAAGTTGTTTTATTTTCCTTGTTAAGTATACAAGTTATGTAATTGATCCTTGATTGGAAAATATCTAAATCTTCTTTGGGGCCGTGTTTGGTCGATATATTACACCAATAATTCGCGACAGATTTTTATCCTTTATTTCTATAAAAATTGACTCAAGCACATGTGGTATGAAGATCTCGTCGGATAATGAAATTTTTAAGTCATTTTTTGTAAACAGTCCTACTCCACCTCGACCATCGTCATCAATGGGTCTAGAGTGTTTTTGTAATGGGTGATATTCTTCTAGTGTATAAGATATATTGGAGGGGACCTGAAAGACTTCTGTAAGACAAATAACATCGAATGTATTTTCATTGCTGTTTAGTTCAGACAGCATGTGATTAAGAGGGTCCCAATGGGCATTAAGGCTTTGGCAATTGAGGTGAAAAGCAGAAAAAGATCCGCGCTTGTCCCCGAGTTCTGATTGCAACTCACTAGGAAGGAGATATTTACAATCGGTAATGTTATATATAGATGTGGAATCACTATCTGTGTTGGATATGTTGTTCCTATCATTCATCAGATAATTGAAGTCGTAGTTAGAATCAGTCTGGATCTCGTCCAAAATAATATTACCCGCCATGATTTACACAAATACCATCATCAACACCAGGGCACATAAGCATGAAGGAGACCTGAAGAATCAAAAATAATAAAGACAATATTTATTTATTTATTTATTGATGTTTAAGGTCACATATTTATGCACAATGGCTAATCATGACCGTGACAGTTTTACGGGTGGAGGAAGCCGGAGTACCCGGAGAGAACCACCGAGCAACGACGAGCAGCTGCCAGCTCCCCAACATCGTAACTCCGCACTGCAGCACAGGCAGGGTTAGATTGGTTGAAGACATGCGTACCATCGACGTGCAGTACGCCTTAGTACACGGCGTCATCGCGCCCCCACGGGGGCAATGGAGATGAAGTGTCTTGCCCAAGGACACAACGCGGTTGCCGCAGGTGGGATTCGAACCGAGGACCTCTCGGCTTGCAGCCTGCACCTCTACCAACTGAGCCACCGCGCTCCCCAATAAAGACAATACATTTTGTGACTGGAAAGAAATATCAAGAGGAGTTATAACAGAGTAATATAAAGTGTGTAAAAGAAGATATTCTTTCTCATTGTATTGGTTAAATGTGATCAAAAGGAGGGTAGTAAGAGCAGTGAATATCAATACTCCATAGAAAGCGGAATTCATTATTCTGTTTTATTGTAGAACATAATAATTTGTTCTCCAGTTATCTGAGTACAAAACATGAAGGTAAAATAATAATAATAACGGCAGTAACAGGAGGACAACACACCATAAGATTGAGGAAATTAGTGGAGGTTCAACTAAATCCCCTATCATCAGGTTTCGGCCCCAAACACACAAACACACAATATTTTCTTAATCTACATGCTGTGATGATAATGGGCAATTAAACGAATCTGTCAAAATGAATGGTAAATGGATCAGTTAGATATGTAACACAGCGCAAGCATGATGTGACGATAATAAATGGACAAACTAATCAGTCTAATATACGATCAACAGGACATATGGATAAAATAATATATGATTCACCACACTTCCCGAACATAATGTGAGGATAACTATTTATATTTATTTATTGGTGTTTAAGGTCACATACTTATGCACAATGGCTAATCGTGACCGTGACAGTTTTTTACGGGTGGAGGAAGCCGGAGTACCCGGAGAGAACCACCGAGCAACGACGAGCAGCTGTCAGCTCCCCAACATCGTAACTCTGAACTCTGCACCGCAGCACAGGCAGGGTTAGATTGGTGGAAGACATGCGCACCATCGACGTGTAGTACGCCTCAGTACACAGCGTCATCGTGCCCCCATGTAGGCAATCGGGGTGAAGTGTCTTGCTCAAGGACACAACGCGGTTGTCGCAGGTGGGATTCGAACCGAGGACCTCTCGGCTTGCAGCCTGCACCTCTACCAACTGAGCCACCGCGCCCCTGTGAGGATAACTGACTGTCAAACAAATCTGTCGAAATGTACGGTCATGGGGTCAGTTGGGTAATATAACACACATTTCATCAAAGCGCAAGGTGATTGCGCGAAGTTGCTGTCAACACGATGACGAGATAAAAGAAGCAAGAAAAGGAATTCGAGGGAATACGTGATATTTCGTGCACATGAACATATTGCACTTTTCCTTTCGTTTCGTTGGTGACGTTTTGTGTCTGATCGATTTGTTGAACCATTAAATCAGTCCGGTGTAACAGGAATGGAAGTCCGTAAGGAAATTAGTCCCTCTGGACTATTATTCCGCGGAATTATAGTCCTAGGTCTAACATTTCTAGGAATAGTAGTCCGCCGGACTACTATTCCTAGAAATGTTAGACCTAGGACTATAATTCCGTGGAATAATAGTCCAGAGGGACTAACGTTCCTACGGACTTCCATTCCTTTTACACGGGCATATAATCATGGAGATGCATTATTCGCGTTTTTTTCTGAATTAATAAAGCGGTTTAGCAATAACAAGGATAACGGTTAGTCACTGTTATGATGATTCCCAACTACATGGATGAAATTGATTTGACTAAAAGAGAAGAAAAAACTCAAAAATATACTTTTTTATGTTCTAATCTTGGGCGTGAGTATGCTGGTATGGTGTAATGAAGTGGGTAGGATGGGCATATTACATTTTCTGCTTCGTATTGGTGGGAAGTTATATGTCCGATCGATTTGCTGTACCATTAAATCGATCAGCCATTTAATCACTGTGATGCATTATTCGTGTTTTTCTGGATTGATAAAGTGGTTTAACTACATGTTTAACAAGGATAATGGCGTTGGTGTTAATGAGGGTCGGGACCCCCCCCCCCCCCCCACAATAATTACCACCACATCAATGCTTCATGAATCACTTTCTGTAAGTTGTTGGCTCACAATAAGCAATGCAAAAATAAAATTGAGACTACAGCAGGTGTAACCATCAGGTTTTGATTCACATAGAAGAAAGATCAATGAATATGGAGACTACAGCAGGCAAACACACTATAATTACAAGCTATTGGGGGGATGCCCACAGACACCCTCCAAAATGTTATAGCATATCAAAGCTTCATCACTTTTTACTAGGTTTTGGTTAGGCAGAATGAATAGAGAATATGCAAACTACAGCGGGCACACTTCTTCCCCTAAACTGCCTTATTGCAAATCTGATTGAGTGTTAAATTATCTTTGATAATCAACATTTGTTCCTTCAAATTTGCTCTGTTACAAAACTATTGGAGATTGCCAGCAGACACCCCACCCCCAATAATTTCCAACACATCAAGGCTTCATCAATTTGCTCTATTACAAAATTATTGGAGGATGCAGTAGACACCCCTCCACCCCAATACTTTCCAACACATCAAGACTTCATCAATCACTTTTTGTAAGCATTTAGCTCACCATAAACGCTGACAAAATAATATGGAGACTACAGCAGGTGTAATCATCAGGTTTTGATTCACTCAGAGTATAGAACAATGAATGAGGAGACTACAGCAGGCATACACACTTTTATTACAAATTATTTGAGAATGCCAGCAGACACCTTTCAATAATTTCTAACATATCAAACCATAAATTTGTATTAGCTTTTGGTTCATCATGACGAGTGAAAGGAGATTATGAGGACTACAGGAGGCATATTTCTTAACTGATTGAGTGCAGGATTATTTTTAATTGTCAACACTTGTTCCTATAAATTGACCTGTTACAAGTCTGATTGAGTGCTAAAGTATTTATGTTTTTTTTTTTTCAATTTACACCATTACAAATTATTGGAGGATGCCAGAAGCACCCTCCAACAAATTCTATATATCAAAGCTTCATCAAATTTTTACTAGCTGTTGATTCACCATGAAGAAAGACTACAGCAGTCATATTTCTTAACTGATTGAGTTCTAGATAGAGGATATTCACGAAAATTTGATGAATACCGAAAATATCTCGTGAGTGGCTACAAAGAAATATGAGGATCTTCACTGCGACTCACGAGATTTTCGGTATTCATCAAATTTTCGTGAATTTTCTTTTTATTTAATGCTCTACGACTACAAACTCTCCAATTTGTGGCCTTTATTTGCCATTAAGGCGCACAATTTATGTGCCGAACCGGCGTCCATACAAAAATTACAACAACCAAACTCCAACCATTGGAATGTGTGAATATCCGCACAAAAAGTAGTCCCGTCTTATTTCTCCCCTAACTTTACGATTTACCAAGGCTGGCGAATTGAAATAATCGCAATGTGTTTCGAAGAAATAGAACAATAACAAAAAACACCACTTTCTTATTTTCAATAACAAGACACGTCATTTTATTTTTTTTGAACTCAATGCACTGAAGACGTGTGAAGTTGAACTGAAGAAATTTGAAAGTGATTTCGGCTTTTCGCTGGAAGGTGAATGAGAAAGTCAAACTTTGAAACCGCTGATTTAATGAATTGATTTAGTCACTGTCACTATCAATTATTCGAATTCGTTTGTATTTGAGACTCTGGAATTCATTACTGATGTGCTGACTCGTTTAAAGTACATGTGATTCGTCATCCGAACCTACGATGAAATATCGATTTCCAAATATCATTTTGATATTTCGTTTTGCCGACCGACAGGGGAATATGACTTAAATTTTCAGCGTGAATTGATGCCTGAGCATTAAATAAATTATATTATTACTCGTCAACACTTATTCCCCCCAATTGCCCTATTACAGATCAGATTGAGTGCTAGATTAATTTTGATAGTCGACATTTGTTCTTTCAAATTTGCTCTATTACATATTAATGGATGATGTCAGCAGACACCCCCTCAATAATTTCCAACACCTCAATGCTAATTGAATCACTTTCAATAAGCTTTTGGCTCACCACAAACAATGAGAAAAAAAGATGGAGACTACATCAGGTGTAATCATCAGCTTTAGATTCACCCAGAGGATAGAACAATGAATAATGATGATAGTCAACATTGTTTCCTTCAAATTTACTCTATAACAAATTATTGGCGGATGCCAACAGACACCTCCTCAATAATTTCCAACACTCCAATGCTTATTGAATCACTTTTCTATAAGCAATTGGCTCACCATAAAGAATGAAAAATTGAGGTGGAAGCTACAGGTGTAATCATCAGGATTTGATTCACCCACAGGATAGCACACACACTTTTATTACACAAGTGTGCTCTAAATTCGTTTGATTGCGTTATAAATTATTTTGTTAGTTAACATTTGTTCCTTCAAATTTGCTATGTTACAAATTATTGGAGGATGCCAAAAGACACCCTCCAACAATTTCTAACATATCAAAGCTTCATCACTTTTTACAAGATTTTGGTTCACCATGAGGAATGAACAGAGAATATGAGGACTACAGCAGGTACATTTCTTAACTGACTGAGTGCTAGTATGAAGACTACAGCAGGTGTAATCATCGGGTTTTGATTCACTGCAGGTATACACACTCTTATTACACAAGTGTGTTCTAAATTTGCTTGATTGTGTTCAAAATTATTTTGATAGTCAACATTTATTCCTTCAAATATGCTTTGTTACAAATTATTGGAGGATGCCAAAAGACACCCTCCAACAATTTCTAACATATCAAAGCTTCATCACTTTTTACAAGATTTTGGTTCACCATGAGGAATGAACAGAGAATATGAGGACTACAACAGGCACATTTCTTAACTGATTGAGTTCTAATATGGAGACTACAGCAGGTGTAATCATCGGGTTTTGATTCACCCAGAGGATAGAAGAATGAATATGGAGACTACAACAGGTATAAACACTTTTCTTTCACAAGTGAGTTCTAAATGTGTTTGATTGCTTTATAAATTATTTTGTTTGTCAACATTTGTTCCTTCAAATTTGCTCTGTTACAAATTATTGGAGGATGCCAGCAGACACCCTCCAACAATTTCTAACATATCAAAGCTTCATCACTTTTTACAAGCCTTTGGTTCACCATGAAGAATGAAGAGAGAATATTTTTGATTCGCACAGAGGATAGAACAATGAATATGGAGACTACAGCAGGCATACACACTTTTCTTACACAAGTGTTTTCTAAATGTGTTTGATGGCGTTATAAATTATTTTGTTAGTCAACATTTGTTCCTTCAAATTTGCTCTGTTACAAATTAGTGGAGGATGCCAACAGACATGTTGATAAAATAACATGGAGACCATAGCATATATCCTATGGGTGAATCGAAACCAGATGGTTAGTAATCATCAGGATTTGACTCGCTCAGAGGATAGAACAATAAATATGGAGACTACAGCATGCATACACACTTTTTCTTAGCTGACTGAGTGCTAAATTATATTCTCCAAATTTCCTTATTACAAATCATTATTACAAATTATTGAAGGATGCCAGCACTTAACACCCCCCCCCCCCCCTAAATTGCCTCACAAGGCAATTGTTTAATATTTAAAAGCTTACCAAGTAAACATCCATATACATGTATGCTTCGATACAGTATTGAATATATCCTGTACATTTTTTGTGTTGGATATTTTTATTGACTAAAGCAGCCTAACTGCCTTTCAATAATCTCTTAACAGACTCATCCTTAATTTTTTCAAAAATGTGTACCGTCATGAGACCACGTCTGAAGGAGTTTCTTGTCTCTCACAAGACCACGACATCTCCTGGCTATCTGAGACATTGATGCTATTAGGTGGTCATTCACGAAAATTCGACCAGTATTTTGGGCTGTCTTCAGTTTTCTTCGAGCTTGATAAAATCTGTCACGAACCCTATAACTGGTAAACTCCACTAAAAAAGTTCTAGGTTGGCTCGTTCCAGTAGCTCGCGCACCAGATCGATAGCTCCGCTCGATCTCACAAACGTTGAGAGGCTCTTCCATGTCACCAGCTAACTTTATTATTAAATCGGCTGTACTTTCATCGTTAGATTCGGGGATCCTTAACTCTGTCCGTGCGCTCATACAATTGTTCACTTATTGTTGTTGAGATAAGGTTTTTGAAAACTGACAAAACTTTTGGATCAATTAAAGCGCCAATGAATCTGTCAGGCATATCATTACTGTCACTATTTTCACTCCCTTCTGCCATATTGCTGTCAGCACTAGTGTCAACACTGGTATCAACACTGGTATCTGCCTCGTAGAGAGTAACGTCCAATTGAGATTCAGAAAGATCCTTTTTTTTTTTTGAAGTGTGATGATCAGATACACTGCCACTCGATGACCTCCTTCGTTTATCACTATCTTCTTTTTTATCTTGTTTGTCCAAATCACCCTCCATTGAATCTCAGTCGAAAAGCAGTGGTAAAGTGTACGAATTTGACACGACAAAAGGCGATTAGATCACACATCAACACAACTTGTCATTGAAATGTAAACATTTACTGTGGCCTACACAAAAATACTTACTGACATTTAGATTTCCATAAACATATAGAAACTATTCCATGCAGGTATAATGAAGATCCATTCTCCTAAGACCGTTATTTTCAATTTTTAAGGGCCTATATAAGTAATGGAATTTTGTTTATTTTGAAATTCTCACCTCTCATATTCCTTAAATTTAGATTAAATATACACAAATTATACATCAAAATGAAGGTTGGGATGTATAGAACACGAAACACATATGTAAGCAACTCATAGAGTCGACTGTAGGCACCACTGATTCCTGGAAGTCTGCTACCGTATTCGCACCAGAACTGATGATTTAATAATATTTTACGAAAACAACTTGTGGCCAAATGTGCTTCATATATCCAAGAACAAAGCTAGGCACTCAAAACACTTTCGAATACAGCGATAGGTCTGCATTTTGGAAAAGGACAACACTGTCTGTATTTTTTATTGAATATGGTTTCCATGCACGACAGACATGCGCAAATCACTCGTTACGACGAATTTCCATGAAAAAACAAAATCGTAATTCTAAGAAATTTCAACAGGTATCATGATACCTTGCATTGAATATGGCAACTGTGCAATCTCTATCTAATAACAGTATACTGTATGAAGGCGATCTTTTTCATTATTTGCTTTTGGACGGCGTTGTTTTTATATGCTTTTTTTGTCCCTTGACGTCGACCGGAAATCTATGTAAGATCTATTGCACCACGTGCTATCAATATCGGGCGCCAATGTCGATGTTTTGATGGAATGACAAATCGAGTGTCTTCATGAATGTCTTCGTGGTGGCCACTTTTAGTGTCCACACATTCTATAAAAGAGTATTGAACACTATGCATTACAGGTTCGTTCATGAACCCTTTACCTAACGAATTGGTCGCGTAATTCGCAAATTACTCCGTCCAAAAAATAGTAAACATATATTTTTAAAACAATGTCAACAAAACCACATCATGTGTCTCCTCCATGGGACGAGCTGGTTTTGAGAGGGGGGGGGGGGGGGGTGGGAGCACATAACATACTTTGTTGATATTTTTAAAAAAAACAAATAATGAACGTAACAAAGTTTGATATCTTGCGTTTGGTAAAGCGTTTAAACAAAACCGAACCTCTACTTTCTTTCATGTTGAGTGTATTTGAGTGCGGTTCTTTTGCAATAAGAGAAGAAGCCTAAACTACTAGAAAGAGTTTCTTCCTAAACAAATAAAACAACTTGGTAAAAATAATATGTCATCCTGATATGATGTCATGTTGCTTATATGAGACATACGTATTCCGTTATGTTTGAGGGAAATTTGCGACCAGAGTGTGTTCGACGCCAACGGGTGTTGACACTGGAGCACATTATTTTACAATGCACATATTTCGTTCTCATTGGAGCGTAGCGTTTCTCTGTCCGACCTTTTAGGAATCTATTTTATCAAACGATCCCACACCAATTTCTGTCATTTCTTGGGCAAATCTACCTTTTTATTAAATTTAAACATTGTATTTTCCATTTTAAACTTTTCCAGTGGAAAATCAGTAGGTTGATTTATATAATATTACACTATTATTACCACTTTTGCGGGAGTTCCTACAGTTAAAACTAGAAGTCCTGTCATGAAATGCGCACAAATAGCACGTTGATATGCGCGTTAATGTACGCGTTATGACCCAATTAAAGCTATCATATTATGTACATATGGCCTGTGCACAGGCAATGTTTCAGTCAATGGACCTCCGGGTAACCCGGAGGTCCATTGGCAGAAACATTGCATGTGTTTGCAATGAGTAACCAAGAGAACCTGCCGTGCTTTGGATGCCATTCGATATGGCAATTGCGCGCAATTCCAACGCGCAATTAAGCCTACATAAGCGCACTATTCGTGACAGGACTTCTAGTTTTAACTGTAGCACATTAACGACGTTTTACCGGGCCTTGAAACCTCGTAATGCTCAACAAGTACAAGTCATGTGACGTGTTGGGCCGTTATTGACTGTAACAGCCCAACACGTCAATAACAGCTCGACATGTCTAAATATAGAAAATGATGTCACATCTCTCAGCCGATCAACAATATTTTTCCCAGATTTCCATTTGTATCGAAATTCAATTCGGATTTTTTTAATTTAAACACAATTAACACATTTGTTTCAAGTGTTTCCCTTTTCGTCACGGATAAATAGTGTATCAAATATAGGTAGCGATACACATTAAGTAAGTGATGACATCTTTGATGAATCAACTCCTTGCCTAAAGTTTGCATTTCGAAGATATATTTCATCATCTAACTTTCCAAATTTCGCCGTAGACTTTATCAGACGATAGTCATGTTACCCGGTTGGTTTGTCAACAAATCAGACGATAGTGTCGCTGTTTTTTTAATTCTAAAACGTCAAACTTCATTTATTTATCTTATTTCCCATATAATTTAATCGTAATGTACCCGATGCACGAAAGTGGCAAAAATAGAAACAATATTACTTTGAGGGGCATTACAGTGTAGCAACGGCTCAACAGAAATGGTTAACAGCCCTTGGGCTTATTAGCGGCCCTCGACTTCGTAGCGGGCCACTAATAAACTCTTGGGCTGTTAACCATTTCTGTTGAGCCGGTAATACACTGTAAAGCCCTTCAAAATCATGTTATTGTTATATTAGCATTATCACTCATTGCTGTCGGAGCGACTTATGTCTTTGTTATTCTGTTCTTATCATTTCCTGTTTTTACTCAATCATTTTACTTTGTAACTGATAACCACATGTTTTACGCTACTATAAGTTTCTCGCCACGATGTAGCCTTAGATACTGATTTGACGTGAAACATCGATAAATAAATAATTAAATTAGTCCAGACCTTCGATAAACTGACAGGTACGTGCCGCCGCCTAGTGGTTCTCTCCAGGCGCACCGGTTTCTTCCACTCGACAAGCTGTCCATAGTGATATTACCCTGGTTTTGAAAGTGTCGTTAAACTCCGATAGACAAATAAACTAGCAAGCGCTGCTGAATTCTCGGCGTGCCACGTAGTGCAAATAAAACTTGCATTCTCACAGCCCCATTTAGGTGTTCTCTCCAGATAATTATGTTAGTGCTGTGAAACAAATCAAAGATACCATGGGCGTCACCAAGATGGTCGACTGGGAGCGGGTTGTATCAGATTGATATTTCCCTGATGCATCAGCTGAGGACTTGAGAAACTATTGTTATTACATCATCAAGGAATGCTTTTGATGAATGCATCCCCTGCTGATGCGTTGGAATATTAGTCAGTCGGGAGTTCTTGAAAATATATTTGTGAGAAAATAAAAATGTACATGTAGTAGTCATGGCAACATCAGTAGTATAGATCGCATGTTTCGTCCCCATTAGGGAGCAACTGATCGGGGGAGCTCATGTGACGTCATGTTACGTGATCCAGTGGCTCCGTGTTGTTTTGTCCTTGCTGTTGTTGCTTTGTCGTTCATTTGCTCGATGGGATTCGAATCGTTGGAGTAGAATGTGAATCACTCGATTGAGCAATTGCTCTAAATCTCATTTGCACGATGGGCTTCGAGTCATTCGAGAAATGCCTTTTAAGTAACTGCTCGATAGCTTATTGGCTTTGGGAATGATATTGGCGTTTGTTAGACAAAAGGGAAATAACTCTGCATACTGCTTATTGAAAATCAAGCAATCTGATTGGTTAGTTACCTGCAGTAAAGTGAATTGATTGGGTTATCTGGAAAACAAGAACAAGAATAATCGGAATAGGGTCAGAGTCAACAAGAACAGATCAGAAAATCTAAATATAGTAACAAAACTGCTCCAATCGTTTGGCTCATCTACTCTTCCGGAGCATGCTCCGATTAAATAGAACGCGTCCTACAGCAATACGTGCTACTATTGTATGCCCAATCTGCGGTTTCATATCAAATAAAAGTTATTTTGGGTGATTTGGAGAGATTGTCTGTTTGTTTGTGGTAATTGTACGATTCTGGAATTTAGTCTTGTACAAAGGAGCATACCCACCGAACATGCCCTCGTCTTGTTGTAGGCCTTTCGGCAACATAGCGACCACGGGCTACCGTAGAAACCAAGATGATGGCCTCCAGTATACAGAATGGCCGACAGAAACAGGTATCACCCTAACATCGCGCGCCTCGCATGCGCACTAGCACCACGCATTGCTGTGGGTATGACGTCACAAGATGGCCGCTCTCGCGGGTTACCATGACAGCACAACACTGAGTCACTGACATGACGTTACATGTGATCCCCAGATGTGATCCCCGTGATGGGGGATGAAACATACGAGCTATACTACTAAGATGTTTTTTTAGTAAACACGTCCTGTAACGGCATTCCAAATTGAAAATGCTGGGCATCCTAGAGCCCGAATGGGGAGCAATAGTTGTATGACCAACCGTGTGAGTGATATAAGATCAAACATCAACACTAGTCTCATAAGAAGACCAAACATCAACACTTGTGCATTAGAAATTACATGACCACAAGCAAGAATGAATCGATACCACTACGATCCAGATAAAGATGTCCCGACAGGAACAAATATTGGTAGGCGGTGCCACAATCTCCTATACCCCTTAGTGACGTCCCGGATAGCGACTAACAAGAGTCATTGCAAAAAAAAATTAATCTCATGAACATGAGAAAGTACATGATCACAGGGAGGAGTGAAACGATACCTAAAGACTACGATCCAGATAAAAATGTCCAGCCCGGAATAAATACTGGCAGGAAAGGGAGGTGGGCGTACACTCCCCTATACACTCAAGTGACAACCCTTAGAAAGACTAACAAGAGGCATTGCCTAACTAAGGGACAAATGGGGAAACTTCAAACAAAAGGAGGAAAATATTTACAGACATGTGTTCACAAACGTTTTCAGAGGATCTCCACGGGCTCGCGACCCCCTCGAAATAAACCAATCATTTTCCCCCACGGAACTACATAATTTCTCCAATCGAAAAACAAAGAAGCTTGATATTGATTCTGGAATGCTATTTATTTGTATTTTCCTGATTCCTTCTTTATTGCTGAATATTTTCTTCATGAGATTTTAAATGGTATTTAAATGTTTCATCGACCCCAGTGCGATCTGAACGAGATAAATACCACCTATGTAATCACAGTACTGTAGTTGGATCCCAACTGTGGAAGATAACTACATTATGTCCCAGATTATCGTTCTCTGTAGATGTGATAGACGCAGTTACGTAGCTTGGTGGTTTTGGTTGGGAGGGAGTCACGCCCTCTGAATTGCCAATTGTGTACAAACCCCCCTCCCGCACCCATCCAACTTGTGGAAGAATTGTCCAACAGTTGTCTGTGTATTTCCAACTTCGGCAGAAATCCGTATGCAATCTCTTCTACCCTTGGGTCGAAATATATGTGCTTTGGGTTCTAGGGTTGGAAATCGTCCCTTGAGTGTAACAGCGCGATTGCAGATGGCGCCTTGTTGAACTCAATTGACGGAAAAAATGACACCAGTTGAACAAATTCCATGCAATTGGTCCACAAATGATTGGATGTCTGTTAGAAACTGTTCCACCAACGGATAAACTGCTACATTATTTCCCTGCGCATCGTTCTGTGTAAATGTGCCTAGCGCCCGACAGAGAAATCACTTTTTCGTATTCAACTTCACAGTATATTTATTTATGTATTTATTTATTGGGGTTTAACGAGTCTTTCGACAGCCAGGGTCACCTCGCGTCGGACAGTTTGATGGGTGGAGGATGCCGGAGTACCCGTACAGAATCACCGCGAAACGGCGAGCAACTGTCAGGCTCCCAAGCATACTAACTCCACACAATCAGGAAAAGTAATTGTTGAAGACAAGTGCACCATCGTCTTAGTACACAACGCCCCCCCCCCCCCCCCCCGTGGGGTTGAAGTGTATTACCCAAGGTCACGACGCGATTGCCGCACCTGGCATTCGAACCGAAGACCTCTTGGTTTGCATCCTGCGCCTCTACCAACTCAGCCACTGCGCCCCACAATCACTTACGAGTTGAACAATGACTGTTTTCGAAACTTTAATTTTTGAAGCTGTACCTCTACATGGTGCAGGTAGTTAAATACGAGGAATGTGATACTTACCCAAGCAAAATGTAAATCCCAATTTAACAGTTAAAACCAAAAGGAATAATACATTTTCACCCCAAACCATCATGATTGAATTTCATAATTCGGCGAAACTCTAAAATATTCGTCCATTAAGCTAACAGTTTAATATCGAAGTTGAATGTTTATGTATCACATCGTTACGACAACGAGTTGATTGCATAACCATGGGAAACTATGCGCACGCATTCGAAATAAAAAAAAATAGTTTCAAAAGGCTTTTCTTGAATATGGAAGCGAGAACTTGTTTTGCAACTTGTAGTATTGACCCTTCCCTTTATATGTCCAAAATTCGTGTCACCAATCCAGGAGTATGGTCGTTTGGCTCGGTTACATTTACTTTTTGAAGAAATTAACGTAACGATGCGCCATTCGACTATATTACTAGAAGCCGGATAAATTGCGCATATTGTCACCCGGCCGAATTGTCCTTTGCATTCGGCTGTTAGATCTTCCCAAATTAAGTGACGTTCTATTTAAATTGCAGTTAAATATAGATCATTATCGCCACGGGCCTTCTGGATCATGCATTGATGTCATGAGGGCGTGGTGGCTCATTGGTTAGAGCATTGGACTTTAAACTGACAGGTCGATCCTAACCAGCGGTAACTGTTTTGAGTCTTTGGTCAATACACGTAAACTTACTGTCCAAGTGTTGGGGCGGTGGAGTTGTGTACTAAGGCGTACCGTACGTCGATGGTGCACTTGTCTTCAGACGCTGCTGACTCTGCTTGTACTCATTTAGTAAGTTGTGGGAGATTGACAGTTGCTCGACGCTGCTCTGTTCTTCATGGATACTGCCGCTTTCTCCGCCCGTTGAAGTGGCTGACACATTGTGGTACTGGCCGTTTAAATTGTCAGTAAACTCCACAAACAACAAACAAATATTGAATTCGAGACTTCGGCTCTGGGCATTTGTCGACGAATCTAAGGAATGGGTTGTATATATGGTCCAGGGTTGAGATTGAGATTTCATCTCGGCTTGAATGCTGAACGGACATATATTCCGTTACCGCGATATGAATTTGCTCAAAAGTTCTTACGTACAAACGCATACACGTCCTGACAGGCTATACAGATAATGAGTCCACAATTATCACAGAAATAGTCAGAGCAATCGGCAATGTCATGCTAAAGGCTGTACCAGATTGCCACTGATTGCATCACAGCATTACTAATTGCCGTTATTAATTCCTAAGGCGTTTGCGTCATGCAGCCACCTCAGAAGGTCTATGCCATTGCAGAGGCCTTTGAACATTCCGATTTTTGACCAATAGACTCTGTTATATTGCAGCCTAATGAGACGAATATTTTTTTATTGGGTATCAGGCAGTCACCCATAAACCCGAATTTACGATAATCTTTGTCTTCAGCTCAGCATCAACGAGACACCTAAGTATCTGGATGGACCTGTTCCGTTTCGCAGGACGTTTTCACGAATTGTTGATGCGAAAAGACCTTGACATAAGACTCCATTTGAAAGGTTTAAAAGCGAATGACGCTCTAAGAGTTAAAAAAAAATGATTCCCCATACTGTCCATACATTTATCCATGTATTTAGTTAACAAATGGAACACATACACCTCGCCATCTATTCTATCCAGTCATGGACTGTGTGTCGAGGCGAATGTCCCCTCTTTGTCCCTGTGCAGTTTTTACCAGTTCTTGGAACTGCACTGACTCAGTGGGTCAGGGGTGAAACATTCAGGCCGAATATAAACAATGCCAATGCCAAGTCCAGTCTTTATTATGTTTTTAGAAGACTTATGGCACTCAGCTACGACATCGAGGATTTTCCCCGAAAACAAAATCAGGAGATTGGCGCCAAAATGGCTTGCGTTTGAAAGAAAGCCAAGGCTGAGGAACCAATATCTTTCAGAAACCTCAGAATCCTCGGCCACCACGTCTTCAGAATTTTGTCAAGCGTCTCCCGTACATTCCCCACAAACTGTCACATACTTCAAATAATGTTTGAGACAGTGACATGTATTGGATCCGCGTATATCTCTGCTTGTCATTAGAAACGCACTAAGTTCAGATGCGAAGTAAGGGTGGATTCTCTATCCGTCATTGCAGGGACAAGTTCAGTATTTTGGAACTTCCAGCCCCAGTCCATCTGGTCTAAAACATCATTGGACAACGAATCGCAACGGTGGTCTGCAGATGCACACGCAAAGGGTTTAATAAGCCGTTCACTCTGTCGGAGGGGGGAGGTACTTCTTTGGTTATATGGGAACTTGATGTGGAACACTATTCCCATCAATTTGACCTAACGGAGCCTTTCAAGTGATTCATCAGTTTTCACTCCATACATACATGTATTTTCGAAGAGACTAAAACCGCTGTACCAACTGATTTTCAAGAGGCATTTGATAAAAGCCTGAATTGGTTTCAAGCTTTCTGAAAAACTTTGCACCTGAAAGTTTAGCTAATATTCCATCTCCTGTCGGTAAAACAAATCTTTCTCTGCAAACCCTTTCGTTTACTTTTACCTTTGAGGACTAAAACTATAGGTGAACACCATTTTGTTATCTCATTTACTTTTGATATGACTCCAAATTTCTCCACAGCTGAAATTCAACTTTAACATATGCTAGATAATTCTTCTTGGAACATTAACAGAGAAGGGTTTGGCATCTTGTTTCAAACTAGTGCTACATGGCTGAACTTTCATTTATCCCAATCCACCAATCAAATGAGGATATTCTTGCATAAAGACTAAAAAAACAGTCTTGCTTTATAACATTGTCATACCAACGAAAGTAGCGAACAATTTGGATTTCTCTATAGCAGGCCTTCCAAGAAGTAGAGTACTTAACCATCTAATTACGAACCATTTATCATCAACATCTGCGTTATTTAACTTAATTTTCCCATTATATCTTCCTATCACCTCTGAACTGCTTTACATGGCCCATATAGATTCTGAGAAGATTTGGACACTTTTAAGTCAGACATTTCGGATAGACTTTCAGGTATACAGGCTACATCTGCACCTGTCTCAAGTTTACATACAGTTAAAACTAGAAGTCCTGTCACCAATAGTGCGCTTATCTAGGCTTAATTGTGCGTTGGAATTGCGCGCAGTTGCGATATCGAATGGCATCCAAAGCACGGCAGGTTCTCCTGGTTACTCATAGCAAACACATGCAATGTTTCTGCCAATGGACCTCCGGGTTACCCGGAGGTCCATTGGCTGAAACATTGCTTGAGCACAGGCCATATGTACAGAATTTGATAGCTTTTCTTGGGCCGTAACGCATACATTAACGCGCATATCAACGTGCTATTTGTGCGCATTTCATGACAGGACTTTTAGTTTTAACTGTATTATCTTATGATTATTAATATCATCCACAGTTGTCCAGTCGTCACCAAATCTCCCTCTTTCACCTAACATAAAGTAAACAAAAGTGTTAAAATCATCGCCCCATTGTTTTGAAACTTCTCTAAGATTTTTCATATTTCTAGACCTATTCTGTATCTTCTTATTGGTAACACTGGGTTGCTTATTTGAAGAAAAACACTGCTTTGAGAAATGCCTTCAAATTCCACAGGAAAAACAAGCTACATCTTACATCAGTTCTCGTTGTAACGAGAAAATGTCCCGTTATAACGAAATAATATTGACACAAGGAGTTTTACTCAGTTTGGAGGCGGACGCGGTTATTCGCATTCCTACACATATGCTGTTTGAAGAATTCATTGATCAACTTTGGATAAATATTTATTTTGAGTAATTTTGCCTGAATAAAAATGAAAATAGCTCATAGCTCTGTCATTTTGAGTAGTTTTGCCTGAATAAAAATGAAAATAGCTCAGAGCTATGTCAGTGCAAGCAGGAGGGACACAAAGCGATAATTACTTCAATATCATTGCAAGATTTTGTTTGAAACAGCAGTCCTATGTGTAACATTCACGCATGGTATTGGCTGTTTCAGGGCAAATGTATGGGGTGTGTGTTTGTGTGATCGGGGTGGGAGGTGAGGTCTGCCTTTCCGTTTTGGTGAGAACTCAGACAATAGTGTTTGCGTGTTTAGCTTAAACATATTTTATTGTCATTAGATTGAAAACTGACAAAAGGATTGGAACACAAGTTATCAAACTTATATAAGTTCCTCTCCTAAAACAGTCAATGGCAGCTAACAAAAATATACAAGAACAAATCAAACTAGAAAAACAAAAACAAAAACGAAAAACAATTTATATCTATAATACAATAAACATGCTTCATTTTAGGTAACAGGAAACCAATTCACAGTAGCTGGAGAGAACTGAAAAACATGACATGCAGGTATAGAATAAGATGGTATAAAGCAAAAGAAAACAGAGGAGAGGTGGGTGTTGTGTCCTTATCGTACGGATGCGGCCATCGCAAGTCATCACCAAGTATTAACTTGATGTTATGTCTGTTGTCCAGAGAATCGCACAGAGAATGATATAGAGGATATTCACGAAAATTTGATGAATACCGAAAATATCTCGTGAGTGGCTACAAAGAAATATGAGGATCTTCACGAGCGACGCAGTCGCTCGTGAAGATCCTCATATTTCTTGTAACCACGAACGAGATATTTTCGGTATTCATCAAATTTTCGTGAATTTTCTTTTTATTTAATGCTCTACGACTACAAACTCTCCAATTTGTGGCCTTTATTTGCCATTAAGGCGCAAAATTTATGTGCCGAACCGGCGTCCATACAAAAATTACAACAACCAAACTCCAACCATTGGAATGTGTGAATATCCGCACAAAAAGTAGTCCCGTCTTATTTCTCCCCTAACTTTACGATTTACCAAGGCTGGCGAATTGAAATAATCGCAATGTGTTTCGAAGAAATAGAACAATAACAAAAAACACCACTTTCTTATTTTCAATAACAAGACACGTCATTTTATTTTTTTTGAACTCAATGCACTGAAGACGTGTGAAGTTGAACTGAAGACATTTGAAAGTGATTTCGGCTTTTCGCTGGAAGGTGAATGAGAAAGTCAAACTTTGAAACCGCTGATTTAATGAATTGATTTAGTCACTGTCACTATCAATTATTCGAATTCGTTTGTATTTGGGACTCTGGAATTCATTACTAATGTGCTGACTCTGTGATGATTGAATGTAAATGTTTATCGGCTCATTAAACGTGCTGCCACTGAACATCGAAGACAGTGGAAATGAACCGGTCGAAATGGAACTGCAATTGCTGTTATTGTTTACATTCAGTTGTTGTTGGAGAGGTGAAGACTTGTTATTCTCCACATTTTTGTCAGGAATGTTTAAAATTGTTGACTTTTTGGAGCGTGATTCACTGGAACAACAACTGAATGTAAACAATAACAGCAATTGCAGTTCCATTTCGACCGGTTCATTTCCACTGTCTTCGCATAAATACGTAGAATTTAAAGTACATGTGATTCGTCATCCGAACCTACGATGAAATATCGATTTCTAAATATCATTTTGATATTTCGTTTTGCCGACCGACAGGGGAATATGACTTAATTTTTCAGCGTGAATTGATGCCTGAGCATTAAATAAAAAGTTATATTAAATGATATATTGTGCTATGGCCAGGGATGAAACCAGACTGATATTGATAGAGGAGATTATTTTCTCGGAAGTAAGAAAAGATACATTTTAGGGCAACTTTTTCCAGTACTTTACCAAGACATGGCAAGAGTGAAATCGGTCTATAGTTAGATCCTTTTTTATACACAGGTATAACAGTTGCTTTCTTCCAACTATCGGGGAATTTGAATGAAAGCTGGAATAGTAAATGCAGGTGAGCGGAGATACTTAGCACTGTACCTTTTAACATTCTCACGCCGATGTTATCGTGGCCTGTGCTTTGTTAGCTTTGAAAGAGTTAACAGCCGAGACAATGTCTTCGACGTCGAAGGCAATTTCATTCAATTTAAGACCACATTGAGCAGCGAATTTCGGAAGTTTGTGATCTGTGCTTCAATATCTCCGTTCTTTATAAATGTGTCGTTTAATAAGTTTGCCTTTTCTTCGTCTGTTATCGCTTCGTTACTGGGCGTGCTTTTATCACATTTGTATTGGGGTGGAATCCCGGATGATTTTCTCCCATTGAGCAATTCCTTAATAACGTGCCAGAAATTCTTTGAGGATGTATCAGTCAATAATACATTTTCAAGGCTGGATTCATACTGGCGTTTGGCATATTTTTTCATATTATTTACTGAATTTCGTTTTGATTTGTATTTATTCCAGTCTTCCTGTAACAAAGACTTCATGGCCTTTTTTTCCTAGATCTGTCCCGCTGACGTATTTTACATCGCAATTCTGATGAAAGCCAGTGCTTATCTTTCGGCCGGATAACAACTGTAGATTTAGAGATACATCTATCTATTATATCCAAGAATGTGTGAGTAAAATTTTCAGTGGCAACATTGATATCTTGAATATTTTGAATTAGATCACCCCAATTCACTTGGGTAATAAGATCATTCGCAAGATCGAAATCTCCATTTTTGTAATTCCTAGCAACTCTACTAAGTGTATTTAACGGATAGTCGAATTTAATGCAGCAGTAGACTGCGAAGTAATCGGAAACCTCAAGAGCGAGGGTATCACATACCGTTATGTCGATTTGATCACTGGCCAATATTGGATCAAGAAGAGTGCTGCTACTAGCAGTGACTCGTGTGGGTTTATGTAAATAATTTTTTAGATTATAATGAGTTATAATTTCATATACTTTTCCTGT
Organism: Pictodentalium vernedei; assembly: GCA_031216915.1. Taxonomy (NCBI): domain Eukaryota; kingdom Metazoa; phylum Mollusca; class Scaphopoda; order Dentaliida; family Dentaliidae; genus Pictodentalium; species Pictodentalium vernedei. The sequence continues at coordinate 456,768,007 of CM062291.1, forward strand.
GGGCTGAAGAAGGTCTGAATTAAAATCCCCGATGGGAATTAGAGACTGGTTGATGTCTAGTGCTTTTTCAGTGAAAATGTCTAGGAGGTCCCAATAATTCGAAGGCGCGTAGTGTTCTGATCTGTATGAAACCCCCAGACGGAACGTTTTTAACTTGGAATTTACTTCAAAACACATTATAGAGCCATGAAATTGCAGTCCTTTCTACGGATGTACGATAAACCCTGATCGAAGTAGACGGCGATACCACCTCCACTATGGTCCATATCTTTTCTAACAGGATCTGAGAAGCTCGGAATGCGGATATTACTAAAACAGAAATTCCCATCCAAATGTGCCTCTGTGAAACATATGATATTGAATTCTTGTATTACTTCAGAAATCTCGGATAGTTTGTATCTAATACTACGGATATTTTGGTGGAAAATAGTCAACAAATGAGGAGGTTAGCCAGTTCCATTATCTGGGTCTGGGTTCGATTCGATGTCTCCGACTTTGCGTGTTTTGCGTCCCCTCGTTTTTTCCAGGTTATCACAGATGAAAGAACAAGTTAGGGGGTGTTTTTTCTTGTCCTCACCAGGACAGCTAAACAAGATTGAGGGTATGTGTATTTGTGTGTGTTTAGGTGGGGTTGGCGTGCGTTATCGGTCTTGTGCTTGTGGTTTGTGTGTTGAATTTTACTATCTACCCAAGTACATGGCTTTATTCTCAAACTTGTATCTGGGTAAATTGTAAGTTTTCTGTTGTTTGAGATCTTATTTATCTCTTCCCACATTATTTTATGTGATCCTGCCGCACTACACACCTCGAAGTACTGATTCATTATTCACCATGTATACACTCATAGTCACAGCACTGAGAGATCTATTCACGTTATAAAGAGAACCGTTTTTCTTTGTTACCAGATGTCTTCTCGTTATAACGAGAAAGTATCTCGTTATAATCAGATAAAAAAAACAATTTCCCTATGACCTAAATCAGCCACCGTACAATGCACGAAAAAGTCGATATGTTGTTATTATTCCCACATCTGAAACTGACACCGAATTATTTTAACTCCGGCCGACTCTGTTTCTACGATCACATTGATCAGTTATTTCAATTATCAAAAACTGAATGAAACAGAACACCCTAAAGGTAGTTTATGTTTAAGGTGTTGTGTTTGATAATTATAATTAGTGATATATTTTAGTTTGGATGATTCAGTATATAATTACACATTATATTCAGTATTAAATGAGCCAGGATAACTATTCAATAGTTGTATAACCCCTTTTAAGTATCCACCGATACCTTGAGTATATTTTTTATTGGTTCTTTAATGGTGTGCTTCAGATTTTTATGTACAATTTTCCCCAAAATTGTACCATAAATATTTGCAAGCACTCGGAAAAGAATATATTTTCGCCCCCTTGGCCACACACCCAGGCAACAGTGTCTACAATTTTTCCATACCCACTCCCCCCCCCCCCCCCCACTCTACTGGATCCATTGCGGTTATTGCCTTTTAACCGACAGAGAAAAGTCAACGTAGTTTGTGAATTTTATAAGGGGATTCTCACGAAGCTTAGTATAGGTCTAACCTATGTGATGTACAAATTAGCACCAAAATTACATGAATCGGATCAGCAAATAAGTAGATCGCGTCACTGATTACAATGTGCACGGCGCTGAAACAGTTCACCACCAGCGTCCGTTATCGATTGATTGATTGATTGATTGATTGATTATCAGTGAATGTGTGGGAATTGGGAAATGAACGCAACGGTCGTTGCATGTTGGCTAATGGACTTTTATAGTAATTTTCAAACAGCGGACCAAAGTGAACGCCTAGGGAGTCTAAATAAGATTTGAATCTCCCCTTTTTGGACTTCTAAATATAGCTTTTGCGGCAAGTGCCAACACGAAAATGAACCCCGAAGGGGTTCATTCTTGTTTGCATGGCCAAAAGCTTGATTTAAAAGTCTAAAAGGCGGCATTCAATACTTACAACCCCACTCTAAATAAGGTACTTTTTATGGGTGGGGCATTATATAAAAAAAACACTTTTTCAAAAGATGCATGTAATATGTACATACACGATCACATTTGTTCACTATTTTACCATCCGTAAATAAAAGAAGTTAACAGAAAAAAATTGTGTATTATATTATATGCCACGCATATTTATTATCGACCATAACTACAAGGAGTTGAGAGAAACAACATTAACAATGAACGATATTTATTTACTGGGGTTTAATAGCACTTTCGACAGCCAGGGTCACCTCGTGTCGACAGGTTTACGTGTGGAGGAAGTCAGACTACCCGTAGAGAACCACCGAGCAACGGCGAGTATCTATCAGAGTCCCCAACGTACTAACTCCACACAAGCTGGGTTAGCATCGGTTGAAGACAAGTGCATCATCGACGTGGAATACGCCTTGGTACAACGTGGGCGATTTGGGGTTAAGTGTTTTCTCCATGACACAACGCGGTTGTCGCAGGTGGGATTCGTACCGAGGACCTCTCGCCTTGCAGCCTGAATCTCTATATACATAGCCCCTGCGTCCCCATCAACAATGAACATAATTATCCATGTTGAGTACGGTATGTACAGAGCAGTATGTGGATTGCAACCCGGTGGACCATGAGATGAAATTATGCTGGTAGTTCTCGTATTTGTACGCAAAATTATAGACATTTTACGAGTGAAAAATCTGCATCACCGTGATTTAGCGACAATCCACCCCCACTTACTGTACAGCAGTGTACTGTTGAAATTTGGCACCAGTAAGTAAATCGATATCAACACAGCTCTTCCACATATCATGTTTTAATAATAACAAAACGGATATCGATGTAGGGATTGTGGATTGTTATGCATAACCTTCTATTGTATAAAGATTATCAAATGAAATCAATGTTGAATCACCTGCCAATCAACACTCAGGAAGAGAGGAACGAACGTGATCGGAACCATAAAATCGCAAACGAATTCGCGCGTTCATCAGGGTAATGTCAAACGCTTCGCACTCACAAAATACTACAGATTTGGTCCCAATTCTTTCAATGGTTACAGATCTACCTGAACGGGAGAGAATACAACTTATGTGAACTGTGCATGTGCTGGATATTTCCAGCAACCTCTTCGACAATTTCCCTTTGGAAAATATATACATTGTGCATGTGGCTACATTATATGCCACAAAACTATTCTAGGACGCTAAAATAAAGTTATTACCGTTATTTTATTCAGGTGAATGACTTCCAGAATCAATATTTGACCAAATTCCCATGTTATACTCACATTTCTGCTATCCTCTTTTAAAAACAGAGCTTACCAACTTTTTTTGAAAATCGGGAACGAATCTGAACGCGGTTGGAAGGAATCAGTGTAAAAGCACTAAACGAACTGTTTATATAAGCACCGGTCACCGCCAGTGGCAATGCTAAAGGCATAGAACTTTTCGTCAGGTACAGATACGTTACAGTTGTTAGTTAATGAAACGAACCTTCTGATCTGTGAATATCGTCAAAACGGTATAGATGTACTGTCCCGGATACCCTACGTCTTTAATATGCATTTGTTGAGTATCACTCAATATGCTTTTACCCCTTCTGATTTTAGAGTGTTCGAAGCCTGTATGTGCATGTTTCGAGATTGGCGAGATTATAGTGTGTTATTTCGCAATCCAAGTTAAAAAGGTGCCGTAGGGATAACAAATTTACATTAACGTCTTCAGAAAGTTATTCCTAAATTGTAATGGTCTATATACATTACTATCTACCGCAAAATGGGTGGTTATATACATTACTATCTACCGCAAAATGGGTGGTTCTTTTTAATAATTCTAATCTGTTGCTAATTGTTTACTCATACGAATCATAAACCAATAGTTTTCAAGGTTAATAATCCTTTGTTTTGAGTTTCTAGAGCAGTTTTGTTTTAATTTATAATACGTTGTCAAAAGCGTGTGCCATTGTGTGCAACGCACGTGCCACCAAAATAATCCAATATTACCGATCGAACTTTCGCTGATAATTCACGAGTAACCGATAATGCCACAAAACACCTTGCGTTACTCTGGCTGACCCGTCTTGTTAGTGGATTTCTCGAACAAACAACTCTGGTTTAACATAACTCTCAAAGTATACAGCTCAGGTAGGTGAGAACTGTCCCATGCAGAGAGCTTTACCGCCCACCCTTCGCTCTATGGAGCAATGGATCCATGGTGGTGCTGTTTCAAACAGAAATGGCCGACTTTTACCGACGTCAAATAACGATGTGGTTCATCATGAACTGGCCTAACCAGCTAGTTGTGGTTAAATATATTGACCAGTAAATTGTTGTGAAAAATATATTGACCAATAATTACTGGTTGAAAATACTTCACCATTGGACAGCATGTCACGATTGAAACATATTGACCAGTAAACTACGAAGGGCAAAATACTGTCCAACAATTAGTGTTGGAAAAATATATGTCTATTGTTAGGTTTGATACCTGGAACGGGAATTACCCAGCTCTACGACTCCAGGTTCGGAATATCAATCACCCAGGAATTCATGGACCATGGTATCAATGATTGCGTATTACAGTGCACACCCATGCAGTGGCGTGTGCGCACATAGGTAATGGGTAAGTGTCCATGATTTTATAATTTTTCTATATACCATGCAACAAAGTTTGGGGTGCCATCTGGTGGCGTGGCTCTCCCACTGGCAAAAAATCCAGAATCATTGTAACGGATACTTAATTGTTTGGGGCCTTTCAAAGGACATTATGTAAAATATATTGTTGCAGAATGCTGGAAACTATGATAAATAATCAAGTAATGCAGTGACTTTCGAAGTTAGGTAGTTGTTGGCGAGTTAGGTATTGTTTGAAAGTTCGAAGTACCAATGCCGTCCGTTGCCGGTTTCGTCAGATTTAAAGCCCAGTTTCAATTTTAATTGAGAACGTACACTTCACAAATTGTTGAAAACGAATAAAAAATAAAACAAGTGATTTATTGACACTTTTAGTGGGCCTTTTTCATTTGTGGGGAACTTAGCGCGATTACCTAAGAAACAGCCGGAGTTCGGATGAATTCAAGTAACTTATGTTGACGTAAGGTCTGGGGAAATCGTTGTTCTCAAAACACGGGCATGCAGTCTTGTAGTAAAGTTTTACAGAAACAGACATGCACACGAACAGCGATACCTATTCATTTATTTCCTAGATTTTTTCTTCACAAGTTTACTGAATCCAGTCTATGAACTATTTTTACCAATGATACAATCCAATGTCAGTTTAAGACTGTCAGAATTACAGTGGAGCGGCCAGCCAATTTTGTGATTTAAATTACATGCACACTTCGTCTGTGTTTTGGTAAACAATGTTTTAATTACTGGATGCTTTAGGCATTGCAACCAGAACAGAACTGAATTCATCTTCAAACTAGTCAATGTCGCCCTCCTCGTCTGACCAACATCTGGAGGTGGGGATTCTGATATTTAGACTTGAGTATGTTTCTCCAAAAATGGCAAAACACTTTATAAAAGCCAAAATACCAACCTCCCCAGATCCGACCTCTAAATAATATTTGGCACTGCACTACAGAATCAATATTTGATGGTTTCCGACATTTTAATAGTGCTATGAGATAACATATGATCTGCACTGTCATGCTGTTGGAAAAAAATTCAAAAAATCAATATGTAATGTTTTATCAGAGACATACCATACCAATGACTCTAAGTGCCTTAATTAAGAAATGTGAAGGATTTAAAATTTATTTTTTTTTTTTTTACCTATTGCAAAATATTCATCAAACACAATGTGAAATATCTTAAGAAGCCAGAATGTGATTTAAAAACTATCAGAAATGTGAAATTTAATATCATAAGAGGTTTGTTTTGTGTCAACATCAATTAATTTATGAATTTTATCATAATTTGTTACGAAAGTGGGTATGCTGGGGGTCTAGGGGACACATTCAGGGCCATATTTTACCACATCAATATGTAGAAGAAAATTTTACATAATTTGGATAAAATGGCACTGTCTATTGATATTGGTGATTTATATAGCTGCAACACCAGTTTTTAAATCAAAATTGACATTCATTTTGTTTTGTGTGGAGTGGAGGGGGGGGGGGGGGGGGTGAACACCACTCTTTCTCTTGCAGTATGGTTAAATGAGACAGATTTTTCCCCAAACTATTGTCTGCTGATGCAGATTTTAGTTTTATTTTGGGATTGAGGTAGTTTTTAAAGAAAGCAGTGAATTCTCATGCATAAATGACTCTTTTATCAAATGAAAGAGATAAAATGTATCTTTGGAAGGATTAGAATGTAGGTTAAAATCCCCTCTACAAAAAATACCCCCAATCATTTTTACACACTTCGCAAAAATTCCCCCCACAGTTTTTGAGTGGTACCACATTCTTTCACATTATTTTAAGAGCAGTACAAAAATCCCCCTCCCGACCTCTTACACCAAAAGGTTAAAAAGGCAGTCCAAAAGGATTTAAAAACTTATGTATTTAATTTGTAAATTACATAAACACTCATCACTATTTACAAGAAAACATGCCTCAATAACTATGTATCAACACAGTTATTTAGTTATTGGAGTTTAAGGACACTTTCAACAGCCAGTGTCACCTCGTGTCGGACAGTTTTATGGGTGGAGGAAACTAAAGTGCACTGAGAGAACCACCTGGCAACAGTGAGCATTTATCCAACGTGCTAACTCCACACAAGCTAAGTTAGCATTGATTGAAGCGACAAGTGCTCAGCCTCAAGTGGTAAAAAAGCTTTGGACATTTTTTGTATGGCTTTAAATATACATGTACTTCTAAAAAAATAGGGGGGTGGGTGATTTTTTGTTCACCAAACATTATGGAGGGAGGAATTTCTGTTCACCTGAAAAAAACATGGGGGGGGGGGGGGAGTTGCGCATTGTGTGAAAATGATTGTGGGGGGGGGGGGGGGGGATTTTTGTCAGGGAAAAGTATTGTAGGTTACCCTTCGAAAGGTTTGTGTTTGATTATAGGAAATAAGTACATGTACATTGTAAATGTACATTTATTTTGGCTTCCGACACTGATTTAATTATATTTTTTTGGATATTACACATATTTCACTTTTAAATGTTCATTCGAGAACCACAGACTGAATAATACTGTTTTATTTTTGGAAAAGTTATATTTTTGTCACAGTCGGCAATAAAGGCCATATATTGCCAAACATTGTGCAGTTAAATGCATCATGAGCAAGTGTGGCATCCAGAACTGAGAAGCACACTATAGCCTCTGGCAAATGACAAATACATGTACACATGTAACCACCTTTTTTACCCTATTAACACATCAAATGAAACCATGCTTTCCCCTCATTGTACTTGTGACAGAGGGGATTCCAGTTATATTCCAATCCTCTCCCAAATCACCATCCAAACATTTAGCCAGAAAACCCATACTTTACTTGTATTCGCCGAACAAGCTCATCCCAATAAGGGGGGCATAAGCTATGTTTTTGATGCCAAAAAATGCAAAAAAATTAACATTGAATGGCAATTTTGGTGAATGGTGCTAGCCGGTTTTGGCCATTACATTGAGTGAATGATTAATAAAAGCTTTCTCTATATTATGATGTTAACCCTTTACCTTACATGAAAAGAAGATAGCACTTTCGAATAACTAATTTCTTTTCATTTTTTTGCGTCAAAAACATAGTTATGACCCCCACTGGATTGAGCTGAACGAGCTCATTCCAATGAGGGGTCATAAGCTATGTTTTTGGTGCAAAAATAATGAACATTGAATGGCAATTTCGGTGAATGGTGCTAGCCTGTTTTGGCCATTACATTGAGAGAGTGATTAAAAATGTTAAAAAAACAATTTCTTCATTCCCAAAGCATTTTGGAACATAAATTTGGGGAAAAGGGGTGGGGGGTACAGTGGGAAAAGTAACAAAGTTGCAAATGTGAATGAATGGCTTTTGTGCACAGCTACAAATATAGTAGTCTGATACTAGTGCTGTCAGGGTCCCCATGTTATAGCACAAAACTGCATTGACAATTGACCCTCTACCACCCATACTAAACCCTTCAGCTGATGAGAAAATTAACAGCATGCACTCTCAGTTTCCTATGATTTGCATCAGTACTGCAGTACTCAGAGTTCACTGAGTTATTTTCTGTTTTGACAACCCTGTCCTGGCTCTTCTCGCTATATTTTTCATTGTATGTCAGTCAGTATTTCTATATACATGTAGAATGTCACTTTCAAAATATGTGATTGGATGGCTGTTGTCCATCATACCATTCCAATGTACATGTAGACTGTCTCTTTCAAGATATGTGATTGCATGTCTGTCTGTCCATCATGCAAAGTGTTGGTTTGTTTCCATTTGCAAAGTTCTACATTTTCAGTAACTGGCAATTGACCCCCCCCCCCCCCACACACACACACCCATACACACACAAACACAAATATATTAAACATTAAAGAGCACTACATTCCTGACGCAAACATCTGAGTATCCTCACTGGATACTAGGCATGCATGTATTTTCCCTAATTTCACCCTTTTTTATCAGAATGGGTGCCTGCAGGGATTAAATCCAAGGTTGTAAACGAGCCCTTATAGGTACATGTACTTGTTGGACATGCACATCACTACGGAATCAATATTTGATGGTTTTAGGCCATTTTAACAGTGCTATGCTATAACATAGGAGCAGTGCTCGCTCAGCTGGTCCATGCTGTTGGAAAACAATCAGTGTTTAATGTTGTGTCAGTGCCATACCAATGACTCTAGGTGTCTTAAGTGAGAAAGTGAGGCTTTTTTCACAGGAATGGCAAAACATTCATCAAGCGCTATGTGAAATATCTTCAGAAGCCAGAATGTGATTTAGAAATTATCACAAATGGGAAATTTAATATCACAAGAGGTTTGTTATATGTCAACATCAATTAATTTATGAATTTTATCACAGTTTTTGATAAAAAGGGGCATACTAGGGGGACACCTTCAGGGCTATATTTTTCCACATCAGAATGTAGAAGAAAATTTGACATCAATTGTTAGGACAAAATGGTACTGTCTATTGATATTGGTGAATTATATAGCTGCAACCCCAATTTTTGATTCAAAATTGACATTTATATGGTTTCATGGGGTTGGAACACCACTCTTTGTCTTGCTGTATGGTTAAAGGAGACAATTTTTTCCTCAAAGTATTACATGCTGATGCAGATTTTAGGTTTATTTGGGGATTGGGTTAGTTTTCAAAAAAATCTACATGAATTACTTTAGGTAACAGAGCAAAACAGAGTAGAAAAATGTATTGGAGGCAACAGCAGTTTTTAAATCATTTGACACAGTTTGGACAGTTTTCTTTAAAAGAACAAATTTCCCATGTTTTTAACTCAGTGGAAGCCAAAAGTTGAATTCTCATGCAGAAATGACTCTTTTGTCACATGAAATAGGTAAAATTTATCTTTGATAGGATTGGGGTTGATTAAGGAAAGACATAATTTGGCTTCCGAACCTGATTTAATTATTATTTTGAGAGATTATTTCACAGTTAAAAATTCATTGGGGTACCACACACCTTACAATACTTTTTATTGTTTTGAAAAGTATGTTTTTGTCATCATCAGCAATAAGGGCTATATATTTTAAGTAAATTCACATCTTGAGCAAGTGTAGCCTCCTGTGACACACTACAGCCCCCAGCAAATGCCAAATAACAACCTATTTTACCATACATGTATTAATAAATGTAATTAAACCATGGTTCCCCATCATAGTACAGGGGCAGAGGGGGGTTCCAATCTTCCAACCTCTTCCAAATCACCATTCAAACCCACAGCCAGAAAACCCATATTGCACTTTCATTTACTGGTATTTAGATGTTTGCCTGAATTATGCTGTTAACCCTATACTTACATGTAACATGAAAAGCTGATTACCCTTGCCCACAAACTTATTGACTTACTAATTTTTTGTGTCAAAAACATGACTTTTTATACCATTGGAATGACCTCATTCCAATGAGGGGTCATAAGCTATGTGTTTCACACAAAAAAACGAGAAAATAATGAACATGGAATGGCAATACTTGTGAGTAGCACCAGCAGCTTTTGACCGTTATATTTGGTAAAGGGTTAACAAGTGTTAGAAAATAATTTCTTCATTGAAAGAGTATTTTAGAACACAAATTTGGGGGTGGGGTACAGCGGAAAAAATAACGCAATAAAGTTGCAAATGTGAGTGAATGGCATTTGTGCACAGCTACCAATAAAGCAGTCTAGTACTAAATTTTCCCTCTTATTTGATGCACGCCCCCCTGTTTTGGGGTCGGAAAAAGTTCTCTGAAGGGTTATACTTGACAAAGATATTTCAATCCCAAAATTAAAGAGATGCGGTCAAATTTTGTTCAGATCGAGCGTTGTTGTCACGGTTCCCTTGTTACAGCACAAAACTACAGTAACAGCTGTGAAATATTGTTCTCTCCTTGAATCAAATCCCCCACCCACCCCGCCCATACTGAAGCCTCAGTTGATGAGAAACAATTGGAAAGACTGTATAGTATGTTTTGGACTAAAGTCAATCTCATACACTCTCAGTTTCCTACGATTTGCTTAGGTACTGCAGAACTCAGGGTCCATTGAGGTTTTTTTTTCCATTTGACAATCTTGTCCTGGCTCTTCTAACAAAACTTTCCATTGTATGTCAGTTTTTATTTCTGTGTAGACTTTCAAAACACTAAAAAAACAATGTTTTAAGCAAATATCTCATTCATCCTCCTTGGAGACATATTTTCCACAATTTCACACTTTTTATCAGAATGGGTGTTTGTGGAGATTAAATCTAAGGTTGTGAAAGTGCCCTAATGGATACTTGCTGCTCAAGCACAGCACCACAGATTCAATATTGGATGTTTTTAGGCATTTTAACAGTGCTAAGAGATACCACATGTGCAGTACTGGTCATACTGTTGAAAAAGCAGTGTTTTATGTTTTTGTCAGTACCATACCACTGACTCTAGGTGCCTTTACTGGAAAAACTGGCCTTTTAGCTCATCTTGACAAAGTCAAGCTGAGCCAATCTCATCGCTCTCCGTCCGTCATCCGTCAACACCATGTTTTGGTCTTCTCCTCCAAAGCCACTGGGCCAATTCAAGTGAAAGTTTTTGTGAGTGATGGTCCCAAAGGGGCATTTCATTTTTGTTCAACTCATACACTCTCAGTTTCCCATAGGGAGGGAGTGGGGGAAAATGTTCCAAAATATTTATAAAATCTTCTTCTCAAGAACCAGTGTGTTTTGGCCCTGCCCAAAATTTCTATTTTCTGAACCGTTGGTCCGGTGTGAACCAAATTTGGTGTGTGGTATTATTAGGTCATAAGTACTTGACCCAAGCAAAAAAAAAAAAAAAATTCCCGCATCCCCATGGGAACCCAGGGAGCTAAAAATAGAAATGTTTTCAAACGCCCATATTTCCCAAACCACACGGAACAGAGAGCTGTTATTTGGTATGAAGTATCCTTAGGACCAGTAGAATTGAATGGTAAAAAACAATTGCCATCGTTATGTTAGGGTGCTCTGTAGTGGGCATCGAAAAAATGCTGTATCGGCATATTTGCAAAAATTTGAAAAAATCTTTTCTCCGGAACCAATCATCAGAATCTTTTGATATTTGGTATACAGCATTCATAGGGAGGGGGGGGGGGGGGGGGGGGGGGGCAAATAAAAGTTTGTTGAAATAAAGCTCATTGGTTCGTATATGGGCTCTCTACATGAGCCGAAGTTTTAACATAGGGTAATATGGGGAATATTCTTTAAAAATCTTCTTCTTCAGGACCACCAGTCAGAATCTTTTAATGTTTGGTATACATCATTGTTATGAGGGTCAGATTCAAACCATGTCCCTAGGTTAATATTTGGGCTTCCTATGGAAGCCCAAATTTTATCTTTGTTCAATATGGAGGGTAATTTAAAAAAATCTTCTTCTTCAGATCCACCAGTCAGAATGCTTTGATATTTGGTATGCAGCATCTCTAAGGGGTTCAGATTCACGTTTGTTCAAATCAGATCCCTAGGTATATACTTGGGCTCACTATGATAGCCCAAATTTTTACTTAATGCAATATGAGTAAGTTTCTTTAAAAATCTTCTTCTTCAGATCCACCAGTCAGAATGCTTTTATATTTGGTACACAACATCTCGGGGGGGGGGGGGGGGGGGCAGATTCCAGGTTGTTCAATTCGAGTGCCTAGGTTAATATTTGGGCTTCATATGGGAACATGAAATTTAACTTGGTAAAATATGAGGGAATTTCTTCAAAATCTTCTTCTAGTAAGATCCGCTCGTCAGAATGCTTTCACATGTGGTACACTCTAGGGGGTGGGGGGGGGGGGTCAGATTCAACTTTGTTCAAATCGGATCCATAGGTTAATATTTGGGCTCGCTATGGTAGCCCAAATTTGAACTTAGTGCAATTCGAAGAAATTTCTTTACAATTTCCCTTCTTCAGACCCAACAGTCAGAATGCTTTGATATTCGGTACACACCATCTCTAGGGAAGTCAGATTCAACTGTGTCAAATAGAGCCTGGTTTAATATTTGGGCTCTCTATGGGAGCCGGAATTGGCCATTATGCTGAAGAATTAAAAATTGTGTATTCAGTACCCTCTAGAGGTGTGTAACTAAGATTAATCCACATAGGTTTATCAAGGGGCTTCATAGGGGAGCTCTACATTTTACTTATGATCAACTGAAGAAAAGGCATGATGCCCAGATTATTTTTGTCACCCCTGAGGGACTCAAGGATTGACAGTGTATCCTATGGAGATGGCTTGCTTAATGTAGACTCATTCTTGGACTCTGTTTAAATTGTGTTCTGTTCAAGATGAGCGCTTCAGGCCCCGTGGGGCCTCTTGTTTCTTTTTTTTACAAAAAATTGCAAATGATTCACCAAACACATGATGTGAAATGTCCGTCTTCAGAAGCCTGAATGTGATTTAAAAAAACGATCACAAGTAGGATATTTAATGTCACACGTTGTTTGTTTTGTGTCAATATTAATTAATTTATGAATTATGTCACGTTTTTGATGAAGAGGAGTATACTGGGGGAGGGTGGGGGTCACATTCATTGAGGGCTATTTTTTTAAAAATGTTACCACATCAGTATAAATTTCCCATTTGTCGTAGCTTTTTCGCAAGATATTTGTTTTGTGTCAACATCAATTAATGTATGAATTATATCATAGTTTTTTTATGAAAAGGGCTATGGGGGTGGGGCGGGGGGGGGGGGGTGGTCACATTCATTGAGGGCTATTTTTTACCACATCAGTATGTGGAAGAAAATTTGACATCAGTTGTTAGGATAAATGGCAGTGTCTGTATTGCTGAATAATATAGCTGCAACCCCAATTTTAGAAACAAATTTGACGTTCACGTTTGTTTCGTGGGGTGGGGAGGGGAGGGGGAGTGGTACACAATTTATCTAATCTATTGGAGCAATGGACGCAAAATCAGTTTATTTAAGGACGGAAGGCATCAGCATCAATAATTAGGCCACATTGAAACTCTTTTTTTCAAATTTATTTCCTCTTCACCTTGTGTGAGAACAATAATAATCTATACGAGCCCGTTCCGTTTTATGCGTCCGGTATTCCATTTGTCAGACTCTCCCGAAGATTTCAATTTAAACATGGCGACCTCCGTTGTTGATCAGCTGATGAATTTCGAGTGAAAATACAACGTTTTAGAATTTATCAAGCGATCGACACGTTTTTATATAGATATAATTGCTCAGTAAATATTCTTTTTTCGATCACATACTAACACAAAGCTTCAGGATATGCCATATTGTTCTCACGAGGCGAGATAGACCAGCAAGTAAATCGTTTACTGGTCACATAGTACACCACGGAGACGGGTGGGGACAGATTCAAGTTTGTACAAATCGGGTCCCTCAGTTAGTATTTGGGTTCTCTATTGGAGCTCAAAGTTTAACTTTGTGCAATTTGAGGAAATTTCTTTAAAAATCTTCTTCAGATTCAGACCCACCAGTCAGAATCCTTTCATGTTTCGTATACAACATCTAAAGGGGGTCAGATTCAAGTTTGTTCAAATCGAGTCCCTGAATTTTAACTTAGTGCAATATGAGGGAATTTCTTCAAAAGTCTTTTTCTTCAGATTCACCAGGCAGAATCCATTCATATTTGGTATGCAACATCTTGCAGTGGGTCAGTTTCAGTTTTGTTCAAATTGGTTACCTGGGTAAATATTTTGGCTCCCTGTTTGAGCCCAAAGTTTAACTTAATGCAATGTGAGGACATTTCTTTTAAAACCCCTTTCTTCAGATCCACCGGCCAGAATTCTTTCGTATTTGGTATATAACATCTCATGGGGGATCAGGTTCAAGTTTGTTCAATTCGAGTCCCTGGCTTATTATTTGGGCTCTCTATGGGCGGGGTGGGGGGTGGCATGGGGAGCATGTTAGGTTTGTTCAAATCGATTCCTTAGTGTTTTTCCATAAAATTTGCCTTTCATGACTTCATTCCTTTCTAGAGTTGATGAACCATGTATAACTGAATGTGACCCCAAATTCTTCTTTGAACCACTTTGGCAGGTGAGCGATTACAGCCCCTTGGGGCCTCTTATTTAGTCAAGTTGTGACGAAGTCAAAGCTCGACTTATAGTTTGGTGAATGGCGGGCGGGTGTAAACAGTTGGTTTCCGGATGATAACTTGATAATAGTTCGACCCACGTCATGAAACTTCATAGGTAGGTTGGCATCGGTGAGTGGAAGAACCCTATTTATTTTGGACTTGCTTGGCCAAAGGTCAAGGTCACAATGACCATGAACATAGTAAATTGTAAACAGTTGGTTTCCGGATGATAACTTGTCCATAGTTAAACTCACATTCATGAAACTTCATACGTAGGTAATGGTTGGCGTTCATGAGAGGAAAAACCCTATTATTTTGGACTCACTAGGTCAAAGGTCAAGGTCACAGTGACCCTGAACATAGTAAATCAAAACAATTGGTTTCCGGATGATAACTTTATAATGGTTCAACCCACGTTCATAACACTTCATAGGTAGGATGGCATTAGTGAGATGAAGAACCCTATTTATTTTGGACTTGCTAGGTGAAAGGTCAAGGTCACAGTGACCTTCAACATAGTAAATTGTAAACAATTGGTTTCCGGATGCTACCTTGACTACGGTTGAAGCCACATTCATGAAACTTCATAGGTAGGTTGGCCTAGGTGAGTGGAAGACACCTATTTATCATGGACTTGCTAGGTCAAAGGTCAAGGTCACAGTGACCTTGAGCATAATAAATCGTAAACAATTGGTTTCCAGGTGATAATTTGACAATGGTTCCACTCACGTTCATGAAACTTCATAGGTAGGTTGGCATTATTGCGAGAAAGAGCCCTATTTATTTCGGAATCAGTAGGTCAAAGGTCAAGGTCACAGTGACCCTTCACATAGTAAATTGTAAACAATTAGTTTCCGGATGATAAGATCATAACGATTAAACCCACTTTTGTACTGTCACAACTCGACATTGGATCGGTGATCCTATCGAAATTATTTTTGCTTTGTGTGTGTGTGTGGGAGGGGGGCTGCCCCCAGAACGTCCCCATTGCTGCGCCACCGTGCCCCCACTAGAGCAATCGTTATTAAGTGTCTTGCCCAATGACACAACGCAGTTACCACTGCTGGATCTCTCGGGTTGATGTTAGTAGTAGATCATGTACCCGATCGACCCAAATTGGCCGGATCGCATGTGACGTCATAGGCACATGGCCCAGTTACTTCATATTTGGTTGTCATGGTAACGTGCGTGAGCGCCATCTTGTGACAACATCCCCATAGTGATACGTGGTCCTAGTGTGCATGCGCAGCGCGTTTTGTTGAGGTGAGACGAGTATACGTCGTCCATTTTGTATATCTGAGGCCGCCATCTTGTTTTCTATGGTAGCACATGGTCGCTATGTGACCCAAAACCTTCTAGTAGGAAAGGGGTGTGTTCGGAGGGTGTGTTCGATGGAATAGGAGTAATTTTAATTACAGCAAACAACCCGACAATCCCTCTTAATAATCCAAAACTACCGAGACGGACTTAGAAACCCTCTTCTAGGGTTTATACTAGTAGCACGTAGTGCTAAATGAATGATGAGAGGTCTCATGTGGATAAATCAAAGTGAACTAGAATACATCGAATTACCACAAACATCCAGCCAATCTCTCTAAACCATCAAAACAACTTTATTTGGCACGGATTCCTCATTACTGGGCTTAAAAGAGTAGCATGCAGTGCTTTAAGGTGCGTTTCCTGGTATGAGTAATTGTTTTTGTCGAAAACTTTGTAAAATTACCCAAATAAATCCAACAGTTCTTTTACTAGTGCGGATTTACCACTAAATATTCGGTTTCTATCTGTTGTCCCCTAGAATTCTTATTTTTTCCCAACAATAGACACATTCCTTTGTATAAGATTAACTTTATTGTTTCGGATGTGCACCATAGTCTCGGTATTTTATCTATTCCGATATTTTCTGTGGTTTATCCTATTTCCTTGCCTGTTTTGCCTTTTACTGGTCCCATTTCTGCCTATCCCAGCAGACTATTTTGTCTTGGCCGTCTCTGTTTTTGCCTTTCCTGTGTATAACGAAGTCCTCTATGATCCTCAAACCCCAAATACAATCAAGCAGGGTTAGGTATTATTCGAACGACTCGAATCTTATCGAGCAAATAAGCTTTTGAGCAGTTACTGAAAAAGTCACTACTCGGACGACTCAAATCCCATTGAGCAGATGAGTATCGAAAGAGCGATTTCTTTTACGACTCTTAATGCTCATCGGGGTATAGGAGGATACCTATGACATGATGATGTAGTACTATATATACCTGATGATAATTTAGCTCCTAGCATCTACCCAGTTGTAGACCTCTCCATGATCTTCATATCTACAACACCACTATTACTGATTTTCTCAATATTGCCATCGTCTGTCCTATGATTAGCTTTTACAGTAGTCACCAAATCCCGCAGTCTTCTTCCACTCTTGCGGCCTTGTACCATTACTAGCACTAGTACAGGCTTGCTAACCATCTCAGATTGCTCGAACGACCAGAATCCCATCGAACAAATGAGCCATAGAGTAATTGCCTGAACGAGTGACTCCACGTACGACTATTTTGCTCGTCTAGGTATTGAAGGATGGGAAGGGTCTTGGGAACTAACAACGTGATATAATAACCTTAGTTATTGAAATTGACGTAGAATCCCGCTTATAATATAGCCTTGGTTTTTGAAAGTGTTGTTAAACCCTAATGAACCTATTTGCCATCGAATTGTGATCTTTTGTCAGTTTAAAAAATGAAGGTTTGTTTTACTATACCTTGTCTGAAGTTTGATCCTTCCGCAATCTTTCAAAATTTCTCGATTGCTATATTTGTCGCCACATTAACATTTGAACATACATGTGTGGTTCTGTGTTTATTGCATGTCGCTCTACAACACGTTTTGGCAGATTGTTATATTTCACATGGCCGCTGCTATTTCTGCGATATATACCATCTCTTTCCTGAAAAATCTTGCTTGGGGCCTGCAATATTTACCGAAATTAACAATACTGGGTGTGCACCATTACGTGTCGCGTATTTTCATATTAGTTTATAAGATTATGGCGAATATCAATTTTCTTCGAGACCAGCATCGCTGTTGGAGCTATAGATCAATCTCGCGAACGAGAATTGCCCGGTTGCCATTCAGAAAAATAGTGGTAATGCCCAAGAGATTCATGGGCAAGAATCGGGAATCAAAGGTTTCAGAACGCGACATTTGGTTCTCGGTTCTATCCAATGAATTTCCCGGGTATCAGGGCTGATATTCAGAAAAGATAACCTGAAATTACCGGTATCGTGACCGACTTTCAAAAAACGAGAACCCGAAAATTCCGGTTCCCGGAATTAAAACCCTACTCTATTGATCAGTAATTCGTGGTTGATAAAAAATGTCAAACAGAAAGTTGTGTTTAAACAAAAATGATATATTTCCGTTGTTAAATAATATTGACCAGAATTTTTCGGGTTGTTTTCTTAACTGAATACCGCCATTAACTCTTTGACCCTGGTAGTATCTTCCATGTCAGTTCAATTTCAGCAATTGGAAGAACTCACTTTCATTTGTGGTCTGAGTAAGCATGAAATCGTTCAGAGAGCGAGTTCCACCAAAAGGGTTTTGATAGAGCTTGCTTCGTTGGAGTTAGTAGTGCCCCTTCGAAAGTTGACTCTGTCTCCCAATTAGAGTAGATATGTATGTGGAATACCCTCGCGCTTGAAAACTAGTTGGTTCGACGACATTATGGAGTTCATCTTAAAGCCATTAACAACGACACATACCCCTAGGTTTTGAGCTAAATTGTTCAAAGTGGAACTTGACCACGATACCCCGGACTGTTGGACTGCATTGGTGTTGGGCTGCATCAGTTTGGGCGCTCCGTGTGAACCCAATTGTGTGTCCACCGTGAATTTTCTTCTCGGTTGACAATACTGTCAGTCCGCCTCTGCTCCTCGGACCAAATATTTTACTATAGATTTGTGAAAACCAACGTATAGATTTCGGATAGAGGATCTACGTGATTTTCAGAGGCGGCATATTGATTGTGGGTGACGTAGCCAGGCAAAGTGAAGTGTGTGTGTGTGGGGGGGGGGGGGGAGGGGGGAGGGGGGCAAAATATTTTCTTTACTTAGTTTCCACCTGTGCTGGGTTAAGAATGTGCATCCCCATAGGCGAAGTCCAACATCCTTCCCGGAAACCGATTTATTGTTCATGCCAATTACAGTTGAAAGAAAAAGCAATGTGACTGCACTGTGCACTATTCAGAATTTATAGCGCGCTGAGTAAATACACTTTTGACTGTGTCAAACTGAGTCATTAGCGTAACTCAATCCCTGTAGCGTGCCCGACTCCGTACAATTCTTCACTAGTAAATAAAGACCATTAACAGCATCCCTAACCTCTACTGGGATACATCTACATGTAATGACGTTAATAGATATGAAAAGTCGACTCTATATAAGAATATATTATATCTCACGTGACTTCCTTGCATTCTGATTGGCTGAAATATGATACCCTATTTCGTGTAGTTTGCATCTACAGAACTGACCAGGCACTACACCCAGGCACTACACGTTTTCTATTTTTAGCACACTACTATATCAGTTTTCTTTTCATACTGGGAGAATAAAACTAATGAGGCTAAATTTAAAAATCGATTCACAGAGGCACAACATCCACAAAACGACCCGGAAAGAAATCTTTGTAGAAAAATGTATCGCTTTTCCATTGTTGAAGTCACATTTTTCGAGGCGTTCATTTTATTCCTTGAGAAGATGATCCATATCTCGTTTCGAAGAGAATGATCCATACCTGGGTCCAACTTTCAAGAGAACGCGTCCGGATATGAAAAATCGTTTGTTTCGCTGCTCATATTATTTCGCTACTTAATTGTATGTTTTGGGCAGTAAATTCAATTGAATCTTCGGCGTTTGTATCCCGTGCTGACCCATTCGGTAATGTATATGTGTGACAAATGTGTGGAAATTATCAAACTGCGTTGTCAAATTTCGAAAATTTTAGTTTTCATTCGCGAGTTGCGCGATTCTAGAATACACAGTTCCGTTTGGGGGAAATGTTTTGTTTACCCTCGCCGACCGATTCAAAATCTGTCTTCTGCTCATATAAATAATCCAAGTTAGCCGTGTTTTGGAAGAAGAAAATGTTTTTTAAAAACTACACGGTATTTTTTTCTACATAACGCTGGTTGATAGGGCTTCAACCTTGGTCATAGATTAATAAATCGGACAGATGTTTTTCTTGATGGGTGTTCGATATAATATAAGGATAAGTGCATGTCTTGTCGTTGACTACGCCCATATAGTGCCCAGTGAGGTGGTGTAGTTCCCTCCGCGAAGCGGATGGAACTACACCACCTCACCGGGCACTATATGGGCGTAGTTAACTCCAAGCCATGCACTATTCCTTAAGAAGAGAATGGATTACTACCTACTCACAGCGCAATATATTCCCCACTCGAAAAAATAATTACTAAGTGGAAAATCTATCCCACACTGGAAAAAATATAGGTTCTCTTTAGAACCAAAACTGGTTCTAATCTTGTCTCTGAGATGGAACCAGTTTAGTTTAATCAGTATTTATTTCAAATCAAATAAATTTACCAATATTAGCATTCAATTTTAACAGAATAATACATGAACTGAAGTAAATTCAGCAGTAAACTTGGAACTTATTCAACGCAGTTGCCAAACAATTTGAAACAAAGGGAATATAAATACCTGGTATATTGGTTCTATACGGAACCAAAACTGGTTCGATATGCCAACTGCTCGTGTCTCCTTTGCTGAATAATGATTTGAGACAACCTCGTATAAGCTCTAAACTTACGGCTGAAACCCCCTCAATTTATGTTTAATTCTGTTAATATTTAGTGCCAATCTTTATAAATTTATTTGAGTTGAAATAAATACCGTTTAAACAGAACTGGTTCCATTTCAGGGACAAGATTAGAACCAGTTTTGGTTCGAAAGAGAACCTGTATTTTATGCAGTGCATAGCGAGTTTATAGTATTCCACTCTCCAAATCATGGAGTATCTGTAATTTTTATATGTTTATTCGGTTCAGTTCGTGATTCCACTACCGACCTCGTTAATATCGAGTTGCATTTTGTAAGGCACATCGCAAAAGCTCGTGTGTCTTTCAGACTACGACCCTGAAAGTGAAGGCTGTCGTAAAATGGTCCAAGAAATATATAAGGTTAACATTTTGCAAGGAATGTTTGGGAGGGACTTGTTCACCAATCACCTCACAACTGCGGCACTGAGTGGGTTTCGTCTTTTAAGTCGTGTATGTCGGCTTCTTTTATTCCATTATATTTAATGACGGTTTGTATTGAGGGGTTTCGTTTTTGATATGTTACCTCGCCACTTGAACAAATCTATTAACTGCGTTTGTTGTAACAAAAATTCAGGATCAGCGAATTCGAGAAAATTTCAAATTAAATTCCTATTCTTCTTCAGCGAATCATATCTCCTGTGTAGTTATAAATGATGGAGTGGACGGAATGTCGCGTCTCTCATTCGCAATCTGTTATCGCGTTCCAGTTAATTTACAGGCGTATTTTGTTATTCTTTTTAGGTACTTTTTTTACTTGGTAACATCTTTATGCACACCACTCGACCTCCCGATATCACATACTCTGTGTCGTAATTGATGTGTTGTTATAACACTTACGCTGCCGAAATCGATTATTGTCACCTATTTTATGATGATTATCTGTACATTCTTGTATGCGCAGATCAAACCTACCATCTGATTAGTTGTTGCAAAGGGCCTAGAGAGCCCTTTCCAACAATTAAGCAGATGATAGAGTTTCAAGTATGTCATAAATGTTGTTAAACTGCATCGCCTACAGGCGTACATACAGGTCCTCCATATATGACTAAAGTGGGCGTGGCATTAAAATGGTTAAGTAGGTCATTAATGCAGTTGGACGTTGGATATACTTGCTGTCAAACTATAAATCTCTAGCGTTTGTTTGTATCATGTGGCCATGTGTAACATGTCTAGATGAATAGTCGAGATGTAATTTTCTTCATTTTTATCTTTTAAAATGTCTTTTTAGCATCTTTCGAGAAAACATACCTCTAAAATATTGAAGTTGTGAATATTCAAAGCAATTACGTCAGACTAAATATATTTAGGCATTGTTTGTTTTTTCTTCATTTTTTCAGTTTTTTACGTCGAGAGGAATATATGGTGGGCGGACGCGCACGACTCATCCAAATGTCCCACCCCATCCCCTGGTGGGCCCCAGCTCTAGTGGCGCTAAATCTCAATCATCTATTATTATATGGTCACGAGCACAGTTCTTTATTAGGGCCCATCCGTCTCTTTTGCGGACTCGCAGCTTCGGCGCCCACAAATAAATGGCAATTGTGTATCTACCCCGCAGGGCTTTCGAGTAGAAAGAGGACAGGCAAAAAGCGGCTAGCCCCCTTCTACTGCAGCACCTCCCAGGCCGTATTACAGGGCACATATGAGACTTAACAACTGGCGGAAAATTCAAAAAACGTCATGGGAGCAAAAACAAAACCGGAGAGTCATGTCAAGCCAGATATTGCTGTGGATATTCTGTCTATCACCTATATGTGGTGGGATCTGGTGTGTGTTTCGTATGTAGTCCATGTCACAAACAATCTTCTAGAATACTTCACAATTTCCACAACATTTCATGGCCTTAACACCAAGCTCCGTCAGTTTGTTTACATGTTGACTAAAAATTATCCCACCGTCAGCGAGACACATTTCTGGACAGCACACAGTGCAATTGATAAAACATAAAAACGAATTCACAAACCATAGCATTTAGGTTGTCAAACTTTCAATGTTGTCAAATCAAAAACGTATTGGATGAGCGCGTTTGAATTTCATAACATCCTGTGGAAAATAGTAAACATATATAATATATTCAAAGCAATTACGTCAGACTGGCAATTATTTTGTTTACAAACATAAAAAATATTCTTTGAAACTGGGGTTGCCGTTTCAGGGAATATTAGTGCTTGCGTTTCCAAAGAGATATTCGAACGAACAGGTAAACGTGACAAACCGTGCGTTTAAAGTCAAAAATGTGTGATTACCGAAAACCTTTCCGATACAATGCCGGTGTGACAGGAATGATAGTCGGCGGACTACTATTCCTAGAAATGTTAGACCTAGGACTATAATTCCGCGGAATAATATTCCAGAGGGACTAATTTTCCTACGGACTATCATTCCTGTCACACCGGCTCCATACACTGGACCGACGGGTTCTATCAGCACACAAATATACGCGATATCAATGAGATTCACGTGGCTGTATTCCCTCGTCATAGCTTAGACACCAAACCTTTTTGAATCCAATCACCTGAATTTCTTCTCCAAGTATAAACACCCAAACATAAATTCTGAGGCAATTATCATCAATGGCAGAACACGCCCATGGCTTTCTGGCAAAACAAGATGAACTTTGTCGTAAAGTTTGTGATGGCACGATGTGGGGTCTCAGCTACTGCCCACTGAACTAAACCACAGATTTGTTCGCTAGGCGATTCTGGCTATTGCATTTCTCCTCCCAGACACGGCGAATTTTTGCCGCCGAAAAGTGAGATGCCATACCCCAGGAAGCCATCATTACGGTCGAATCGGATCCTAGCAGCAGCTGTTTTGCCAAACTCATTGTTATTAACCCACAGTGCCTCATTCGCCTTAGGCCTAAGCGCTTTGTTCCTAAGAGTCCAGAGACCAGTCCATAAACCCCATCTCATCCCGACTGACCTCATCGCCGCCACACTTTTCAAAAAGCAAATGTTGAGAGAGCAAGGGGTACTCCCGATTTATTTATGATGTCGACATTATGATGAATCTTCAACCTCATCCGCCATCATCGAGCTCGAACTTGGTGTAGTTACGTTCAAGATGTACCAGCCCCTTCTGAGACAGACCCTTGTGGTAGTCATCGACGACGACCTTCAAGAGCTCTTGACTCAATGAAGGGATTTGTTCGCTTGTCTCTCCGACAGCTCCGCTGCCAGGGTCATACTGGTAAAGTTAGTTTAATCTTGAAACTCTGTTGTATCGTCATTGTCGACGTCTTGCCGTTTTGTGGAATCGGTAACGTCAAAGTCTGCCATTGTGTTGAAGTATGTGCCAGGCGGTTCAATACATCAGCATCATTTCAAGCCAATACGGGCGCAAGCTCAACCCATCCCGCAAACTGCAAGAACCCCATGTGGCAAGGGAGATCGGCCGGCGGTTGTGATGAAATACAATCCTAGCACAATCAGTCTGAACCGGCAGCTCCATGTCGTTTCCACAACCTCGGAGACCATGACCTTATCGTACCCAGGACTGCTCGCCTAGCTTTCGCAATCGCTCTGTACTCGACCAGGCCACTCGTTCAAAATATCGGCCGTTCCGAGGTGAAGAAAACAACAATCCTCTGGTTAGTGCGGGGGGGGGGGGAGGGGCCCTCAGGTAGCTGATAAAGGATGGCCTACTCAGTTGGACAGGTTTGCAGGCTTGAAATTAACAGATTTACACAGTTCAGCTGGTTTGCTGCGGAATATTCAAATACGCAGCCCAGGACCAAAATGGTGTATATCCTGCTATTAACAGTGAGGGCAGACTGTGGCAATATCCAGGGTGGGGCAATGCACATGTCCAATGTACTACTTTGGCCCCAGTTTCGAGAGTAGACGGATGGTTGGACGGTCCGTTCTGGCACATAGGTAGCCCAAGCAAACGGTGTTATGTCGGGGTGGTGGGGAGGGGGGGGGGGGAGTTGGAGGTAATTCAATCAGGCATTTATTTTAACATGATTCGTCCATTGCCACAGTGTAAAAGCATGCTTGGTTTTATGGCACTGTCTGTGTTAGTTACTGGTTTCAACTTCAGTTGTGGTGTATAGTAAAGTGATTGGTTGAGTGACCGACATATGAAGGCATGGCACGCTCACAACCGGCCAATCGGCCAGTTGCATGTTTCGGCATCAACACTGCCGGAGTGCACTACTCATACTAAGTATGAGGAAATACTGGCAGCTTGGCGAGTTCACTGCATAACAGTACCCACACCACTTGTTGGACTCCGTGGTGAGTGAGTGCAGGGGGTCAATGAACAATTTGCATCCCCCGCACCGCAAGATCAG
This sequence comes from Pictodentalium vernedei, assembly GCA_031216915.1. NCBI lineage: Eukaryota > Metazoa > Mollusca > Scaphopoda > Dentaliida > Dentaliidae > Pictodentalium > Pictodentalium vernedei. The sequence continues at coordinate 456,792,790 of CM062291.1, forward strand.
AAGAGACAAAAGCGATACCTTGTGGAACATCAATCTGGGCGCGCCATCACGCAGCATGAAGGGCACCCTAATGTTGCTCGAGGAACCTGCTGCTGCAATCGCTCCGGGCACTTAGGTTTTCTACAATTCGAAGGTCAGCAAGGTGGTGGCCAACATAGAGGGAGTCTCCAACAATCTCTACAGCCAGGGGATGAAGGCATAAACGCAGTACGATGAGGCAAATAAGTCTTTAGCGGCCTCTTCCGACAGCAAACACCATGTAGCTTGACACCCGGATAACCGACAATGACCAGCTCCACAGCTGTGGGCGACGCATAGTGAACACCAGCGAGGAGGAGAATAGGGAGGTCGCATCCAGAGTATGGCCCTCATGCCCTCAAAAAGAAATGTGGCTATGAAGGATAGTAAATGACGCCTCATTAAGGGCTGTTCACATAACCCTCATGGCGTCGTACGACTAAAAAGGGATTCTCCAAAAGGTATCCTCGATAGGTATCCTCAAATAATACAATACCAGGTCATAGGTATTCTCATATACCGAAAGGAGGCTAAGAAGAATAGTAAATTAGCCCTCACTAAGGGCTTTTCTCATGGCCCTCGCACCCTCAAAAAGAAATGAGGCTATGAGGGATAGTAAATGGGGCCTCATTGAAGGCTTTAACATAGCCCTCACGGACTCATACGACTAAAAAGGGATTCTCCAAAAGGCATCCTCGATAGGTATCCTTAAATAATACAATACCATAGGTATCCTAAAATACCGAAATGAGGCTAAGAGGGATAGTAACTAAGACCTCATTAAGTACAGGTTATGGGAAATCAAGCAACCTGATTGGTTAGATAGCGCCAGTAAAGTGAACTGATTGGGTGATCTAGATAAATAAACAGGAGTACTCGGAATAGGATCAGAACTAACAAGAACAGACCAGAACAGCTAAATATAGTAATTATAAGCAAGGATGTTCCAGCTGATAGGCTCTTCTACTCTACCGGAGTATACTCCAGGACAAAGGAACATGGTCAGGTAGACGACAATTATTGCATAGATAAATAGAAGGATATACTTCTGAAAGAATTCGAAATAGTCCAATTTGTCGGGTTGTTTGTGGTAATTCTGCGAAACTGGACATTACTCATGTCCAATTGAACGCACCCTCCGAACATACCCCATCGAATTAGAAGGGTTTAGGTCACATAGCAACCACGTGATACCATAGAAACCAAGATGACGGCCTCCAGTATACAAAATGGACGTCGGAAACACGTATCACCCTAACATCATGGCTGCACATGCGCACTCAAACCACGAATCACTATGAGGATGACATCACAACATGGCCGCTCCCGCAGGTTACCATGACAACACAACATGGCGCTACTGGGTCACGTGACATGACGTCACTTCCAGGGTCCGACACCGGTGTGAATAGCCCGAGACACACTGCTAACAACAAATCACCCAAACACTGTTTCCCCTTAAGTTGACACCGTGCTTTGAGTGTGATCTGGTAACGGGTCATGATATATGCTCTTTATTTCAAGACCAGGCGGTACTTCAACATCTGGCAAGATTTCGACCTAGACAGGAATAATATTTATAAATTTTTAACGGCCTTGTTCGTAGAAAGTTGTCACAAAGTTCAATATAAGGAGTGACACTGATCTTATCACCACCTGAAAGCGTATTTGAATAGTTGATGAACGCTCGTCCTTATCACCAACGATAATGATGATGAAATGATGATATTTTATTCAACAATTCAACTTACTCACAAACATCGCAAGGGTAATTATTACATCATGTAAACAGTCAAAGAAAAATAAAATATACAGATAGTATTGGAACATTACATACATGAGATAATATACATTATGAATGTGAGAGGCGCAGCGTTTGGAAACGCCATAGCCAGATTAGCTGTCTTCCTGGCATCTCCATGTTTCTATGTTGGATACTATCACCTGGGGCAGACATTCAGCTGCAGGCACAATCTTCGTTTCAACTATCGAGTAGGAGAGTTGGGACCCAAGTTTTGTGTCAGGGCAAGTGCAATAATTTCATGTTGGGTCATGGTGGATGAGATATCGGAGTTTAAATAAATTTGTGCTACCACAGACAAACCACGATCTGCCAAACACACACATAATTTGTGGTTTAATAATCAAGAATTAGGGAACAATTGGTCTGCAATATACCTTTTAGATTGTTTATGGATTTGAACTGCATGGTCTGCAGTCCGGGCACAGTGTGTTAACACATGTGTCAGTAAGGGAGTAGTTTGCAATAATTTTTTTGGTAAGTATACTTTTGAACAGGGATCTGGGGGTTAATGTTTTAAAGCTGCTTTCTAATTCATTCCAAATTTTAGGGAAGTTATGTTTGGGTACATTTGCCGAAAACTGTTTTCTGGCCTTATACTCTCTAATTTGTCCAGCTTGTCTTGTATGCGTGCCAATAGGGATGTGTATACTAAACATGTTATCGAAGGCTTTGGGTAGGTTCTTATTTTGCCAGTCGTACATAAATAATAAGACATTCAGTTTATACATGTCCTGAAATTTCAATATTCCATTCATTTTAAATAAGGGGCCTGTGTGGGTGTTGTATTTCTTGAGGTTAATCGTGCGCAATGTACGCTTCTGTAGAAGGGTTAATTTTCCAGTCGCGAATGCATTGCCCCAGATTTCAATGGCGTATGGTAGATGACTGTGGACAAGTGCGTAATATAATGATTTTAGCGCGTCTTTCGGGAGAATGTCTTTTACCTTGTTAATTAGATTAAACACATTTATTTGCAAACAAGAAAGCAAAGGGATTGGAGGACAAATGCTCAACACTTAGCTAAGCCTCCTCTCCATTACATTAACAATCCGGTATGTTATGATAGCAGTTGATATTGTACAAAAATAATAATGTTTTTTTGCAGATTAAAAAGAGAAAAGGAAAAGAACAAAGGCATTAACGAACACATGTGTAGCAGAAAGATAAGGCAAAAGCGAAGGGGAAAGGGCTCTAGTTGATTTAGATACATTGATTAAATAATTGATATATAAAACTTTCCACTAAGCTAGGTCAATTTTGTATAGGTTGGGCTGGCTCAGGGGCGCAAGCACACACTCACGGACCCACACGTGCAACCACACAGAAATCACTCTCACACACGCACGCAGATCCACACACTTACACACTCACATACATCCAGATCTTCTTCTATTCTGACTGCGGCTCGGACAGGTCAGCGGACAGAGAGCAAAGTGCAACAGCACAACTCGAAGCTGGTTAGACACCTTTTAAGTCCGGAAGGGGTGCAAGTAGTATAAAAAACAGGTTGTCCCTGACGAAGTTTGGATAACGTTCATGACTGCAGAAACCGGACCACATCCATCTAGGCCTGTCGAGCTTCGAGATCACTAAATTCATTTCGAATCATGCAGTGAAGAAAGTTAAGTTTTCTTCTACCCACATTAAAATGTGTGGGAGGCTTATAAATTAGAGGTCCTAACTTCTTTTTGAATTCGAGCACTGAAGTAGAATTCTTTACTGTCTCGGGTAGAATGCTCCAGATATCAACACAAGACGGGATGAAGGATCGCTTTAACAGTTCAGTTCGTGTCCTAGTGGGTACAAAATTTGAAGCTCCCCTGAGGTTGTATGGGGAAATTTCATTAAAGCGCGGAGGTAACAGTTCAACAAGGTAATCGGGAGCAGAGCCACTTACAGTTCGATAAAATAGGCACATCTTTTGGGCATATCGTCTGCTCTCGAGACTCTGCCAACCAAGTTCAAACAATAAATTTTGACGTGAAACGGACCTAGTCAGCCCACTAACAATTCGAGCTGCATCGCATTGAATGTCATCAAGACGTTTCAGCAGACATGCGCTTGCGCAACCCCACACTGGACTTGCATATTCCAGAATAGGCAAGATGAAAGATAGATACATGCGTTCAAGTGTTTTTCTGTTGAGGGTATATTTTAGTTTTCTGAGCTGGGACAGTCTAGAACTCGCTCTTTTGGAGATAATGTCGATATGGTGATCCCAGGACAGGTTACCCTGTAAGGTTAGTCCCAAATGTTTGTGTGTTTCAGCACATGTCAGAACCGTGTTCGAAAACACGATATCTGGACAGGAAACATCTCTCTGAAGGGTAAATTTAACCAGGTTTGTTTTATCGGGATTAAACCTAACAAGCCAGTTGTCAGCCCATAGGTTTATCTGATTTAGATCTTCGTTCAGGATGTTAGCTACATCAGTTGCCGAAGGTGCGCTTTTGCTGAGGCACGTGTCATCAGCAAAGAGTCTTGCGAGAGAGTCCAGATTGTCAGCTATATCGTTGATAAACACCAAAAACAGGAAGGGACCAAGCACTGAACCCTGTGGGACGCATGCTTCAATAGTTCCGTAGTCGGAGTAACATTGGTTCACTAAAACACGTTGTTTTCTATTGGATACATAATCAGTGAACCAACTTAGCAAGGTGCCAGATATCCATAACGTTCAAGTTTGAATACCAGTCCCTGGTGCCACACTCGATCAAAAGCCTTGGAAATATCACAAAACACACCACAGGTAAACTGTCTTGAATCAACGGCGCTACAAAGATTGTGATATACTTCGATTGGTTGGAAAACTGTACTATTTTGAGGAAGGAAACCAGATTGGTACTTATAAAATAAGTCAGTCTCAATAAAATGTGTGAGTACATATTTGAAAACTACTCTTTCCATAACTTTGCCAACACATGATAGGAGGGATATTGGTCTGTAATTGTTGGCATCGAGTCGATTACCTTTCTTAAATATTGGAGTTACATCTGCTAATTTCCAGTCACTTGGATAAGTGCCACATGACAAGGATTTTCTAAACAGTAAAAACAGGGGCAAACAGATTGTATTTCGGGGTTCTCTCAAGAGTCTATGGCTTATATCGTCATGCCCACTGGCTTTTTTGACAGGTAGTGTCTTTATGATATTCACTATATCTATTTCCGTGAATTCAATATCCTTCAATATATTATCACATCAAGTCGCGAAACGGGGTAGATTTTTACTATGACTGTCCAATGTGCTGTTCTTTAAGAATATGTTATTGAGGAGCTCCGCTTTCTCCCCATCGTCATCCACAACTTTCAGTCCCATTTCACTAGTATATTGTAGTGAGGGAATACCTGAATTGTCTATGAAATTATTAAGAAATTTCTTCACTACGTGCCGGAACTGGTTGGAATTGATGTTGACAGACGGGGACTCATCTACTTTATCAAGAAAATTTTTTTCGCTGTTTTTTTCATATTGTTAACCTTATTTCTAAGAGACTTGAACTTTTCCCAAAGCGAAGTAGTCTTACATTTTAATGGTAGGCTTCTTGCCCTATCCCTTTGGAGGATTATTTTTCTAAGATTATTGTCAAACCAAGGTTTATCTTTCTTCCTTAGTGTTACTTTATGTCTGGGTATGCAGGATTCCGCGAGTTCCGAAAGTTTACATCGAAAATTTGTAACTGATTCATTGATATTGTCTGGTTCACAGATAAGAGTTTCCCAATCCGTGTCGTGTATCAGGTTGTTTAGTCTACCAAAATTGGCTTTATTGTAGTTCCAAACATATCTTATACTACAGTGTGTTCGGGTGCGGGTTTGGTTTAAGATTATAAATGTGTCTTTGTGATCGGAAAGTTCAAAATCTATGGTACCAGAGAATATTTCGACAATGGTGTCACTTATAATAATTGGATCAAGGAGTGTTTGGCTTCTCGGTGTGACTCGGGTGGGGGTTTTAATGACATTTCTCATGTTTAAACTTATTATCATATTATATAGAGGGCCGCTGCACTTTAGTAGGTCGCTGTTAAGATCACCTACAATCAGTACCGAAGAATTCGAAGCAAGGGCTTGTAATGTTTTCTCATGGAGATTTTCCCAATAGTTTGCGGAACAAAAGTTCTCTGACCTGTACGTTACACATAGGATAAAACGCGATTTTGTGCCGACTTCGAACCATAAAATGTCGTCATCAAACCGAAGTCTGGGTAAAGATTTGAAAAACACGTTGTCGGAAAAGTAAACTGCGATACCACCACCAAACTGATTTCTGTCGTGTCTAACTGGTAGTTGAAAACCTGAGATGCGAATATCGTCATCGCTGACTGACGTTTCAAGGTGGGTTTCCGTAAAACAGAGAATATCATACTCATCTAATATGTCGTTTAATGCGTCAACTTTATTTCGGATACTTTGTATATTATAATGGAGTACAGACAATGAGTGAAGAGGGAGTTCACCATCGGTTGTGTAGGGGCCCGGGTTTTCTTCTACTTCCTCAGACAGGAGGACTAAAAGCCTCATAGCAAACATAACCCCAATTAAACAAATTGCGACTTCTCTACTAGATACGCCCCTGACACGGAAAGCAAAATGACAATTTGTGCTTTGCTTTATGTGACTCTTACAATGAACAGCATTATAAAATAGACCCACGGTAATGCGGTATTGAGTTGTATCAACCGCCATGGCAAATCACCGAAAGATATAACGTGAGGAATAGCTATAGGTCTTTTTCTTCATCACAAGTAGCTTCAGTTTCCGCACAAAGCTTTATTTCACAACAATCCCTGTCCGCCACCTGGTCGCCAGAGCGTCCTGAGCCAAATCTGTTCAACGCAGACTTTTTTTCTGGATACAGCAAAAAGAAGTAGAGAAGATAGAGAGCTAAGTAACAAAAGAAAAAAAAATCAAGGATTGAACAATGTGAAATAGCATTAGTGCAAAGTAAGAACTGAACTTTTATCTTAAGCTTAAGGGCAATGAGTACCAGGTGTTCAACTGTTAATTTGTTCATTCAATACATCTCGATAGAAATGATTTCTTTCAGGGCGTTGTACCAAGAAATCTATGGATTGGCGCAAAGAGGTTATCAGATGCTTGGGCTATGATGGGGAAGTTTCGACGGGACGTTTACAGAATGGGGAAGCTGATTTGTAGCTTGATGTTTATCCCTTTCGCGTCATCAGGACCCATCTCTGACAGAAGGGTATTTTGGATCCAGTTCCGCGCTATGAAGAACACAGTTTCTACATGGACCATGCATCAGCCGCACACTACAGCAATACAATGCAGAGTGCGGCTGGCATTTGGTCCATCCCACATACCCTACACGATCTCTCCGAGATCCTCAAAATATGTATTACCATGCGCGGGGTTCAGGGATCAACGGGTTGAGAATCAGGTTCTTGCAGACACCCCGGGCATGTTCATCCACAACATTGAAAATCCGTTGGTAACCTGAAGTTAGGGCACCCCCCTGGGCCCATAGCTTGCAGTTCGATTTAGTATACTGGTTGATGGGTTAACAAATTTGTTTTATTACTGCCTTTCGGCGTTTGCTGTATTCTGAAGATCATCTCATACTGCGTAGAGCAATCATTATTCAGAACTTGACAGACAACTAGGGCAGTTATAGTACACTTTTAGGAAGATGGGTCAGACTGCAGAGTTGAATACAGACTGGCTACACGTCACAGTTCAGGTTAATAGAATATAATCTTCAGACCGAATAACAAAAGGTTTAAAACTGGGTCTGCCATGGGCAGCACGGAACTTGGCTTCAAGCTGATTGCAAAGCACTGCGCAAAGTCAGTATTAATTGTTAGAGATGAGGAATCTCAATATGTATATTTTGAGCTTGGAATGTTATTATTTCAAAATAAGGGATTACCCGGTAGTGTCTTGTGGACTGCGTAGAGCAATCATTATTCAGAACTTGACAGAAAACTAGGGCAGTTATAGTACACGTTTAGGAAGATGGGTCAGACTGCAGAGTTGTATACAGACTGGCTTCACGAAAGAGTGCGTCACAGCTCAGGTTAATAGAATAGAATCTTCAGACCGAATAACAAAAGGTTTTAAACTGGGTCTGCCATGGGCAGCACGGAACTTGGCTTCAAGCTGATTGCAAAGCACTGCGCAAAGTCAGTATTAATTGTTAGAGATGAGGAATCTCAATATGTATATTTTGAGCTTGGAATGTTATTATTTCAAAATAAGGGATTACCCGGTAGTGTCTTGTGGACTGCGTAGAGCAATCATTATTCAGAACTTGACAGAAAACTAGGGCAGTTATAGTACACGTTTAGGAAGATGGGTCAGACTGCAGAGTTGTATACAGCCTGGCTTCACGAAAGAGTGCGTCACAGCTCAGGTTAATAGAATAGAATCTTCAGACCGAATAACAAAAGGTTTTAAACTGGGTCTGCCATGGGCAGCACGGAACTTGTCTTCGAGCTGATTGCAAAGCACTGCGCAAAGTCAGTATTAATTGTTAGAGATGTGGAATCTCAATATGTAGATTTTGAGCTTGGAATGTTATTATTTCAAAATAAGGGATTACCCGGTAGTGTCTTGTGGATAGACATAAAAATGCGGAGAAAAGTTAAAACTTTATAATATAAGGTGAGCACAGTAGTTATATACAAATATGACCAGGTCTTGGTCCGTTTCCCGGAACCCCAGTTCTACTTTGATCGAGGGACGGGAGAGATATGTCCGTGAACATATTTTTCATTTCCTTGAGATTTAGCGTATCTAAGACATATTATTGCCCTAGTGACTGGTTGCCGCGTCTCCAAAAAGGGACACGGTGCATTCAGGTCCAGGCAACGGTAATGTATTATAGTGCTCTCGGACGGGGATTGAACGGTGGGTGGGAAGGGTGGGGCCGGGGGGGGGGGCGATTAATCTCAATTGGAGCATACATAACTGTAAATCTACATTATTGTAATTCAAGTGGATTGAGGGGGGGGGGGGGGGGTAATCTTTATGAAAAATTCATATATACATACATTCACACGCATGATCATAATTTGTGGTCCATTTGGGGGGGGGGGGGGGTAATACTTAGAAGAAATATTATGTATATAGACATACATATTATGAAAAAATGACAGTGGAATAGAGCAGGTGGCGGAATCCACAGGAGAAATCTTATATATACATGTATATATATATATTAACATACACATTAAGAAAAACATCATGGCTATGGAAGCGATGTATATTCGTTGAATACACATCCCTCCCACAGCCAGGGTGTCTTTCTCAACCAATGTATTGAACAAAGTAATTAATCTGAGGGGATTTATATAAATATGGTACAAGTACATTAGTTATTTTAATTTACTTATTTTTTTTTAATTTAAATTTATGTTCTCTGGATTGAGAACTGAGCAGGGGGGGGGGGGTGGGGGGGTGGGGGGTAATACTTAAAAGAAATCTTATGTATATAGACATACATATTATATATATGTATATATATAAATACACATTAAGAAAAACAACATGGCTATGGAAGAGATGTATATTCGTTGAATACACATCCCTCCCACAGCCAGGGTGTCTTTCTCAACCAATGCATTGAACAAAGTAATTAATCTGAGGGGATTTATATAAATATGGTACAAGTACAATAGTTATTTTAATTTACTTATTTTTTTTCTATTTAAATTTATGTTCTCTGGATTGAGAACTGAGCAAGATTTACTTTTGTTTTGTTCATAATTTCGAGTTCAGGATATTTAGGAGATATCTTGAATATATATATACATACACATGTACATACATATTTCATACACACACATATGAATATTTTTTTTTTAAAGTTTTTTTTCTCTTTTAAATATATATATTTGAAATGTTTTTATACATGCTTGAGGTGTTCTGATTTATTTTATTTTAATTTATTTATTTCTTATATTTGATGTTCTTTAAATTGAGAGACGGGCGGGGTTTTCTTTAGTTTGATCATAGTTGTGGGTCCATTTGGAGGGGGAGGGGTGTAATATTCAGGAGAAATCTTATGTATACAGACATACGTATTGTGAAAAAACGACAATGGAAAAGAGCAGGTGGCGAATCCACGGGAGAAATCTTATGTACATATATATATATATATATATTGACATACACATTAAGAAAAACAACATGGCTATGGAAGAGATGTATATTCGTTGAATACACATCCCTCCCACAGCCAAGGTGTCCTTCCCAACCCATGTATTGAACAAAGTAATTAATTTGAGAGGATTTATATAAATATGGTACAAGTATATTAGTTATTTTAATTTACTTATTCTTTTATTTAAGTTTGATGTTCTCTGGATTGAGAACTGAGCAAGAATTTATTTTGTTTTGTTCATAATTTCGGGTCCATGGAGGGGGGGGGGGGGGGGGTCATTAGAGATATCTTGAATATACTTATGCATGCACATGTACATACATATTTCATGCACACACATATGAATATTTTTTAAAGTTTTTTCTTTTTCTTTTAAATATATATATTTGAAATGTATATATGCTTGAGGTGTTTTAATTTATTTCATTTTAATTTATTTATTTCTTAATTTGATGTTCTTTAACTTGAGAGATGGGCAGGGTTTTCTTTAGTTTGATCATAGTTGTGGGTCTATTTGGAGGGGGAGGGTTGTAATACTTAGGAGAAATCTTCTGTATATAGATATACGTATTGTGGGAAATACCAGTGGAACAGAGCAGGTTGCGGAATCTATAGGAGAAATCAAATGTACATATATATATATATATATATTGACATACACATGAAGAAGAGCACCATGACTATGGAAGAGATGTATATTCGTTGAATACACATCCCTCCCACAGCCAAGGTGCCCTTCTCATGTATTAAACCAAACCGTTAGTTTAAGGAGATTTATAGAAGTCTGGTTGAGGTGTATTAATCTATTTTATTTTTAATTTAGTTATGTTTTATTTAACTTTAATGTTCTCCGGATTGGTTGGTAACTGAGCAAGATTTGTTTAATACACCCCCCCCCCCCCCCCCCCCCCCAGCCAGGGTGCATTTCTCAACCTATGTATTGATCCCAACATTTAGTTTGAAGAGGTTTTTACAATTATGGTTGAAGTGTATTAGTTTATTTTATTATAATTTATTTATTTTTTATTTAAGTTTGATGTTCCCTGGATTGGAAACTGAGCAAGATTTACATTTGTTTTGATCATGTTTTTGGGTCCATTTTGGGAGGGGAATAATCTCTAGGAGAAATCTTAACTACATATATACACACATACGTACGTACATACCTCATACACATACACATATATATATATATATATATATATAAATTTCATACACGTACATATATTTCATGAGATATCTATATATATATGGTTGAGGTATATATGTATGGTTGAGGTATTTTAATTTATTTTATTATTTTTCTCACGTTTTATGTTCTCTAAACTGGGAACTGAGCAAGTTCTTCTTTAGACTTGATCATAATTTTGGGGCCATTTGGGGATTTTCTTACAAAGATTCACCCATCCTGTGTCCAGTAAGTATGTATTTTCTTGGCTTTGTTCAAAGAGATCAGTTCAGTCACTATGTTTTGTCTAAAATGTGTTAGTGATTCTGTGATAAAAATTTTGCTTGGATCATTCTTAAGTAGCTTTTTGGACCTGTAGACTGTGTCTTTCATATTGTGGGTCGTAAAACGTACAATTACATTAATTCTCTTCTCGGTGGTAGGTTAGCCATCGATAATGACATTCTTGGTGATAGGTTTCCCTAGAGGGTGAGATCTACTGATTTTGTCAGCAACAATGTCCACATCCAGTTTGGAGCTGCAGATATCAGCTATCATTGTGTCAGTGTCTCTTTGAGAGTTGTCAGGAGGGACCAACACATTTCGAAACACCAGGCAGTCACGCCTCGAATACTGCTCGGCATCTTCCATATCAGCCTCACACTTGGTAACTTTTTCACGAAGTGACATTACCTCCGTTTCGAGCTCAAGTTTTTCCTCCCTCAAAAGTTGGATTTCCGAATGAAGTGAGGCAAGTAAACCCCTCATATCACCAATAACTCCCATGCCTTTCTTGAATTCACTACCCATTTGGGAGGCTACAGACTGTTCGACAGATTTCTGAATCACTTTTTCAACATCGCCGAGAAAGGATTCCATAATCTCATCCAATACTGGTATTGTGAGATTCTGAGTTAAGTGTGGTGTGGCCATTTTCATAAATTCAGGATTTGTAAGAGTTGAAAAGACGAGCTGTGGAAAGTTATAAACATGTTTACCTGACTGCACTGCATCGAATTTAGGGAAAGTTTGTGAAAGATCTCCGAGGGAGTTTCTTCTTCGATGGGTCCTAATTTCCACTGGTGACCTCACTTTTGGCACTTTCCTTCTCCTGTCCTTTTCATTGTCACTCTGAGATAAAATGGGCTCTATTGAAGCATTGGATGTGGACTCGGAATCCCCAGAGGACATATTCTTTCGCTGGCGAAATGGCGGAAACAAAGAAAGTTACCGCGAAATCTAAATAACAGTTTTCCGATTGCAAAAAAAACAGCAGACAATTCCAGGAATATACTCCAAAATAAGGCAAAAGAAAACACGCCATACAATTGACACCCTTCTTTAACATTCCATTGGGGAAACAATCATGTACGTTAACTCATTCCCTTAAGCTTAGAAAAGTTTCAGAGAGCTACATAATGAACATCTTATGCTGCCGCCATCTTAGAATCAATCCAATTAACCTTGTTAATGCAATATATTGTACCAGAAATCTTTGAGCATACATTCGATATGTGGAAATTTCAAGTTTTCATCAAGATGTACCCCTAAGAATTTAATCGTTTTTCTAACATGGTATTTCCAACTACTGGCATTTCATTATTGTTAAGATACAATTTGAGTTGACTGGCTTTGAACGTATTATTTTGTGGGTGTAGAAGAATAATCTTAGATTTTTTAATGTTTATCTGTAGCTTATTACAACAACACCAATCAAATACTTTTTTCCAGTTCCTCATTTACTTTAGTTTGTAGCAGTTGCATATCGTGGTCAGACGTATACATCGAGGTGTCATCCGCAAAGGATTGTAGATTTAATGTGGTACTGTTACAAATCGTCCCCTGAGTTCCAATGTGTTTAATGTGCCAGTAGGCAAATAAACTACACTGGAACTCAGGGGACGAAATGTCATTCACATAAGTTAGGAATAAAATAGGACCAATTACTGATCATTGTGGTACTCCACAGCTGATACTTAATTGGCGAGACCGGTACGAGTGATATTGAACATATTGACTTCTATTAGACAGGTAACTACGAAACCAATTGTTACAGGTTCCCCGGATCTCATAGAATTCCATTTTCTTAAGTAGTTTCATGGTTGATTGTATCAAAAGCTTTTGAGAGATCAATAAACATGGCCAAGGTAGAATCTTTTGAAGGTTTTTCATTGCTATCTACTACACAGTTAAGAAGTTGTATAATCGGGTGGATAGTTGAATGTTTTTTGTTCGGAATCCATATTGATGTTTATAGAAAACATTAAATTCAGTTAGGAAGCTTTTTAACCTCGTACACATGATACGTTCGAGTAGCTTGGAAAAGACAGGTAACAAACTTATTGGTCTATGATTTCCGAATTCTTGAGCATTACCTCCCTTAAAGATAGGGACAACCTTAGCTATTTTCAGGTTATCTGGAACAATTCCATTCATGAATGATTGGTTGAATATATGGCATAGGGGTTGTGCGACTTCAGATATAGTTTCCACCATAACTTGGCTAGAAATGTTGTTGAGGTCAGTGGTGGTTTTCCCCACAATTTTATTAATATTAGTTACAAGGATAATGTCTTGCTCTGTAGTTGGAGCAACAAAGAAGTTATTCGGATAATTTCCTTTTAGAAATTATGTGAAGGGTCGGTGTGTGATACACCTTCGCCGACGTTTTTACCAATACTTGCGAAGTAAATGTTAAATCTTGATGCAAGCAGTTCGGGATCCGTTATCTCTACTCCGTCTGAAATAAATATCCGTGGTAAGGATTGTGAATTTTTGGACTTATTTATTACATTACGTAAAATTTGTCAAGTCTTCAAGTCTTGTTGATTTTCCCGCAAGATAGCATAATAGTACAGTGCCTTACTTTGTCGTTTAACTTTATTGAAGATCGCATTGAACGCTTTATAATCTTGAATATTTTTTTCTGTGGGCATTTTTAACTTTTTTATGTAAAGGTTACTTTTTTAAGAGATGACTGCAAAAGCCCAGATGTCATCCAAGGGTTGCGTTTGATAATTATTTTGAGTGGAAATGCTTCATCAAAGACATGTTGGTAAATAAATATTCATGAAGTGTTTATATGCTGTATGTGGGCAAGGTGTTCGGAAAACCACGTCGAAATTGCAGTTTTGTAGTAAGTTCTTAAATTTCAGAACTTTTTGTCGACTAAATGATCTTATAAATGTAGGATTGCTTACTTTAGTGATATCTGATTCCTTTCCAACTTCTTCTATATAAAATGCTGCAAAATAATCGGAGACGCCTATGATAATAATTCCAGCTTGGTAGTTTGGCGGAACCTTATTGGAATAAATATGATTAATGATCATTGCAGAGTGTTCAGTAATTCTTGTTGGTCGAGTTATGACCGGCATGTACCCTTCACCGAACATATTATCGATAAGGGAGTTAGTTTTGCTGTACCTTTCTATGTTCAATAAGTCAATATTGAAGTCCCCTGTTAGCAGCGCTTTTTGTGTTCTGCATTACTTTTTATTAATATATCACTAAGAGAAGACGTGAAAACGTCGATGTTTGCCAGAGGTGCAGAGTTGGGTCTGTAAATGCAGCCCACTATATACGATTTTTTTTTCCTAGGGTTGACCTCGATAAATATTGTTTCGATCACGTCGGGAATAAAGATCGCCAGGTCAGGCTTCAATTTAAATGGAATGTTGTCAGATACAAAAATACCAGCTCCACCCCTCCTATCACCCGATTCTGGACGGGTGTTATATACAAATGGACGATACCCTTCAATGTTGTAGCTTACTTGAACACGTATTTTAAAGATTTCTGTGAGCCCAATTACGTCAAATCTGTTCTCGTGCTTTTGGTTATCACTCTCAAAGTCGAAGAAGGAGTCTCAATGGGCATTAAGACTTCGGCAATTGAGGCCAACCAGAGACGCATTTGTGTTCTGAACGGGAATATTCTCTCGAAATTGTGAAGGTGAATTATAGTTACAGGACTGTCTATGCAGGGAGAAGGGTGTTTCAGATGCTTCTTCGGGATTATTATTTATATAATCATCATTCTTGGATGCAAAGTTGTGACTCTCCCCATCAAATATCTCATCCATCAAAAGTACTTCATTGCCCGCCATGACTTGGGTGCATAAATGGTGATTGATTTTGAAACAAGGACAGTGGTAGCCTGCAGTGTGTACTCTTGTCAGTAAGCAACATTATGTTGAGAAAAGTAAGAGCAACAGAAAGTGTTCGGAGTGACAAAAAGACAAATATGATTGACTATTAGAGATCTAGCAGTGATCACGGTACACTTTCTGAGGAAGTGGATATGGTTAATTGTCGGGGCGGAGAGGGAGGAAGTTCGGGGGCCGTTTTGGAATAAGATGTGTGTCTGTCAGCTATACTATGTGAAGCAGGGGGGAAAACGTCGATTTAGTTCGTCCGTTCACGCCTTAGTCACAAACATCCACACACGAACGAACACACCTCACTTTTCTTCATCCCCATCATACACACATCCCACCTCGCACATACCCATGCCTTCATAGATCTGTATAATATATGCTCGCACAAATAGGAGAAAAGGCGTAATTCCATCGTGATTTGAGGATAATTAACTACCGTTTCAGGGACGCTTCATTCCGATCATGGCGTATTTAAGGCACCATAAAAGTAACGGCAAGTAACTGATTTGTCTTGACATTGTAAGAAATCAAATTTTGAAATATTTTCTCTCTTCCGCATTCCCCTTCCGTATCTATAGCAATCCTTTACATAAAGGTGATTTTAAAATTGGGCAAGAAATAACGCTCCTGGTGTCCTCTCAATCTCATAAGTCATCAGCCGCCCATCCCTGAGCCATACCTCCCCCACCTGCATGGCACCCCAAAAACGTCTGTTGAAGCGTATTCAAACACTGTATCGGGTGTTTTCCCTTCTTGATTGGGCGTAATTTACGTTGTCGTTATCGATTTTTCTTCCTCTGGGTTTGCGACGAGTGCATTGGCATAAAGGAACTGATCACGGTCTGATGAACATCAGTTATGTGTTTTCTGACAGCACAGTTTGGTGCGAGTGGAAATTACATTTTTACCCGATTTATTATTATAAAATTACAGACTTTTTCTGTCGTTTGAGGACAGTCCCACATCAAGTGCTAACTATATAGAATAGTAAGAACTGTCGAAAATAAGTAATAAATTCACATGAAGGATATTTAACAAATTGAGAGCTCAGATTCATAAAGACGCCTATATAATTTACTCGAGCTTGTCCTCTGATCTGATGTTGCGAATAGATATTACAGTAGTTCATAAGAAGG
Organism: Pictodentalium vernedei; assembly: GCA_031216915.1. NCBI lineage: Eukaryota > Metazoa > Mollusca > Scaphopoda > Dentaliida > Dentaliidae > Pictodentalium > Pictodentalium vernedei. The sequence goes on from CM062291.1 coordinate 456,809,202, forward strand.
TTGTAACCTCGATTCGGTGTGAGATTCACAGCTGGGCAATGTACAGCTGTATCCAGCGTTCTCTGTGAGCTTCACATAGCAGGATGTAATATGCCGACACTTTTCCTTATGTTATTGATGGATGCACACATACAATGATATGCTTTATTCACAAACAGACTCAACTCCACAGAGTAAACTGTGAAACAGCAATACTCTCCAAAAGATATATAGTTACGATCGAAACTAGCAACCAGTTTTCTCATTTATATGGCTCGGCAGTTTCTTGTCTCAATTCAGCCTAGGCTCCACGCAGTAAATTACAAAATAAGAATATCGTTGCCAAAATGACTTAATTATATACTGGGGTAATTGTGCTTTACAGTGCACAGTGTGGGACTCAGACTGAACAGCTCAGCCTCGGCTCCACACAGTAAATTGTAGAATAACAATACTATCCAGAAACTAACTTAATTACTTACAGCTGTGATCGAAACTAATAACCAGTTATCTCATTTATATGGCTCGGCAGTTTCTTGTCCCAATTCAGCCTAGGCTCCACGCAGTAAGTTGCAAAACAAGAATACTGTACACAAATGACTTAATTATATACTGGGGTAAATGTGCTTGGCATGACACAATGTGGGACTCAGGCTGAACAGCTCAGCCTCAACTCCACACAGTAAATTGTAGAACAACAATACTCTCCAGAAAATAACTTAATTGCATACAGTGGTGATCGAAATTAGCAACCAGTTTTCTCATTCATATGGCTCGGCAATTTCTTGTTTCAATTCAGCCAAGGTTCCACGCAGTAACTTTCAAAACAGGAATACTGTACACAAATGACTAAATTATGTACAGTTGTGATCGACTCTAGTAACCAGACTTATCATTCAAGTGACCAGACAGTGTATTTATGACTGAATTATGAATGGTTGGGTACCTAACTTACTCTTGAGCCAAATAATTTCTGCAGATACTATTAAATGAATATCTGACATTACCGGATTAGTTGTATTGTTGGGGAACTGATTTATATAACAGACTTGTTTCTGTGTATATTTCCAACTGGGGTAATTGTGCTTTACATGACCCAATGTGGGACTCAGGCTGAACCGCTCAGCCGCAGGTCCACACAGTAAACCGTAAAACAACAATACTCTCAAAAAAATAACTTAATTACATACAGTTGTGATCGAAACTAATAACCAGTGTTCTCATTTATCTGACATTACAGGTTTAGCTGTATTGTTGGGGAACTGATTTATAATAACAGGCTTGTTTCTGTGTATATTGCCAACTGGGCTAACTGTGCTATACAGGACACAATGTGGGTCTCAGGCTGGACAGCTCAGTCCCAGTTCCACATAGTAAGTTGTAAAACAATAATACTCTCCAAAAAATAACTCAATTACATTCTGTTGTGATCGAAATTAGCAACCAGTTTTCTCATTTATATGGCTGGCAGTTTCTTGCTTCAATTCAGCCTAGGCTCCATGCAGTAAATTGTAAACAACAATACTGTACACAATGACTTAATTATATACAGTTGTGATCGACCCTAATAACCAGACTTATCATTCAGGTGACCAGACAGTTTTTTTTATGACAGAATTATGATTTGTTGTGTTAACTAACTTACTATTGAGCCAAATAATTTCTACAGATACTATTAAATGAATATCTGACATTACAGGATTAGTTGTATTGTTGGGGAACTGATTTATATAACAGACTTGTTTCTGTGTATATTGCCAGCTGGGGTAATTGTGCTTCACAGTACACAATGTGGGATTCAGGCTGAACCGCTGAGCCTCAACTCCACAGGGTAAATTGTGAAACAACAATACTCTCCAAAGAATATACAGTTGTGATCGAAACTAGCAACCTGTTTTCTCATTTATATGACTCGGCAGTTTCTTGTCTCAATTCAGAATAGGCTCCACATAGTAAATTGTAAAACAACAATACTTTACACAATGACTTAATTATATGCATTTGTGATCGACTCTAATAACCACACTTATCATTCAGGTGACCAGACAGTGTTTATGACAGAATTATGAATTGTTGTGTTAACTAACTTACTACAGTTAAAACTAGAAGTCCTGTCATGAAATGCGCACAAATAGCACGTTGAGATGCGCGTTAATCTACGCGTTATGGCCCAAGTAAAGCTATCAAATTCTGTACATATGGCCTGTGCACAAGCAATGTTTCAGCCAATGGACCTCCGGGTAACCCGGAGGTCCATTGGTAGAAACATTGCATGTGTTTGCTATGAGTAACCAGGAGAACCTGCCGTGCTTTGGATGCCATTCGATATGGCAATTGCGCACAATTCCAACGCGCAATTACGCCTAGATAAGCGCACTATTCATGACAGGACTTCTAGTTTTAACTGTATTGAGCCAAATAATTTCTACAGATACTATTAAATGAATATCTGACATTACAGGATTAGTTGTATTGTTGGGGAACTGATTTATATAACAGACTTGTTTCTGTGTATATTGCCAACTGGGGTAATTGTACTTCACAGTACAGAATGTGGGACTCAGGCTGAACAGCTCAGTCTCAGCTCCACACAGTAAATTGTAAAACCACAATACTCTCAAAAAAATAACCTCATACAGTTGTAATCGAAACTAATAACCAGTGTTCTCCTTTATCTGACATTACAGGATTAGCTGTATTGTTGGTGAACTGATTTATATAACAGGCTTGTTTATGTGTATATTGCCAACTGGGGTAATTGACTGTGCTTCACATGACACAGTGTGGGACCCAGGCTGGACACCCCAGCCACAGCTCCACACAGTAAATTGTAAAACAACAATACTCTCCAAAAAAAGAACTTGATTACATACGGTTGTGATCGAAACTAATTGCCAGTTTTCTCATTTATATGACTGGGAAGTTTCTTGTTTCAGTTCAGCCTAGGCTCCACACAGTAAATGTCAAAGCAGGAATACTGTACACAGATGACTTAATTATATATAGTTGTGGTCGACTCAGTGTTAGCTCTATTGTTGCAATTTTGTTGTAATTGAATCTCCCCGTGTCAATTTTCTAATGTTGAAAAGACAAACTAGTTAGCTACTAGCATCATCTGAAGACTGGGTGAGATTGTAATTATATATTACCCTACCTAACCTTAAAAGCAGACGACACTTGCAAACAAAGTTCGTGAATAACTAATTTTTTTCAATTTTTGTCTCAAAAACATAGGTTATAACTCCTCATTGGAACGTGTTCATCGAACTCGTACCAATGAGGGCCCATAACTTAGATAGATAGATAGATAGATATACTTTATTCAACAATATATCACTGAATAACAAAACATAAGACACAACTATACAAAATTAAACACAACATGATATATTGTTAGGAGACAACATGGCAAATTTAGCTGTCTTCCTGTTGTCTCCTTGGTATGGTCGTACAAATTCAATAGTCATGCAGTAGACATCGTTAAAACATAATCACCACCGCCTTCAGTATAGGGTGTAGAGAGTTATAGCGAGGGCCACCGGCTGTCACATAAAATGATCTCATATGAGACATTAGTGGCCGTTTAGGATGAGATAACAGTTGACAAGTATATACCTGCCTTGGGGTGTGGGAGACAAACAAAGGGAGAGAGATATTTGCCTGGTGAGTTGGATCCTAGGAAGATGCCTTCTCGAAGTATGAATGAGTGCTAAGCAATTAGTTACCGGTCCAGATTTTGCAAAGGGCAGTTCAGAAAGATAAAGGTAAGGCTTTATAAATTTATAAATTTGTTGCTTGAAATGACGACCGATTAAGAATTATTTAGTAAATTAGTGTGAGTCAGTGTAGGGGAAATGTCAGTGGAGTGCACATTCTCGTAAGAGAAGATGAATACCCATCATAAGGCATTATCCAATACGTTTCACAATACTAATATTAAAAAATAGTAATATTTAGATATTAGGGTGGCAGTCGGGACACATGCGATATGCGCATGATATGTTCGAAGAGTAGTTATGTATGTATTTCATAGCTAATTGTTTTTTAAATAGGCTTCTGGTGGGGAGACCTCGAATACCAGACTCAATTGCATTCCATATTTTTGGAAAGCTATGTCTCGGCAGATTTGCAGAAAACTTCGTTCTTGGTTTATCAATCTGTATTAATCCTGCTTGTCTAGTAAGAGTTCCAGTGGATCTAACATTAAAAAACGTTTCAAACGATTGTGGTAGGTTCATATATTTCCAGTCATACATAAATAATGAAACGTTTAATTTGTAAAGGTCGTTAAATTTCAAAATATTGTTCATTTTGAATAAAGGATCTGTTTGACTGTTAAGTCTTTTGCGATTGATTACTCTAATGGCTCGTTTCTGCAGAGTGTATATTTTACAACAAGAAGATGCGTGGCCCCATACTTGGATTGCGTATAATACCTGACTATGTATAAGTGCATAATATAACGACTTCATTGCTTTATGTGGTAGTATGTTTTTTACTTTGTTCAAACAATATATTATTTTCGATATTTTAGAACAAATAGTAGATACCTGGTGTTTAAAACTGAGATTTTCATCAAGATAAACTCCCAGGAATTTAGCCACCTTTTCAGACTGGGAGTTATCGACCGGTGAAAGCTTAGTGTTATTCAGAAAGATACGTAGCATATTTGCTTTGTTTGGGTTATTTGGTGGGTGCAGCATAATATATTTGCACTTATTAGCGTTTACTTGAAGTTTATTACAGCAACACCAGATAAAAATATTTGTAAGTTTTGCGTTTAATTCAGTTTCCAATCTCTCCAGATCATGCCCAGATGTAAAAGGGGTTCTATCATCAGCAAATGAAAGTAGATTTAGCCTTGTTGAGTTGCTCATATCATTGACATAGATCAAGAACAAGAGGGGTCCGAGAACGGAGCCCTGTGGGACACCACAGTTAACTGTTTGCGTTGAGGACTGGTGCGAGTTAACATCGACAAATTGTAACCTATTTGATAAGTAGCTTTTGAACCAATCGTTCGCCTTGCCTCTTATTCCGTAGAATTCTAGTTTGCTAAGCAATATGTCATGACTTATCGTATCAAAGGCTTTCGACAGATCTATGAATACTGCTAAGGTTGAGTCCTTTGTGGGTTTATCATTGCTATCCGCGACATACTGAAGAAGATGTAAGATGGGATGAATTGTGGAATGACTTTTGCGGAAGCCATATTGGTGTTTATATAGTATTTCGAAATTGTTTAAAAAACTGATGACTCTACGATACATTATTTTTTCTAGTACTTTTGAGAAAACTGGAAGTAAGCTTATGGGTCTATAATTTCCTAGCATCTGAGGGTTGCCACCTTTATGTATCGGTATCACTTTAGCTATTTTGAGTTTGTCGGGAAATTTTCCTTCTGTAAAGGAGAGGTTAAAAATGTGTGTCAGGGGTTTTGCCACTTGCAATATTGCCTCTTTCATAACTCTTGTTGATAAGTTATTGTAGTCTGAGCTCATTTTTCCTTTTAATTGATTTACTGTCAATATAATTTCTTGTTCATTTGTTGGGACAATAAAGAAGGTCTCGCTAAAATTGCCATTTAAGTATTCTCGGAAATTCTTAGTTGTATATGGAACATTCTCGTTTATTGTCTGACCAATCCCCACAAAGTAGTCATTAAAATTTGAGGCGATTTCACTGGGGTCAGTTATTTCTTCATTATTAACAGATATTCTCGATGGGAAGCTGGCAGTTGATTTAGATTTGGATATTATAGTGCGTAATATGTTCCATGTTTTTTTCATGTCGTGTTTATTTGTTTCTATTATATCATTATAATATAAGGCTTTGCTTTGTCTTTTTACTTGATTAAAAATTATACAAAATGTTTTATATTTGTTTATGTTAAATTCTGTTGTTTTTTTCATTTTTAGGTGAAAAAGTTTATTTTTATTGATCGATGATTGCAGAAGGCCGGTCGTCATCCAGGGCTTACTTTTCACATGCTTCTTATGTACCCTTAATTGTTTTAGGGGGAATGCGTTTTCAAATGCATTGAGGTATATATTTATAAAAGATTCGTATGCAGTTTCAACACATGTACCGTTGTATACAGAGTCAAAGGAGCTGTTTTGGAGAATGTTTTTAAATAATTCCACATTTTCTCTTTTGAAAGACCTTCTATAAATGGATGATGTACTACTGGTAACGTGGGTGCCTTCTTGTACATAAAATGTCGCAAAATGGTCTGAGATATCTGTAATAATAATACCAGCATGATATTTATCGGTGACATTGTTGGAATAAATATGATCAATCAAGGTCGCTGAGTGTTCTGTTACTCTCGTTGGCTTTGTTATGACCGGCATGAATCCATGACTGAACATATTATCTACGAATGTATTAGTTTTTTGGTGTCTGTTGAAACTAAGTAGATCCACACTGAAGTTTCCCAGTAGAAAAGCTTTACTATGCTCAGAGCAAATTTTTGTTACAATATCTGTTACTGAGGAATGAAATGTGTCAATGTTCGCCAGAGGAGGTGAATTCGGTCGATATATGCACCCGACGACGTAAGAGTTTTGACATCCCGGATTTACCTCAATGAAGATTGTTTCGATGACGTGTGGAATAAAAATCTCTAGGTCAGGTCTAACCTTAAACGAGAGTTTTTCTGAAACGAAGATGCCAACACCTCCTCTGCCATCATCGTCGCTAGGTCGGACCCTGTAAACAATCGGGTGATATCCTTCGATTTTTTTTTTATGTTTTTTAGACAAAAAGTGACAAAATAATGAAAATTAAATTAATTAGCGATTTTTGTGAATAGCGCCGGCTGGTTTTGGCCGTTACGTTGGGTAAAGGGTGAACATTACAAAATCTTCTCTCTGGAGCATATGCAGCTGGCAGCTGATAAAACGAAATGCTCTGTGTTTTCATACACAAAACCACATTCACATTTTGGATCATCGAGAAATTTGGCAGGAGTTATTAAGGGGTGGAGGGAGGGATGGAGAGACAGAGGGGGAGGGGGAGAGCGAGCGGGCGAGAGAGAGAGAGGTGGGAGAGATTAGACAAACAATATATTTACCTATATATTCCTACAGTATAATACCACCAGCTTCACCGCCAGAGGGTTGAGTGGACCTTACGATTAAAATGCATTTTGTAAAACAATTTTGGGTTTTGGTCATTGCAATCTTATTGGGAACTAGCAGGCCCACCCGTCTAAAGACGTAAACGAGATTGCGCAATGGGCGCAGTGGGCGGCCTCATAATGTAGTCCAGTCGCTAAACGCCGATTTTGGATAATGTGTGTCTTCCCATATAAAGTTGTTTTTTTTTCTCACTCCCTTCGGTTCTGAGTAGTAGAGACATCCTATATTAATATTTCCCCGGTTTCCGTTTTTTTACAGTGCCCTACAATAGGGTACCTCGCAAAAATTTACCGGGACTGAGACGCAATAATAGAGTTGTTCACCGCAAAACCCGATATATATTGCAAACAAACTAATCATCGGACATCAGGGCAGCATATAAAAACATTATTTCCTCTTTTTTGTTCTAATATAAAGAGCGATGTTAGAAACAAAACGCTGATCGATTTGTAGGCCCTTTGGTACCACAGCTTAAGGTGTGTGTGTGGGGGGGGGGGGGAGGGGGGGTGTACAATTTATGGCCAAAATTGTCCGAAAATTGTGTTTGTGTTGACAAATGTATCGGCATTGAAATAAGGTCAATACAAAACCTTCACTTGTGCTATCACTGACGGTTGTGCTCTTTTTGTACCCCCCCCCCCCCTCCCCACACACACCTCACTAACCAGCATCGAATAAAATCTTTCCACTCAACTATTGCTGATTTCGTGGAATGATTCGAAAACCAGGTAAAGCAGAAACTTCCGTCCGGCAACACTTACCATGTTTCCGGTAGGTAGGTTTTTTTCTTAGTGCAACATACGGGCAAATGGGGCTGCCGAAAAATCTTGTTGAACATTTAAACTGAGCATTGTGTCGCCATGTTCGAGCCAAAAGCTCATGCTTACTGTTAGGAAGAACAAGAAGCAACTCACAGATACCATTGTAAAGCATTTAACCCTTTGAACCGTGGCGGTAACTTCCACGTCAGATCAATAACAGCAATAGGTCCATATTCATTATCTGGGGGTAGACCCATTCACATTTTCAACGTGCAGCCTTGGGGCTGCACGTTGAAAATGTGAATGGGTCTACCCCGTGCAATTGCTGGTAGCTATCCTAGTTAATGGAATTATGACGCACGATGTTCCTGAACCGGAAAACGGTCTCCCGGGTTAAAAAGGGTTAAGAACCAATAAAATTCAACCGAATAAAGTCTATTCATTACTGATCAGAAATTGCATCCGCTCGAGATCAGTAATGGTGCTGTCGGCGACAAACTCATGGAGATCTAAACAACATAACTGTTCAATAAACAACATACGTGGCGTTCCAGGGGGTTGACGTGTCGTTGTCCTAGCTTTTCCTATTTTTATGGAATTCCCAACAAAGGACAGGTCTGTGATTGACAAATATCAGAATATAATTATGGACGTTCTAAGCCGCTTCGCGCTGTGACAGAGTCACTGAATGTTTCTCAATGACGAGACTTGAAAAGGGCGCGTATTGGAAATTTTGAGGACTGGTATAGAATCCTTCACTGCAATCGGTGAAATCGAATCTCTTTTGAGTGAGGTGTTGGAACAAGCAACCATATTCACGTGTGCATGATTCAATATTAGGAAACAGATACCAAAGAGTTACCACTAGGGTTCCATGTCTTGATAGTTTATTCCCGAGCAAGGAGCCTTTTGCTGAGAACATCAAGAAGACACATATACTGGCATGCATTTGGAAGAATGCTCTAGAGGTGCGTCCACCTAAAATTGATCCATATGAATTTGGTTTCGTCAGAAACAAAAACTCTGAACACTACAAGCTATTGTTCCGAAATATGTTCCTCTTGCCTCCGAAGAGGTGGTTCGTATGACCAAACGTGGGTATTCACGCCATGTGAGACTTCCAGATGCAGCTGAAGAACGCCTCGCCTGGCTTGCACGTTTTTTTTGTTCTTGTCAAGAGAGAATGTGCTGACGAAGAAACGCCCTTTACTTCATCTAGTTCCCACGATTTTGAGTGGAACTGTGAATCCCATTCAGTTATTAACAAGACATAACTCATTTTGAATTTAGTCTTTTCCCGTGAACCCATTTTGTTGCAAGTGTGAAGTGTCAGGTTTCATGAGTGTTTCTTTGACGTGACATCCCCCCCACCCCCCTCTTCGTGCATCCTTTTTATTGTGATTTTTGTGCCATGAAGCGGTACTCTGTCCTATGGAAACAAGCACCCATTTATGATAGAATTGATGAACAGAGCTGGGATTGATTACGACACCAATGGAGATACAAACTTTGCCTCCTCTCGATCTTGATTAGTAAACGGTTTAATCGTAATGTTTCCTTGTCGAAGTTGCCACCAAGAGGAAATAAGGGAAAACAATCAGCAAGTCCGCTGTGATGTTACATGATCAGAGTTATAACCATGCCGCCCTCATTTGCGACATGGATGAATGCACGAGGGGGGACTCTCGCGTCACCCTTCTCAGGCGACCAATTTGACCACCATCTTTGATTCAAGCTGATATATTAATTTCTCTAAGCCTGTGTAAACTGCTGTAATCACTTTATCCGCCAAAACATGTATTTGTTACTCGGCATTGCATGAGCGGAAAGGTAACCCTTGCATATCTAAGAAGACAATCAAAGCCGGACTTTCTTGCTGCACGGAATTACTGACACTTACCATTAATATACAGTTGAAATCCTGTGACTGCATTGTGACATATTTTGAAATAATATTGCGCTGAGTGGGTGCGCCTTTTCCCTGTCGGACTGAACCGTTAGCGTAACTCAATGCCTGTAGCATGCCCAACTCAGTACAATTCTATTCTCGTAAATATAGATCATTGACATCATTCCTAACTTCCACTAGGATACATGTACACGTAATGACGTCAAAATATATTATATTATTCACTCAAAAAGTATTTAACATTGTTCATAACAGCAAACCAAACATCTGGAAACTTCATTTACATGGATCACCGGTGGTTCATGTGATGGAGGTTTGAAAGTCCTTAAGTGTTTTGTGCTCGGAAATTGTAAAAAAAATTACTAAATGAGAAATCTATCCCTCATCGATTTTGTAGCAATGCGCCCTCCACATCGGCTGAGTTCGTGGTTTCAATACCGATCTCGTCGAGCGCATTATGTTTTGCATGGCACAACGCAAATGTTTCTGTGTATTTCATACTACAGTTAAAACTAGGGAGTCCTGTCACGAACTGTGCTCTTATCTCGGCTTAATTGCTCGAAGGGATTGCGCGCAATTGCCATATAGAATGGCACCAAACGCACGGCAGGTTCTCCTGTTTTCTCATAGCAAACGCAGGTGATGTTTCTGCCAATGGACCTCCGGGTAACCCGGAGGTCCAATGGCTGAAACATTGCTTGTGCACAGGCCATACGTACACATTTCGATAGCCTTACTATGGTCATAACTCGTAGAGTAACGCGCAGATCGACGTAGTATGTGTGCGCATTTCATGACAGGACTTAATTCTTCTGCAGCAAGGAGCGCATTAACTAACTATTATTTTCTGTTCTAATTGTGACTGGACTTCTAGTTAGCACTATAATAGATTCGCAAGAAGGGTTTGGACAAGTTATTTCCTCTTTAGATGTGACCTAGCTGCCTTAAAGACAGAAAAATAGCTTCCCTGCCCGTCTGTTGGGCCACCAGTCTAAAGGCGGAAAAGAAACTTTTCACCGAGTGGACCCATCCACGCAAGGGCAGGAAAGCACCCAACATCAATGGCACACAATCGCAGACTACATATCTATATAATAGTTAGTTTAGTAGGAGGGGTGTGGACATGTTTTTCTCCCTAAAGATGTGACCGCGGGTTATCTCATATGTTTTAACTCGTCTATGGTTCTTAAAGTTGAGAAATGTACCAATATATAACAAATTTATCAAATAATGAGTAACAACAGTGTACTTTTCTGAATTGTTGATGTGCGTTAGTCGCAATCATGGCTGTGTGTATTGCATTGTAACCATGTCGCTAAGTAGTTATCCAATTAAACACATGATTATATGACAGTCATAAAATATATTTTAAAATTACAGAATGATAAAAAAACACTGAAAGAATCATTATCAATATAGCGGGAGCTTTCCATAATGTATCAATAGTGCTAGGGCACTTGCCTGAAACGGGTGTTTCCACTTTGCCAGGATTTATTGCTCCAATAGAAAAATTGTTAATTATTTAGTCAAAATGCATTTGTAGTCAGCAGGGTATTTTTTGCGAATCAAAATCGTAAAAACGATTCGCATGATGCGAGTCAATTATTTTTATGAAATGGCTGGTATTCGTGTGGTTGCTAATAATATTTCTGTTAAAAAACAAACTATTTTTTGCAAGTTTATTGTTCCAAATAATTTTCTTAGTTTCAATAGCACCAACAATGCTTATGTAGGACAACAATTTGCGCTGTAACCTGCGCAGTTGTTGTATTTATATTGTTTTTCTCTGTCATGTTTTGGAAAACCCAACATAAACACAACAACAGCGCAGGTTTTTGCGCAAATGGTGCTTTGATTCTGAAGCTATGAAGTCTCAGGCACAAACGAGTCAAACGGTTGGATTTGCTCGACAGGGATGAAGACATTGGGGTGATAAACAAACAACGAAAAACAAATAAAATGCAAGTATTTTTTAAATCTTTAATAATAATTTTCCGTTTATTCTTTTATCTTATTCACCATGTAGTAACTCATGAAAACTTACTTATTTCCGTTGCATCCCAAATTGGCAAATCATATAAACTTGCAACTAATTCTTGTTGACTGCATATAATATACTTGAAAATGGGTGTGCGACCTATACATGAGCTTTAGGCAAAAGGGTGGAATTCCAAGTGTGAGTTGGGGGTGCGGCTTATACACAGGGGCGACGTATACACGTACATATATGGTATTTTTGTTATACTGCAATGAACGTCTGAGATTGGCGGTGCATTGTTTAATTCACGTTTTGGGAAAATCTCGAACCTCCATAAAAAAAATTCAATGCAAGGGGTATTTTTCCAACTCGGCTGTGCATGAGAACCAAAACCCTTTTTCTTTGGCCTTACACTCTAGTGTAAATGTTACAAACATTCACTATGCTACCATCCATAAATGTAGGCTGGCTGGGAAGACTTCATAGTGCCCTATGAAGTATCTTCTATCACATTTGATTATATACATCAAGCATATGAAGCGATAGAAGATACTTCAAAGTGCTTATTTTTAATCTTTTTATTTGGAGAAACTGTAGTGTTTGCCAAGTTTACATGCTTTTTAAAGTACTAACTGCCTCTTGTTTGGCTAAAGCAAAAGGAAAGTGAACAACTTCATGTCAATGTGAATTGCTAATCAATTGTTCTAGACTGCTAATCAATTTTCGGCAATCACCAAAAAACTGCTGATCAATGTTTTGAAAACACAAAATACCCTGAGTGGTGTACAGTTAAAACTAGAAGTCCTGTCATGAAATGCGCACAAATAGCACGCTGATATGCGCGTTAATGTGCGCGTTATGGCCCAAGTAAAGCTATCAAATTCTGTACATATGGCCTGTGCACAAGCAATGTTTCAGCCAATGGACCTCCGGGTAACCCGGAGGTCCATTGGCAGAAACATTGTATGTGTTTGCTATGAGTAACCAGAAGAACCTGCCGTGCCTTGGGTGCCATTCGATATGGCAATTGCGCGCAATTCCAACGCGCAATTAAGCCTAGATAAGCGCACTATTCGTGACAGGACTTCTAGTTTTAACTGTAGTCTTTATTTTATTTTCTGGATATGTATTTCTTATAAAACATATTAACACAGATATAACAATACATCAAAATAACTTAGACACAGCCTTATAGTAACACAGCTTTGAAAACATAATTTAAGTTATTGCCTTTACATACATTACATTTTATACATTTTACTCACAGAGAAAGTTTGGTTCCTCTAGGAACAAAAACTGGTTCACCAGTTTGTCCTAGGAGGGGGACCAAATTCAGTTACATGGAACCAAATATACACATGATTTGGTTCTTCAATGTGTCACATTAACTGGACTGTCAAGTCAGCTGGACATTTGTATAAATTATAAAATATTAATTCCCGCCAAGTTGAAGTTTAAAAATGGCGACAAAGCAACGTCAGAAACACGTATTGAATTATTCCATCACGCATGCGTTGATCCTTACCCAACGCCCACGTTGTTAAAATCTGTTATTTTAATTACTGTTTTGTTTTAATTGTTCAAAAATGCCATCAAAACCACATCATGTTCCCCTCAGTGGATAGAGCTCGTTCCAATGAGGAGGCACATGATATGTTTTTTTTTGTTGTTGTTGAAATTTCGTCGCCTGAGTGCTAGAATGTTCTATGTCCCGTAGGGGACATAGGACATTCTAGCACTCAGGTGACGATTTCATATGGGAATTACTGTCCTTTATTGCTTGCCTGTTTTATGCAATTCCCATCTACAGCAACACTAAACCACGTGGGAAACGAAAATCTGTTCCGCACATATGTTTGGAACGGAAATAGTTGACAGACTATTTTTAAATAGAACCGAAATTTCACCGGAATTCTCTACAAATCGATCAACGCAATTGCAATTTAAATTGCTAGCGATAGCTGAAAATCGATTCCCTGAGTTCCAACGTGTTCTATATGCCAGTAGGAACATAGAACACATTGGAACTCAGGGGACGAAATATTAACACGGGTTCCCCTCGCAAATTTGACTGGCGATAAAATCTTTTTTCATTATAGTTGTTAAATGAATGGCCGTGTGTCCTTCTAATAATTTTTTTTTTTATAGACGTGGATGCCTGTAATGAACACAGAACGACACGGGTGTGTGAATAGGTTAATCGATATGGCACTTGTCCCATCGTGGAAGGATAAAACTCAAGGCCTGCAGCCTCTCGTTCTATCCTTCCGCGCAGGCAGTAGTGCCATATCGATTAACCCATTCACACACGCGTGTCGTTCTGTGTTTTTCTTTCCACCATTTCAGGTTTCTAGTGGATAACTCCACATGATATGTTTTTTTGTTGAAGTTTCGTCGCCTGAGTGCTAGAATTTCCTATGTCCCATAGGGGAAATACTGTACAGCCCCATGGGGGACATAGGACATTCTAAGACTCAGGCGACGATTTGTTGACAAATATATTTTTTTGACTACTTAACGGTGCGTATGATTCGTTAGGTAAAGGGTCAAGTTGCGCTACAACGGTACTTATTCATGCAAACATGACAGGCGACTCTATACGAAATTGCCTGATTCTAGATCACATCAAAACTTATTTGCTTTGGTTATTCGAAGGGTTTTGTTTTATTTGGCTCCAAATTTGGTGCGCTTTTCTCAGAGTGCGGACATTTTTCTGCACTTAAAAAAACATAAAACATGTACACGCCGGAAAATGATAATGGAATTCGTAATACAACTAAAGATTTATTTATTTATTTATTTATTTACTTATTTATTTATTTGTCAAGGTTTACCGACACTTTAACAGCCAGGATCATATCGTGTCGGTGACAGTTTTACGGGTGGAGGAATCTGGAGTACCAGGAGAGAACCACTGAGCAACGACGAGCAGCTGCCAGATCCCCAACATCGTAATGTCGCACTGCAGCACATGCATGGTAGGTTGGATGAAGGCATGAGCACCATCGACGGGCAATACGCCTTAATCATACGGCGTCATCGTGCCTCCATGTGGACAATCGGGGTTAAGTGCCTTGTCCATGGACACAAAGCGGGATTCCGAATCGATCGCTCAGACGGTCACCCACACAAGGACTAATCGGGTTCGACATTGCTTAACTTCGGTGATCTAACGAGAACCGGTTACCCCCTACAACTGAAGATAAAAAAAACAGCGAGTCGTCAGTACATATAATATTCGAACGATTATAACCCACTTCTGTATGAGCTTATCAACATCAAAGCATGTGTTCTTGCTCATATCTCCTGGTTTCCCGATATTGAAATAATCCGCAAATTTTCGCCCAGATATATATTATACAGTTTGGTGGATGTTCTTGAGGAGAGCTATCAATATCCAGTCAACAGATCGCTTGACTGAACCAGGAGGTCCATTGGCTGAAACTTGGCCTGTGTTTCCTATACTCA
This sequence comes from Pictodentalium vernedei, assembly GCA_031216915.1. Taxonomy (NCBI): domain Eukaryota; kingdom Metazoa; phylum Mollusca; class Scaphopoda; order Dentaliida; family Dentaliidae; genus Pictodentalium; species Pictodentalium vernedei. The sequence goes on from CM062291.1 coordinate 456,824,439, forward strand.
AGCGCAATTATTACTTAATCAACATCGAATTCTCAGATTTGACCCTCGGGATTGTGGACTGTGCTTGTTATCTGTAAACGAGTTTATGTTCGCCAGAAAGATAGGACTCGGTCATCAAAGCCTGGGATGGAAGTCCAATAGAATTGGCAATATAGGTATGAATGACAAAGGTTGGAAGTAACATTAAACACGAATAAATAAACAAGTAAATATCAACAAAATGCTCTAACATCTATACAAAGTTATTTATTTATGTATTTTGTATTTATTTATTGGTGTTTATGGCCACATATTTCTGCACAATGTCTCATCGTGATCGCAGTATTGATTTTACCCCTTTACCTTACGAATCGCCCGCATCCGTCCGCGTAATATGCAAATTCAGCACTTGAAAAAATAGTATTTTTCAAAAAATTTCAACAAAACCATATCATGTGACCCTTCGTTGGAACGAGCTCGTCGAGCTCGTTCCAACGAGGGGTCACATGATATAGTTTTGTTGAAACTTTTTCATGTCCAGCTTTCTGTCCTGTAGGGGAGTTAACTCGAAATACTAGGGTGAAAGAATGCAGAAAACATCAACGAGCGAGATAATTAACTTTTCCTTAATTGATACTGCCAGATAGACTCATGACAGAGAAGGGTCCCGAATGGTTTGTGATTGCCGAAACAACTATCACATGTACAAGCGGATCTTCATTATTACTTAGATCGTATATGACAATATTAGTAACACCTTAGCCCGTCTCTAATCTGCAGCTGTTAACAGAAGATCTGGTTTATATATTTTATCCATTGTTCTTCGAGGCTTCATGTCTTAAGATTATAATTACTTGGATCAATCCATTGCAAGTGTAAAGGAAAATAGCATGAGAGAAATCTAGTGTAATTTTCTGAACTGTGGTTGTATTCTTTATCATCACCTTCATAAAAATATACTCAACGGGAGATTTTTAACCTTTCTTCATGACAATAAGGAGAAATTTCATTTTTTTAAAAAAATAATCCTAGCAGTAGTGTTCTTTGATAGAGATTTCTTTCTTTCCTTTCATATTTATTTCAATTGTATTTCAAGAAAAAAATCGCCAATGCTAACGTGCCTTTAATTTCAGATTCATTATACATAAGAGAAGCAGAAATGATGAGTGAAAAAAAAAAAATAATAATTATGAAAATTATAATCAACTTAATGTAAAAGTGTGGACAAAAATCACATAGCACTTGAATATTCCACTTTATCCGAAGTAAAGATAAATACTCTGCCTCTTAAAAAACGAGTCTCAGTTCACGCGTATTCCGACGCACACTTCAAATATTCTGAAAAATGTTCTCTTTCAGCCAAAAAAGGAAGCAAAAACAAAATATCGTACACTTATTATATTTATATTACTGTTTTATGTATTTATTGCAGATTACTAAAATAACGCGTAAAAAGTTCACCTAACATATTCAAAGGTCAAAAGATACACTTAAACAGACTTGGGGGCGGCTTTTTTCGTAAAATTTACTAAGGTTCTACACGATGTTCAGGACCAATTTTCAAATTAAAAAGGAAGCAAAAATTAATTACGCTATAATCAACAAAAACACATTACATTAAACTTGAATAATGGAACTAAATGGAAATAACGCGTAAAATATTGTCTTTCAACAGGATATTTGTGTAATTAATGTTTAAAATATTTTATCCATAAGCATCAGTGTTAAGATTTAGACCCACTTTTCCCCCGAAAGTGACGTATGCGCAGTAGACACCGGACCGAAAGCTGGGTATGGAAAAATTTTAAAAAATGATATTTAAAATAATAAATTTTGATATCGTCTGCGTATGGTAAAGGGGTTAAGTCGAGTTTATTCCATCGTGTGTACCCATGTTACCCTACTTGTCTATTTTAGATGACTTCTCCCCTCATATTTCACCAGTAAAACAGAGCCTGTTTACCACAGTATATAAACTCTTCTTCATTTCCAGGGGTTCCAACGGGGAAACCAACTGAATTAAAGATGGTGTTGTGCATTCAAAATTTAACCCTAAAATTCAAATCAACAAGCCTTATCCTACACTAATTCTGAACACTTCTCTACCGGTAAGAATTAATTGAGTTTTTCCCAAGTCGGTGTTACCCAGTGGTGTAAACTGAAACAATATGAAGAAAATGACCAACATAGCACAATATACAACGGGGCTTTTAACTCAATTCAATAATGTATTTTCAGTCCCTTTGCATTCTATACCTTAATCAACATCTGTCAAGAGCTGCAAATTTGTATTTTAATAATATAAATATTTAAGAAACTCACTTCCAATGACCATTCTCTTATACGTACTTATTCTCGTTGTTGTGAGGTCCTGTGTCTGCAGAGTCAATGTCAACAGATTTGTATTTGTATGTTTTAACCCTTTACCCAACGTAACTGTCAAAAAACGGCCACCGCTAATCTAAAAAATCGTCAATTAATTTTCATTATTTTTTTCATTTTTGTCTCAAAAACATTTTTTTGCAAGTGTCGTCTGCTCTCCATGTTAGGTAAAGGGTTATACGAGATCAAGATGTCTGGTGTTTGTTTATATCAGCTTCATTAGTATATTATAGAAATTTAACTCATATTTCTTTCATTAAACAATACATCAAAATTCAACACATTCGAACCCAGTGGACGGAATATTGACAAAAAGAACACATTTTATCGCCAACCAAATTTGCGAGGGGAACCCGTGTTCCTATTTTTAGCTATCACTAGTGACTCAAATTGTAATTGTGGTGCCCGATTTATAGACGATTCCAGGGAAATTTCGTTTTCTATTTAAAAATAGTTCGTCAACGATTTCCATATGTGCGGAACAGATTTTCATATTGCGCATGGTTTAGTCTTGCTGTAGATGTAGATTTCACAGAACAGGCGTGTAATAAATATAGTAATATTAATTGCATTCCTGTAAAATTGTAGGGTTTTGCGCCTCAGCGGACAGATTTCTGGACAAAAACATGCAGAATATCCATCGCGCTGGTTATCTTCCGGAAAAAGAAGTGAGCAGTGTTTCTGATCGATAGCCAAAATACATAAACATCATGCTGTGAACATAACATCTGTGCCACTGTGATGTCCAACATGCCAGCATTTTAATAAATTATGTAATAAATTATGTAACAAATTGATAATGCAGCATTGATTTAGGGACTTTTTTAAACCCCATTTTATTCGCTTGAATGGGTTCGGCAAACAGGTTAATGCCTTTATAAATACCTCATCGTTACATATAAATTACACAAAATATTCAACCAAACTATATCATGTGACCCCCTCATTGGGACGAGCTCAATGGGTTCGTTCCAAAGAGGGTTCACATGATATGGTTTTGCTGATTTTTAAAAAAAAATAATATTGTTTTCAGTTTCTGAATTTGCATATTACGAGGACGGATGTTTCCGATTTCATTGGGCAAAGGGTTAAAATACAAATATTCTGAATATTTTTGATCAGACTGCTGCCCTAAGCTTGCTTTTATGCACAGTTCTCTTTACTTCAGGGTGATTTGTGTGCATAATACTTATAATATTTGTGCCTTTAGCTAATTTGCCGCAATCCCCTGACGAGAAGGCCAATATCTGACCCGTTCCCACGCGCACGTCCTAATGTACCCCCCCCCCCCCCTCCTAATTCCCCAGCATTCAGACATCAGACATACAGTGATTTGATACTCTTCCCCAATGGATCGTTTCCGATCTGCACAACAACAATAATATTGGCGCTTTCCCTCATCTCATCCCTTGTCCACATATCACTCATGTTCTCATCTCATTATTCTATTACTTCATCAAGGAGTCTTAAAATATATTTGTTTCAGATTTTCACAAGCAACTGATAAGATTCATATTTACTCCATTAAGAATTTGAACAGTATCGTCTGTGACACCGTTACAATTGAGTGATCAATTGGACATATTCCTGAGTTTGGGGGAACATTTTGATACTACTCTCTGCTGGGTATCCACATTCCAATGTCCAATGTCGGACTGTTTCGGCCCTCTTATTTCATTGATGTAAATTATCTCAACGTCGGTCCGCCCCTCCCCAGTTAGACAGTTTTGTTACACCCGTTACACCTCTAAAAGGAGCAGAAACACGTTCGTGTTAAAAAGGCTTTCTGCAAACTTTAATAATGCTTTAAGCCCTGGAAAAGAGTTTGACGAAGTCAAAAACGCAGCAGGACTGAGATGAGATTACGTGACGTTATTCCACAGCTTTTCGCAAAATGTATGCTAATATTTTGGTACGCTTAACCCTGCACCCAACTCAGACGATATCAAAATTTATTATTTTAAAGATTTTTTTCAAATGTTTAAAAAAAAATCAACAAAACTATATCATGTGACCATCATTGGCACGAGCCCATCGAGTTCGTTCCAATGAAGGATCACATTCTATGGTTTTGTTGAAATTCTTTGAACTGTTTTTTTTTTTGCAACTGTTGAAATTGTCTATTACGCGGGCGATGCGACCGATGCGTTATTTAAAGGGTTGATAATTAGCACATTGTCCTGATTTGGAGTAGTTGATAAATACAAAGCGTCTTATTTAGGTATTGGATATCCTATGACTTTCTTGCATATGATTGGTCGGAAAGTGTTTCTGTTGTAAGAATGAATTTGATTTTTGCTCAGCTATCCGTTGACAAAATATTGGGCGTATCAGACGGTGTCACAGATCCGTAGTTGTACCAGTCTTTATCCGAGAATTCATTAACTATCATTACCTCAAACAATCAGTCGTAACTGTCCACTGAAAATTTGGTATGTGGTGAAACTGAAGAAAATGACATTCATTATAATACGGAACAATTCAGTTATATAATTAGTATTTATGTTGATTGTTTACACTAATTTTCCCCTTGCGTATTCGAGACTGCCTGCGTTGACCTTTGTCGAAAACATAAAAAACTGCATGACATATTTCCTGCTCATTACACAGCTCAGCGAACCTGCATGCGGTCACTCGTTGAACATTTTGTGTCATACATTTCAGTCGCCATGGACTGGTCGAAATCCACGCGTGGGCAGTGATGTCCGCGCATGCGTATACCAGGTACTAAAAATGATCATCATGAAATTTTTAATTAATGGAGCACAGAAAGCTGCACACACACGTTAATGGATATTAATTAAATACCCCAAGTAACAATAGCAACAGCTTGTCACCATAAAATACATATATAATAAACACGTACTTTATTAATATATATATACACAATATACATATAGTGTTTTTTACATCTGGTTTATACAACTCGTTGAAATACAGTTAATATTTTCGAGGCTCTGCCGAGAAAATATTAACTATATCTCAACGAGTTGTATAAACCAGATATAAAAAAACACTACATGTATATTGTTTTTATCTGATAACAAACAGCACTTTAACTCGATGAGGCTTATATTCACTTTTATGCTGTTCCCACGGGCCTCCGTAGAAATCAAGACAAAGCAAAATTGTGACTGACGAGAGAAACAAAGTTGCGCCCCTTGCACCACAAAATCGATGACGGTGATCGATTTACACTAACTGTGATTTCTCACTAAGCTGAAACATAAAAGTTAACAACATGGTACATTTGCGTGATATCGGTGAAAAGTGGATTGTTTAGCAACTGTTTCATTTGGAGTCGGACAATATTGGAATAACTCTCTGGAATTTATGTTTTCTTGGAGATGTCGTTGTAGGATTTTCTTTGGGCGTGTAAGACAGTAACTGTAGATGTTCATATTTTGTACATTTAATGTTGCTCCGTGGAATTATTGCTGAACATTGTTTGTTGACAATGTCATTTCATCGTAATTTGGAAAGTTTAAGGTACTGCTGCTTCCTTGGGTGGGGATAATTGTGGCATTTTGACTGCGGAATTGGTGATGTTATTGCCGAAGCAATCAAACTTGAAGGTTAAGGTTAAGCTGATTTTCTACCATACCGTGTACAGAAAGTTGGTTGGAATAGTGTGTATTCAATTGAGAAGTTTACAATTTCCATTAATTATGGTTCACTTTTGTTTTTATTTAGAATTTGTAAACTTTTATTTTCTTGTAGCAGACAAACTTGTAATTAGGGCAGTACTTTGATCGTGGATGTACAGTTGAAACTAGAAGTCCTGTCATGAAATGCGCACAAATAGCACGTTGATATGCGCGTTAATGTACGCGTTATGGCCCAAGTAAAGCTATCAAATTCTGTACATATGGCATGTGCACAAGCAATGTTTCAGCCAATGGACCTCCGGGTAACCCGGAGGTCCATTGGCAGAAACATTGCATGTGTTTGCTATGAGAAACCAAGAGAGCCAGACGTGCTTTGGATGCCATTCGATATGGCAATTGCTCGCAATTCCAACGCGCAATTAAGCCTAGATAAGCGCACTATTCGTGACAGGACTTCTAGTTTTAAGTGTAGACGTAACTATAAATAGCACACTACACATTATTGACATTCTTGTCATTTCTACATAAGATTTTGAACAAAGAAGATTGTAATTATTTCTTTATCAGAAAAATAAACAGAATATTTGCATGTTTATAGTTACAAAAAATATATCATATTATTTCGATAAAGTATCACTTGCTCCTTTAACGAAGAAATTAAACCTGCATTATGAAGTTTATGAATGGATGAAAATAGAATCGAACGAGGTCAAAGGTTGTTGTACTTCAAGTATATACAATGTGTGTTATACTCTATGGTTATCAGATAAAAGTATATATTTATTTCGTATTCATTGAAACTATTTTCATTGTAGTCCGTCGAGTATGTACATCGAATTGTAAGATTTTGAAATAACGTTATCGTATATCTTACCACGACGAAGAATATGATGTCTAGGTTTTCGCTATTTCCTTATAATTTTAACGGGAGCAAATAATAGATATGCCTATTTATCCATAATTAGCGAAAACAAATCATTAAAAGAAGGCAATCAACTACTCCAAATTACGTTATATATGTGTGACAGTTTTTCAATAAGTAAAGAAATATGTAATTTATGAACCTCACAACAGAGACAACGACGTCATCAGCAGAACTGCCAGATCTTTGATAATAGATGTAGGAGTCGGACGTGGTGTAGGTTCGGATTGCCATCGTTTCCTGGCCGAAATCAATCTCAAGCTAAAGAAAGGGAAACCAACACAGATTCTACAAAATATCGAAGATTCAACAATAGAGGAACATTGGATACACGTCAAAATATCTGGAAAGAAACTTGCGAAGAGGGGCTCGGAGAGAGAAAGAAAGAGCGCAAACCACGTATGGCGAACTCCACACTTCTGAGAATAGAACAAGGAAGGAAGACAAACTAACTTAAAGAAGAACAATAATCAGAATAGCAGACGCGCAGCTGACATATTCAGTAGCCAGTGGAAATGTCAAGGCACGTGTCCAAGTAGACAAGAGGGAATATGCAGAGGATCTCGAGAAACAAGCAGAAATCGGAACGTAGCAACTAAATTACTCTCACGGAAATATAAGCAAACCAGTTCACGAATCAAGTTTCTAAATTGGAATCTTCTCACAACCACCGAGAAACAAATTAAGAGAAGGGTAAAACATTTTGAACATTTATTGAACAGACCACAACACGCAGATTTTGCAGAGATCCAGCCCATGGATTACCTACTTGACATTGACTGTGGTCCACCGACTAGGGAAGGGATAAGGAAGGAAATCATATCATAAAAAGCAGCAAATCTGTTGGCCCGGAGGATATTCCCACAGAGGCTCTGAAAGCAGGTATCAATAGACCCACATACATGGCTTTTCGACTCCTGAAAACTATGTGGGAAGAAGATGATATACCAGCAGATTGAAGGGTACATAGTGGACGTCTCAAAAGAATGGAGATCTCAAACTATGTAAGAACTATCGTGGCACAATGCTCCTTCCTGTGCCCGGAAGGTCTTCAACTACATAACTCTGGTCAGACTGGAAGTAGCAGTGGACACCTTGTGTCGATATAACCAGACAGGTTTCCGACAAGGCGAAGTTGGTGCAGAACAAATGTTCAACCTTCGCATCATATTGGTACAATGTATGGAACGGAAGACCCAAATTTGTGTTAACGTCACTGACTACGATATTAAACAACATCATTGATAGGATCACTCTTTGGAAGCCGATGGCACACTATGGTAATCCTGCCAGTATCAACTCCATTGCAAAGGACATATTCAACGGAATGAGATGCAACATACCTATGAAATATACATCTCCCACAAATTCAGAGTGAAACCTGAAGTGAGACAGGGCTGTCGCTGTCACCATTTCTGTTCCTGCTCGTAATAGACTGGATCAAGAAGCATAGAACAGAAAGACAACAGTGCATACGAAGAACTCTAACACACAACTCCGATAACCCGGATTTTGGCTGATAACCTGGCTATGCTTTCCCACAACTATGCAGAGGAGCAAGCAAAGACCTACCGGCTGACCGCAACATCAAGTAAAGTTGGTCTCAGCGTGAACTTAGGAAGGACAAAGGTCATGGAAGCAAACAACAGACACAGCACCCCTATCAATATCGACGGAACTGACCTGGAAGAGGTAACAACAGTCACCTATTTAAGGAGCATTGTTAACGCAACAGGGTAAGGGATCGGACGAGGAAATCAAAACCAGAACAGGATAGGCCAGTACAGCTTTCTACAATGTGGACAAGCTCTTGAAATCAAGGGAGATCACCCCTGCAACCATGTTGAACTTTTTTTTCCAATATATAATCAGTGCTTATCTACGGCTCAGATATATGGAGGATCTCTAAAACATCTATGAAGAAAATCCAAGCCTCCATAAACCGGTGTTTCAGATAAATCAGCAACATCAGGTTGTGTGAATCAACAAACCCACACCCTAACAAACCTCCAGGTCATAAGTAGAAAGGAACGTGGATAAGACTTAGTTTGAGGAAGCCACGTTCCAATATCACACCACAAGCACTTCCGTGGATTTCACAAGGCAAACGGCAAAGAAAGACGAGAAACACCTCACGACAGGACAGGGAACGGAGATAGAAGAGGCGGGGCAGATTTGGTTAAAATGGACAAACCAACTCAAGGCTATAGGATAGTTTTCTGTGACTTGCGTTCAGGCAGGAAAGGAAGAGGCATACGTAATTACCGACAGGTGCTTCTCCCAACTTCCTCTTGTTCCATCCCTTAAATAACCCAATGTGGATCACTGGATATTTGTTTGTTGTCCACTGGTTAATTGAAGCAGCCGTCTATCTGTGCTACGATAATTATTGTTTTTGAATAGATGTGTCGGGGGAGCGGGTTGCTCTGCTGCATGTAATGGGTATTCTCCAGAATACACTTTTCTTGGGTTCATTTTGCTTGGAACACATCCACAGATGACGAAATGTCACTGGACATGTACTTGTTACTTTTTTTCTGGAGAGTGTGTGACTTTCTGCCTAACTTAAAAAAGTGTCCAAACACCAGCCCCTAAATCTGAGCATTTAAGGTGTAAGTAGAAAGATGGTTTCAAAGTCACACTTTTTTCAACATGAACCAATTTTCTCTGTGAATATTGGAGTTCTACATTTTGATTTTTGTTATTCATAGTTACTTTTTAGTTGATCAAGTTATTTTATGTTTGATGAAATAAACCACGTTAAAATTATTTCTTTTCTTGAAAAAATCTATCATGTGATGAAAACCAAATTCTACGAAACTAAATATAAAAGGATAATCACACATTCTGATGTTATTCTCTAATCCCCATTCTGCTACGTTAGAAATAAATAGGGCATTATGATCAATATCCAGTATTAAACTAAGCGCTTGGGAAAGAGCACTTGCAACAATGAAGACATTCCAACAAACAAAAAAATTAAGAAATGTTGAGTTTCGGAACGAAAATATTTAATTGGCTTTCAAAACGTTTTATTTTGTATGCATGGGTAATTCGAACTTTGGGTCAGCTAAAAATTAAAAACCTTGTCAAATATTCCGGATGCTTCATCAACAAACTGTGACCAGAATAAAAGTAAACTTTGCTCGCCTTTATTAATTCCCCAAGTCAATATTCGTACCGCATACACCCGTATATACACGTTGCGGAAGCGTTTAATACAATATGGGATTCAAGTATTGTTGATGTTTCACATTATATCTCGCTGAAAAAGAAAACCGCTTGCCTTTTTTCGTTTTCTCTGTATTTTTGTTTGAAGGTGAAGCACAATAAGAGCCACAAAATCATCGGAAGTTCATTGATAACATTTCTCTCTTCTCCAGGTTACAGTGTATGTCGACACTGCTCACCACTCATATACATTTAACAGACTGGCGGCCGAGTGGATGCGTGCACTGGTCTGTCATGCCAGAGGTCTCGGGATCGATCCTTGGTCGAGGAAAGTTTTTGAGGTGTCCGAACACTCTCTGCCAGCATCAATTGTGGGGCTGAAGCTGTCACAGCTCACCATCATGTCGGGTGAGGACGTATAATGGCTGTAATATATGTGGAGAGAGACACACTCCGTGCAGGCTAAAGGTCCCTTCGAAGTATTCGAAAAGAGCGAGTCCACGAAGTTGCCGCTACGAAGGTCTCCAACACCCCAGCTCCATTGGGCCAAGGAGAGGGAATAATATAAGTTGTATAACTAGGTCGCCAATCTTTGTAAAACAAATAAGCTTAAAACATAAATTAACCACTCGATTTTCAATTCTGACGCTACAAAAAGTCAAGTCCAAATACACTTCACGTGATGAAAACTGGATTGAACAAGTTCTCCAGGAAACAATTTGTGGAAAACGAATCCTTAATTATGCTTCCATCAATGGCAAGAATACTTCAGGTCAGGTGCCTGGAGAAATACAAGCATTTATCTATACCAATGACCACACTGTGGCGTCATTTAACCTTTTACCCAACGCAGATGATATCAAACTTTATTAATTTAAATACAGATTTTTTATTTTGTTTTTCAAACAGTTTCAGCAAAACATTATCATGTGACCCCTTGTTGGAACGAGCTCGTTCAGCTCGTTCCAGTCAGTGGCTACATGATATGCTTTTGTTGAAATTGTTTGAAAAATTATATACACCTGTTTTTTAACACTTGACCTTAACCACCTGACATGTTTCATGACAGCGAAGGTGCTGTTATTGGTTGTTATGTTTTAAAGATTGGTCATATCTTGCAGTACATTTATCCTGTGAAACATAATGTTTCTGGTTAATAGCGTACCCCAAACACATCTTCGTCCATGTGATGCTCGCTTCTCACTAATGTCACAAAAACACTATCACCCACATGCAATATCTGGGTATAAAAGAAAAACAAATCACTTCTTTCATTAATAAATATTAACATGGCAAGGAGGAGACTATCAGAGGCACTAATATGGCAAATCGTTGGCATGCACGTAGCAGGCATGTCATTCAAAGCTATTGGAAGGCAACTTGGCTATAGCCATTCTGTCATCAGCAGACTTGTCCGAAAACATCAACAAACCAACGATGTTAAGGACCGACAAGGGCCTGAACAACTCCAAAATGCCTCTCCTCAGGAAGATCGGGGTCTGGCACACCTCGTTGGGCGTGAACCCTATGCTTGTTGTTAGGTTTGGAAACACCTTTGGCACCCCGACAGGCGTTTGTGCAACATAACTGTTCAGTATGGGGTCCAAAGGGTCATCAAGCGTCCAGCTCTGTCCGATCACCATCAAAGACGACGTTTGGAGTGGTGTATGGTACAGCAGCTTTGGAATCTCAACACGCGGAGGAGAGTACATTGGTCAGTCGAGAGTAGGTTTCTGCCTCACGTCACAGGTGGTCGTATGAGAGTGTGGACATCAGAGGAACATCAGACATACTGCTCCTTATGCTGGAGGATCAGTAATGCCCTGGGGATGCCTCTATCGTGATTGTAAGCTTGATGTGGTGATTGTACATGAGAATCCCAATGGTCATCAGTACATCTGGGACATTCTCAATCCCGTTGTCGTGCCTCATTTTGAAAACCACCCGTTGGCTACTCGCCCTGTATTCATGGACAAGGCACGGCCATATCGTCCCCATGCTGTGAGAGCATTCCTTCAGAACAGCGCTATTACAACACTACCTTGGCCTCCAATGAGCATCGATTTAAATAGCTTAGAACACATCTGGGACTTTCATGGTCGTCATGTGCAAGCAAGGGATCTGTAACAAAATGCCCTCCACGGAGCGCATCGGGTTAACCTTCGTGGGGCGCGTCGGAGTCAAATGATTGCACTCGAGAGTCTTGGTTCCCGAAGTGTTAATGTGTTAATCAGAGTGGCCAAGTCCTACTTGGTAATAATTCTCTGTTGTATAACTTTAATAAGTAAACGCTGATTTCAGGCACAAGTTATGTAATTTTATTCATATTCCTAGTATATTTGCATTGCATAACATCAGTGCAACTGACCTAAAAAAGTACTCTGCACACTTACTATAAGTGGAGCACGAGACACGAAATTAGACAATAGTCTGACCTAAAGTAACCTTACTAAGGTGTTTTCGACAGAATTTGCAATTATGACTGGCATATTAGCTAGTAAAAGCCTAACCTATAATAACCCCATCAGGATGCTTTTGACAGATTTTAGCATTGTATACTGACCCGACCTAACCTCAACACACCCAGTATCACTTTCAGCTCTGAGAATTGTGCAATCTTGCATGTTCGCTAGGTGGCACTGTCGGTTTTGAATGGTTTTGAAATTGTACACCTACTAAATGCCAATGTCCTTTTAAATGCGAGAACGCATACTCTTAGCATAGGATACCCACAGGATGCCCTACTATCCCGGAATGGCGGTAAGGGGTTAAGAAATACCTCTCCGCCATCTTGTGGTATAAGTGGTGTTCTGTGGTGTTTTATGACGTCAATTGAAACAAGATCTGCCCGAGTAAGCACGAATCAAACCATATTTAAACCAACAGAATCACCCGAGACTTCACTTCTCTCTTTGGTCTTCCGTCGTACAAGAAGTCACTCTCCTATTCTCGTGGAAGGACGCCGCCGAATGCTGCCAGGCCAGACAACAGTTCCAGACACAGGACGCGATGACAGCGATGCGATAAGTTCGACTTAGTCTCATTTCGTATCTGATATATTTTAGAAATTTACCAGAGAGAGAGAGAATATTTCTATACAAGTTTAATTTGTAGGAACTTTATTTAGGGTTTAGCGAATAAACGTAGAAAACTGTAAGTAACTTTTATGTGTTTTGAATTCACCCTTTCGCTGCGGCTGCAGTATCAAGAATTGTTGCAGACTCTACAGAAACTGGTTGCCTGCTAAGACTGAACATTTAAATTGTCCTGTGGCCACTTGCCACGATTGTAGTCCGAACCCAAATCCACTAGACGATCATTTTTCCGGGGTACTTAACCCTGCTATGCCACAGGCCAGTTTATATGGTGCCGCTCATCAGGATGTAGACTCTGACTTCTAACTCTCTTGAAACGATCGGGTGAACATTCTAGGAACATCTATTAACCCTAACGGACCCAGTGAAGCCGAAACGGACTCAAAACGTTGCCGCTGGGGAGCACAGTGAACTTATGAGAACCTTTTGCTAAATATTTATGAGGGACAGACATCCCTTAATTTTACTGGTAAATTGAACGCCTGGCAGCTGAAATTTCTAAGGCAGCAGACGCAGACAGCGCCCTCCGAATCCAAATCTGGTACAACTCCATGGTAGAACTGGTTGCATGTCCAACGTGCCGTTATTTACACTGACGCCGACCGCCAATTGCTATCACATCCAAACCATGCTCGACTGGTCGCACTGAGCGTTGCTCATCAGATATATCGAACTTTTGACTGAACATCAGAGAAAAACGGAAACTCAGGAAACTGTGAAAAATCTCGAGGAATTCCAGGAAATTCTGAAACGACAACCACGGGTGTTTCAACAGTTATAGTGCTAGCAAGGTAGGTGCAATTTTCTTCATTTTACGTTCGTTAACAGCAGAAAAATGAAATTGTCAATTATTTTTCATAGTAATAAAATTCATTAAAAATGAATACGCCACTGTCAGACAGAGAGCGATGGTTAATTGATGAAATTACTCAAGTGAAACAGGAAAGGGAAGGTCTTGTGGGTCGGTATGAGTGGCAAATTGCTGAACTGAGCTCTCAAGCTCAGAGCTTGATGCAGCAGCATGCTGCCTCACAACAAACCCTTCAACAAATGCAGACAGCCCTCGACCAGGTTCAAGCAGACTTTGTACAGCAGAAAGCTGATTTAGAATTACAGTTAGCTACTGACAAGGCCGGTGCCCAAGCAAAACTACTGAGACTAAAAAAACAATTGGCAGAAGCTGAAAAGAAAGCCAATGTCCCCACGTCTTCTGCCATAATCGACCTGCATGAAACCGTGCGCCAAAGTGAAAAGAGTAATGCAAAGACTGCTAACGCCACTCAGGCTCAGTCCATTCATTCCCATATTAAAAAATTTGATGGGAACCCCTTGAATTTTCGGGGTTGGATAAAATCTCTTGACCTTTTCTGTGAGACAAATGATGTAGGAGAGAAACGACGACCTAAAATCGCCGCTCAAACCAGTGACTTTGTAGTCGCTGATTTCATTTTAAGAACAATCAAGAAAAATCCTGCAATGCCCTGGTCCGAACTGTATGGCGAACTGAAAAGTCATTATAGCGCCACTATGGATAACTCCATGGCTACCAATCAGTTGCGCCATATGCGACAAGGGAAAAATCAAACTCTTGTCTCATGTGCCGAGCAACCGCTTGATCTTGCAAAAGATGCCTTTGATCAGGAAATTGATAACCCCACCATCCAGAAAAACCTCTCAGATTACTTTTGTGACGGATTGTATGACAACGATGTTCGGATGAAACTGATCCGACGCATGCCCAAAACGTTAGAAAACGCTGTTAGTCAAGCACTATTTGAAAACGCTGTGAAAATCAAATTTCGCGCCCGCTCTGAAGCCGCCAAAGGAAAAGCGCCCTTTGGGAAGGCATTTGACCGACAATATGAAGAATATGAGCGCTATCGGGACCCTGTATTTCGTGATTCCATCGACGAACAGGAAGAACCTGTAGATCTCCCTCTGGAGACAAGGGACGAGACTCCCATGGACATAGGTGTGGCGCGCCGACGCCATAAGGTGAATATTTTAACGAAAAATTATAGTGGAGGTTATGCACGACCTCCATATCAGAATCAGAACAATAGTCAATACAGAAATAGGGGAGGACAAAATTACAACAGATATCAGAAACCGACACGATTTGCACGACCGGTTTGCAATCATTGTAACCGCGTTGGCCACATGAAACGTGATTGCCACATTAATTTGACCAAGCAGGTGAGAACACTAGATATTCAGCCAGCAGGTGAAAGGTCACCAGGGGCGACCTTTTGCTGCTTTCGCTGTGGGAAGCCAAACCACTTCGCTCGCGATTGCCGAGTCAATTTAAACGAAGGGAACTCTGCCCATATGGGGCAATGAGCAGAGTTAATGAGAAGTCACATGCTCCCAACAGAAGTGAAAATGGAAATCACCAGGGAGACGTGAAAATTAATGTACAAAATGAATGTATGAATAATTGTAAAAATAAAAATGTAAATAATAAAACAGGTGGAAATACGGGTAATAAAACATGTAATATAAAGCCAAGTACTCAGTCTCAAACAAGGAGAACCAAAAATGGTTCTCCTCCAGTGAGAAGTAAAGCCATTCAATGCACAAGGTGTGGTCAGACCACACATAACAGGAAAAATTGTACAGTAAAATTCACAACCATTCCTCTGACTGGTAGGCCTAAGAAACCCAAGGCCAACTCACAAAATGGCTGCCCTGCAAAGGACAGTCAGCAAGAAAAATTTACTTCACAAAATTGTTTCAGCTATCAGACCACCAGTGGTCTGGAAATAAAAGTATATAGGACTGGAATAACTCAGGTAGCTACTGACGCTATGGTGAATGCGGCAAATAGCCAATTAACCCATGGCGGAGGTGTTGCTAGAGCTATAGCTCTTGGAGCTGGTCCAGCCCTTGAACAAGAATGTCAACAATATATTCAACAGCATGGAAATCTTCCAGTAAGTGAGAATATGACTACCACTTGTGGAATGTTGCCATGTTTAAAAGTGATACATGCTGTGGGACCATGCTGGAATGATTACAGTGATAAAAATAAATGTCTCAATGTTTTATACAGTACTGTACAAAAAGTATTACAGGTATGTGACAACGAAAATTTTGTAAACATAGCTATCCCACTCATCAGTAGCGGGATATATGGTGTACCTAAACAAAAGTGTGCAGATGTTTATGTGAGAGTTCTACAAAACTTTACTCCTAAACAATTAAAAGAGATACACATTGTAGATGTAGACCCTGATATTATGATTTATATGAAAAATGCTTATGAAAATCAAACTATGAAAAAGTCTTGTAATTATAGTCAACCAGGTAAGCAGGGTTGTGTTGAAATAAATCAACAGAAACAGACAGTATGTGAATCAGGAAATAGGAATCCAAGAATAAGGAGCCAAGAGAAATCACTTGGGAAAAACCCAAAACTACAAAACAGGAAAAACCCAAGGGGAAGTAATTGGAAAAACCCATGTCAACAGGAAGTGAAACACTCTATGGAAACCAAGGGAAACAACTTAATAAACAATGATGATTACCCAAATGGGGAACAACAGCAACAAAAACTTAGAAATTCTCAACCAGAAACATTAACTATAAAATATGGGGCTGCTTCTTTGAATAGTGTCTTAGTGAACATCAAAGGACAACGAGTACGTGCCTTATTAGATACAGGGGCACAGACTAGTTGTATTAGTACAAAATTTTGGAAAAATCTTAAACACCGACCGAAATTAGTTGGTGATAAAAATTCTTTGCCTCGCATTGCAGGTATTACTGGGAATGACACTCTCCCTCGAGGAAAAGTTAGACTTGAATTTTATATTCAAGGAATTTATCAGGTGCATGAGTTCTTAGTAATAAATGAATTGAATCGAAGTATGTTATTAGGAATGGACTGGATTAGGGGCAATCGAGTTAATTTATATTGGGAATTTCATAAATTGAGATTAGATGGTCACTATGTACCCATTGTTCAAGATATACAGGTGAGTTGTCTTACTCGACTGATTAATCAGGTGGAACTTAAACCACAGTCCACTTGTTTGTGTACAGCAAAAGCTTCCGGTGCAAAATCTGTCTTTCACACAAAATACTTAGAACATCATGGACTGACTAAAGGTCATGTGGCTGAACAGCCTGGCCTCTTGGTTAGTAACAGTATCGTCACTAATGGAAATGAAACCATACCTGTACTGTTGGTGAACAGTACCAACAAACATTATACCTTGAAAAGGGGATGTTTGATTGGAAAACTTGAGCCAATAGAACAGGAAGAAAAAGTCTTAGAAATTAATCAGATCTTAACTCAACATATACCTGAAGACCAGATCACAGATGCTGACATACAGGTGCCTGAAGACAAACGGCACCTGTTGATGCCAGTCATCAATAATAATAAAGACTTGTTTGCAAAGACTGATAAAGAATTAACTCAGACAGATACAGTTAAGATGCGCATCGACACAGGTGATGCGCCACCAATCAAAAGTAGAGCATATAGAGTTCCATTACTGAAGAGAAAAAATATGGATGAAGCACTTGAAGAAATGCTTCAATCCGGAATTATCCGAAGGTCAAATAGTGCATGGAGTTTTCCGTGCCTGCTCGTGGACAAGAAAGACGGCTCAAAACGCTTCTGCATTGATTTCCGCAAGCTCAATGAAGTCACGAAAGTTACGAACTGGCCGCTTCCATTGATTGACGACATCTTTACTTTATTGAATGGGTGTCAATACTTCACCACCCTTGACATGAAGTCGGGTTACTGGCAAGTCAAGATGGGTGAAGAAGATAGACCTAAAACAGCCTTTGTTGGTCATAAGGGCCTTTATGAGTTCAATGTGATGGCGTTTGGACTCGTGAATGCACCCTCGGTGTATCAATCCCTCATGACAAGCGTCTTGGAGGGCCTAGAGGATTTTTCTCTGGCCTACCTTGACGATATTTTGATTTTCAGCCGTGACATAAAATCTCATATCGACCACATTAAACAAGTGTTTGGTCGACTAAGAAAACATAAACTGAAGCTAAAAGCTAAGAAGTGTTCCTTCTTTCAATCTGAAACATCTTATCTTGGTTTTGTAATTAGTAAAGATGGAATTAAACCTGAGACTTCGAAGGTCGAGGTCATTCAAAAATTAAATCCGCCGAAAACGGTAACAGAAGTGAGATCTTTTATGGGCATGACTTCATACTACCATAGATTTATTCCTCGGTTCAGTCAAATTGCTCAACCACTCTTAGAACTGACAAAGAAATATGCAAGATTTCATTGGCGTGATACACATCAAAAAGCCTTTCAAGAATTGAAAGATCATTTAACTCAAGTTGCTCATTTGTCATATCCAAATCCCAGAAAGCCTTACATGCTTTACACAGATGCCAGTGGCCGCTGTGTCGGAGCGGTTTTGGCACAACCATGTGATGACGAAACAGGTCAACTACCTGGGGTACCTGATGAAAAACCCATTGTCTTCCTCTCTCATAAATTGGGTGAAACCCAACAGAAATGGTCGACATTTGAGAAAGAAGCTTTCGCTATCTCATATGCATTGGATAAATTCAATAACTACCTGCAGGGAGCAGAGTTTGTTATTAAGACAGACCACGCCCCCTTGCAGTACTTGCTGAAAAGTCCACAAAACAATGCCAAAGTACAACGCTGGGCATTAAAGATAGCTAGCTACAATTGTAAGATTGAATATTTACCAGGTAGAAAGAATACATGTGCTGACCTACTTTCTAGTTTACCTGAAGGAATTGCAAACGCTGACCCCGGGTACGAGATGGATAATGTGGAAAATCAGAAAGCATTACAAATTGGCATTATCAATAGTAACAAATTTGAGCCTCAAAGATATGTACATGTCATCACAGATGAACCTCAGGTTCCGCCCGAACCACAAGCAATTAATTACAAAGATTTGGACATGAAGGTAGAGCAACAGAAAGATGAAAAGATTGTTGAAATCATTAAGAAGTATCAAGGTAACAATACCCCTGCACACATTAGTAGTAGATACCTCATGATTGAGGGAGTATTATATTACATTAGTACAGTTGACGATAACTCACGGGTACGCTTGTGCATACCCGAACAATTACATGCAGATGAGTTGAAACAATACCATGACGAATTAGGTCACCTTGGTATAGACAAAGTGTACAATAATATCAGTAGAAAATATTATTGGAAAGATTTATATAAACATATTTATAAACATGTAGAAAATTGTCTTGTGTGTCGAGCTCGTAACACCAGAGCTCACATTTTGCCATTGCAAGAGACTGATAGACCTCCATACCCCTTTGCTAAAATAGCATTGGATATGAGTGGTCCACACCCTGAGACTTTATCAGGAAATACTTATATTGTGACCTTCATAGATATTTATTCTGGCTGGCCTGAAGCGTTTCCAGTGCCTGATAAAAAGGTGGAAACAATTGCTAACTTGATAATAGATCAAATGTTTCCAAGATTTGGATGTCCTTTAGAAATATTAACAGACAATGGATCGGAAAATGTAAATGCAGTGATGAAATATTTAACTGACTATTTCAAGATACATCATGTAACCACTTCCTACTTCCATCCACAATCTAATGGGAAAGTAGAGAGGCTACATAGAACGCTGAATGACATCTTAGCAAAACTAGCTCGAGAAGAATTAGAAACATGGGATTTATTCCTAAACCAAGCTATGGCAGCCATCAGGTTTAATGGTAGCAAATCTTCTGGATTCTCTCCATTTTATCTGGTGTATGGCAGAGATGTGGTTTTACCACTCGACAATATACTTAAACCTCGAGAAAAATATGTAGGTGAAGAACCTCATAAGATAGCCATTCAGGAACAACATAAAGCATTTCGAAAACAACAAGCTGCACAAAAGAAACGAGTATTAAAACAACAAAGATTACATGATATTACAGCAAAGGATATCACCTTTGAAGTAGGTGATCCTGTTTTATACTCAGGTAAATCTAAAGGAAAATTAGAATCGAAGAGGGACTACCCATTTCGAGTCATTGAGAGAACAGGCCCAGTGAGTTACAGGATACAAGATCAATTAACTCGCAGAATAATTAAATGTTATGGAGAAAGACTTAGTAAAGCGCCTCAAGAATGGGAGGTGCCTCAACCTGTCCAACCTGTCAGAGCGCGACGAATCCAACGTTACGCTGCCCCATCAGAACAGTCGACTACCGAAAACAGTAGCAGTAGTGACAGTAATGAAAGTGACGATATGCAAGGGATTCAAGAAAAACACCCCTTAACGTCATTCATTAAGAATAAAAGACAAAGACGAGAACATTCTTCTTCAGAAGAAGATGGTGTTCCATTAGCAGAATTAAGACAACAAGTACGACAGGTACGGGATTACAAGAAACGTATGAAAGAGCTACAAGCTCCTTCAGCTGATCGGCTACCATCACGATTCATTGCTGGCGATCAAAATGATCGAGTAAATGATTCAA
Organism: Pictodentalium vernedei; assembly: GCA_031216915.1. Taxonomy (NCBI): domain Eukaryota; kingdom Metazoa; phylum Mollusca; class Scaphopoda; order Dentaliida; family Dentaliidae; genus Pictodentalium; species Pictodentalium vernedei. Next base: position 456,845,066 of record CM062291.1, read on the forward strand.
CGATGGAAGTTGACCAATTGCAAATAACTGAAGAAAAAGGCCACAGTATGGAGCCTCAACCAAAACAGTCAAGTAAAGATATAACTGAGATGATCTCTTGCATACAAGCTGTATTAAGAGATCATAATAAGATTAAAGAACCAGGTGAGAAATTAGAATTAGGAGCAATTATGATACCCTCTACCTGGAGTACTAGTGATTAGTGATTAAATGTTACCACAAGACTCATGATAACTAAACGTAACACATATGGCATGCCTCTCCTTAAGTTTGAGAGAGACGAGAGAAAGTGTAAATTGAGTAACAAAATTGTATTGACTTATGATTTGTTTGGAACGAAACTATGAGTGAGCTCTTGTCAGCCTCGCGAACTGACTAAGACTCTCTTGTAGTTGGATTAACTTTCTGACCTTTTACACCCGGGAAGTAAAACGTCAGAGTGAAAGTAATTGAATCGCGTATTACTCATTGCACTAACTCTTGCTTCCTTTCTCATTGTAGGAGCAAGATGTTGCATTGGATGTTATTAGTTGGTCTTTTGACTACAATAATAGATAGACATACTATTATTAGAAACAATGTGATTTTTAAGAAAGTGAAAGAAGTAAATATGGTAACTAGTGATTGGAGTACAATGTTTGTTTATGAACTTCAGCCTTTTATACAATATGTGCGTAGACTTGATCGAAGTATGAAATATACCGATGGTTTGTATAATGCTACAACCATAGCTTTTCGACAAACTTTTGTAGAAGTAAATGGTGAAAACTCTACTCTTGCCGTTGCGTTAAGATCGATCATAACGGATATACACCAGGAGATCAGATACCTAAATAATCGTGTTAAACGAGTAAAAGAGGATCTGAACAATTACCGCAGATTACATGGCCATACAATAATCTCGTCTCGGAAGAAACGAGGTTTGTTCGACTTTGTAGGTGAAGGATTGAGTTTTCTCTTCGGAACTGTATCCCAGTCAGATTTAGATGGGATAACAGAAAATGTAAGACATGTAAGTACTAATCAAGCAATGATTCAACATATTCAAAAACAAAGTTTAACCTTCATTAAGATGAATCATGAAGCGATTCTGAAAAATAGAGAATTTATGTTAAACATGTCGCGCGAATTGATGTTATTTCAAGGTCGAGTAAATCAAGTAGTTCAGAATCATGAAGATCGAATATTATATCTTGAACATTTCACTCATGCTTATCATCAGCTTGAGTTTGTAATGAGTCGATTGGAATCAATGATAATCGCCACAGAAACCACTCTGCGGGTATTACATGATCAAATGGATATTCTAGCCGATAGGAAGTTATCACCAAAAATAGTGGATTCTTCACTATTGACCTCAGTATTAATGAGTATTCAAGTTCAATTAGATGATAAGTCCATGTTGCCACTAGATCTGACAACAGAATTATGGCAATATTATCATTTGCTTATGACGGCTGCCATTTATGACGATGATAAACTGGTGATCTTTATGAAGATCCCCTTACGTAATTCGAACTTGCAATTTGAAGTGTTCAAGGTGCAGGCTTTGCCTGTACCCTTTGTCAATGTAACCAGGAATGCGTCGCAAGTCGCAAATAAATTAGTAGCAATATATACTCTTGAATCGGACATATTAATTATTAATAAAGAAAGGACGAAGTATGTCCCAGAAATAGGACATGACCAATGTGTAGATAACAATAAGTTGTCTTGTCCTTTAGTTGGTGCCGTACGAACGATACATACGACGACAAGTTGTATGTTAGCCTTGTTTCTAAACATGAAATTAGAGATTCTGAACTTATGTCAAACGGAAGTTCGATTGAATATCGACCTCCCGTTTAGTACTAGAATCGATGAAGGAATGTGGTATATCATGACAGATGTCCCACTACGATTCTCAATTACGTGTCCAAAACGAAGAAATCCGAAACCAAAATGGATTCTTCCGCCAATTGGAATTTTTGGAATTAAAACCGTTATGTATGGCATCGAGCGGTCAATTAATGTTACCGAGTTATTTCCATAAAAGGGATAATTCTACTTTTCGGATTGTTACAAAGACGGTGTTACCAAATTTCTCGTTGTTACAGCGACAGATGTGGAAACCTGTCATAGAGAGAGTGAACATATCGACGTTTACGATACCGAAAGGAATAGAACACTTAGATGATTTACCCATGAATGACTTAATTCATGAACTTGACTCGCTAAATTTACAAATGACGGAATCATTTGAAGTCCCTAAGTGGGCTTATGCTCTCGCGACTGTTGCATTAATAATAGGATTATATCTGCTTTGGAAGTGCTATCGAACCGATAGACACAAACAGATATACAAATGGTTAAGAAACCGTAAAAGTAAACCGACTTTTTCTGCTGTTGATGATAGTGAAATGTCTAATTTTGCATTTGCCGATGATGAAATCTATACTAGTATGGGACCTAGACCACAGCCTTCAGCTCCTGCTAATCCAACTGGAGCACAACAACAACAACAACAACAACAACCTCCTAAGAGTATTAGAGACATGATTAGAAAAGCTGTTCAAAACTTTAGACCTGCTCCTCAACCGAATAGGAAATCAATATATCCCCGTGTACAACATGATGTGGATTCTGCCAATGTCCACATAACTATGTTTGATATAGACAAAGAAACTGAAAAACAGTAGTTCACACACTGTGTGTTTTTGTTTCAGTGACCAGTGTACAAATGGCAGAATCTGATTCTAGTGTTGACAGTGGGATCGACGATTTCCCTGATTACCAGAGTTATTATAATGATTGTGACAATTTATATGATGATGAAACTTCAAGTACAGTTAGTACTGGAACTGACAGTAATAGCACTGTTTCACGAGAACTTTTTCAAGACACTAATTCATCTAGTATAAACGTAAATATAAATAGCAATTCATCTGTTAATAGTGTATCTGTATAGGCATCAATAGAAGCATCACCATCACCTTCTATAGCATTTTCCGACCTTTTGTCGACCCCTCCAAGTAGTGTTCAAACTCCTACTGACTCTATTTTACTATCTACACCTGAACGACTTCAACGACTTCCACCTTATTCGCCTACGGATACCGTGGAAACATTAGTTCTTCCTCCAAGATTACCTGTTAGAACCCATGATGCAATTATTCATCGAGACCCCGAGAACCAAGATGGACTCGGTGGGTTTGTTTATGATATAACAATGAGATCACATACTTCTTCCAGTATGACCACACCTACAAGTGATTCTTTGCCTAGTGATTCTACCACTGTTCTGGACTCCGATGCAGCAGAGTCCGGTATCAGTGTGATACAGAACGAACTTGCACGAGCTGATCTTGAATTAGAAGTACACACCCCTCCTTTAAGTGACGTAGAAGCAAGACAATTTACTCCATTACCTACTAATGTTGTCTCGCAGCCTATAATCGATATTCGACCGAGACCGTGGGAGTGGGCAAGGAGCGAGTTTTTTGGGACACCTCGCCCGTTGGCCTCTCCTCATGAATTTGATCGAGATATCATATGACCCAATACATATGAACAAGATTTTATGAGAGATACAGATCTCTTGAGTATTGAGGATGAATTTGGATGTCAATATTTTGATTTTGATTTGAATATACTATATATAGAGGTTGAGCGAGAGTTGATATATTATTATGACAGTGCTGTTGATACTCATTTAACTTTTGCAAATAGGTCTAGATATTTAGTGATATACAATTGCCCTGATTTACAATATCCAAAAATCAATGAGCAGGGTGAGATAAGTGAACCTCTACGGTATTATAGTCACCGGGTGGCTACTACCAGCAGTGTACATCATAGATTTCACATGCCAAGAAATGTAGCAGAGTTTACTCCCTTCTGTGCAAGATATCGTGACTTTAGTCGTCGAAGACGAGCCCGATATCATTCAGATGGCCGACCAAGGAGTTTTCAACCCTTTGTTGTCTATCGTCAATACCACCCAGATTATGTTGGACATTTCACAGGGTCAACGTTTGACTACCGAACAGGCCCAAATACTGTGTCTCGGCATTATCAGTTGCCAACACAAAATGAAAACCTTCAGAGTGAAGATTGAGGAGTTATTATAAGCAGCAACAAGCAGAAAAGTCTAGCAGACTAATACATGTATATAAGATTTTCATGAATCTGGTTTCCCAATTTATGTATAATCCTTCATTGGAAACCTGATACATGACGATCACGGGTCGTCTGTGTTTGTCTTGTTTACTAGTCAAAAATTTTCCAAAAAGTTAGAAATTCTGTCCTACAGTGTAACCAATTATTATAAATTCGGAGTTCTTGGAGTGTATTAGATAAGTTACACACAGGACTCCAGTATCAAGGCAAACAAATTTGAAAGTTGGTGGAAAGAGTGTTGATTGAGTGCACCAAGTTGCAGACGAACCCAGGGGAGCGTACTATCAAGTGTAAATTTTAGTGTATTATACATAATTCTATGGTAACATAGTGGTTTCTTTTTAAATATAGTCATATTTTTATTTTGTATTTGATTATTTTGCTGTTGGAATGGCTTCGGCAAATACTTTAGAATTTGAAGAATTCGCCGAGGAACAGGCAATGTTTGATTTACATAAACGCGAGGCCTTCCAACATGCAGTACCTCCTTGTACTGATCATTGTGTATTTTTTCGAAAAAATTTATGGAGATGTCGCCGCTTAAGGTATATTCGTATATGGGAAACAAGACATTATAATCCTGCCAATGGCCAGACAGAGATAATGCAACACCAACTTGGCTATCGCTTTTACCTCTCTGAGGAAAGAAAAGTAATATTTCCCCATCTTCTGAACTTACCAGAGTTCCCAGTAGAAGTTCAACCCCATGAGATCACTGGTCCCGGTCCTGACGAGGTCATTCATTATATCAATGACCCCTGTTGGAATGGCCGTTATTATGACCATCGACAAAATAAATTGGATGCTGAACTGGACCTAATAGCCGACCCTGGCTTGGTCCGACCATTCAGGAGTCATGAGATCTTCCCTGGCAGTACATATCCCGCCAGTGAGGATGCTGATGATTCATTTGGATTTTATCAGCACCAAATGCATCCTGCACGATTCTTTCCTCCTGGTAATGTACAGAAAACTTATGAATTGGAGAAACAACAAAAACAGTATCGGCTCCTTCGTGAAGCTTTAATCCGACACGAAGGAAGACGATTACAACGCTTTAGTTTACGCAACCAAATTATCAAATATAATGAGACGCTGGAGGTACAGACTCATTATAAGGGTCTTGGAGACCCTTGCTGTATTTGCTTAACAGAAATTTCGAAAACTTGGCAGGATTTATTTGAATGTGGCCAATGTAAACAGCAAATCCACTACTCTTGTGGTATTGCATGGGCCAGATCAAAAGCAGGTGCTCCTGAGCAAGCTTCTTGCCCGCACTGCCGTGCACCCATGAGGTGGGGCATTGGTAACGAGCCGAAGCTTCCAGTACCAGCTGAAATGAACCCACATGAGTTTTGAGTTTTTAATGACAGAAGTTGAAAAGGCGACCTCTACAGCTGCGCGCTGTCGGGCACTGTTGTCATCTTTGGACGTCCTTGTATAATTTTCTTATTTCACAAACAACAAAAGTATTCCAAGTAAAGTAAACGAAAAAGTTATTTTCAATCAAAATTACATAGTGACATTCTAGACGTGACTCCTAGACTCGTCACTATCGACAACAGATTAAAAACTAACGAAGAACCGTTAACGAGAAAGTAGAATTGTTCATATGGCACAGCTGTAGCATAGTGTAAAATAGTTTTTGTTATTTTATTGAGTGTAGTCAATCACAGTTCTTTTGTTTTATCGATCACACTTGATATCTAATTGTTTTTAGTCAATTTTCAGTTTTTATAGTTAAAAAAAAAAGTTTTCGTTAGTTTACAAGTAATATTCAATCCTTGAAAAATGGCCACTGCATTTGCATACCGAACAGTTAACCCAACTTCAGAAGATTTTCTCCCGGAGCAACTAGAGTACTGGACACAGAGATTTCGTATTCCTGTACCTATGATCTTTCACAACGGAGCTTCCGCTTTTCAGCGTAAAATCTGTGTGTGGGATGTGGTCCAGTTAAACGAAGTCACCGGTCACTTAGAATTGATTCCAACTCAAGTTTTGTACCGGTATTGTCTCCATACAACGGAAGTAGGACGCGAACTGGTGATGCCTCACATAGTGGTAATCGAACATACGGCTCGATTAGCAACCCCTCGGGAGGCAGCACGATCAAGCCGTATAAGTGTTATTCGTTATTGGAATGACCCACGGTGGGACGGAACTTATTATGATCAATGAATTCCTTATGAATCGGAGAATGGGATCGATACATTCATCACATCGACTCCGGTCCGTCCATTTCGCCCTAGTGAATATAGTCAACTCTCCATACCTGATTTACCTCGCGAATATCGAATGATCATTGGTGAAACGTTCCATCATGTGCAGGTGGAACATACCTATGAATGGGAAAATGCACAACACAGTCATCAAGTCTTCCAATCCTCGCTTGAATTGTATGCAAGCCTTAGAATCTTTCAAGCCAGACAAAATTTAGTTGATGGAGATGGGAGACAATGTACGATATGCTTGGTGGACATTGTTGGGCCCCGTGAAGCATATCGTTGTCCTCAATGTACTCAGATAGTACATCTCTACTGTGGGTTAACTCGGATGCAGCAAAAACAAAGTTGTCCTCTGTGTCGTTTTGACCTCCTATGGGGAACCCCTTTGAAGAAGCATAGCTTCGATTTTACGGCCTTTAATTACCAGTTTTTCCCCACTAACAGAATCAGGTAGAGTTTATTGTTATTTAGAATTACTTAAGGAATTGAGAATGTAATGCCTTAGGAGAAAAAGGTGATTCCTGTTGTCTGGAGGCGTTCCGATATTGTTAGTCCTTAATAAATAATCCCTGTAGTGCATTTCTTATCCCTAAAACCGGTAGTGTCTGATCCTGGTCATGGATTCCCGTCACAGTGTTGACCGTGATGCTGATAGCATCCTGGTCACCGCATGTGATTGGTCATCCTGATTCCATGGATCAGGTCAGCCAGTGATCCTGGTCAGTGTTGAAAATTCTGAAATTCATCTGATCCAGACTCGAGCTCCGATAAAAGTTTACCGGACCTCGCGTCTTGGTTGGGAGGATTATAACGAAATGCCCTCCACGGAGCGCGTCAGGTTAACCTTCGTGGGGTGCATCGGAGTCATATGATTGCACTCGAGAGTCTTGGTTCCCGAAGTGTTAATGTGTTAATCAGAGTGGCCATGTAAGTACTAATCAAGCAATGATTCAACATATTCAAAAACAAAGTTTAACCTTCATTAAGATGAATCATGAAGCGATTCTGAAAAATAGAGAATTTATGTTAAACATGTCGCACGAATTGATGTTATTTCAAGGTCGAGTAAATCAAGTAGTTCAGAATCATGAAGATCGAATATTATATCTTGAACATTTCACTCATGCTTATCATCAGCTTGAGTTTGTAATGAGTCGATTGGAATCAATGATAATCGCCACAGAAACCACTCTGCGGGTATTACATGATCAAATGGATATTCTAGCCGATAGGAAGTTATCACCAAAAATAGTGGATCCTTCACTATTGACCTCAGTATTAATGAGTATTCAAGTTCAATTAGATGATAAGTCCATGTTGCCACTAGATCTGACAACAGAATTATGGCAATATTATCATTTGCTTATGACGGCTGCCATTTATGACGATGATAAACTGGTGATCTTTATGAAGATCCCCTTACGTAATTCGAACTTGCAATTTGAAGTGTTCAAGGTGCAGGCTTTGCCTGTACCCTTTGTCAATGTAACCAGGAATGCGTCGCGAGTCGCAAATAAATTAGTAGCAATATATACTCTTGAATCGGACATATTAATTATTAATAAAGAAAGGACGAAGTATGTCCCAGAAATAGGACATGACCAATGTGTAGATAACAATAAGTTGTCTTGTCCTTTAGTTGGTGCCGTACGAACGATACATACGACGACAAGTTGTATGTTAGCCTTGTTTCTAAACATGAAATTAGAGATTCCGAACTTATGTCAAACGGAAGTTCGATTGAATATCGACCTCCCGTTTAGTACTAGAATCGATGAAGGAATGTGGTATATCATGACAGATGTCCCACTACGATTCTCAATTACGTGTCCAAAACGAAGAAATCCGAAACCAAAACGGATTCTTCCGCCAATTGGAATTTTTGGAATTAAAACCGTTATGTATGGCATCGAGCGGTCAATTAATGTTACCGAGTTATTTCCATAAAAGGGATAATTCTACTTTTCGGATTGTTACAAAGACGGTGTTACCAAATTTCTCGTTGTTACAGCGACAGATGTGGAAACCTGTCATAGAGAGAGTGAACATATCGACGTTTACGATACCGAAAGGAATAGAACACTTAGATGATTTACCCATGAATGACTTAATTCATGAACTTGACTCGCTAAATTTACAAATGACGGAATCATTTGAAGTCCCTAAGTGGGCTTATGCTCTCGCGACTGTTGCATTAATAATAGGATTATATCTGCTTTGGAAGTGCTATCGAACCGATAGACACAAACAGATATACAAATGGTTAAGAAACCGTAAAAGTAAACCGACTTTTTCTGCTGTTGATGATAGTGAAATGTCTAATTTTGCATTTGCCGATGATGAAATCTATACTAGTATGGGACCTAGACCACAGCCTTCAGCTCCTGCTAATCCAACTGGAGCACAACAACAACAACAACAACAACAACCTCCTAAGAGTATTAGAGACATGATTAGAAAAGCTGTTCAAAACTTTAGACCTGCTCCTCAACCGAATAGGAAATCAATATATCCCCGTGTACAACATGATGTGGATTCTGCCAATGTCCACATAACTATGTTTGATATAGACAAAGAAACTGAAAAACAGTAGTTCACACACTGTGTGTTTTTGTTTCAGTGACCAGTGTACAAATGGCAGAATCTGATTCTAGTGTTGACAGTGGGATCGACGATTTCCCTGATTACCAGAGTTATTATAATGATTGTGACAATTTATATGATGATGAAACTTCAAGTACAGTTAGTACTGGAACTGACAGTAATAGCACTGTTTCACGAGAACTTTTTCAAGACACTAATTCATCTAGTATAAACGTAAATATAAATAGCAATTCATCTGTTAATAGTGTATCTGTATAGGCATCAATAGAAGCATCACCATCACCTTCTATAGCATTTTCCGACCTTTTGTCGACCCCTCCAAGTAGTGTTCAAACTCCTACTGACTCTATTTTACTATCTACACCTGAACGACTTCAACGACTTCCACCTTATTCGCCTACGGATACCGTGGAAACATTAGTTCTTCCTCCAAGATTACCTGTTAGAACCCATGATGCAATTATTCATCGAGACCCCGAGAACCAAGATGGACTCGGTGGGTTTGTTTATGATATAACAATGAGATCACATACTTCTTCCAGTATGACCACACCTACAAGTGATTCTTTGCCTAGTGATTCTACCACTGTTCTGGACTCCGATGCAGCAGAGTCCGGTATCAGTGTGATACAGAACGAACTTGCACGAGCTGATCTTGAATTAGAAGTACACACCCCTCCTTTAAGTGACGTAGAAGCAAGACAATTTACTCCATTACCTACTAATGTTGTCTCGCAGCCTATAATCGATATTCGACCGAGACCGTGGGAGTGGGCAAGGAGCGAGTTTTTTGGGACACCTCGCCCGTTGGCCTCTCCTCATGAATTTGATCGAGATATCATATGACCCAATACATATGAACAAGATTTTATGAGAGATACAGATCTCTTGAGTATTGAGGATGAATTTGGATGTCAATATTTTGATTTTGATTTGAATATACTATATATAGAGGTTGAGCGAGAGTTGATATATTATTATGACAGTGCTGTTGATACTCATTTAACTTTTGCAAATAGGTCTAGATATTTAGTGATATACAATTGCCCTGATTTACAATATCCAAAAATCAATGAGCAGGGTGAGATAAGTGAACCTCTACGGTATTATAGTCACCGGGTGGCTACTACCAGCAGTGTACATCATAGATTTCACATGCCAAGAAATGTAGCAGAGTTTACTCCCTTCTGTGCAAGATATCGTGACTTTAGTCGTCGAAGACGAGCCCGATATCATTCAGATGGCCGACCAAGGAGTTTTCAACCCTTTGTTGTCTATCGTCAATACCACCCAGATTATGTTGGACATTTCACAGGGTCAACGTTTGACTACCGAACAGGCCCAAATACTGTGTCTCGGCATTATCAGTTGCCAACACAAAATGAAAACCTTCAGAGTGAAGATTGAGGAGTTATTATAAGCAGCAACAAGCAGAAAAGTCTAGCAGACTAATACATGTATATAAGATTTTCATGAATCTGGTTTCCCAATTTATGTATAATCCTTCATTGGAAACCTGATACATGACGATCACGGGTCGTCTGTGTTTGTCTTGTTTACTAGTCAAAAATTTTCCAAAAAGTTAGAAATTCTGTCCTACAGTGTAACCAATTATTATAAATTCGGAGTTCTTGGAGTGTATTAGATAAGTTACACACAGGACTCCAGTATCAAGGCAAACAAATTTGAAAGTTGGTGGAAAGAGTGTTGATTGAGTGCACCAAGTTGCAGACGAACCCAGGGGAGCGTACTATCAAGTGTAAATTTTAGTGTATTATACATAATTCTATGGTAACATAGTGGTTTCTTTTTAAATATAGTCATATTTTTATTTTGTATTTGATTATTTTGCTGTTGGAATGGCTTCGGCAAATACTTTAGAATTTGAAGAATTCGCCGAGGAACAGGCAATGTTTGATTTACATAAACGCGAGGCCTTCCAACATGCAGTACCTCCTTGTACTGATCATTGTGTATTTTTTCGAAAAAATTTATGGAGATGTCGCCGCTTAAGGTATATTCGTATATGGGAAACAAGACATTATAATCCTGCCAATGGCCAGACAGAGATAATGCAACACCAACTTGGCTATCGCTTTTACCTCTCTGAGGAAAGAAAAGTAATATTTCCCCATCTTCTGAACTTACCAGAGTTCCCAGTAGAAGTTCAACCCCATGAGATCACTGGTCCCGGTCCTGACGAGGTCATTCATTATATCAATGACCCCTGTTGGAATGGCCGTTATTATGACCATCGACAAAATAAATTGGATGCTGAACTGGACCTAATAGCCGACCCTGGCTTGGTCCGACCATTCAGGAGTCATGAGATCTTCCCTGGCAGTACATATCCCGCCAGTGAGGATGCTGATGATTCATTTGGATTTTATCAGCACCAAATGCATCCTGCACGATTCTTTCCTCCTGGTAATGTACAGAAAACTTATGAATTGGAGAAACAACAAAAACAGTATCGGCTCCTTCGTGAAGCTTTAATCCGACACGAAGGAAGACGATTACAACGCTTTAGTTTACGCAACCAAATTATCAAATATAATGAGACGCTGGAGGTACAGACTCATTATAAGGGTCTTGGAGACCCTTGCTGTATTTGCTTAACAGAAATTTCGAAAACTTGGCAGGATTTATTTGAATGTGGCCAATGTAAACAGCAAATCCACTACTCTTGTGGTATTGCATGGGCCAGATCAAAAGCAGGTGCTCCTGAGCAAGCTTCTTGCCCGCACTGCCGTGCACCCATGAGGTGGGGCATTGGTAACGAGCCGAAGCTTCCAGTACCAGCTGAAATGAACCCACATGAGTTTTGAGTTTTTAATGACAGAAGTTGAAAAGGCGACCTCTACAGCTGCGCGCTGTCGGGCACTGTTGTCATCTTTGGACGTCCTTGTATAATTTTCTTATTTCACAAACAACAAAAGTATTCCAAGTAAAGTAAACGAAAAAGTTATTTTCAATCAAAATTACATAGTGACATTCTAGACGTGACTCCTAGACTCGTCACTATCGACAACAGATTAAAAACTAACGAAGAACCGTTAACGAGAAAGTAGAATTGTTCATATGGCACAGCTGTAGCATAGTGTAAAATAGTTTTTGTTATTTTATTGAGTGTAGTCAATCACAGTTCTTTTGTTTTATCGATCACACTTGATATCTAATTGTTTTTAGTCAATTTTCAGTTTTTATAGTTAAAAAAAAAAGTTTTCGTTAGTTTACAAGTAATATTCAATCCTTGAAAAATGGCCACTGCATTTGCATACCGAACAGTTAACCCAACTTCAGAAGATTTTCTCCCGGAGCAACTAGAGTACTGGACACAGAGATTTCGTATTCCTGTACCTATGATCTTTCACAACGGAGCTTCCGCTTTTCAGCGTAAAATCTGTGTGTGGGATGTGGTCCAGTTAAACGAAGTCACCGGTCACTTAGAATTGATTCCAACTCAAGTTTTGTACCGGTATTGTCTCCATACAACGGAAGTAGGACGCGAACTGGTGATGCCTCACATAGTGGTAATCGAACATACGGCTCGATTAGCAACCCCTCGGGAGGCAGCACGATCAAGCCGTATAAGTGTTATTCGTTATTGGAATGACCCACGGTGGGACGGAACTTATTATGATCAATGAATTCCTTATGAATCGGAGAATGGGATCGATACATTCATCACATCGACTCCGGTCCGTCCATTTCGCCCTAGTGAATATAGTCAACTCTCCATACCTGATTTACCTCGCGAATATCGAATGATCATTGGTGAAACGTTCCATCATGTGCAGGTGGAACATACCTATGAATGGGAAAATGCACAACACAGTCATCAAGTCTTCCAATCCTCGCTTGAATTGTATGCAAGCCTTAGAATCTTTCAAGCCAGACAAAATTTAGTTGATGGAGATGGGAGACAATGTACGATATGCTTGGTGGACATTGTTGGGCCCCGTGAAGCATATCGTTGTCCTCAATGTACTCAGATAGTACATCTCTACTGTGGGTTAACTCGGATGCAGCAAAAACAAAGTTGTCCTCTGTGTCGTTTTGACCTCCTATGGGGAACCCCTTTGAAGAAGCATAGCTTCGATTTTACGGCCTTTAATTACCAGTTTTTCCCCACTAACAGAATCAGGTAGAGTTTATTGTTATTTAGAATTACTTAAGGAATTGAGAATGTAATGCCTTAGGAGAAAAAGGTGATTCCTGTTGTCTGGAGGCGTTCCGATATTGTTAGTCCTTAATAAATAATCCCTGTAGTGCATTTCTTATCCCTAAAACCGGTAGTGTCTGATCCTGGTCATGGATTCCCGTCACAGTGTTGACCGTGATGCTGATAGCATCCTGGTCACCGCATGTGATTGGTCATCCTGATTCCATGGATCAGGTCAGCCAGTGATCCTGGTCAGTGTTGAAAATTCTGAAATTCATCTGATCCAGACTCGAGCTCCGATAAAAGTTTACCGGACCTCGCGTCTTGGTTGGGAGGATTATAACGAAATGCCCTCCACGGAGCGCGTCAGGTTAACCTTCGTGGGGTGCATCGGAGTCATATGATTGCACTCGAGAGTCTTGGTTCCCGAAGTGTTAATGTGTTAATCAGAGTGGCCATGTAAGTACTAATCAAGCAATGATTCAACATATTCAAAAACAAAGTTTAACCTTCATTAAGATGAATCATGAAGCGATTCTGAAAAATAGAGAATTTATGTTAAACATGTCGCACGAATTGATGTTATTTCAAGGTCGAGTAAATCAAGTAGTTCAGAATCATGAAGATCGAATATTATATCTTGAACATTTCACTCATGCTTATCATCAGCTTGAGTTTGTAATGAGTCGATTGGAATCAATGATAATCGCCACAGAAACCACTCTGCGGGTATTACATGATCAAATGGATATTCTAGCCGATAGGAAGTTATCACCAAAAATAGTGGATCCTTCACTATTGACCTCAGTATTAATGAGTATTCAAGTTCAATTAGATGATAAGTCCATGTTGCCACTAGATCTGACAACAGAATTATGGCAATATTATCATTTGCTTATGACGGCTGCCATTTATGACGATGATAAACTGGTGATCTTTATGAAGATCCCCTTACGTAATTCGAACTTGCAATTTGAAGTGTTCAAGGTGCAGGCTTTGCCTGTACCCTTTGTCAATGTAACCAGGAATGCGTCGCGAGTCGCAAATAAATTAGTAGCAATATATACTCTTGAATCGGACATATTAATTATTAATAAAGAAAGGACGAAGTATGTCCCAGAAATAGGACATGACCAATGTGTAGATAACAATAAGTTGTCTTGTCCTTTAGTTGGTGCCGTACGAACGATACATACGACGACAAGTTGTATGTTAGCCTTGTTTCTAAACATGAAATTAGAGATTCCGAACTTATGTCAAACGGAAGTTCGATTGAATATCGACCTCCCGTTTAGTACTAGAATCGATGAAGGAATGTGGTATATCATGACAGATGTCCCACTACGATTCTCAATTACGTGTCCAAAACGAAGAAATCCGAAACCAAAACGGATTCTTCCGCCAATTGGAATTTTTGGAATTAAAACCGTTATGTATGGCATCGAGCGGTCAATTAATGTTACCGAGTTATTTCCATAAAAGGGATAATTCTACTTTTCGGATTGTTACAAAGACGGTGTTACCAAATTTCTCGTTGTTACAGCGACAGATGTGGAAACCTGTCATAGAGAGAGTGAACATATCGACGTTTACGATACCGAAAGGAATAGAACACTTAGATGATTTACCCATGAATGACTTAATTCATGAACTTGACTCGCTAAATTTACAAATGACGGAATCATTTGAAGTCCCTAAGTGGGCTTATGCTCTCGCGACTGTTGCATTAATAATAGGATTATATCTGCTTTGGAAGTGCTATCGAACCGATAGACACAAACAGATATACAAATGGTTAAGAAACCGTAAAAGTAAACCGACTTTTTCTGCTGTTGATGATAGTGAAATGTCTAATTTTGCATTTGCCGATGATGAAATCTATACTAGTATGGGACCTAGACCACAGCCTTCAGCTCCTGCTAATCCAACTGGAGCACAACAACAACAACAACAACAACAACCTCCTAAGAGTATTAGAGACATGATTAGAAAAGCTGTTCAAAACTTTAGACCTGCTCCTCAACCGAATAGGAAATCAATATATCCCCGTGTACAACATGATGTGGATTCTGCCAATGTCCACATAACTATGTTTGATATAGACAAAGAAACTGAAAAACAGTAGTTCACACACTGTGTGTTTTTGTTTCAGTGACCAGTGTACAAATGGCAGAATCTGATTCTAGTGTTGACAGTGGGATCGACGATTTCCCTGATTACCAGAGTTATTATAATGATTGTGACAATTTATATGATGATGAAACTTCAAGTACAGTTAGTACTGGAACTGACAGTAATAGCACTGTTTCACGAGAACTTTTTCAAGACACTAATTCATCTAGTATAAACGTAAATATAAATAGCAATTCATCTGTTAATAGTGTATCTGTATAGGCATCAATAGAAGCATCACCATCACCTTCTATAGCATTTTCCGACCTTTTGTCGACCCCTCCAAGTAGTGTTCAAACTCCTACTGACTCTATTTTACTATCTACACCTGAACGACTTCAACGACTTCCACCTTATTCGCCTACGGATACCGTGGAAACATTAGTTCTTCCTCCAAGATTACCTGTTAGAACCCATGATGCAATTATTCATCGAGACCCCGAGAACCAAGATGGACTCGGTGGGTTTGTTTATGATATAACAATGAGATCACATACTTCTTCCAGTATGACCACACCTACAAGTGATTCTTTGCCTAGTGATTCTACCACTGTTCTGGACTCCGATGCAGCAGAGTCCGGTATCAGTGTGATACAGAACGAACTTGCACGAGCTGATCTTGAATTAGAAGTACACACCCCTCCTTTAAGTGACGTAGAAGCAAGACAATTTACTCCATTACCTACTAATGTTGTCTCGCAGCCTATAATCGATATTCGACCGAGACCGTGGGAGTGGGCAAGGAGCGAGTTTTTTGGGACACCTCGCCCGTTGGCCTCTCCTCATGAATTTGATCGAGATATCATATGACCCAATACATATGAACAAGATTTTATGAGAGATACAGATCTCTTGAGTATTGAGGATGAATTTGGATGTCAATATTTTGATTTTGATTTGAATATACTATATATAGAGGTTGAGCGAGAGTTGATATATTATTATGACAGTGCTGTTGATACTCATTTAACTTTTGCAAATAGGTCTAGATATTTAGTGATATACAATTGCCCTGATTTACAATATCCAAAAATCAATGAGCAGGGTGAGATAAGTGAACCTCTACGGTATTATAGTCACCGGGTGGCTACTACCAGCAGTGTACATCATAGATTTCACATGCCAAGAAATGTAGCAGAGTTTACTCCCTTCTGTGCAAGATATCGTGACTTTAGTCGTCGAAGACGAGCCCGATATCATTCAGATGGCCGACCAAGGAGTTTTCAACCCTTTGTTGTCTATCGTCAATACCACCCAGATTATGTTGGACATTTCACAGGGTCAACGTTTGACTACCGAACAGGCCCAAATACTGTGTCTCGGCATTATCAGTTGCCAACACAAAATGAAAACCTTCAGAGTGAAGATTGAGGAGTTATTATAAGCAGCAACAAGCAGAAAAGTCTAGCAGACTAATACATGTATATAAGATTTTCATGAATCTGGTTTCCCAATTTATGTATAATCCTTCATTGGAAACCTGATACATGACGATCACGGGTCGTCTGTGTTTGTCTTGTTTACTAGTCAAAAATTTTCCAAAAAGTTAGAAATTCTGTCCTACAGTGTAACCAATTATTATAAATTCGGAGTTCTTGGAGTGTATTAGATAAGTTACACACAGGACTCCAGTATCAAGGCAAACAAATTTGAAAGTTGGTGGAAAGAGTGTTGATTGAGTGCACCAAGTTGCAGACGAACCCAGGGGAGCGTACTATCAAGTGTAAATTTTAGTGTATTATACATAATTCTATGGTAACATAGTGGTTTCTTTTTAAATATAGTCATATTTTTATTTTGTATTTGATTATTTTGCTGTTGGAATGGCTTCGGCAAATACTTTAGAATTTGAAGAATTCGCCGAGGAACAGGCAATGTTTGATTTACATAAACGCGAGGCCTTCCAACATGCAGTACCTCCTTGTACTGATCATTGTGTATTTTTTCGAAAAAATTTATGGAGATGTCGCCGCTTAAGGTATATTCGTATATGGGAAACAAGACATTATAATCCTGCCAATGGCCAGACAGAGATAATGCAACACCAACTTGGCTATCGCTTTTACCTCTCTGAGGAAAGAAAAGTAATATTTCCCCATCTTCTGAACTTACCAGAGTTCCCAGTAGAAGTTCAACCCCATGAGATCACTGGTCCCGGTCCTGACGAGGTCATTCATTATATCAATGACCCCTGTTGGAATGGCCGTTATTATGACCATCGACAAAATAAATTGGATGCTGAACTGGACCTAATAGCCGACCCTGGCTTGGTCCGACCATTCAGGAGTCATGAGATCTTCCCTGGCAGTACATATCCCGCCAGTGAGGATGCTGATGATTCATTTGGATTTTATCAGCACCAAATGCATCCTGCACGATTCTTTCCTCCTGGTAATGTACAGAAAACTTATGAATTGGAGAAACAACAAAAACAGTATCGGCTCCTTCGTGAAGCTTTAATCCGACACGAAGGAAGACGATTACAACGCTTTAGTTTACGCAACCAAATTATCAAATATAATGAGACACTGGAGGTACAGACTCATTATAAGGGTCTTGGAGACCCTTGCTGTATTTGCTTAACAGAAATTTCGAAAACTTGGCAGGATTTATTTGAATGTGGCCAATGTAAACAGCAAATCCACTAATCTTGTGGTATTGCATGGGCCAGATCAAAAGCAGGTGCTCCTGAGCAAGCTTCTTGCCCGCACTGCCGTGCACCCATGAGGTGGGGCATTGGTAACGAGCCGAAGCTTCCAGTACCAGCTGAAATGAACCCACATGAGTTTTGAGTTTTTAATGACAGAAGTTGAAAAGGCGACCTCTACAGCTGCGCGCTGTCGGGCACTGTTGTCATCTTTGGACGTCCTTGTATAATTTTCTTATTTCACAAACAACAAAAGTATTCCAAGTAAAGTAAACGAAAAAGTTATTTTCAATCAAAATTACATAGTGACATTCTAGACGTGACTCCTAGACTCGTCACTATCGACAACAGATTAAAAACTAACGAAGAACCGTTAACGAGAAAGTAGAATTGTTCATATGGCACAGCTGTAGCATAGTGTAAAATAGTTTTTGTTATTTTATTGAGTGTAGTCAATCACAGTTCTTTTGTTTTATCGATCACACTTGATATCTAATTGTTTTTAGTCAATTTTCAGTTTTTATAGTTAAAAAAAAAAGTTTTCGTTAGTTTACAAGTAATATTCAATCCTTGAAAAATGGCCACTGCATTTGCATACCGAACAGTTAACCCAACTTCAGAAGATTTTCTCCCGGAGCAACTAGAGTACTGGACACAGAGATTTCGTATTCCTGTACCTATGATCTTTCACAACGGAGCTTCCGCTTTTCAGCGTAAAATCTGTGTGTGGGATGTGGTCCAGTTAAACGAAGTCACCGGTCACTTAGAATTGATTCCAACTCAAGTTTTGTACCGGTATTGTCTCCATACAACGGAAGTAGGACGCGAACTGGTGATGCCTCACATAGTGGTAATCGAACATACGGCTCGATTAGCAACCCCTCGGGAGGCAGCACGATCAAGCCGTATAAGTGTTATTCGTTATTGGAATGACCCACGGTGGGACGGAACTTATTATGATCAATGAATTCCTTATGAATCGGAGAATGGGATCGATACATTCATCACATCGACTCCGGTCCGTCCATTTCGCCCTAGTGAATATAGTCAACTCTCCATACCTGATTTACCTCGCGAATATCGAATGATCATTGGTGAAACGTTCCATCATGTGCAGGTGGAACATACCTATGAATGGGAAAATGCACAACACAGTCATCAAGTCTTGCAATCCTCGCTTGAATTGTATGCAAGCCTTAGAATCTTTCAAGCCAGACAAAATTTAGTTGATGGAGATGGGAGACAATGTACGATATGCTTGGTGGACATTGTTGGGCCCCGTGAAGCATATCGTTGTCCTCAATGTACTCAGATAGTACATCTCTACTGTGGGTTAACTCGGATGCAGCAAAAACAAAGTTGTCCTCTGTGTCGTTTTGACCTCCTATGGGGAACCCCTTTGAAGAAGCATAGCTTCGATTTTACGGCCTTTAATTACCAGTTTTTCCCCACTAACAGAATCAGGTAGAGTTTATTGTTATTTAGAATTACTTAAGGAATTGAGAATGTAATGCCTTAGGAGAAAAAGGTGATTCCTGTTGTCTGGAGGCGTTCCGATATTGTTAGTCCTTAATAAATAATCCCTGTAGTGCATTTCTTATCCCTAAAACCGGTAGTGTCTGATCCTGGTCATGGATTCCCGTCACAGTGTTGACCGTGATGCTGATAGCATCCTGGTCACCGCATGTGATTGGTCATCCTGATTCCATGGATCAGGTCAGCCAGTGATCCTGGTCAGTGTTGAAAATTCTGAAATTCATCTGATCCAGACTCGAGCTCCGATAAAAGTTTACCGGACCTCGCGTCTTGGTTGGGAGGATTATAACGAAATGCCCTCCACGGAGCGCGTCAGGTTAACCTTCGTGGGGTGCATCGGAGTCATATGATTGCACTCGAGAGTCTTGGTTCCCGAAGTGTTAATGTGTTAATCAGAGTGGCCATGTAAGTACTAATCAAGCAATGATTCAACATATTCAAAAACAAAGTTTAACCTTCATTAAGATGAATCATGAAGCGATTCTGAAAAATAGAGAATTTATGTTAAACATGTCGCACGAATTGATGTTATTTCAAGGTCGAGTAAATCAAGTAGTTCAGAATCATGAAGATCGAATATTATATCTTGAACATTTCACTCATGCTTATCATCAGCTTGAGTTTGTAATGAGTCGATTGGAATCAATGATAATCGCCACAGAAACCACTCTGCGGGTATTACATGATCAAATGGATATTCTAGCCGATAGGAAGTTATCACCAAAAATAGAGGATCCTTCACTATTGACCTCAGTATTAATGAGTATTCAAGTTCAATTAGATGATAAGTCCATGTTGCCACTAGATCTGACAACAGAATTATGGCAATATTATCATTTGCTTATGACGGCTGCCATTTATGACGATGATAAACTGGTGATCTTTATGAAGATCCCCTTACGTAATTCGAACTTGCAATTTGAAGTGTTCAAGGTGCAGGCTTTGCCTGTACCCTTTGTCAATGTAACCAGGAATGCGTCGCGAGTCGCAAATAAATTAGTAGCAATATATACTCTTGAATCAGACATATTAATTATTAATAAAGAAAGGACGAAGTATGTCCCAGAAATAGGACATGACCAATGTGTAGATAACAATAAGTTGTCTTGGTGCCGTACGAACGATACATACGACGACAAGTTGTATGTTAGCCTTGTTTCTAAACATGAAATTAGAGATTCCGAACTTATGTCAAACGGAAGTTCGATTGAATATCGACCTCCCGTTTAGTACTAGAATCGATGAAGGAATGTGGTATATCATGACAGATGTCCCACTACGATTCTCAATTACGTGTCCAAAACGAAGAAATCCGAAACCAAAACGGATTCTTCCGCCAATTGGAATTTTTGGAATTAAAACCGTTATGTATGGCATCGAGCGGTCAATTAATGTTACTGAGTTATTTCCATAAAAGGGATAATTCTACTTTTCGGATTGTTACAAAGACGGTGTTACCAAATTTCTCGTTGTTACAGCGACAGATGTGGAAACCTGTCATAGAGAGAGTGAACATATCGACGTTTACGATACCGAAAGGAATAGAACACTTAGATGATTTACCCATGAATGACTTAATTCATGAACTTGACTCGCTAAATTTACAAATGACGGAATCATTTGAAGTCCCTAAGTGGGCTTATGCTCTCGCGACTGTTGCATTAATAATAGGATTATATCTGCTTTGGAAGTGCTATCGAACCGATAGACACAAACAGATATACAAATGGTTAAGAAACCGTAAAAGTAAACCGACTTTTTCTGCTGTTGATGATAGTGAAATGTCTAATTTTGCATTTGCCGATGATGAAATCTATACTAGTATGGGACCTAGACCACAGCCTTCAGCTCCTGCTAATCCAACTGGAGCACAACAACAACAACAACAACAACAACCTCCTAAGAGTATTAGAGACATGATTAGAAAAGCTGTTCAAAACTTTAGACCTGCTCCTCAACCGAATAGGAAATCAATATATCCCCGTGTACAACATGATGTGGATTCTGCCAATGTCCACATAACTATGTTTGATATAGACAAAGAAACTGAAAAACAGTAGTTCACACACTGTGTGTTTTTGTTTCAGTGACCAGTGTACAAATGGCAGAATCTGATTCTAGTGTTGACAGTGGGATCGACGATTTCCCTGATTACCAGAGTTATTATAATGATTGTGACAATTTATATGATGATGAAACTTCAAGTACAGTTAGTACTGGAACTGACAGTAATAGCACTGTTTCACGAGAACTTTTTCAAGACACTAATTCATCTAGTATAAACGTAAATATAAATAGCAATTCATCTGTTAATAGTGTATCTGTATAGGCATCAATAGAAGCATCACCATCACCTTCTATAGCATTTTCCGACCTTTTGTCGACCCCTCCAAGTAGTGTTCAAACTCCTACTGACTCTATTTTACTATCTACACCTGAACGACTTCAACGACTTCCACCTTATTCGCCTACGGATACCGTGGAAACGTTAGTTCTTCCTCCAAGATTACCTGTTAGAACCCATGATGCAATTATTCATCGAGACCCCGAGAACCAAGATGGACTCGGTGGGTTTGTTTATGATATAACAATGAGATCACATACTTCTTCCAGTATGACCACACCTACAAGTGATTCTTTGCCTAGTGATTCTACCACTGTTCTGGACTCCGATGCAGCAGAGTCCGGTATCAGTGTGATACAGAACGAACTTGCACGAGCTGATCTTGAATTAGAAGTACACACCCCTCCTTTAAGTGATGTAGAAGCAAGACAATTTACTCCATTACCTACTAATGTTGTCTCGCAGCCTATAATCGATATTCGACCGAGACCGTGGGAGTGGGCAAGGAGCGAGTTTTTTGGGACACCTCGCCCGTTGGCCTCTCCTCATGAATTTGATCGAGATATCATATGACCCAATACATATGAACAAGATTTTATGAGAGATACAGATCTCTTGAGTATTGAGGATGAATTTGGATGTCAATATTTTGATTTTGATTTGAATATACTATATATAGAGGTTGAGCGAGAGTTGATATATTATTATGACAGTGCTGTTGATACTCAATTAACTTTTGCAAATAGGTCTAGATATTTAGTGATATACAATTGCCCTGATTTACAATATCCAAAAATCAATGAGCAGGGTGAGATAAGTGAACCTCTACGGTATTATAGTCACCGGGTGGCTACTACCAGCAGTGTACATCATAGATTTCACATGCCAAGAAATGTAGCAGAGTTTACTCCCTTCTGTGCAAGATATCGTGACTTTAGTCATCGAAGACGAGCCCGATATCATTCAGATGGCCGACCAAGGAGTTTTCAACCCTTTGTTGTCTATCGTCAATACCACCCAGATTATGTTGGACATTTCACAGGGTCAACGTTTGACTACCGAACAGGCCCAAATACTGTGTCTCGGCATTATCAGTTGCCAACACAAAATGAAAACCTTCAGAGTGAAGATTGAGGAGTTATTATAAGCAGCAACAAGCAGAAAAGTCTAGCAGACTAATACATGTATATAAGATTTTCATGAATCTGGTTTCCCAATTTATGTATAATCCTTCATTGGAAACCTGATACATGACGATCACGGGTCGTCTGTGTTTGTCTTGTTTACTAGTCAAAAATTTTCCAAAAAGTTAGTAATTCTGTCCTACAGTGTAACCAATTATTATAAATTCGGAGTTCCTGGAGTGTATTAGATAAGTTACACACAGGACTCCAGTATCAAGGCAAACAAATTTGAAAGTTGGTGGAAAGAGTGTTGATTGAGTGCACCAAGTTGCAGACGAACCCAGGGGAGCGTACTATCAAGTGTAAATTTTAGTGTATTATACATAATTCTATGGTAACATAGTGGTTTCTTTTTAAATATAGTCATATTTTTATTTTGTATTTGATTATTTTGCTGTTGGAATGGCTTCGGCAAATACTTTAGAATTTGAAGAATTCGCCGAGGAACAGGCAATGTTTGATTTACATAAACGCGAGGCCTTCCAACATGCAGTACCTCCTTGTACTGATCATTGTGTATTTTTTCGAAAAAATTTATGGAGATGTCGCCGCTTAAGGTATATTCGTATATGGGAAACAAGACATTATAATCCTGCCAATGGCCAGACAGAGATAATGCAACACCAACTTGGCTATCGCTTTTACCTCTCTGAAGAAAGAAAAGTAATATTTCCCCATCTTCTGAACTTACCAGAGTTCCCAGTAGAAGTTCAACCCCATGAGATCACTGGTCCCGGTCCTGACAAGGTCATTCATTATATCAATGACCCCTGTTGGAATGGCCGTTATTATGACCATCGACAAAATAAATTGGATGCTGAACTGGACCTAATAGCCGACCTTGGCTTGGTCCGACCATTCAGGAGTCATGAGATCTTCCCTGGCAGTACATATCCCGCCAGTGAGGATGCTGATGATTCATTTGGATTTTATCAGCACCAAATGCATCCTGCACGATTCTTTCCTCCTGGTAATGTACAGAAAACTTATGAATTGGAGAAACAACAAAAACAGTATCGGCTCCTTCGTGAAGCTTTAATCCGACACGAAGGAAGACGATTACAACGCTTTAGTTTACGCAACCAAATTATCAAATATAATGAGACGCTGGAGGTACAGACTCATTATAAGGGTCTTGGAGACCCTTGCTGTATTTGCTTAACAGAAATTTCGAAAACTTGGCAGGATTTATTTGAATGTGGCCAATGTAAACAGCAAATCCACTACTCTTGTGGTATTGCATGGGCCAGATCAAAAGCAGGTGCTCCTGAGCAAGCTTCTTGCCCGCACTGCCGTGCACCCATGAGGTGGGGCATTGGTAACGAGCCGAAGCTTCCAGTACCAGCTGAAATGAACCCACATGAGTTTTGAGTTTTTAATGACAGAAGTTGAAAAGGCGACCTCTACAGCTGCGCGCCGTCGGGCACTGTTGTCATCTTTGGACGTCCTTGTATAATTTTCTTATTTCACAAACAACAAAAGTATTCCAAGTAAAGTAAACGAAAAAGTTATTTTCAATCAAAATTACATAGTGACATTCTAGACGTGACTCCTAGACTCGTCACTATCGACAACAGATTAAAAACTAACGAAGAACCGTTAACGGGAAAGTAGAATTGTTCATATGGCACAGCTGTAGCATAGTGTAAAATAGTTTTTGTTATTTTATTGAGTGTAGTCAATCACAGTTCTTTTGTTTTATCGATCACACTTGATATCTAATTGTTTTTAGTCAATTTTCAGTTTTTATAGTTAAAAAAAAAAGTTTTCGTTAGTTTACAAGTAATATTCAATCCTTGAAAAATGGCCACTGCATTTGCATACCGAACAGTTAACCCAACTTCAGAAGATTTTCTCCCGGAGCAACTAGAGTACTGGACACAGAGATTTCGTATTCCTGTACCTATGATCTTTCACAACGGAGCTTCCGCTTTTCAGCGTAAAATCTGTGTGTGGGATGTGGTCCAGTTAAACGAAGTCACCGGTCACTTAGAATTGATTCCAACTCAAGTTTTGTACCGGTATTGTCTCCATACAACGGAAGTAGGACGCGAACTGGTGATGCCTCACATAGTGGTAATTGAACATACGGCTCGATTAGCAACCCCTCAGGAGGCAGCACAATCAAGCCGTATAAGTGTTATTCGTTATTGGAATGACCCACGGTGGGACGGAACTTATTATGATCAATGAATTCCTTATGAATCGGAGAATGGGATCGATACATTCATCACATCGACTCCGGTCCGTCCATTTCGCCCTAGTGAATATAGTCAACTCTCCATACCTGATTTACCTCGCGAATATCGAATGATCATTGGTGAAACGTTCCATCATGTGCAGGTGGAACATACCTATGAATGGGAAAATGCACAACACAGTCATCAAGTCTTGCAATCCTCGCTTGAATTGTATGCAAGCCTTAGAATCTTTCAAGCCAGACAAAATTTAGTTGATGGAGATGGGAGACAATGTACGATATGCTTGGTGGACATTGTTGGGCCCCGTGAAGCATATCGTTGTCCTCAATGTACTCAGATAGTACATCTCTACTGTGGGTTAACTCGGATGCAGCAAAAACAAAGTTGTCCTCTGTGTCGTTTTGACCTCCTATGGGGAACCCCTTTGAAGAAGCATAGCTTCGATTTTACGGCCTTTAATTACCAGTTTTTCCCCACTAACAGAATCAGGTAGAGTTTATTGTTATTTAGAATTACTTAAGGAATTGAGAATGTAATGCCTTAGGAGAAAAAGGTGATTCCTGTTGTCTGGAGGCGTTCCGATATTGTTAGTCCTTAATAAATAATCCCTGTAGTGCATTTCTTATCCCTAAAACCGGTAGTGTTTGATCCTGGTCATGGATTCCCGTCACAGTGTTGACCGTGATGCTGATAGCATCCTGGTCACCGCATGTGATTGGTCATCCTGATTCCATGGATCAGGTCAGCCAGTGATCCTGGTCAGTGTTGAAAATTCTGAAATTCATCTGATCCAGACTCGAGCTCCGATAAAAGTTTACCGGACCTCGCGTCTTGGTTGGGAGGATTATAACGAAATGCCCTCCACGGAGCGCGTCAGGTTAACCTTCGTGGGGTGCATCGGAGTCATATGATTGCACTCGAGAGTCTTGGTTCCCGAAGTGTTAATGTGTTAATCAGAGTGGCCAAGTCCTACTTGGTAATAATTCTCTGTTGTATAACTTTAATAAGTAAACGCTGATTTCAGGCACAAGTTATGTAATTTTATTCATATTTCTAGTATATTTGCATTGCATAACATCAGTGCAACTGACCTAAAAAAGTACTCTGCACACTTACTATAAGTGGAGCACGAGACACGAAATTAGACAATAGTCTGACCTAAAGTAACCTTACTAAGGTGTTTCGACAGAATTTGCAATTATGACTGGCATATTAGCTAGTAAAAGCCTAACCTATAATAACCCCATCAGGATGCTTTTGACAGATTTTAGCATTGTATACTGACCCGACCTAACCTCAACACACCCAGTATCACTTTCAGCTCTGAGAATTGTGCAATCTTGCACGTTCGCTAGGTGGCACTGTCGGTTTTGAATGGTTTTGAAATTGTACACCTACTAAATGCCAATGTCCTTTTAAATGCGAGAACGCATACTCTTAGCATAGGATACCCACAGGATGCCCTACTATCCCGGAATGGCGGTAAGGGGTTAAGAAATACCTCTCTGCCATCCTGTGGTATAAGTGGTGTTCTGTGGTGTTTTATGACGTCAATTGAAACAAGATCTGCCCGAGTAAGCACGAATCAAACCGTATTTAAACCAACGGAATCACCCGAGACTTCACTTCTCTCTTTGGTCTTCCGTCGTACAAGAAGTCACTCTCCTATTCTCGTGGAAGGACGCCGCCGAACGCTGCCAGGCCAGACAACAGTTCCAGACACAGGACGCGATGACAGCGATGCGATAAGTTCGACTTAGTCTCATTTCGTATCTGATATATCTTAGAAATTTACCAGAGAGAGAGAGAATATTTCTGTACAAGTTTAATTTGTAGGAACTTTATTTAGGGTTTAGCGAATAAACGTAGAAAACTGTAAGTAACTTTTATGTGTTTTGAATCACCCTTTCGCTGCAGCTGCAGTATCAAGAATTGTTGCAGACTCTACAGAAACTGGTTGCCTGCTAAGACTGAACATTTAAATTGTCCTGTGGCCACTTGCCACGATTGTAGTCCGAACCCAAATCCACTAGACGATCATTTTTCTGGGGTACTTAACCCTGCTATGCCACAGATCCACCTGTACAGAATGTGGCAGTTTTGGAAGCTGCATTGCATGAGGAGTGGCTGCAGTTGCCTCTGTACTGTATCAGAAGGCTCACTGGTACAATAAGGAGGATGGTTCAGCCTGTCATCCGGACACGTGGTGCATACACTCGCTACTGAAGTCAAGACACTGCTGTTGTGTTCAGGAGATCACAAGTTTTTGTCAGTAATTACCAGCATTGTTTCATCATGGACCGTTCCAGCACCATACTTGTCGATAGAGCATATTTTCATCAAAAACAGATATGTGTTATTAGCGCCTTTACACAACTGCATATTTTCACCATTGTGTTGTCTTTCGTTTGTCAGTAGACCATTCTTTCCGCAAACAATCACTTTTAGCCATCTGAAAGATAGCACGAACGTAATGAGAGTTTCTATTAACACCACTGCGAAAAAAACAGAGGGTGCTTAATTAAGTTCCGGGCTGTACATTTTTCAACTGCATTTTAATATGCCCCGCCTGTTGCTTTTTTCTGTGAGTGCAGCAAGATGATAAGAATGCTACCACTTACAATACTGTGATCACAAATCTGGCCTGAATATATTTTTTCGAATTCAAGCCAAGAGGATGGGAAGTCAGCAAAAGAAATATAGAATATACCCATTGTAGCTTGGTGTACCAAATGTTCACCACGAGTGGTGAAGTGGTGTTAACTGCCAGCCTTCAGCACGCGGTTAACACCACTTCACCACGAGTGGTGAACATTCGGTACACCAAGCTACTTTGGGTATATTTTATTTATACCATGATCGTCAGATTATTAAAAGTCGCTATTATTTTTTCTAGATTTTACTGAGCACCAGACGTACATGCGAGCGAATCTGTTTTTGTTTACACGAGCATCGGTGGGCGGTACTTCCGCTGTCAATTTTATCGCCGAAACGAAATAAAAAAGGAACCTGAGCTTTTTTCGTTTTAATAACATAATAACATACTATTTCGAGTTATGCATGCTTTATTAACAATGCATGTTTGTTAATTTTTGGCATCTTATGAGATAAACCATTTAAAAACGTAATAAATAATTGCAACTTCCATTTCACTCTTCGCGAGGCGACGTGCGATAAGTTTAGACAAGTTTGCATTCAGGTCGACGTCACCAAAGGTCAATGGGGATGTAGTTCTACTGTAGGTGTACATTTTTACTATTGAAATACCATTGCTGACGTGCTCATCACGATTGGCGCTTAAAGCTATAATTTATGTTGTAGGCTTTTCATATGCAGTAGAATAGGTAATCGTGGTATAAAATAGCTTCTGCAATTCAGTGCCGTCGCATTTCTTTCTTAGCAGGTGAGAATCGTAAATGAGGTAAGTAGATTTTAACCGCAAATTTTATCCGGTAAAAAATATTTCCCCCTTTTGTATCACGGAACTGTAGAAGTAAAATGTCACTGGTGTGGATCACGGAATATATACCGTTCAGAATGGAAGCGAATTATCTGTCAATTTATTGTAGTATGAATGTGGGATTGGCGTGTTAAGTTGTATGAAGTGCTAGTTTGATACTCCGTTAAAGCGATACATATTTAATTTTA
The DNA here is from genome assembly GCA_031216915.1 of Pictodentalium vernedei. Taxonomy (NCBI): domain Eukaryota; kingdom Metazoa; phylum Mollusca; class Scaphopoda; order Dentaliida; family Dentaliidae; genus Pictodentalium; species Pictodentalium vernedei. The sequence goes on from CM062291.1 coordinate 456,873,953, forward strand.
ATTTTAATAATTTAATTCATAGTGTTTGCTTGTATTATATTTTATTATATTGTGTTATTACGCGACCAATATTCCCATCCTTTTTTGCAATTCAGTCATATCAACTTTAGTGCGCACGGCAGTTTTATTTTCGACATGTGGTTAATACGTACGGTCCCAAAAACTGGAGATAAAAACCCTGTGTGAATAACCGGCGTGCATCCAACTGAGAGCCTGCAGCCCGCAGCAAGCAAATAATATGGAAGTGTCCAATGGTGCAATTGGACCATTAGACACGTACACATTTTTTGTTAATGAGGTGGGACAAACTGAAAACATGCGTAAGATAGGAATGCATCGTGTTATGAAAACTCACCTCGACCAATCATATGCAAGGAAATTGGACATTACGAAAGAAGATTAAAATATACAAGTATAACGCAATCACCAGAATATAAATATTAGTCCGCATGTGTTCTGACACTTAATCGGGTTGTTTTAACTCTATGCATTCTTTTGGCGGCTTTTCCTGCATTGTACTTGAACTCTCTTGATGTTGACTGAAATTATAGTATTCATATGATGGTGCAAAGTTAGCCGGTACTGCCACCGTGTTAACTTCTCCATCTCCATCTCCATCTTTACTCGGTTCGGTTATGTTGGTACATGTCCCAAATTCATATAGGCTGTACGAAGGTGGAGCTAAAACATAGAATGAAACAAAAAATTAAGAATAAATAATCTAGATGCGCAGAAAACGATATATTTTACACTTCTCGGACGATGGCGGTTTCACCCTTGCTGGCGAATGCTGAAGCTATGATTAGAAGAACTATATATACAGTACATGGAGAGTGTATTACCACTAAATCCGAAATGTTTCACAACCCCTCCTGTAGGCTTCACGATCCCTCCAAAGAAGATTACTTAAAAGGTGTTTCCAAAATGCATAAAATTGATGCCCTTTTAAGAACAATAATTTCGGGAATAAACCACCCAACAGAGAAAATAGCAGAAGTGACGGAGTCTGAATTAAAACAAAACGTTGAGTCATTACCATCCTACATACGCGACACCACACATTTCTTGAACAGACTGAACTGTATACCCCAACCACTCCCCGAAAACAGCATAATGTATTGTATGGACGTCAAGAAACTATATCCAAGCGCCCCACGTAATGAGGGTATACTAGCATGTAAAAAACACCAGAAAACTCTCAAAGAAAATTATTCCCAACAGAGATAGGTCTTAAACTAATAGAAACTGTTTTGGACAATAACAATTTTTCATTTAAATGAAGACATTATTTACAAATGGACGGCGTTGCAACAGGTTCGCGATTAGGGATGAATTATGCGTGCACATGTATGGGTAAATGAGAATAGAAACTGTCAAAAGCATCGAAGTTACAACCCCTTGAACAGGTGCGGTACGTTGATGATATCTGGGGAGTATGGACGCATGGGTTGGAGTCTCCGAAACAATATCATTCTTTGGCAAATACGATTCCCCCAAGAATACAGGTTGATTTAAATTGGTCTGAAATAGGATAGAATTCTTACACACGATAGTCAAAATTGAAGACGGATTTCTACAAAACCCATGGAAACGCATCAATACCTGCACGCAAAGTCAGATCACCCAATCAACACTAAAAGAGCGATACAATATGGAATAGCTTCAAGAGTAGAAAGAATTTGGTCCGATAATGCTAAATATGAATGCCACAGAAACGATATAAAACAACACCTGCATGCCAGAGGTTACGACGAAATGTTTGTAAGCGAACAACTAAAAAAGCTCGACCAAATTGAGCGTAAACAGTTACTTGAAAAACGATCCAACAAACCAACCGGCGAAAGAGTCCCGTTTGTGGTCATCGACTTGCGGCGCCTCCCCAACATCGGGAAAATAACACGGGAGCGGATGCCCATGTTTACACCGCTCAAAACACATGAAATTGGCATTCGAAAAACCACCCTTGATTTCGTACAAAAGACTGAAAAATTTAGTCCATAGCAAGCATAATAAACGGTTCAACAATCGAGGGACGGGATCTGATAGATGCGAGAGAAATTGTGCAACCTGTGGTTTTATACTCCAAACAAAACAATTCACAGACAACAACGTAACGGTCTATTACATCTGATTACATAGGCAAAACATCACCTGCATGTCCAGGAATGTGATATATGGGATACTCTATAAGTGCAATGAAGTTGTGCACGTGCACGCTAACAACTAAAGAGTAAAAAACTACACTTGAAGTGCTGTATTTTACGCTTGCTAAGTGCTGAACTAGCACTTTGTTCAAGTGTAGATATCCCAGAACTTGACAGGTGTTACAATAATACCACTTTAATGTCGCGACACTTAAAAGGAAACAACGCAGATGACGCGGATCAGGCTCGAACTCTCGAGCCTGATCCGCGTCATCTGCGTTGTGTCATTTTAATTATGTACCCACCAAACGCAAATCAAATTATGGACGATTCTGGAAGAACCACCAATGCTAAACACATGGGAAGTGTCATCCATACAACTTTCATAAAGCATTGCACTTTGAGTGTTAAAATCAAACCCTAAGAGTTAGAATGGGTTTAACACCTTGATCAGTTTTAAAACTTTAGTTTTTAGTGTGTGGGAGAGACGAGGCAAACTTGTATGAGAATGCAAAACCATCTGAGTAGAATAAAACTTGAGGTTATGGATGAACCGATACCACATCCTTTTCTGACCAAAAACCATAGTATAAACAATTTTAAGATTATTGGTGTTGAACAAATTAATCAACAAAATGCAGCTTACAGGGGGAATGGGGGGGGGGGGGGGGGGGGGCTGTCGTGAAGCATTTTGGATTAACAAACTTCAAGCACTAGAACCCAATGGGCCCAATAGACAAGAATGATTCTAAATATTCTCATTTATAAACTTACTGAATGTGGCGCGGGAGGGGGGTGAATTAGTGTATAGAGCAATTACATCGAAAGGCGCGTTGGTGTTGAACATAGCGTGTACATGCTGTGAGATTATGATCATTGTGTATATGTAAGTGCGTACATAACCCGTATGTGTGTGTGGGGGGTGGGTGGGGGTGGAGGTTGATAGGGGTGCATAGAACCCTATCCTACAATTGTCAATGTAGATATTGTATCAAGGACTGCACTCAGATCAGTGTTGGTGGGGGGTGGGGGGGGGGCATATATATGCCGCAATAGTGGGAGGGGACAAGACATTTACACACACTGGAAGGATCGGGCGAGGAAGGGGCTTTATTATTGCGCAAGGAAGGTATAAAAAAGATTTTATTTTTCATCAGCGGTACTGATGGCTGATTGACGCGGATTGGGTATTGGTGCGGAGATATGGAGGCGCGCTTTTCAATGATTGAATGATACGGACAAAGGAGTGGTTTGATGTGTGAATACGGTATACGAACTTACTTGCCCCTGCCTCTGTTACCAGGGCGAGGTTTTAGCAATAGTGTGTAATTTATATTTAATTTTTGCGTAATAAAGCTGAACATATCTTTACTTGTTGCCACCCAAGGAAAATATGATACGGTTATCTTATTTTGCGCGCAATAGACTCAGATATGGGGAACAACATGAAACGGGGAACATATATTTACACGTTACCACCCAAGGGTGATTTTGCAAGCAATACACTTGAATATGGAGAACAACGCGTTTGAACAATTCGGGTCAAGGAATGGTTGATAACACTAAAATGCAATTCGAAAACATTGTATTTTAAAACATTTGATCATCGTTTTGGGGGGAACTGTAAAGGGAGTGTAAATATATAGCATATTACACTTACGAGCCGATGGGTAAACTTGAGTTGCAGCCTGTGCAGCCTGTGCTAATGGAACAGTTCCAATTATAACTTCAACACCTGCATTAACCTCAAAACTTAGTCCAGTGAATTCGGTGCGGATCTAGAATGAGATAAAAATAGTATATTCTTGTTACCAGCGATAGCTTCAGATGAAACAATTTCGTAATTGATGCATATATTGTCCACAAAAAAACCTAAAAATGTAATATTCAAATATGGACTGGAATTGTGACATGAGCACATATCGGCACATCCAGCATGTGCCTTTGTGCTAGGGCACATTGTGTCACATTGTGCCTTTTCACATAAGCACATTTTTACAAAAAAGGGATTCTCCAGTAGGTATCCTCGAATGAAACAATACCAGGAAATAGGTATCTTCAAATACCCGTATGTGCCTATGTGCTAGGGCACACTGTGTCACCTTGTGCCTTTTCACATAAGCACATATAAGCACATATCGGCACATCTGCCATGTGCCTATGTGCTAGGGCACATTGTATCAAATTGTGCCTTTTCACATAAGCAGATATGACAAAAAAGGGATTCCATAGCCACAGGTGTTTTCCAAAAAATGGGATTCCATGGGACGTGGCCAATGGATATAGAGGTGATGAGACTCGGATCGGACTTCATTGTTATAAGCTGAGATAACTCTGCATACAGATTATGGGAAACCAAGCAATCTGATTGGTTAGTTATACTCTATATAAATGATCTAGATAAATGAAACAACAAGAGTACACGGAATAGGGTCAGAACGAACAAGAATAGACCAGAAAAGCTAAAAATAGTAATAATAAGCAAAGCTGTTCCAACCAATAGGCCCTTCTACTCTACCGGAGTATACTCCAGGACAAAGGAACATGCCTAGGTAGACGAAAACTATAACATATATAGATAGAAGCAGAGAATTATGAAAGAATTCGAAAAAGTAAAACTTGTCGGGTTGTTTGTGGTAATTTGATTTACTCCTATTTAATCGAACACACCCTCCAAACATACCCCCTTCCCATTGCAGAAGATTGGGTAACATAGCAAGCACGTGCTACCAAAGAAACAAGATGGCGGCCTCCAGTATGCAAAATGGACGACGGAAACACGTATCACCTTAACAACATGCGCTGTGCATGCACACTAACACCACGCATCACTAGGGAGATGACGTCACAAGATGGCCGCTCACGTGGATTACCATGACAACACAACATGGCGCCACTGGGTCACGTGGCATGACGTCACTTCCGGGGTCCTGCCATTGTTTCCTCAAAAGCCCGATACATACTACTCAGGTGGTATTGTGGAGTGGGGGTGGGGGTAACTAATCGACCTGATGATTTATGTGACTGGTCTAGGTAGTATGTAAGACCACTTCGACCAGACGTTATTGTGTGTGTGTGTGTGGGGGGGGGGGGGGGGGGGTAACTCTGTACGTTAAGTACGGGTTATGGGAAATCAAACAATCTGATTGGTTAGTTATAATTTATATTAATGATCTAGATAAATGAAACAAGAGTACTCGGAATAGGGTCAGAACTAACAAAAACAAGCCAGAATAGCTAAATATAGTAATAATAAGCAAAGCTGTTCCAGTTGATAGATTCTTCTATGCTACTGGAGTCTACCCCAGGACAAAGCTGGCATTGCATACTACCTATACCAGCCATAGGATAACAAGAAGCATTAGATGGATTAATAGTACTAAGAGCTAACATGGGACTTGTTGGGGTACACAGCTTACACCGTATACTACCACTCTAGACTACCATGCACTACACCCCCCCCCCCGGGGGGGGGGGGGGGGCGATGGCTCAGTTGGTAGAGGTGCAGGCTGCAAGCCGAGAGGTCCTCGGTTGGAATCCCACCTGCGGCAACCGCGTTGTGTCCTTGGGCAAGACACTTCACCCCGATTGCCTACATGGGGGCACGATGACACTGTGTACTGAGGCGTACTGCACGTCGATGGTGCGCATGTCTTCAACCAATCTAACCCTGCCTGTGCTGCGGTGCAGAGTTCAGAGTTACGATGTTGGAGAGCTGACAGCTGCTCGTCGTTGCTCGGTGGTTCTCTCCGGGTACTCCGGCTTCCTCCACCCGTAAAACTGCCACGGTCACGATTAGCCATTGTGCATAAGTATGTGACCTTAAACACCAATAAATAAATAATACTACACCCCCCCCCCTTCCACACACAGACACAATAACGTCTGGTCTTACATACTACCTAGACCATAAAGGGGTCTACAGAGCTATATATTGTCCATACTATACTGCTGTTCTATACTGCCATGCATTACCCCCACCCCCACTCCACAATACCACTTGACCTGCCATAACGTACTACCTATACCAGTCATATAATAATACAAAGCAATCGGTTGGTTAATAATGCTGAGGACTAACAGGGGACCTACAGGGGACATACTGGGGATTATACCATGCATCCTATGCCCACGTTCTAAACAAACGATTAAAATACCTCCTGACCTAGCATTATGGACTACCAAAATCAGCCATAAGATAATACAACATATTATGTTGGTTAATAGTACTAAGGGGGTAATAGACCAGCAGACCATTCATCCTATACTGCCTATCTAAACCACCAAGGACTATCTCGCTAAACCGCACCGGGCGACCATGCATTACCCCCATTCCTACAATACTGCTTGGCCTAGCTATAGCAGGTATAGGGCAATACGAAGGCTCAAAGACTAATAGTATACCAACATGGATATATATCACTACTACCATATCACCCACACCCCATATGAGAAGCGTGACACGCCCTGACCCGAACAACGTTATGTCAGATTGTATAGTGGACAACAACAGTGGTCAACATCTCTATGACGTCACGACGTCAATAGCAACGTCAACCGTTTCGCGGAGAAAAAAAAAATCAAGAAAAGTCTCACCTTTACCATCAATTTTCCATCACATACCCATAATATATACCCATGGCCCTAGGTGTACATATATCACTGTACATTCCATAGCATACTATATATGCAGTACGTACACTGCTTGTCGGATCTAGCTGGACATGGCCGACATTTTGTACCGACAAAAGTTGCACCGGCAAAAGTCCGGTTCCTATGGAAATTTAACACTAGCTGCACCGGCAAAAGTCAGGCTGATGAGGGACGATTCATACATGCGATACTACTGGGGTTGGGGTTGGGGGGTGGGGTGGTGGTGGGGACTGAACGTTCGAAATTTGTTTCGGATGAACGTTTGCGATTCGATTCGGTTTGGAATCATTTTACTGAATTCAATCGATTCCATGCCATTTCGATTAGCAGAAAAAAATAAAATCTCGGAGAGTTTTGAACATCATATATTTGGTTATTGTAGACTTCTGCAGACGAAAATACTCTGTAGTTTTCAAGGAAACGAGATTGACAATATCAGTTTAACTTGAGAGCAGAAATATAGTTCGGAACTTCCTAAAACTGTCCGTAGAAACGTTAGTGCCGATCGCGTTAGTTTGCACTATATATCGTCCCTTGAGTGAAACAAGGCGCCATCTGCAATGCTGAAGCATTGTGGGTGATGCCTTGTTCCACTCAAAGGACGGTATATGGCTGTGCCTTCGTCCACTTTGGTGATACATGGTCAATTCTCGTTTGAATATAGCCCCGTGGTTAACATAACTGCGAAGTGAATTGTCACTGCAAGAATATTAAGAACCCAGAATGTCCCATATCGTTTTGGTAATGATATATTCAAAGCGAAAGCTTCATGTAATTTGAACGTCTATTCTTGAGAACCCAACATAATCGTCATATAGAACACAGTGGAACTCAGGAGACGATATGCGGTTCAAATTAAAAAATGTGCGTGGTACGTCAGGCTTATACATTGGGTCACGCTGAAATTATGACAAAATTGTTCATATTTCACAAAGAAGAGACAGGTTCTCTATTTGTACTTGTGGTTCGATGGTATGACATAATCAGGCCAGTACGGACATTGATACTGGGCACATATGGATGATAGATAAGTCTAGCAAGACAGCCACAGTATCGTAATAACTGTGAAATGGATTCCATTCGAGATCTGTCTCGAGCGGCAAATCGTGATTTGCCACCCTATAAATATCCTGAATTAACAGCAATTCAACAGAAGCTGGGATAAACTGTTCAAGTATTATGCAAGAAAAATATTATAAAAATAAATGAGTGCATGTAAACTTGATGAGGATATCGAAGATAAATGAGTTTGGAGTGGGTTTATTGACCTCTTTAATGACTTCAGTGAATGGATGGATGGATGGATGGATGGATGGGTGGATGGATGGATGGATGGATGGATGGATGGATGGATGGATGGATGGATGGATGGATGGATGGATGGATGGATGGGGACATCGGTAGATGAACGGATGGATGAATGCATCGATTGGGTGGATCAGATAGACTGGATGGATGGACGGATGGATGGATGGATGGATGAATGAATGAATGGGTTGGTGGGTGGGTATTGGGTGGGTGTATTTTGGGTGGGGGCTTTACCTTGATGGGTGGATGGCTGTGTGGGTGGGTGGGTGGGTGGGCTGGTCGTTTTTTAGGGGGTTTTGTTTTTTGGGATATTGGGTGGGTTGGTGGGTGGGTTTTAGATGGATGGATGGATGGATGGATGGATGGATGGATGGATGGATGGATGGATGGATGGATGGATGGATGGATGGATGATGGATGGATGGATGGATGGATGGATGGATGGATGGATGGATGGATGGATGGATGGATGGATGGGTTTATTGGCCTCTTTAATGACTTCGGATGGATGGATGGATTGGATGGATGGATGGATGGTACTTATTACAATAACAACATTCAGAAATACTAGTGCATACTAGAAGTCTAGTTAATAGCCCAAGAACATTAGATTTCACTAGGAAAAAAAATCGGAGAAAGCTGATTTTTTCAGGGAATGTCGAGTACATGTCACTGAACGATTAGACAAAAGTCCCCTAAAATCCCAGTTGAGCTTTTTTTCTAAAGCCTTTTTTCGAAAACGCGTTTGAAAAAAATTTTAAAAAATCGCACGAATTTTGTAACCTCGAATTGATCCAACTGTATTTTTTGTTTACGCGTATTTCGAGCAACATAATGTCTAATATACATTTACCTAGAGGAAAATGTGCATTCTGTGACAATTTCTGCGAAAAATTATTGAAAATTCAAAAAAAGTATCGGATTTACGCAAAAAATGACGATTTTCCTAACGGATTTGCCCAAAGGGTCGTAGTACAGAACGGGATGTTAGTTGGACAGACGATAAAAAATCCACCACCATTTGAAGACTTTTATCATTGCTTACAAAATAGACATTATGGAAGACCCCCTCTGCTTCTGGCCGAGTTCCCCTTTTGGCATAAAATTCGTCAGCATGAGAACTCAACTATTTTCGGGCTTGGGACCGAACAGACACGTCTGTGTCTGGCAGCATTAGATCAATAAATAATATTTACAGAATGTACAAAAATCAATAAATAATATTTACAGAATGTACAAATCAATCAACATGGATTAAGTTACATTGACTATTATCAACGCTATATACAGAAATGACATGACCTATATACATATTATTCATCGAACTCAGAAATTTCCGACAGGACAGTGTTTCTGTGGTTGTTACAAGAATCCGAACTGCAATTACACAAACCTGAGCAAGAGAGTCCTGCCTTCTTAAACCCACACCTTTTTGTACAAGCACTCTGGCAACCACAACTGATCAGATTCAGTAGGTTATCGGGGGCACATGGCTTTGTGGCTGCAGTCGGTACAAGAAGTCCATTGTCTAGCGACCACCCCCAATCCGTCGGAGGAAGCGAAGTGCCCAGCCATTGTTGGACCTGGAGATAACATCTGTAGACATGTTGTTGTGCAGCATCGCTGCTTGGTGGGAGTGAGGCTAGGTCGATGGGTTTATTCAGTTTAGATTTTGCTACATAACGCTTGTAAGTGACATATCTATATTGGTCGAGAGAGGAAACAGTTTTACTCCCGTATAAGATCAGGAGAAGTTGTTCCCCGGCAGCGGCTACTGCACTTGGTGTACTGTCATCCGCCAAAATTGTGTTGACATACTGTTGTGAGTCGCTAGTAACATCGGAGACAATTGTACTGAATACTTTCTTCTTACCAACTCGAAAGAGTGCAGAAGTAGTGTCACAACCACTTATAGAATGTGCTACAAGGAGGTTGCTTCTATGGTCACCCATTTTGGTTGCTATTTCACTAACTGAAACTAGTAAGTTTGGGGTAATGGAATACATCATGTGAATATTACATCCCGGTTGAACTCGAGAGGTAAGAATGACTAACAAGTCTGTGTCTGTTCCCACAACGACAACATTGTTGTCATCTTGAGCGATGTCAAGTGCAGTTTCGGCTATCAGTACATCAGCATCAGCCTCGGCCTGCTTGGACTGAATATTGATAGCAGATAGCTCCTGCATTAGAAGATCGATCAGTTGGGTTTTGTTCTTGGCATTTGCAAGGAAATCGGATTGGGGTGTGGTGGCTGGTAACTCGGGTGAGATATTGATATCAATGGAATACCTGTCTTTAGATCTACGGGCTTGTTCCATGCCCTTTGTCGACATTGTACAAGCATAACCATCAAAACCAACCACGACGTTCGCCCCAAAATGTCTCACTAGATAATTGGAATATGATGTACATATGTCCTTATATGACGACTGTTTAGGCCATACAACTGCCCTCAATAAAAAACCACCATCTACAACAAACAGAGAATGTTCTGGGATTTATTTTGCTCGGAACCGTATCGTTTTGAGGATCTTACCGAGCTTGCTTTTCTGTGTCTTCCTCATTCCAGCAGAATCAAACAATGCTGGTGGTTTCGGGGCGAGTTCATATTTGAGATACTCTTCCATCTCTGCTTGTGACTGAATAACACATGTGATGCGGTTGAACAGAATTGTGGGGTCAAACACTACCTTACTTCCACAGACTTTGATGCTATTTGCCATCGATGCGAAAGACTTCACAGTGTCAACACGTCGTAGTTTGATGCTGTTGAACGTTTTGCTTACAACATTCGATACGCAACATTCACCAATTTTGCGAACTTGGTCACAGTTCACAGTTTCGTCAGCCACAAGCCCGGTCGCTATAGAGACTAATTGTAGTGGATCTCTATTCTGAAAGGGGGAATGCACTCTGAGCCAGTTCAATAATTTGGTGATATCATTGGCATCAGTCAATTGTGAACTTTGACGGAGATCCCGATGTTGTTCGCCATGACCAGTGTGAACATGAACATAATTTTCGAGAGCATTACATATCGGAAGGCAAAGAGGTAGTCCATGTACCCATTTCGCAACAGTGCTATCGGTTATTCCCCTGCCATGTGTGAGACCACCAGGGAGCTTGAACATTCTCATTAAACACTGCTCTATGGTCTGATCAGAATATATCCCGTCCCAGAATTTATCTGAGCGCCTTATGGTAAAGTAACCTTTCTCAGTGAACAACTTCAAATCATCCTGTTGTATTATTTCTGTTAGCTCATTCATCTGCTGCAAATAGAGATGAGAACTTTTTGCGTATGCAAGATGACCACCTGCGTGAAATACTGAAATCATATTGCGAACACAATATGTGTGGCGTTCCCAGTCGCCTGTGCGCTCTGCTCTCAAGAACAACTGGAGAAGACCTATTTGCTCGAAGTATTGTACCCAAAGCTTTCCTGTGCGTCCTACGGACGCATTCTGGAGCAGTTCGTGTAATTTTGACAGTAGATGGTTGACACTTTCTTGATTGACAGCGTTAGCTGTTGTACAGTCACCTCTGGCAAGTCCACAGAATATTTCATTGTTTTCTGTGCAGTCTATGTTATCTAGTGTTCGGCTTTCTTCAAACACAAGTTTTGTAATGGCAATTTGTGTTAGCAAATGGGCACGAACTGCTCTTGAATATGCATGACCACTGATCAAATGATGGATTGACCCACCAGCATAAACAGTCCCCCAAAGTTCATCCAAGCCGCTACCAGCCATGATCGAACCAATTGCCCCTAAATATGACATAATCATATGGAAGCCGCCGAGTCTAACGAAAACTTTTGTCAACTTATCTGACGAAGACACACTCTCCACTGCACACATTACAGGCCAATGCATCTTGAGTGTAGGCGAACACCACATTATGTGATTTAATCGAACATGGAAATTGAAACAATGATGCTATAATACGGTATTTGAATGAGAAAAGTCGATGCCGTTTGAATTTGAGTTTAGGGGGTATGGTTAATATTTCACACGTTTCACCAGTTCATTATGGAATAAATGACTATTGTTATATATCATTATAAAGCCACTGCTTTTCTGCAATTTTTGATATATAATTTAACTCCCAAAGTAGTCGTAGATTTGATTTAATGGACGTTGTGTACTGTTGTGTGTATGAAAACAATAAATTTTTTTTCGTAATTTTGTACATTTTCGTGAAAATTTCACCATTGAGTGTGAGGATTGGTACAAAGTTGGCATTTTCTGTTGGGGATATGTATTCTCAATATAATTCAGCACGATATTTATGATTCTCACCCTACTAAGGCGAATAAGAATGAGAAATATGGAGCTGGGTCGAATTTTTTTTTAAATTTTTGTTTTCATCAAAAAAACGCTATAACTAAAAAAGCTCAACTCGGATTCGCGGGGACTTTTCACACTTTATCCGCAATGTGTGTCCCGGAAACATATAAAAAAATCAGCTTTCTCCGACTTTTTTCCTTACTTTCTCATTTTTATGTCTAATGTGCCTGGACTATAAGATGGGCTGCGAATCTCCAAAAATCATCCACAAAGGCTTCACCTCAGAGTGTATGAGTCCCCCATTAGTAGAGGCGTAGTAGGGTTCGACCCGGAAAAAATTTGATACAAGCTGATTTTGGTGTCATTCGACGCAGAATTTATTTCGGAACAACATATCCAAAATCCGCAAAAATCCGCCTTGGGGAAAATTTTTCATGTCAGATTTCCCGTCAGGGGGTTGTTCGTGAAGGGGGAAAATTGTGTTTCCGGGGTTTCGGCCGTTTATATGTCACAGATTGAGTTTTATATACTATTTTGTGTCGCAGGCGACCAGATACAAATGTTAATTATATTGAGAGGCAATTGCTTGATGAAATCCTCACACTTTTTATGAGGAAAAAGGGTTAATAACCCCCAAAATCACATTTTTTTCTCAAATTTTCACTCCCGATTTAAGATACTTCTGCACAGAATACTAAACTAGAAATGGTTCTTTGATCGATGTTTTCGCATACAATGAGGTGCAGATAATGTTGACTGGTCCAATATAATAACAGGAATTTAACTACATGATGAGGTCTAACAAGACATTTGTTGGTGTTCTTCACGGTTATTCATTGTCGCCGATTTCCTCCCCGATCTCAATCGGCTCGGCATTGAAGCAATTCTCACCCCGACAGTCTCCACAGGCAGACAAGCACTTGAGCGCATTCTTTCTACAAGAAAATATGTTTGTTCCGCATGGCTTTTTGGATGTCATTTTGCATTTGAGAAGAGCCTCAGGCGCTGCGCCCAGGTCAGTCATCACAGGTATCAACTCATTCCCACGACTTTCCCAGCCCCACTCCTCAGGATCTAGGGCATTGTTATCCAATAGTTTCCAAACCATTATTTGTTGGTGAACTCGCAGGCTGTGGAAATGTGCTGCACGCTCAGTCGGGGGAAGTTTTTGTGGTTCAATTCCCGATTTGCTGGAAGTGACCATTGTCATAAATTTTGAATATCTCAAACCAAACAAAGTGTTTGAATGTTTGCCAGAGTACAACATAACGAACAGTTCAGTCCCCATTTTCCCAACCTCTGTCTGAGAAATGGTACTGTCGTGCATTGCTTCTGATATATTTTGAATAAGCAATGACTTCTCTAACTTCTTGAGAAGCAACGTTTTCCCGTGCCCAAACGTTGCTGATGTGACATCACACCCACTCCATGCATGAATGAAGAGGAGGTTCTTCTGAGTTGTTTCTCCAATCTTCTCTACTATATCTGCGATTTTCCATGCATCTCCACCCCTGTGTGACTTCCGTGCTTCTGACTGGAAATAGATATCAGACCAAGTACGATCCCAATGGTATACGGACATAACTAGTACATCTGTATCATCTGCAACAATGACAACTGTTTTCCCTGGGACGAAAGTTGAACTGCATTGTCAACAATGTTAGTGTCAGCATCTCCAGAACTGCATTCGACAATATGCCCAGCCTCTCTCAGTGATGTGGAAAGCATTTTTATAAACTGCATTTTATTATTTCCATTCGATAAGAACAGTTCCTGATTTTTGTGGGCAGTCGTGTTGTTCGTCAAACGGATATCAGCACAAACGTGGAGAGCTCTTCTTCTCTGCTCCTGAGTCTTGGTTGTTGGTCGTTGACCATAACCATCGAAGACAATTCGACAATTCTGCCCATATTTCTTCGTCACGTATCCAACATACTGGTTTTCCACTTCCAAGTAAGTGGTGTTTGTCTTCCATTTAACTCTGTGGAGGAGAGCGCCCCCGTCGAGCATGTACAGACCATCAGATGGTGGTTTAGTAAGGGATAAGCCATCAGTTATTGCAGTTGCTAGGTCCGCCTTGTTTGCTTTTCTGAGGAAAAAATCTTTGAAGAGGGCTGTTGGCATTACAGTTAGTTCATACGCAAAGAACTGTGCCATGTCTTGCTCTCTGTGGGCAATAGCAACCAGTCTAGTAAACAAAGTTGAGGGGTGTATTGTCACCCTCTGGTCATCTAGCTTCAACCCGGGGGTGAGGTGAGCTAGGGTACGGATTTGATCACTTCGTTTGATAGTGGCATCGGAAACAATAGCGTTGTCTAATCTAGAGTGTATCTCTGCCCCTACAGACTCAGTGATATCGCAGTTGATACCATCTCCCTCGGAAGCTAACAAACCAGATGACAGAGAACGCAATCGTTCGTTTCCATCGAACGGGTTGTGTGTGTCAAACCACTCTAGTATTCTGGCCATGTCTAAGTTGTCTCGTTTTCGACGAGATGTGCCCATATCTACATGCTGTTCGCTGGTATCGAGCTTTAGGTCGGTCAACGTTGTCATGGCTTCATGTATCTCTGCGCATTTATGCATCGTGTAAATCCACTCCTGTCGTACAGATTCCGTCACGCCACGACCTCGCGTCAACCCACCCCGACTTTTAATTGAACGCATAAGAACTTGCTCAATAACAAGATCACTAGAGAGGCCTGCCCAAATCCTAGAACTTCGACGTATAACATGAAAGCCGTCAGAGTAGAATCTCTCATACAACCAAGGATGTTTTTCTGGGAGTTCAAGCATCATTTGCAGATAGACTCTGCAACTCTTGGCATAGTGTACACGCCCTGTTGCGGCGAAGAGGTTCAGCATTCTACCAACAGCAATGAGATGGAGATTCCAATCGCCAAGACGTTCTCCACGGATGAACATTTTCAGTACCTTAATATATTCTAGATATTGTACCCATAGCTTAGCGGTGCGTGATTCTCTTGACAGTTTGGCTTTGTAGTTGTCAAGGCAAGTGTTCACCGTCACGAGAGCTGATGAGCTGCTAACATCAGAAAGGGTGACCGCGCCTTCAAGCACACCTTTGTATAACTCCTTCACACCATCTAAGTCCCTCTGGTTTATCTGTACACTCTCAACAGTGGGTGGGCTCATCGGAGGAGAAACATTCGCGCTCATTTCGGATGTGGTTATGGCACCCAATAATTTATTCGTCAGTGCAGCTTCTACTAGGAGGTTGCCTCGCATAGCTCTGGAAACAGCTTTGCCGGTCAACATCGACCGAACTGCTAGTGGACCATAAACTTCCTGCAAAGCTTCATCAAGACCTGATCCAGCCATCATCGAGCCGATACTGCCGAGAAAGCTCATGATTGTGTGGAAACCACCCAACCTGCAGACAATGCTCATGGATTGATCAATTATTATCTCATTTGCCTTCAACCATAAAGGCTGGTCAAACGTGACGCACGGGGATGGGATGTTCAATCTGATCGCTTGCTCTGAGATGAATTTCAATGTGGAAAAGATGCATGTGCTGTCTGTTGGGCTGAGATCTATTATTGGGAGAAAGAGTATATCTGATTTCGCTTGATGCTCTGAACCGTGCACAGAATGCGCTAGTTGCATGAAGCCGGACCAATTAGAAACAGTGTCATCTACTGCTCTAGATAGCCACCCACAATGCCATAGAACGTCAGTACTCAGGCTAGATGGAAGTGTATGTGGTGATTGCAGCTCTACTACTGGTTTGTACCTCAAACCACCAAAGCCTCTCCTCGTTGATTCCAAGTAATCAACCACTGGGATTCCTTTATTCACCAACATTTGTTCAACGCCAACTCGAGCTCTGCGTTTTATCGATGTATGCGACATAGGGGTGGATGGCACCTGAGTTTGGGTTGACACGGCGATTATACCCATACCATGAAGTGAACCTTTCCCATCGATAGTCGCAACGTTATGGTCGACGTTGTCTGCGACCCACTGTACGAATTCTCCGGGGAAATAGTTAGAGGTATAGCTGTCAACAGAATCTAGCTCCATCACACCTTGCTTATACCGTTTGACCTCCTCATAGGTGATAGAAAACCCAAGCCTAGCTAGTTCATTAACGAGCCATTTTGACCCGAAAGTATGGTCCATTTCTTCTCCTAACCCGAATAGGGTAGGTGTTATGACTGATTTTGGTCTAGCCGATTGGACTATAGAGTGACCTATGCTGTTTCGTTTTATATCATTTGATATCAAGCACTGGAGAAAAGACTGTAGGTAGGCTGGGATCCAGGTTTTGCCTCGCGAAATGTCCTGTATGTCAGCAGGGGTTGGATACCAATCTATATCATACTCCATCTCTCTAAGCTGCTCCTTGATCAATTTTGCTGCAGTAACAATGATCCTTTCAGCTTCATCACTTATACTTTCTTTCTTGTCCGCATACCATTTTTCATTTATCAGATATTCAGCCATGTTGCGAAAGCATAGGACATTGTCGCGACCCTGTACCCTGGCGAAAAAGATATAATCGCCATATCGCTCTTCTAGTTTCTGCTTCAGTCTCTTTTTTGTGTACACAGTTGATTCACCTGCGATCTCTTCTATCTTCGAATGCAACTCGGTCAATGTGTACAGTTCTGAATCGGAATGAGTTTCTAAGAATTCACATATGCACTCAAACCAATGTTCCATGCCATGGTCAGGTTTTCGACCAGCTGGTCTCGCAATTTCCAACTGTCTATAGTATATAGGAATTTCGTATGGCAGAGAGGATGATAGACAGCCTCGGCAGCTACCAGATCAATGCAACTCAATAGCCGAACGCTTACTTCTGAAGCTAAGCTATCCCCTCTCAGTTCGCAATGTTCGAGGGGGGTTTCTCGTATAGGTAGTGTCTCGACGGTCCTGATAATTTTGTTCCTATCGGGGTGGCGTGGATCAATTTTTGCGGCGCTACCACAGAACAAACAGTGTGTCTTGAAGTCGAATACAGGCACATTACATCTCATTTTCTTGGCCGACGGAGCTTCGATGTCAGAAGAGCGTGCAGCAGATGCCCGCTTCGCATCAGTGAAATCCCTACGGCAATCTGAATGAACCAGAACAACACCTACGGGGTCCTGTTGAAACTTGTCCAAAAGGTGTGCTTCAAGGTCTGATCTCTCCCTGGCATTACAGAAATTAAGCATGGTATGACAACCTTTCTTGGTGACTTTAACTGATTTGACTTTATCGAAACCAACCTGGCAAATTACACAGGTATCATCTCGAAAGCGACCACCTTGGAGTGAAGCCATATCTAATCAAATGGTGGAAATATGCCGATGGAGGGAACGGATTATTTTCTCTTAGCTATAAGTAGTACGGATCCTGAGGCGGATTATCGAAACTGGATTAATAGACAAGAAATATGATATTGACGAAATATGAAAAAGGACAATGTGACTAAGAATTGTTTCCTGTGTATGTTAACACCGAAACAAAGAAAATATGACAGAATGACAAAACAATCGAATAATTCGAGAGCACGTGGCGATAAGCTTATAGCGATGTGCTGTGTGTAACAGAATCGCTGGAATACCCGCGACTGATATGATGTAATTATCTTTCTCCAGTGTGCTATACAACGCTCTTTGTACATCAATTACGTGGGCTGGTATAATACTATAGTCATTATATTGTATTCTACTGACAGGAAAAATCTGAGAAGAGACAAATTCCTGCCCTTAATACAGAACCGCCTGGAAAATGACATCGGGAAATTGGTAAAAATGGCCACCACCCCACCCTCAGTTGAGACGCTATGAAAAATTTTCCTCAAGGCGGATTTTAGCGGATTTTGGATATGTTGTTCCCAGATAAATTCCGCGTCGAATGACACCAAAATCAGCTTGTATCAAATTTTTTCCAGGTAACACCACTTTTTTTTACTTCAACGCCTGTACTACATACCGGTGTAAATACCCCACACACCGGAAGACGCAATAATAAATAATATGTTTGAACCTTGATCGTATATGACGTCAGCGCACATTACGTCCTAATCGATTGAGGATTTCCTATGACGTCAACGCATTTTCAAACAGAATTGTTTTCAGAGATTATATTTCCGAAATTTCTGAAGGATTCAGTTAAAGTGAATTTTTAAATTAAAATGATATAGAAAGGTAAATCTCAGCTCATTTATACAGTGGGTCGAAGTTCGTAAAACAACAAAACTGCTTCCTAGGTATGGTCGTTGTAGGGATCTTCGAATAACGCATTTTATTTTTCAAATTGGGTCTTGAATCGAATCGTGTCTCTGAAATCAATATCGAACCAAATGTCGAATCGAATCGTGTCTCTAATATCGATCTCGAATCTTAATAGACAAGTTATTTAATATAGCACCAAACGGAATTCACGGTACACTGGCCCTTTCAAGACTGACTAACATCGTAAACACCAATAAATAAATATTCTCTGTAGCACCGTCGCAGAAGCAGATGTGTTCATTATCTTACGAAAGTGAATAGTTACAAATTAAGCCTTCAAACATTAAAACTACAGAAAATGTTTCGGACAAAATTCACTACTTACCTAACAATTAATCGTTGTCAATTATTCAATTAAGAAGAGGCCCCACGGGGCCTGAAGCGCCCATTTTGAACAGAACACAATATAAACAGAGTCCCAGAATGAGTACATTAGGCAAGCCATCTCCATAGGCTACACTGTCAATCCTTGAGTCCCTCAGGAGTAACAAAAATAATCCGGGCATCATGCCTATTCTTCAGTTGATCATAAAGTAAAATGTAGAGCTCCCCTATGAAGCCACTTGATACAACCTATGTGGGTTAATCTTAGTTACACACCTCTAGAGGGTACTGAATACAAAAATTTTAATTCTTTAGCAAAATGGCCAATTCCGGCTTCCATAGGGAGCCCAAATATTACCCCAAACTCTCGAATTGAATACAGTTGAATCTGACTTCCCTAGAAATGTGTACCAAATATGTAAGCATTCTGACTGTTGGACCTGAAGAAGAGACATTTTAAAGAAATTTCTTCATATTGCACCAAGTTAAAATTTGGGCTACCATAGCGAGCCCAAATATTAACCTATGGATCCGATTTGAACAAACTTCAATCTGACCCCCCCCCCCCCCCCCCCCCCCGGAGATGTTGTATACCAAATATGAAAGCATTCTGACTAGTGGATCTGAAGAAAAGTTTTGAAGAAATTCCCTCAAATTGTTAAATTTCAGGTTCCCATATGAAGCCCAAATATTAACCTAGGCACTCGAATTGAACAAACTGGAATCTGACCCCCAAGAGATGTTGTATACCAAATATGAAAGCATTCCGACTGGTGGATCTGAAGAAGAAGATTTATAAAGACATTTCCTCATATTGCACTAAGTAAAAATTTGGACTACCATAGCAAGCCAAATACATACCTAGGGATCTGATTGCACAAACTTGAATCTGCCCCCCTAGAGATGTTGCATACCAAATATGAAAGCATTCTGACTGGTGGATCTGAAGAAGAAGATTTTTTTAAATTACCCATCATATTGAAAAAAGTTAAAATTTGGGCTTCTGTAGGAAGCCCAAATATCCACCTAGGGACTTGGTTTGAACAATCTTGAATGTGACCATCATAACAATGATGTATACCAAACATTAAGAGATTCTGACTGGTGGTTCTGAAGAAGAAGATTTTTAAATCTTAAAAATTCGGGCTCCAGTAGTGAGCCCAAATATGAACCAATGAGCTTTATTTCAACAAACATTTATCTGACCCCCCCCCCCCCCCCCCTCCTATGAATGCAGTATACCAAATATCAAAAAAATCTGATGATTGATTCTGGAGAAAAGATTTTTTTTAAATTTTTGCAAATATGCTGACACAGCACTTTTTCTCTGCCCATTACAGAACACCCTAACATAACTGATGGAATTTTTATACCATTCAATTCTACTGGGCCTAAGGATACTTCATACAAAATAACAGCTCTCTGTTCCGTGTGGTTTCGAAAATATGGGCGTTTGAAAATATTTTTATTTTTAGCTCCTGGGGTTCCCATGGGGATGCGGGAATTATTATTTTTTTTTTGGCATGGGTCAAGTACTTATGACCCAATAATACCACATACCAACTTTGGTTCATACCGGACCATCGGTTCAAAAGATATAAATTTTGGGCGTGTCCAAAAATCTTATCCCTCCCTTTACAAAGCCAAATATTATTTCACAAACTTCGTTTGAACAAACCTGATTCTACACCCCAAAAGGAAGATCCATAGCAAACATCAAGTCATTGCTCACACTGCTTCTTGAGAAAAAGATTTAAAAAATATTTTGGAGTATTTTCCTCCACTCCCTCCCAATGGGGCTGGGCATGTTGAGTTGAACAACAATGCAATGCCCCTTTGGGCCCACCACTCATACAAGCTTCCACTCGAATTGGCCCAGTGACTCTGGAGGAGAAGACCAAAACATGGTGTTGACGGACGACGGACGGACGGATGACGACGGACGGACGGACGGACGGACAGACGACGGTTGACGGACGGAGAGCGATGAGATTAGGTCAGCTTTGTCAAGATGAGCTAAAATGAATTGGGCTTACATGAATGAATGGTCTAATGTCAATTTTATCCAATGTTTTTTTGGAAATGTAACAAATTGAAGTTAGTTCGAGAAATTCGAAAAAAATCGGATCTTTAGACTGATTCGGGATCGATATCGAAACAGACGTATGATGTCGATATCGAATCGAATCTCGAATATTCGCAGGACCCTAGGTCATTGTGAACAATGGTGCCAAATTTCATGATTGTGGGTTAAGAGGAAGTGCCCGAATAATCGTTTGAGGAAATAGAAGGATTATAATGACAACGAACTATTTCGATTGTGTTGAATGGTATTATTATCGCATTGTATGGAGGCACATCAGCTCTTATGTTGGTTAACGCAAGTACTAAAGTAAACACACGGAATGTCACGATAAGTGAATGAGATTAGTGAATACGAGTTCCAGCGCAAAATGATAGAACGAGAGGCTCTGCCTCGGATTCTATCCTTCCGTGATGGAATGGGTTCGGTATTTATTACCGCCTCTTTAGGCAAAGACTCCATTATTTTAAACATTTAATCCTCACACATAGACAATTTCAAACTTTACGATCTGACGTCTGCTTGAAATAGAAGCAAAACTCAGGTGTGGCTGACAAATACGTGTGACAGGTGGATACGTACAGGTAAAACTAGAAGTCCTCTCAAGACCTGTGCGCTTATCTGGGCTTAATTGCGCGTAGGAATTGCGCGCAACTGCCATATCGAAGGACATCCAAAGCACGACAGGTTCTCCTGATTACTCATAGCAAACAAAAGCAATGTTGTGCCAACGGACCTCCGGGTTACCCGTCTAGTTTCAACTGTAAACAGAAAAATATAAATGAAACTTCTGTACAAAATGGTTATTTATTCGAACTTTAACCCTTTACCCAACGTAACGGTCAAAACCCGCCAGTGCTATTCTCAAAAATCGCCAGTTAATTTTCATTATTTTTTCCATTTTGTGTCACAAAAACATAGGTTATGGCGCCTCGTTTAAACAAGCTCGTCGAGCTCGTTCCATCGAGGGGTCACAACCTATTTTTTTAGACAAATAATGAAAAAAATAAGTTATTCAAGATTATTTCTGTGCACGTGTAGTCTGCTTTTCATGTTAGGTAAAGGGTTAAAAAGAAATTTGCTACTGTTATCGCTTCAATTCAGAACTTGAGTGTTAAAAAATTAATCTCCATTTACAGAGTAAGTTTAATTCCCTTAATTCAGGTGGATTTGAACAAAAAAGTGTTCTAACTGACATTCCATATATCGGTTGTCAATCAAGCTTCCGAAATGAGCAAGGCCTGAATGTGGAATGTGACATTTGGATTGTCCGATTAGGACATTTGGCTGGGTTTATGTCTTTTGATAAATCTCTGACGTCAGGTAGCAAAATAGTCTGTCAAAGGAAATCCGTGTGGGACAGACGTCCCGTACTGATTTTTAAATATGGAACTGGAGTGAAAGAAAATACGCCTTTAATAAACAACTACATTGTCTAACATTTAGGAATTACATAGGCTGAAGCATAACGAGTGGAGAGTCGTTTACCTTAATGCCACATGTATACAGATGCACGTTTTAAAGTGAAATGAAATCTTTAAAACAATTTATTAAAACTTCATAAAATGTCGATGCATTTTAAGCTTTCAGACGTTGATACCCAAGCAGGGAGGTGGCGATAGCCATCTGGATTTTTTTAATTGCCGCCCGGTTTCAAAACGGCAAAAATTCCAACTGTTACTATTTAGAACTACAGTGAAATGCACTTCAAGAAAATCACATCATGTAAAATCGTTATCCTGTGTTAATTCCGTCATTCACCGTTACGAAATGTTGAAACATCGATAATTTATCATTCCTATATAAGATCTGATTTAATGTTAGGAGAGTGTGAATTGCTGAAAGTTCTCAGCTTGCGCCTTTGATTAGCACATATTCAGTTCCCAGAATAATATCAAATAATAACTAGACTTTATGATTCTGGAGTATCATGGATTTCCCCGATGAGATTCCATGATTTTCCATGACACCACAGTGTCTGATGAATTGTTTTTAACTGTCTCACTGAAGTTCCTTCATTGATGTTATGAGAAAGGTGAGTATAGCAGTCTCAAATGACTCAGTTTGATAAACAAATTGTTTAGGTAAAAACCATCATTAACGGTGGAGAGGGTTAATATCAATTTCGTCGTCCAAAGATTCAATGACCGACAAAAGGAGCTATGTTTGTTTGAAACATACCCACTGAGTGTTGTGTCTATTTGAAAATGGTCCATTTTATCTCAAATGTATCCAAAATATTGATGTCTGGCAGATTGTTGAGGGTTAACAAGTGCTAACAGGAATATTTATTCATGCAACTTGTAATGTCACACCAAGAACTGCGAATGGCCATGTTTTCTTTAAAATGTACAAGATGGTTTCAGAGAAATCCAGGGAGAGCATGAATTTTAAGCTTTTGATGGGTATCAATGTTTATCCAGCCCAAAACGGGTTACGTGTTGTTTTTCGAATACTATTATTACTTACAAAAATAATTCTCAGTGAATTCTACTTCCTCTTATTTTGATCTCTCCTCTCAACTTCGGATGCTGTGGGTACGCAAACACAGCCCATTTTATCAACATGTTGATATTTGAGAACCTGCATAGGGTTAACAAATGCTTACAGGAATATTTTGTACATGCAACTTGTAATGTCACACTAAGATCTGAGAATGATCATTTTTTCTTGAAAATCTACGAGATGTTTTCAGAGAAATCCTCGGATAACATGAATTTTTAACCTTTTGAGAGGTATCGCACTGAAATCAACCCTAAACGGGTTAATGCTTGGTTTTGTGAATACCTCCATTACTTACAAAAATGATCGTCGGTGTATTCCACTTCCAATGAAGGAGGTTATGTTTATCTCGCAGGTACACATCTGGTGTTATGGTTGCCAAAGAACAGCCCATTTTCTCCAAATGTCTATGTTTGACAGACTCTGAAGGGTTAACAAATGCTTACCGAAATATTTTGTCCATGCAACTTGTAATGTCACTCCAAGACCTGCGAATGGTCAATTGATTTTTCTTGAAAATGTTTTTTGAGAAATCAACAGAAAACTGGAATTTTAGGCTTTTAAGAGGTATATCTCCTTTACTAGTCAAAAATGGGTTGAAACATCGATTTTTTAATAAACTTACTACTTACAAAAATGTTTCCCTGTCAGTTTTGCGTCTGGTAAAAGAAGTTATGTTTCTCTGTTGCATTCCCATTTGATGTTGTTGGTGGCCAAAAACAGATTATTGTTTTCAAAAGTTTGACATTTAGCATTCCATGGAGGGTTAACAAATGCTTACCAGAATAATTTTTCCAATCAGCTGGTAATGTGACACCAAGACCTATCAATGGCCATTTTCCCTTGAAAACCCTACGGGATGTTTGTAAAGAAATCTAGGGAAAACATAATTTTTTAAGCTTTTGATGGGTATCACTATTAACAACCACAAAAGGGGTTAATGCTTGATTTTTGAATACCCTTATTACTTACAAAAACGGTCCTCGGTGAATTCCACTTCCAAAAAAGGAGATTGTTTATTTCTCAGGTACACATTGGGTGCTGTGCGTGTCCAAAAACAGCCCATTTCAACAAATTTACGATGCTTGGCAGCCTGCAGAGGGTTAATAAACGCTCACAGGAATATTTTGTCCATGCAGCTTGTAATGTCACGCAAAAACCTGCGAGTAGTCAATTTTTTTGAAAACCTACGAGATGTTTTTAGAGAAATCCACAGAAAATGGGAATTTCAAGCCTGTCCAAAATGGGTTAAGACTTCGACTTTTGAATACCCTTACTTCGTACAAGAATGTTTTCGTATAGATTGTGCGCTCGATAAAAGAACGCACCTTTCTTTGTGGGGTACCCATAGGGTGCTGTTGGCGTCCAAAAAACAGCCCATTTTATCTCAATTTTTACATTTAGCAGCTCGTGGAGGGTTAACAAATCCTCACCGCAGTATTTTGTCCATGCAACTTCTATTGTCACACCAAGGCCTGGGAGTGAATTGTTTTTCTTGAAAATCTACAAGACTCGTTCAGAGAAATGGACGGAAAACTAATTTTTTAGCTTTAAGGGGGTATTTCTGTTTAACCAGCCCAAAACGCGTTGAGGTTTTTTGAACATCCTTATTACTTACAAAAATGATCCCCGGTGAATTCCACTTCCAATAAAGAAAGTTATGTTTATCTCTCGTCTATCGTTTGAGTACTGTGCGCACCTGAAACCGGCCCACTTCATCAAAATTTCGATGTTTGGCAGCCTGTGGGGGGTTACCATATGCATCACCTGATATGTCGTGTGTATCAAAGCTCGAGTCACAGGCAGATCTTGCAATGACGAATGTTTAAAAAATCTACAAGATGTGTTTCGAGAAAGTGCCGATAAACCCCCAACGTTGGCAGTTTTTCGCCAATTCTGACGAAATAAGGGTTAAATCGAAAAATCCGCTTCGGTACATTTTTAGATTTTGTGCCCCTCCATGCGTGTGCAATATTTTGTAAAAATCGGTTCGAAAATGGCTTCTGAATCCTACGGACAATATGTATGGAAAACAAAAAAAAACTAAAAATTATCATTCTGGAGAATCATGGCTTTTTCCCGATGTGATTCCATGATTTTCCATTACCCCACAGTGTCTGATGAATTGTTTTTAACTGTCTCACTGAAGTTCCTTCACTGATGTTATGAGAAAGGTGAGTATAGTAGTCTCAATGACACAGTTTGATAAAAAATTGTTGAGGTAAAAAACATCATTAACGGTCGAGTGGGTTAAGGTCAATATCGTCCTCCAACAAGTCAATGACCAACAAAAGGAGTTATCTTTTTTTGACACATACCCACTGAGTGCTGTGTCAATTAGAAAATGGTCCATTTGATCTCAAATGTATCCAAAATATTGATGTCTGGCAGCTTGTAGAAGGTTAACAAGTGCTAACAGGAATATTTATTCATGCAACTTGTAATGTCACACCAAGAACTGTGAATGTCCATTTTTTCCTTAAAATCTACAATATGTTGTCAGAGAAATCCAGGGAGAACATGAATTTCAAGCTTTTGATGGGTATCAGTGTTTATCCAGCCCAAAACAGGTTAAGTGTTGTTTTTTGAATACTCTTACTACTTCCAAAAATAATTCTCAGTGAATTCTACTTCCACTTATTTTGATATCTCGTCCCAACTTCGGGTGCTGTGGGTACGCAAACACAGCCCATTTCATCAACATGTTTATGTTTGAGAACCTGCATAGGGTTAACAAATGCTTACATGAATAGTTGGTACATGCAACTTGTAATGTCAGATCTGAGGATGGCCCTTTTTTCTTGAAGATCTACGAGATGTTTTTAGAGAAATCCTCAGATAACACGAATTTTTAATCTTTCGAGGGGTATCGCTCTGTAACCAGTCCTAAACGGGTTAATGCTTGGTTTCGTGAATACCTTCATTACTTACAAAAATGATCGACGGTGAATTCCACTTCCAATGAAGGAGGTTATGTTTATCTCGCAGGAACACATTTGGTGTTATGGTTGCCCAAGAACAGCCCATTTTCTCTAAATGTCTATGCTTGGCAGTCTCAAAAGGGTTAACAAATGCTTACCGAAATATTCTGTTCATGCAATCTGTAATGTCACTCGAAAACCTACGAATGGTCAATTGCTCTTGATTTTTTTTTTGCGAAATCCACAGAAAACTGGAATTTTAAACTTTTAAGGGGTATATCTCCTTAACTAGTCAGAAATGGGTTAAGACCTCCATTTTTGAATACACTTACTACTTACTAAAATGTTTCCAGGTCAGTTTTGCGTCTTGTAAAAGAAGTTACGTTCCTCTATTGCATTCCCTTTTGATGTTGTTTGTGTTCAAAAAGAGACTATTTTTTTTCTCAAAATTTTGACATTTAGCAGGCCATGGAGGGTTAAGAAATTCGTACCAGAATAGTTTCTCCAATCAACTGGTAATGTGACACCAAGACCTATCAATGGCCATTTTTTCTTGAAAACCCTGCGAGATGTTTGTAAAGAAATCCAGGGAACACTTAATTTGTTAAGCTTTTGATGGGTATCACTATTAACAACCACAAAACGGGTCAACGCTTGGTTTCTTGAATACCCTTTAGTCCAGGCACATTAGACATAAAAATGAGAAAGTAAGGAAAAAAATCGGAGAAAGCTGATTTTTTTATATGTTTCCGGGACACACATTGCGGATAAAGTGTGAAAAGTCCCCGAGAATCCGAGTTGAGCTTTTTTAGTTATAGCGTTTTTAAGATAAAAAAAAAATTAAAAAAAAAAATTCGACCCAGCTCCATATTTCTCATTCTTATTCGCCTTAGTAGGGTGAGAATCATAAATATCGTGCTGAATTATATTGAGAATACATATCCCCAACAGAAAATGCCAACTTTGTACCAATCCTCACACTCAATGGTGAAATATTCACGAAAATGTACAAAATTACGAAAAAAAATTTATTGTTTTCATACACACAACGGTACACAACGTCCATTAAATCAAATCTACGACTACTTTGGGAGTTAAATTATATATCAGAAATTGCAGAAAAGCAGTGGCTTTATAATGATATATAACAATAGTCATTTATTCCATAATGAACTGGTGAAACGTGTGAAATATTAACCATACCCCCTAAACTCAAATTCAAACGGCATCGACTTTTCTCATTCAAATACCGTATTATAGCACAATTTACACTGCTTCCACGTTTGCACAAACTGAATGTGAGAAAAAGGGACTGAACGTTTGTCCAGTGACGTTTGACCAACCACTTTATATCAAAGCAGTGGAGATTGTGTCTTGGTCAGATAAGTTGACAAAAGTTTTCGTTAGACTCGGCGGCTTCCATATGATTATGTCATATTTAGGGGCAATTGGTTCGATCATGGCTGGTAGCGGCTTGGATGAACTTTGGGGGACTGTTTATGCTGGTGGGTCAATCCATCATTTGATCAGTGGTCATGCATATTCAAGAGCAGTTCGTGCCCATTTGCTAACACAAATTGCCATTACAAAACTTGTGTTTGAAGAAAGCCGAACACTAGATAACATAGACTGCACAGAAGTCAATGAAATATTCTCTGGACTTGCCAGAGGTGACTGTACAACAGCTGACGCTGTCAATCAAGAAAGTGTCAACCATCTACTGTCAAAATTACACGAACTGCTCCAGAATGCGTCCGTAGGACGCACAGGAAAGCTTTGGGTACAATACTACGAGCAAATAGGTCTTCTCCAGTTGTTCTTGAGAGCAGAGCGCACAGGCGACTGGGAACTCCACACATATTGTGTTCGCAATATGATTCCAGTATTTCACGCAGGTGGTCATTTTGCATACGCAAAATGTTCTCATCTCTATTTGCAGCAGATGAATGAGCTAACAGAAATAATGCAACAGGATGATTTGAAGTTGTTCACTGAGAAAGGTTACGTTACCATAAGGCGCTCAGATAAATTCTGGGACGGGATATATTCTGATCAGGCCATAGAGCAGTGTTTAATGAGAATGTTCAAGCTCCCTGGTGGTCTCACACATGGCAGGGGAATAACCGATAGCACTGTTGCGAAATGGGTACATGGACTACCTCTTTGCCTTCCGATATGTAATGCTCACGAAAATTGTGTTCATGTTCACACTGGTCATGGCGAACAACATCGGGATCTCCGTCAAAGTTCACAATTGACTGATGCCAATGATATCACCAAATTATTGAACTGGCTCAGAGTGCATTCCCCCTTTCAGAATAGAGATCCACTACAATTAGTCTCTATAGCGACCGGGCTTGTGGCCGACGAAACTGTGAACTGTGACCAAGTTCGCAAAATTGGTGAATGTTGCGTATCGAATGTTGTAAGCAAAACGTTCAACAGCATCAAACTACGACGTGTTGACACTGTGAAGTCTTTCGCATCGATGGCAAATAGCATCAAAGTCCGTGGAAGTAAGGTAGTGATTGACCCCACAATTCTGTTCAACCGCATCACATGTGTTATTCAGTCACAAGCAGAGATGGAAGAGTATCTCAAATATGAACTCGCCCCGAAACCACCAGCATTGTTTGATTCTGCTGGAATGAGGAAGACACAGAAAAGCACGCTCGGTAAGATCCTCAAAACATACGGTTCCGAGCAAACTAAAATCCCAGAACATTCTCTGTTTGTTGTAGATGGTGGATTTTTATTGAGGGCAGTTGTATGGCCTAAACAGTCGTCATATAAGGACATATGTACATCATATTCCAATTATCTAGTGAGACATTTTGGGGCGAACGTCGTGGTTGTTTTTGAAGGTTATGCTTGTACAATGTCGACAAAGGGCATGGAACAAGCCCGTAGATCTAAAGACAGGTATTCCATTGATATCAATATCTCACCCGAGTTACCAGCCACAACACCCCAATCCGATTTCCTTGCAAATGCCAAGAACAAAACCCAACTGATCGATCTTCTAATGCAGGAGCTATCTGCTATCAATATTCAGTCCAAGCAGGCCGAGGCTGATGCTGATGTACTGATAGCCGAAACTGCACTTGACATCGCTCAACATGACAACAATGTTGTCGTTGTGGGAACAGACACAGACTTGTTAGTCATTCTTACCTCTCGAGTTCAACCGGGATGTAATATTCACATGATGTATTCCATTACCCCAAACTTACTAGTTTCAGTTAGTGAAATAGCAACCAAAATGGGTGACCATAGAAGCAACCTCCTTGTAGCACATTCTATAAGTGGTTGTGACACTACTTCTGCACTCTTTCGAGTTGGTAAGAAGAAAGTATTCAGTACAATTGTCTCCGATGTTACTAGCGACTCACAACAGTATGTCAACACAATTTTGGCGGATGACAGTACACCAAGTGCAGTAGCCGCTGCCGGGGAACAACTTCTCCTGATCTTATACGGGAGTAAAACTGTTTCCTCTCTCGACCAATATAGATATATCACTTACAAGCGTTATGTAGCAAAATCTAAACTGAATAAACCCATCGACCTAGCCTCACTCCCACCAAGCAGCGATGCTGCACAACAACATGTCTACAGATGTTATCTCCAGGTCCAACAATGGCTGGGCACTTCGCTTCCCCCGACGGATTGGGGGTGGTCGCTAGACAATGGACTTCTTGTACCGACTGCAGCCACAAAGCCATGTGCCCCCGATAACCTACTGAATCTGATCAGTTGTGGTTGCAAGAGTGCTTGTACAAAAAGGTGTGGGTGTAAGAAGGCAGGACTCTCTCGTTTGTGTAATTGCAGTTCGGATTCTTGTAACAACCACAGAAAAACTGTCCTGTCGTTGTTCGATGAATAATATGTATATAGGTCATGTCATTTCTGTATATAGCGTTGATAATAGTCAATGTAACTTAATCCATGTTGATTGATTTGTACATTCTGTAAATATTATTTATTGATTTTTGTACATTCTGTAAATATTATTTATTGATCTAATGCTGCCAGACACAGACGTGTCTGTTCGGTTCCAAGCCCGAAAAGAGTTGAGTTCTCATGCTGACGAATTTTATGCCAAAAGGGGAACTCGGCCAGAAGCAGAGGGGGTCTTCCATAATGTCTATTTTGTAAGCAATGATAAAAGTCTTCAAATGGTGGTGGATTTTTTATCGTCTGTCCAACTAACATCCCGTTCTGTACTACGACCCTTTGGGCAAATCCGTTAGGAAAATCGTCATTTTTTGCGTACAGCCGATACTTTTTTGTGAATTTTCAATAATTTTTCGCAGAAATTGTCACAGAATGCAAATTTTCCTCTAGGTAAATGTATATTAGACATTATGTAGCTCGAAATACGCGTAAACAAAAAATACAGTTGGATCAATTCGAGGTTACAAAGTTCGTGCGATTTTTTTTGATTTTTTTCAAACGCGTTTTCGAAAAAAGGCTGTAGAAAAAAAAGCTCAACTGGGATTTTAGGGGACTTTTATCTAATCGTTCAGTGACATGTACTCGACATTCCCTGAAAAAATCAGCTTTCTCCGATTTTTTTCCCTAGTGAAACCTAATGTTCTTGGGCTACTTATTTCTTACAAAAATGGTCATCGGTGCATTCCACTTCCAACAAAGGAGATTATGTTTATTTATCAGGTACACTTCGGGTGTTGTACGTGTCTGAAAACAGCCTATTTCAACAAAATTGCGATGCATGGGAGTCTGTAGAGGGTTAATAAACGGTCACCGGAATATTTTGTCCATGCAACTTGTAATGTCACACAAAGATCTGCGAGTAGCCAATTTTTCTTGAAAATCTACAGGATATATTTAGAGAAATCCACAGAAAATGGGAATTTTAAGATTTTAAGGGGTGTCTGTCTTTAGCCTGTCCTAATAGGGTGAACACTTCGACTTTTGAATACCCTTTCTACTTACAAACATGTTTCGATATAGATTGTGCGCTCGATAAAAGAAGACACTTTTCTTTGTGGCGTACCCATTGGGTGCTGTTGGCGTCCAAAAACTGCCCATTTTATCCCAATTTTGACATTTAGCAGCCCGTGGAGAGATAACAAATGCTCACCGCAGTATTTTGTCCATGCAACTTCTATGTTCACACCAAGGCCTGGGAGTGACAAATTTTTCATGAAAATCTACAAGACTCGTTCAGAGAAATCCACGGAAAACGGGTTAACGCTTGGTTTTTTGAACACCCTTATTACTTACAAAAATGATCCTCGGTGAATTTCACTTCCAACAAAGGAAGCTATGTTTATCTCTCGTGTATTGCTTGGGTGCAGTGGGGGCCTGAAACCGGCCTATATCATCAAAATTTCGATGCTTGGCAGCCTGTGGAGGGTTACAATATGCATCGCCTGATATGTCTTGTGTATCAAAGGGCGTGTCACAGACAGGTCTAGCAATGACGAATGTTTAAAAAAAATCTACAAGACGTGTTTCGAGAAAGTGCCTATAAACTCCAATTTTGGCAGTTTTTTTTGCCAATTCTGACAAAATGGGGGTTCAATCGAAAATTCCGCTTCGGTACATTTTTAGATTTTGTGCCCCTCTACGCTCGTGCAAAATTTCGTCAAAATTGGTTCGAAAATGGCTTCTAAATCGTACGGAATCATGGCTTTTCCCGATGAGATTCCATGATTTTTCATGACCCCAGAGTGTCTGATGAATTGTTTTTAACCGTCTCACTAAAGTTCCTGTACTGATGTTATGTGAAAGGTGCGCATAGTAGTCTCCAATGACTCAGTTTGGTAAAACAATGTTTAGGTAAAGACCATCATTAATGGTGGAGAGAGTTAATATCAATATCGTCGTCCGACAAGTTAATGACCGACAAAATGAGTTATGTTTGTTTGACACATGCCCACTAAGTGCTTTGGCTATTTGAAAATGGACCATTTTATCTCAAATGTATCCAAAATATTAATGTCTGGCAGCTTGCAGAGGGTTAACAAGAGCTAACAGGAATATTTTTCCATGCAACTTGTACTGTCACATCAAGAACTGCGAATGTCCATTTTTCTTTCTTTAAAATCTACAAGATATTTTCTGAGAAATCCAGGGAGAACATGAATTTGAAGCTTTTGATGGGTATGCTTGTTTATCCAGTCCAAAACGGGTTAAGTGTTGATTTTTGAATACCCTTATTACTTACAAAAATAATTCTCAGTGAATACTACTTCCACTTATGTTGACCTCTCCTCTTAACTATGAGTGCTGTGGGTACGCAAACACAGCCCATTTTATCAAAATGTTGATGTTTGAGAACCTGCAGAGGGTTAACAAATGCTTACTGGAATATTTTGTTCATGCAACTTGTAATGTCACACTAAGATCTGAGAATGGCCAATTTATGAGATGTTTTTAGAAAAATCCTCGGATAACATGAATTTTTAACCTTTTGAGAGGTATCGCTCTGTAACCAGCCCTAAACGGGCTAATGCTTTGTTTTGTGAATACCTTTATTGCTTACAAAAATGATCCTCATTGAATTCCACTTCCAATGAAGGAAGTTATGTTTATCTCGCAGGCACACATTGGGTGTTATGGGTGGCCAAGAACAACCCATTTTCTCAAAATTTCTATGCTTGGCAGCCTCTGGAGGGTTAATAAATTCTTACCGGAATATTTTGTCCATGCAACTTGTAAGGTCACTCCAGGACCTGTGAATGGTCAATTGTTCTTGAAATTTTTGGGGGTGAAATCCACAGAACCTGGTATTTTAAGCTTTTAAGGGGTATATCTTCTTAACCAGTCAAAAATGGGTTAAGACCTCGACTTTTTGAATACCATTACTACTTATAAAAATGTTTCCCTATCAATTTTGCGCCCGGTAAAACAAGTTATGTTTCTCTGCGGCATTCCATTTGATGCTGTTGGTGTCCAAAAACAGACTATTTTTTCGAAATTTTGACATTTAGCAGTCCATGGAGGGTTAACAAATGCTTACCTGAATATTTTATCCATGCAACTGGTAATGTGACTCCAAGACCTATCAATGGCCATTTTCTCTTGAAAACCTATGAGTTGTTTGTAAAGAAATTCAGGGAAAACATGATCTTTTAAAGCTTTTGATGGATATTGCTATTAACCATCCCAAAAGGGGTTAATGCTTGGTTTTTTTGAAGACCCTTATTACTAACAAATTTGGTCCTCGGTGAATTCCACTTCCAACAAAGTTGATTATGTTTATGTCTCGGGTATGCAATGGGTGCTGTGCGTGTCCGAAAACTGTCCATTGGAACAAAATTACGATGCTTAGCAGCCTGTAGAGGGTTAATAACTGCTCACCGGAATATTTTGTCCATGCAACTTGTAATGTCACACAAAGACCTGCGATAGCCAATTTTTCTTGAATACCTACAAGTTGCTTTTAGATAAATCCACAGAAATTAGAAATTTTAAGCTTTTAAGGTATATCTCTTTAACTAACTCAAAATGGGTTAAGACTTCGACCTTTGAATACCCTTACCGCTTACAAAAATAGTTCCCCATCAATTTTGCGACCGATAA
Organism: Pictodentalium vernedei; assembly: GCA_031216915.1. NCBI lineage: Eukaryota > Metazoa > Mollusca > Scaphopoda > Dentaliida > Dentaliidae > Pictodentalium > Pictodentalium vernedei. The sequence goes on from CM062291.1 coordinate 456,907,985, forward strand.
AAGAAGGTACCTTTCTCGGTGGTACACCCAGTGGGTGTTGTTGGTGTCCAAATACAGCCCATTTTATCACAAATATTACATTTAGCAACCCGCGGAGGGTTAACTAATGCTGACCGGAATATTTTATCTATGCAACTTGTAATGTCACACCAAGATCTGGGAGTGACCATTTTTTCTTGCAAATCTACAAGACTCGTTTAGAGAAATCCACGGAAAACATGAATGTTTGAGCTTTTTTTTTGGGGGGGGGGGGAGGGTATTGCTGTTTAACCAGCCCAAACGGGTTAACGCCTGGTTTTCTGAACACCCTTATTACATCCAAAAATGATCCTCGGTGAATTCCACTTCAAATAAAGGAAGCTATGTTTATCTCTCGTGTATTGCTTGGGTGCAGTGGGGGCCCAAAACAGCCCATTTCATCAATATTTCGATGTTTGGCAGCCTATGGAGGGTTGCCATATGCATCGCCTAATATCTCTTGTGTAGCAATGGTCGTATCACAGGCAGGTCTCGCACTGATGAATGTTTAAACAAAATCTACAAGACGTGTTTCGAGAAAGTGAGGATAAACCCAAATTTTTACAGTTTTTTGCCATTTCTGACGAAATGAGGGTTAAATCGAAACTTCCGCTTCGGTACATTTTTAGATTTTGTGCCCATCTATGCTTGTGCAAAATTGTGTGAAAATCGGTTCGAAAATGGCTTCTGAATCGGACGGACAAAATGTGTGGAAAAAATAAAATATAAAAAACTAGACTTTATGATTCTGGAGAATCATGGTTTTTCCAGATTAGATTCCATGATTTTTCATGACGCCAGTGTGTCTGATGATTTGTTTTAACTGTCTCACTGGAGTTCCTTTATTGATGTTATGAGAAAGGTGGGTATCATAGTCTCAAATGACTCAGTTTGATAAAAAAAAAAATGTTTAGGTGCAAACCATCATTAAGGGAGGGGAGGGTTAATATCAATATCGTCGTCTGACAAGTTAATGACCAACAAAAGGAGTTATGTTTGTTTGACACATACCCATCGTGTGCTGTGGCTATTTGAGAATGGTCCATTTTAACTTATATATCCAAAATATTGATGTCTGGCAGTTTGTAGGGAGTTAACGAGTGCTAACAGGAATATTTTTACATGCAACTTGTCATGTCACACCAAGAACTGCGAATGGCCATTTTTTCTTAAAAATCTACAAATTGTTTTCAGAGAAATCCAGGGAGAACACAAGATTCCATGATTTTTTATGACCCTGGAGTGTCTGAAGAATTGTTTTTAATTGCATCACTAAAGTATTTTTATTGATGCCTTGTGAAAAGTGGGTATAATAGTCTCAAATAACCCAGTGTGATGAAAGAAAGTTTTGGTCAAAACATAATTGTTGGTGGAGAGGGTTAAGGGCCTTTATAAGTAATGGACTTTTGTTTATTTTGAAATTCTCACCTCTCATATTCCTTAAATTCCGATTAAATACACACAAAGTATACATCAAAATGAAGGTTGGGCTGTATAGAACACGAAACACATATGCAATCGACTCATAGAGTCGACTGTAGGCACCACTGGTTCCTGGAAGTCTGCTACCGTATTCGCACCAGAACTGATAATAAAATAATATTTCATCAGAACAACTTGTGGCCAAATGTGCTTCATATATCCAAGAACAAAGCTAGGCATTCAAAACACTTTCGAATACAGCGATAGGACTGCATTTTGGAAAAGGACAACACTGTCTGAATTTTTTTTATTGAAGATGGTTTCCATGCTCGACAGACATGCGCAAATCATTCGTTACCACGAATTTCCATCGAAAAACAAAAATCGTAATTCAAAGAAATTTCAACAGGTATCATGGTACCTTGCATTGAATATGGCAACTGTGCAATCTCTATCTAATAACAGTATACTGTATGAAGGCGATCTTTTTCATTATTTGATTTTAGACGGCGTTGTATTTACATGCTTTTTCTGTCCAATGACGTCGACCGGAAATCGAAAGTATACTCATACGTAAACAAAAGCAAAGGCTTTGGAATGTTCCCCAATGCAGCTCTGTCGCCGTGTTTTGAAGATTGTTTATCCCCTAGCTTTGTTCTTGAATATATAAAGCACATTTGGCCACAAGTTGTTTTCTTGAAATATTATTAAATTATCAGTTCTGGTGCGAATACGGCAGCAGACTTCCAGGAACCAGTGGTGCCTACAGTCGACTCTTTGAGTTGATTACACGTGTGTTTCGTGTTCTATACCTCCCAACCTTCATTTTGATGGAAGTTTGTGTATATTTAATTTGAAATGAAGGAATATCAGAGGTGAGAATTTTCAAAATAAACAAAATTTCATTACTAATATAGGCCCTTAATATAACTATCAGCGTCTGAGATAGCCCATTATATCTCAAATTTATCAAAACTTTCGATATTTGACAGTTTGTGGAGGGTTAAGGAAGGCTTGCGAGAATAATTCTTCTCCAGAGTTTATTTGTTCTTGAGAATCTGTAAAAACCACTTGAAGATATCCACAGAAAATGTGAACTTCAAGTTCTAAAGCATGACATGTGTCGTCTCTGTATCAATTATCTCCTATTCGACCACAGTTGTTATGCATCATTACGTCATCTTTTCACACCTTCTAGAGTTATTGACAACGAGAAACATGAAGTTTTTAACAAAAATAATTACATATATAAATAGAAAGTGTTGTTCGTACATCTGTGTAAATAAAATATAGGCTGGGATGGAGGATGGGCAGTATAGCCGTCTTACAAACCAGTATATACCTAGCCCCACTGCCGGGGAAATGCTGGCGCCACCACTGCATTTGATAACTGCATTACAGAGTATTAAAAATACCTGCACCCCTTCTCATATTGGGGAACTACTACTATTGTAAGGTTGCTATAAGGAATGCTATAGTGTCAATACTATATTTGATATTATAAGTAAATGGTCCCATTGTTGCTAACTTTATTTGCTGCTTTCTTGTCATGCAGTGGCGGGGGAGCAGTGGCGTTGTGGTAACCGATTCTCGTCAGATCACCGAATTTAAGCAACGTTGAGCCCGGGTGACCGTCCGAACGATCAATTCGGACTCCCGCGTTGTGTCAGTGGGCAAGGCACTTAACGCCGATTATCCACATGAGGGCACGATGCCGCCGTGTACTAAGGCATACTGCACGTCTATGGTACGCATGTCTTCAACCAATCTAACCCTGCCTGTGTTGCAGTGCGGAGTTACGATGTTGTGGAGCTGGCAGCTGCTGGCAGGTGCTCGTCGTTGTCTGGTGGTTCTCTCCGGGTACTCCGGCTTCCTCCATCCGTAGAACTGTCAGGGACATGATTGGCCATTATGCATAAGTATATGACCTTAAAAACCAATAAATAAATAAATAAAATAAATAAATAAATAAATAAATAAATAAATAAATAAATAAATAAATAAATAAATATTATCATGCAGTGTAGTGTGGAATATGAAGTGAGGCGTACCTTTCAATGTGTGTTTGGTTGGAGAAAGAGAGAGAGGGGGGGGGGGAGGGTGTGGTAAGATCGGTAATTTTGTTGGGATAAATCGGCCGATGGCGTGGGATACCGTGGAATTGACCGATGAAACGGGATGCAGTGGGAGTGGAACTTATACACATGCGAATTCCTAAAATGCAATAAATCAAGTCTTTTTCACGTTTTATGAGAGGAATATGTCCAATCGTACCATTGAATCATTCTTAAGTGTATGTGGGTGAGAAATTTTGTATACAGACAAAATACACACTGAATAAAATAATTGACATTATTTTCCGCGGACGAATTTTTATCTTTGCTTCTTGGGGAAATCCATGCTGCTAAATACGACGAAGAGGTGTTATCTAATGAGGTAGGTGGTCGGGTCCGACAGCCCTCCTCGCAGTAGATTTAGTGGGGGAGGGTCGATTTTACAGGTAATATAGGCAGCATACATGGCATGGGCTGCCTGTCTTTAATTTTTAACCTTTAGAGGGGTATCGCTCTGTAACCAGCCCTAAACGGGTTAATGCTTGGTTTTGTGAATACCTTCATCATTACTTACAAGAATGATCGACGGTGAATTCCACTTCCAATGAAGGAGGTTATGTTTATCGCGCAGGTACACATTTGGTGTTATGGTTGACCAAAAACAGCCCATTTTCTCCAAATGTCTATGCTTGGCAGCCTCTGGAGGGTTAACAAATGCTTACCGAAATATTTTGTCCATGCGACTTGTAATGTCACTCCAAGACCTGCGAATGGTCAATTTTTCTTGAAATTTGTTTTTGAGAAATCAACAGAAAACTGGAATTTTATGCCTTTAAGGGGGTATATCTTCCTTAACTAGTCAAAAATGGGTTAAGACCTCGATTTTTGAATTCACTTAGTACTTATAAAAATGTTTCCCTGTCAGTTTTGCGTCCGGTACAAGAAGTTATGTTTCTCTGTTGAATTCCCATTTGATGCTGTGGGTGTCCAAAAACAGACTATTTTTCAAACTTTTGAAATTTAGCAGCCTATGGAGGGTTAACAAATGCTTACCGGAATCATTTATCCAATCAAATGGTAATGTGACACCAAGATCTATCAATGGCCATTTTTTGTTGAAAACCCGACCAGATGTTTGTAAAGAAATCCAGGGAAAACATAACTTTTTAAGCTTTTGATGGGTATCACTATTAACAACAACAAAATGGGTTAACGCTTGGTTTTTTTACTACCCTTATTACTTACAAAAATGGTCCTCGGTGAATTTCACTTCCAACAAAGGAGATTATGTTTATTTCCCAGGTACACGTCGGGTGCTGTACGTTTCCGAAACAGCCCATTTCAACAAAATTATGATGCTTGGCAGCCTGAGAAGGGTTAATAAACGCTCACCGGAATATTTTGTCCATGCAACTTGTAATGCCACACTAAGACCTGCGAGTAGTCATTTTTTCTTGAAAACCTGCAGGATGCTTTTAGAGAAATCCCCAGAAAATGTTATCCTCCCAAAGTGGGTTAAGACTTCGACTTTTGAATACCCTTACAACTTACAAAAATGTTTCGGTATAGATTGTGCGCTCGATAAATGAAGGCACTTTTCTTTGTGGCATACCCGTTGGCATCCAAAAAACAGCCCATTTTATCACAATTTTGAGTTTTAGCAGCCCGTGGAGGGTTAACAAATGCTCACCGCAGTATTTTGTCCATGCAACTTCTATTGTCACATCAAGTCCTGGGAGTGACAATTTTTTCTTGAAAATCTACTAGACTCGCTTAGAGAAATCCACGGAAAACATGAATTCTTGAGCTTTATGGGGATATTGCTGTTTAACCAGCCCAAAATGGGTTAACGCTTGGTTTTTTGAACACCCTTATTACTAGAGCTGTAGGTTTTTAAATTTCTTGTTCGTTTTTGTTTTTTCAGGTCGAGTAAAACCTCGGTTCGGTTCGGTTTTCGGTTTGTTCATGAGGACAAATAAAATTCAATAAAACTCATTCTTATGTCCGGAGTCATAACTGAATGGCAGTGAAATTGAGTGAAACTCAATGAATGCCCGAAATAAGCTATAATACATTAAGAATCAGGAAGTCCAATATAATAATTACCTAAATATACAGAACTTTTATTGTGCTTGGCCATTTTTCGAGGTCTGACACCTACACGCAACATGAGGAAAGCTGAAAACACAACTAAACTGAAATGTCGGAAATTCACAGAATGTAGCCTTCCCAGAGTAGTGAGATAGGGTACTCTCACTAGTCTGGGATGGCCACATTCTGTGAATTTCTGCAGCAAGAGAGTATTTAATAAAAAACGAAAAACCTTAGATTACGGGATGTCGACGGTTTCGGTTTCGGTTTTTTTAAAAAAACTAAAAACCTCGGTACGGTTTCGGTTAATCTACAGCTCATTTCTTCAAAGTGATGTCTGAGGTGGTCTGGAACATGAATGTCACATTCGACTAATCCGAACAGATTGCCCGAAATCACATGCTGCGTTACTTCAATCTCGTTCATTGTCCATGTTAAAGTATTGCTCCCAAGTTTCTCTAGGTTACATTTTACTGCAGGTTCCTTTCTCATTTTCAACCACTGACATTCCCAAATTTCAGCAAGTTTGTATCCTTGATCAACAATGTATTTGGCGTTCTTGATAGTCTCTTTGTGAAGATCTTCCATTTGTTTTTCTCGAACACTGTTGAAAAGAATTGCTTCTCCATTTCTGTTGGTGTTTAGTCGACAATTGTGGCCATGCCAGAAGCAACCGTGAAATTGGTACACCGTCTGCGTTTCTTTGCACCAGCCGTCTACGGGCAGATGTCGCCTTCAAATCTTTTTCTCTTCTCCATTGAACTGATGCCGAATTTCAAGACTGTCTCTTCTGGAGATATAGTTTAACCACTGCTGCGCCATTCTGCCATATTTGTGAGAATACTCCGGTTTGAAGTCATGTTCTTTACTTATTCTTATATACATCCCAGTTGGTATCTCTTGCATTAAACACCACAAGTAAAGAGCGTTGGCGTCATAACCAACTACACTCCCCCACGTTTTAGCTTCCTCTCCATACTGATAAGATCTAATTTTGTTAGTCCTTTTTCTTGATGACGGTCAAAAATTATCGAAGGACCTCCCACGATGTTGTCTTTTACCAGGTGATGTAAATCTTTGTTCTTCTGGTTGAAAATGGTAAAATGGGTTTCATTGTCGATCGTGTTGAACAAATACTTCAATGTCAGTCCGGGTACACTCATTCCATCTTTCATCATATCAATCCCGCGCTCTTTGTAGAAAGCAAACTGTTTCTCTAGTGCTTCTAGGAATGGTTGGACATCACGATTGTTGTACTAGATGAGAAAATCGCGAAAGGTGTTCATCTTGTGGTCTTTCCATACCTTCTGACAGTAGATATATTCTTCTTTAGATATATTTTCCCTTTTGAGCGAACTGTAGAATGTATCGTAGTCCGGCAAGTGGTCTTGTTCCAGTTTCTTCAAATCATCAATCCACTCGTATGGCAGGTAACCTTTCGTCACTGAACATCCAAATGCTCTGAGAAATTTATCATACGAAAGACCCGGTGCCACACAGATTAGAGATCGGTTTCAGTAGTATGTCTCGGGCTTTTGAGGGGTTATTTGGCCCCAAATGGGCCCCGAAAAGCCCCTGACATACTACTGCTTCCCTTCCGAGGTCCCCCTGCGGGGTCCCCCAAATGGGCCCTGAAAAGCCCCGGACAAACTACTGAAACCCATCTCTAATCTGTGTGTATAGCATTTTTCCCAGAAGTGTAATTTTTAGCTGCCCCTCCCCATGCCGTATATCTCTACAGGCTACATGACTGCATTCATGTATCTCCCAATCGGGAATAGGAATAGAAACTCAACAAATTATTTTGTAGTTTACGGATATTTTCTAAAGTTTCCGAAACTTGAATTGGGTCGTAACAATATACATGCTGCAGCACAGGCGAAGTCAATTCGTCATCAACACCTGAAAAATGTTTCGTTTCTCTCAAAACACCCATGCAGTTGACTTTCCACCCAGACCGAAATTGACAATCTGTTTAGAGAAAATGTAAAAAGCTCAGTATGTAGACTTTCTATCCTACATGCAACGTTACAGCTGCTCTCAGCCACTGCCCTTCGAATTATTATTTCGATAAGTCTGAAGGAAAAGCGCGATAACGGCAGCAAACGTTTTTCTGTATAAAAGAGATATCATAGTTTTTTTTTTTAAATTTCGGCGCGCCTCCTCGTGCGTTTTCATTATATCACAAGCTGTTTGCGTCCAATATCTACACAAATTCGATTATTTGTGACATTAATGTACAAATTTCGATACCTCTCCATTTCCGAATTATCTTCATGCGTAACATTTTCATAACACAACACCACACATATGGGGTATATGTACAGATTCCTATATAGGTCCGTCGCCAGCTCGATTGTGCGTAAATATTTAGAATCGTATAAAAATTTCTATCGATCCACTTTGTTTTCTAAAATCACGGTAAGTTTTATTAAATTTGAAAAATAAAATATATGATAAGCTATGTGTTTACTATTTATTGTAGATTACGCATCTTTCGGTCCAGTTCAGTGAGCAAGATCAGCCTTCTACGGGCATTCCGTTTAAATTCCAGGCACTTCCACTTTGATTGGAACCCGTGTGTTTCAGCGGAATGAGCTGATTATAACCTGAAGTAAAATTCAAGGACATCTCACTGGACTGATAAAATGCCGTGGAATGGTATTTCATATGATGCATCAATTGTACAGACTGACTGTTGTTTTTTAAATATAACAATAGAACAAGTCGGGGGGGGGGGGGGGGCTGGTCGGCGCTTCAGCGCCATTTGTTGCTGCTGATGTGGGGAGAGTGGCTTTCAGAAGGTATAAAAGGCGACGTGCACTGCGCAATCGGCAGCCATCATATACAGCTACCGAGGGTCGAATGGGGCTTGTCCCCCATACCGACCCTGCGCGCCTTCGGCGCACGAAATGATTTCTCTTCGCAGTTCAATCGGTCATTCGCCATCCAGCAGCCGAGGTGAACACATCGTCAGTGAGCAGCTCTGTTGTGAAATAGGGTAAGTGAAAACGTCCGCGTTGCTGCGCTCCAGATTGAATGGGTATTCCGGAGCAGGCCGAAGTGGTAACGGAGTTTACCGGAGGAAAACGGAGTCAACTTCGGCGAGAAGCTGCAACAGCCCTTGGCACTTTGCTGACGAATACCGGAGGCGAAGTACTTCTTTACCCTGCGAAAGGTAACTTTTGACAGAAGTAAACGAACTCAGAGAAACCATTACAAGCCATCACTAATCACAGTGGTGAGTATTAATTACCTCGTCATTATAAGGTCATTGTAGCTTTTGATATTAGAAACCAATGTTACTTTATTTGGCGACGATTTGTTAGAACTTGCGTAACCTTCCTCGGTATATTGATACAAAGAGAAATGGCGTATTTAGGGTGGTCGCCGCCATTTTGAATTGTAAATTTGACACTTGAGATCAGTTGTCTCTTTTGGTTCTTTTTCCTGAATTTAAGATGAAATTGCGTTTTCGTTTTGTTTAGGGAGAAGATAATGAATTTTTTCACCTTGTGAATTTTTTTTTCGATAGGTTGGTGCTTATCGAAATAGATTTTCACAAATTGAAAACAAAAGGTTTTGTCTTCGATACAGTTGTGGTCGAAAAAATTCGGTTGTCGTTTGTGAATTGATTGAACAGTAGCTCAATCGGAAATTTATAAACAGTTTGGAGTGTCAAAGTAATATTTTCATTTGAGCATTATGTGATTTTGAAAATGTTGCAGGTTTCTCAGTAGAATTTTTGCTTCAAATTTCCTTGCAAGTTGATGTGAATCACTGAGTTTGCTTGAGCGTCCCGCGAGAGTAAACAACTTGTATAAATATTGAATTTTTTGTGTGAAAAATTTAAATTTTTTTTTTTTTTTTTTTTTTTTTGTATTAGTGATTTACGACAATAAGCATGAGTAAAATTAATGTCAATACAGCTTCTCTTCAAGAACTGTTACTGATTCCTCATGTAGGGGAAACAATTGCTGCTGCAATAATTGAAAGCAGAAAAAAATATGGAGTGCTGAATTGGGATGATTTAACTCAGATCCCATATTTCAGGGGCTCAAAAGCACAGTGGCAGGTTATCGACTTAAGTCAGCCACTGCATCCAGTGTCTATTGACAACAGGATTAGGCTTAGCCAAAGCCCAGGTAGGGGGGTTACCCCACCACCATCATTTATTGCCTCAACCTATGTTGGCCCAGAAAGTAGGGCAAGTCAACAGTATACAGGGGGAGACAATAAATATACTCCATTATCACCTGTATCAACAGGGTCGAGCGGCCTAAGCTCGCATACTGCATCACCACGTGTACACAGCCTAGGTCAGGGGCAAATACAGGGTACACAAGCAGCAAGCAAAACAGACAGGGTAAATGTAAGTGATGGTTCCAAAGTGATGGTGGACGAGGAATGACTGAATTCTCCTGAGCGGAACCAATCTGCCATGATTATGGAAGCACAGCAGGGGGTACCTGCAGACACGTCACACATACACTCAAATAATGTAAGAGGGATAGAGAGTATGAGTAGATTTTCACCCCAAGCATCTGGTTCTCCAAATAGGGAATACTGGGAGAATAAATTGAGTAAATATAAAAGAATGAGTGTCGAATTGCTTTCTGAAATGAGGGAGGTGGAGAGGCAGTTGCAACTCCAGACGGCCACTCTCAAAACAAATCCCGATGTGCGACAAAAAGTGGATAGCACACATGACACCATGCACAGTCGTGCAGAAAATGGACAATCCAGGGTAGGATTAGGTCATGGTGGGGTTACCACACACTCGGGTTATGACAACTACTCACACACAACTCCGGGAAAAATGTTTGATGCAAACTTTGTAACAAATGAAAACATTTTAGATTCCCAGAATTTGGCAAGTTTTTCTGCCAGTGATAGTCAAAAAGTTGTACCAACAATAGCATGCTTGCCCAGTTATACACTGGCAGGGCATGGTTCTTTGGCATGTAATAGCCCAGCCGTAACGTACACTTCTTCGGCTATTAGGGGAAATATTATGAACATCGGACGTTTGCACCAGATGACAAGTAGCCCAAATGTTTGTGCCTTCAGTCATGGGCCAGGGATTACCCAGCCTATGTATAGTCGTGGGTCACAAATCATAACGGCCACATCCCCGGTACACATTAGTGCGTCACAGCAACAGGGTAATGGTTTAAACACACAGATTGATGACCTGCTGCAATTTGATCCAATTGTATGCAGCAGTCGAACACAAAACCATTTACCACATCACACATTTCATACAGATCAAACACCTGACCACTATCGTAAGAGTTATGCCACAAATATTCAAAGGGCAACTCAAGGTGTGAGTTACCAACATTTACAATATAACCAATCAAATGCTACTCGAGGGATCTCTGACAGGAGCGGATTGATTGGTAATACATACCCTTTGGTTGATGTTAAAACTGAGTGGGCAAATTCTCGAGGGATCTCTGACGGAAGGACGTCCACTCAAGTATGTCAAAATGCAGTGCAATTAGATCGTGAACTGATAAATTCCCGAAGAATACCTGAAGGAATTCAGTTCCACGATAATAGAAAAGCAGTTCTGGTTGAAACACCTTATGTAGATTCCCGAAGACGGCCTGAGGGAATCAGGGACACTAATTGCCAAATTCAGGAAAACCGATCACCTTTTCATTTACGCCAAGATATAAATTTTCAGCATGCAAGGGGGTCAAGTCCACTGCATGTCCAAAATCAAAATTTAGAATTTCATTCCCATCCTGGCTATACTTTGGGTAACCAAGCACTCTGTCAAGGAGAAGCCCCACCGATCCGGGACGGTGAGTACCTTGCAGATATTCAGCCCAAAATGAATTATCAAGGTTCGGAATTTCCTCAATTTGGTAATCAGGGTAGGTTTTATTCACCACAAGTGCGACTCCAAGGAGATGCACCCCAATTTAGTTTTCGAAATGTTCACCATACCGAAAACCGAAAACATTTGTATGTGCCTAAAGGTTTAAAGTTTGATGGCACTGAATCATGGAAAGCTTTTGAAACTAAATTTAAGAAATATGCATCAATTGAACAATGGTCGCCCGAAGAACAAAAATGTATTTTGTGTTTGAGTTTAAGTGGTAAGCCTAGTACGGTTTATTCATTGTGGTGTGAACAAAACCCTGATATGTCGATTCAAGAACAGCTAAAACAATTGGAAGCGCGTTTCGGAGATCACAGTTCGCCCGAAACGACACAGCTTGAGTTTCAGAGTGCAATACAGAAACCAGGTCAGTCTATTGAAGACTGGGCTGAATATGTCTTGTCCTTGGCAACTCACGCATTTAAAAACTGTCCACAGCATTTTGTTTCTCAACAAGCAGTGTTCAAGTCCTGCCATAGGTGCACCAATACCAAGGCAGCCTAACATGTGATAAACAATCGACCAAAATATATGGAAGAAGCCGTTCAAATGTTAAAATGGCATCAATATAACCAATTGGCCATGTTCGGGGATAAAGCAAGTCATTCTGACAGTAATGACAGTAGTGGAAATATTCGGGAAGTTTCATTCAAAAATAGAAATTATAGAAAAAACAGAAATCAAAGAAACTACCGAAAGTCATCTCCACAGAATGGCAATTCCCCAAATAAGAACAAATCAGGAACTGATATAGAGTATTTGAAATTCAAAACATTTGCTTTGGAGAGTAAAGCAGAGACTTTGGAAAGAAAATTTGAACAGATGTTTGATAAATTAAAAGCTCTGCTCGATTCAAAATCCCCCGACGGCATGACGGAATCCGGAAAGTCTAAGATGGATAAGAAAAAGTTAAAAGGCTCTCCTACTAAAAATGTGCAATGTTTTGGGTGTCAGGGCCATGGTCATTACAAGTCGCAATGTCCATCAAAAATCCCAATAAATAAAGCTAAGGGACAAAAGAAAGTCACTTTCAAAGATCAGCCAAAAGAGAGGGGGACGAATCGCGAGGTCTGATCTCGCCCCCACCAACCTCAGGAAATGACCTCAATAAAGAAACGCTAATTATTGAGAAAGAAATAACTGTTCGACGTGTTAAATCACCATCAGCGATTCATGTGGAATTAACTATTAGCAATCAAAAAACTGAAGCAGTTGTTGATACACGCTGCTGATGTAACTGTTTTATCGGATAAGCTGTTTAGGCGCATAATTCTAAAACCACCAGTCATAAAATCTGTTCGTTTTAACACTGCTGCCAGAGACGGACGGATGGCAGGCAGTTTTGTAGGTCCTGTCTCCATTCAAATTGAAAATTTGATATTTCATGAACATGTTTACGTTGCGCCAATCGAAGACGATATTTTATTGGGAATAGATTTTTTGAAGAAACATAAGGCAGTGATTGATATCAAAAATGATTCTTTTAAAATCGGAAATGTTGAAATTCCCACTGTGTCAAAAAACTCAAATGATTCCACACGAATTGCTAGAATAACTTTGGATTCGGACACAATTGTTCCACCTAACTCAGTTGTATTAATAAAATGTGAGTTAGATAAACAAATGACAGAATTTGTAGCTGAATCGGCTGAGTCATTGCCGATAATCGGGTTGCGTTCAGTTCACCGTGGCGATGAGGGAACCCTGATTTGCCTGGTGAATATTAACAATCGCAACATTCGATTGAATAAAAATCCTTTAATTGGTTTTGCTTATGAGGTTGATATGATCCTTGAGAATGAAAAAAGAAATCCTAATGTTTAACGAAATAGAGGCTGGCCGTGCAAGCGCAAGGGCAGTTAATGTTTCGGAACATAGAAAAAATAAAGTTCCTGATCATTTGACAGACTTGTTTCAAAGATCGTCAACACATTTAAATATGGAACAAGCTGATCAATTGGCAAACTTGTTGACGGATTTCGGAGACGTGTTTGCCAGAAATGAATTTGACATGGGTAACTTTAAACAAATTGAACATTCAGTCGACACCGGAGATCATCCATCAATTCGTCAACCAATGAGGCAAACACCTTTGTGTTTTGCAGATGAGGAGGAATCCCATTTACAAAAATTGTTAGAAACTGGGGTTATTCAACCAAGTTTAAGTGAATGGGCCTCACCACCAGTTTTAGTTCGAAAACGGGACAATTCACTGAGGTGATGAATTGATTATCGGAAAATTAATGCAATCACAAAGAATGAGGTTTATCCCTTACCCCGAATTGATGAAAGTCTTGATTGGCTTTCAGGCAATTTATGGTTTGGAAAAGCGGATTGCATGAGTGCCTATCATCAGGTTAATCTTAGAAAAGAAGATAGGTGCAAAACGGCATTCAGTACTAAACATGGTAGTTGGGAATTTGTTAAAATGCCTTTCGGTCTTTCCGGTAGCCCATATACGTGGTCAAGGGTAATCAATTTGGTTCTCCAAGGATTAACCTGGTCCACGGCTTTGAGTTATCTGGATGATGTTGTGTTCGGTGTTCATTTGACAGTCATTTGCAAAGTCTTTACCAGATACTGGGAAGATTTCGCAAATATGGTTTAAAGTTAAAACCCCAAAAATGTGAATTTTGCCAACACAAAATTGAGTTTCTTGGAAGAATCGTCAGTAAAGACGGTGTTGAATTAAATAATGAATCCAAGGGAACTATTAAAAATTGGCAAATTCCAAAAACTACAAAAGAGGTTGAAAGCTTTTGTGGTTTGGTGAATTATCACCGAACCTTTATTAAAGATTTTGCCAAAATGGCTAAACATCTTTATGATTTAACCGGCAAAAAAAAACATTTAAATGGGGACAAGACCAACAAGATGTTCTCACTCTTCCAAACAATAGTGACACTTTCGTTCTCGATACAGACGCCAGTGGGTGGGCGATAGGGGCTGAGTTATCCCAGATTCAGAATGGGGTGGAGAGAGTAATTGCATATGGGAGTTTTGTGTTTACCCCCCAGCAAATATGTTACTGCACAACTAGGAAGGAGTTGCTTCAGTGGTAAGATTTACTAGGCAGTTTAGGCATTATTTGCTGGGACGGCCATTTATTGTTAGAACTGACCACAATAGCCTTAGGTGGCTAATGAACTTCAATAATCCACAAGGCCAGGTGGCTAGGTGGATGGAGGAACTTAGCCAATATAATATGGTAGTCCAGCATAGGCCAGGGAAATTGCATAGTAATGCAGATGCCCTTTCTAGAATGCCCACAGGTCAGGGGTGTCCAGAGTATTTTTCGGGTTGCAAACTTTCAAAATTACCTTGCCGCGGGTGCAATTATTGTGCTCGCTTACAGAAAAATTGGGCTAAGTTTGATGAAGAGGTTGATTATGTAGTGCCTCTAGCCCAGGGATCATGTACTTTTGATGATGCAACCGAAATTACAATATCCGAAATCACCCGGATGACTCAGTGGCAGGTAACAGAATGGAAAATTTAACTTGTGAATTCCAATCAGAGGTTCCTGGAATTCTGCAGGGCTTCAGTGATGGTTGGACAGACACAACACCCAATATTGGTTCAATTTGTCTAGATTCTGGTTGGGTCCATTCCTACCTAGAGATTGAATCCACATATAATGGTCCTCAAATTAGGGCAGTTACGGTTAATAATGATGTCGTTACTCTTGCAGCGGTCTGTTCTTCAACAGAAATGCAAGAAGTGCAGAGAAAAGACCCTGATATTTCACCTATTGTGACATGGCTGGAAACGGGAGAGCAACCCACTGAGGGTGAACTCTTCATTTGCAGCGATGCTACAAAATATATGTGGATTAACAGGAAAAGGTTTCTCTTAAAAGAGGGGCTTTTTTATAAGGTTAGGAAAAATAGTTTAGATCAAGTTTTGGTAGTTCCCAGTAAATTTTCGGCAGAAATTTTGTCGTTAGCCCATAATATTCCTGCTTCAGGGAACCAAGGGGAAGTACGTACCAGATATAGGGCAACTAAAAACTTTTATTGGTATGGAATGAGTGAGGATATCAGAACGTTTGTGGAAGCCTGTCCACGATGTTCAGTTGGCAAAAAGCCAACTAAAAAGTCAAAATGGGATATGACAATATTCCATTCAGGTTATCCAATGGAGAGAGTTCATTTGGATTTCCTGGGTCCGTTACCACTTACTGAAAAAGGGAACAAATATATACTAATGATAATCGACCAATTTACAAAGTGGGTCGAATGTATCCCTTTACCAGATCAGACTGCGGAAACTGCCGCATGTGCTGCGGTTAAAGAGTTCTTTTCTCGTTTTGGCTGTCCATTTCAAATTTTCACGGACCAAGGTCCTTGTTTTGAAAGTAAATTGTTTACAGCTATTTGCGAATTATTGCAAATTCACAAAGCACGAACATCACCTTACCGACCTTCGGATAATGGTTAAGTGGAACGCCAAAACCGCACCTTAATGAACGCGGTTCGGTGTTTTGTAGACAAAAGTCAGAAAAATTGGGATAAATTTAGCCGGTTAGCCGGAGCTTTGCGGTCATCTGGATTTACCCCAAATAAACTAATGTTGGGCAGAGAAGTAAATCACCCAACAGATTTGGTATTTAACTTCAAAAAAGACGTTCCATCAAAAGAAATTCCAGAGTATGTTCGTGATTTGAATTCTGAAATAAAAAGGGCTCATGAAGTTGCACGTGAGCAGTTAAAATCCGAATGTAAGAAAATGAAACGAAATTATGATCTCACTCTGAATAAGAAAACTTATAAATTGGGTGACGTGGTTTACATGTTAGATGATGCTACGAAAAAGGGTAGATGTAGAAAATTGGCTCTTTTTTGGAAAGGACCAGCCATTATTGGTGAAGTTTATACCCCATACTTATTCAAGGTTATTTTCAAAAATTATATTTGTGTGGCAAATCATGATAGGTTAAAAAGGTGTCATGATAGGATTCTGCCACCATGGCTAGCGAAATGCCTTAAGAAATTTGAAGAAACAGGGAAAGTTACTGTACTTAGAGCATCTACAGTTTTTTGCATCTGTCGTAAACCATATAGTGGACAGTTCATGATACAGTGTGATCACTGTCTAGAATGGTTCCACGGGAAACATCACCCACGAGGAAGGAGAGGAGATCGATGAGTACAAATGTCCTACTTGTTAATTCGTTTCATTTCAGAAAATGTCTGAAAACAACTCTGACATAGAGCTGGATCTGGGTCTGGATGTGGATTCAGAAATGATAATGGCACGTGACGGAGACCGGACCAGGTCAGTAAGTTCCATATCTGTGACGGAGGCCCTTGAGGAACTCCTGATAGGGTCAAATAAGAGAGAGAATTTACCAACGGTGGAACCTGAGGAAAACCTGACGGCAACACAGCAGTTGGAAATTCCTGAGATGGTAAGGACCACACCTTTACCTGATCCTACTCCTGAGGAATACCTGATGGAGTTGGTAGGGGAAGGTAGTTCTCCTAAAAAGGAGAAAAAGGATACACATGACGAATACCGGAGGGTGCTTCCACTTACTGGGTTCAGGGTAGAGAAGGCACAGGAGGAAGCCGCAACTGTGCTGGAATCCGGTGGTGTGGAAAAAATGGAGATTCAATACGAAGCCATTCCCACACCTGACCCAGTAAAACAGGGATCAATTGATAGAATGGAGAAAGATACGTCTGTCCGTGAAAGGAAACTAACAGGCATGGCAGAACGTATTGCTCTATCGGCAATTGGAGCTAAAACTCAGCAGCAGGAACTGAGTGAGCTCCATCAGAAATTAAATAGGCACGTGAAAGAAAATATTTTAATAAAACCTGCATCCAGGTTCATGGCCCTGTTATTGGGAACAAATTGGTCCCTGGCAGAGAGGTTAAATGTGCTTAAAAGTCAATATCTCCTAGCCAAAGCACAGAAAAATATAATCTGGCAAAAAGATGTATCGGCTCTTGCTCTGGAGCAGCTGTCATGTCGTTTTTGGGTCAAAGAAAACTTGGGACCATTTCCTAAAATTAGAACACCAAAGGTTAGGACAAGAACGGTGTCTGCTGCTCCCTTCACCAAGGACATTCGGTTCTTGAAGAAGCCAAATACCATAGCTAGTGCTGCTGAGGCAGAGGCTAGGGTGGAGTCAGTGGACAGTGTTCTTGAGGAAAGGGGTGTTTTTGCACCCAAAGTGAAAGCCCACCTCGGAAAACAGATGTCTGTGGTCAAAGGTTCTCTGACGAATACCGGAGGAGAACAGACCGGGCTGATGTCTGCTCAGCTGTCTCAGAGCAAGATCAAGTCGAAGGACACCTCGAGGACTGGCCTAGAGGGTTCAAAATCCGGAAGCCAGAAAAAATCTCCTATAAAAATGAGGAAGGCCCAAAAGTTAGCAAAGGGCAAGCTAACCAAAGAGGCACAAAATGGTGCGGAGCCCTTGAGGGAGGCCCTACAGGGTTCCAAACCTAAAGTGGTGAGAGTTTGTCCCCTGGAAACGTGCGCCATGGAATTCAAAACGGATATACAGAGGCACTTTTCAGGGACTCACTTCCCACCAACTTGGTGGATTGAATTTGGAATCACCACGCCAAAGCCTCTTATGGTTAAAATGGTGCATGACATGGTTCTGCTGGCTAGAACCGTGTTAGGGCTAGAAGAGAAATCATCTGACTTGGTGATTCTAACAAAATTATTAAAACATTTAAGGGCCATAGAATCGTCTACCAAGTCAGAGCTTTTAAAAGACCTGGTCCCTAGTAGTGGTTATGAGCTAACCATGAAGGCCATTTCTGGGGATCTAGGTATCGCCCTTCCTCCTGAAGGTATCCAAATGGAACAATTAAATACAGTTTCTTGTTTGTTCCACTGGAAGGTGGTATGCCTTGTTCTGAACCAGGTCAGTCTTAGGGTTCAGAGCACCTTCATGAAGACAAAGGTGTCCACTTGGCAGGTGAAGATGCTGGTGAGTAAGGCTCGTAAGGGTGAGATTGGGACAGAAGAGTGGTTGACTGCTCAGGTTAGGGCGGCACAGCTGGATTATCCTCATGAAACTGAGGATGGACTGGTTGCTGCTGCCTGGATAATCTCGGCGGTCGCTGCTGAGGAGGTGGCGCTGACGGAAAACGGAAGCGCAATACCCCCTGCTCCTAAAGCCTGGTCGGACCTTGTCATAGAAGTTGCATCAAGGGGAACCCCGGGTGCAGCTGCAACAGTGTCGAAACCTGAAATTTCCAAGTCTAAATCACCTGAGAAGAGGGGCGCAAAAAACAAGGGGGCCCACCTTCAAAACAGAAGCGGCTGACCGATACGGGACGCTCTTCTGTTGGGAAACCCCAAGGTCCCATAATAAAAAGAAAAATGGACCCGGTGACTTTAAAAATTACTGCAGAGAAACAGGGGGCTCCACAATTGAAGCAGAAGTGGCCGACCGATTCGGGAAGCTCTTTTGTGGTGGATTCCTCGGGTCCCTTCGAATTTGAAAGGAAAATGGACCCAGTGACTCTGAAGGTGACAGCCACTGGTAAAGTGAGAGACCCCATAGCTATAGACTCTCGCTTTCATCTGAACAGAGTTCGGAAAAGTTTTCGCTTGCCAGGATTGACACTGGATCAGGTGCTGGCAAGGACTCGGGATCAGATGAACCCCCAGGTTCCTGTTCAATTAAAAGCTGCTGTCGACGTCTTGTGTGACCCCGAGGAATTCCCGAAGGATCCACAGGCGTTGAGTTGTATTGTAGCAGTAGGTTGCCACCCCTCAAAGTACAATTTGTTAACTGAGGAGGTGAAGCAGCAGCTCAAGGGATTGGTTAATTCCCCCCAAGTAGCCGCCTTTGGGGAAATCGGTTTGGACCGAACCTATGTAAAGGGTCAAGCTGAAAATGAGGAACAGGACTGAATTTTCGGGGAACTTTTGGAAATGGCGCCAAAAGATAATCCACTGGTGCTGCATGTTCGTGGGGCTGAGGGATCTCTGATATCCCATGATGTGTTGAACACGGCGCTTATCCACATCTTGCAGACGACACATGTAAGTCAGGTTATCCACCTTCATTGTTTCACGGGCCTGGAGGTGGACGTTAAGGCCTGTCTACGTCATAGGCCCAATACATTTTTTGGTTTAACTGGTCTCTGCAGGAGTTTTCCCCCGGAAATGAAGAAAGCAGTGGCTGCAATCCCCTCAAATCGTCTGTTACTGGAAACAGACGCCCCATATTTTTCCATGGGGCCAGAAGGCGCTGGTCAACTCCTGCTCTGATAGGGGAGGTTGCCCAGGCGGTGGCTGCAATCAGAGGAGAAAGCCTTCATGAACTGCTGGAGGTCACTGTGGCCAATACCAAGACAGTTTATGGTATTCCATGAATCCGTTAGTGTATGTGACAAAATCTCCAGGTTGATGTAGTCTTCAAGTAAAAGTGAAAAGATTCTGTGTTTATTTTATATTTCTTTTTGTGACTGGGGTAGATGCTTGGGTGGTTAGCCCAGAATAAGTCCTTTCCAGAATAAGTTTCAAAATTACCCTGGGGGGAAGAAATAAACTATTTCAGATTGAGGTGGGTGACTTGGGTAGTTGTCAAGAGTGTGCTGACGGATCTCGGAGGTGCCCGATGCTCCCCAGTATAAGTCACATGGGAGCCTCAAGGAAAGGTTTATTAAGTATTATTTCATCAGTTTCAAAATTACCCTGGGGGGAAGAAATAAACTATTTCAGACTGAGGTGGGTGACTTGGGTAGTTGTCAGAAGTGTGCTGACGGATCTCGGAGGTGCACGACGCTCCCCAGTATAAGTCACATGGGTGCCTCAAGGAAAGGTTTATTACGTATTATTTCACCTAAGTATTATTTTATAGTAAATTGGGTAGGGTCATGATTTAATTTTTTCCAGTATTTGAGGTAGGGTGTTTGGGCGGTTGTCCAGACTTCAGGAGGCCCAGAATTGCCTCAAGTGAATAATTTAATTATGGATCCACTAAAGTTTAACTGCAGTTATGCCAGTTTGTCCCATATTGAGGTGGGAGGCTTGGGCAGTTGTGAGGTGCTGAGGGATACCTGATGCGCTGAAACACTACCCAGGATAAGTCTCACGGGTGCCTCAAGGGAAAGTTGCATGAGTGAAGAGGGGAGCTTGTACAAATACTCGGACCTGAGGAAGCCTGATGGGAGGAGAGATTTCCAGTAGGAGCCTCCAGGGTGCCTCACTGCATGGTCAAAATTGGTTAGGTGGTTGAGGTTGAGGACTGGGCTGTGTACGGGTAGTCACTCGCCCAAGTAGAGCCTCAAGGATGCCTTAACAGTTAGTGGAATGTTTTCCTAGATTGAGGTGAGGTTTTTGGGTAGTTGGCCAAAGGTGCGTCAAGGCAAAGCCAGGCGCGCTTCACTCACCCAGTTAAAAGCGTCCAAGTCGCCTCAAGGATAATGTCATTCTGCTTTTAAACCAGATATATATTTAGTATACTTAGGTGCAAACCCTCATATTTGGTAAACACACTTGGTATATCTCTTTTGAAAACCTCTGACTTGGTATGTCTTATGAAATATGCATACTTAGTATACGCCATGGGTTAACTTGAAAACTACTGTGTGGAGAAAAAGATGTGTCTTGATCTGACGGATCTCGGAGGTGACGGACACAGTCTGGAAAGACACTTTAAGCACGGATTTCAATGGGGAGATACCATAGAGGGAAGGCGAAGCAGCCACCTTAGAAATTTAAAAGGGGATTTCCAGTTATAATACCGGGTCAAGTTTCTCTTGAGGAAGACTGATAGGGAAACAAGAAAAAATGGGACCTAGAAAAGGGCTTTTGGAAATGAGCTGTTCGCGTGTGTGACAGCTCAGCCCTTTAAAATAATTTGGGCTGTTGGAATGTTCGACAGTCCATTAATTGATTTTTAAAAGAAAAAAAATGATTTTTTAAAAAAAAAAGATTTAAAGTAAATTAGTAATTTTTTAGGATTTGGAACTGAATGCTTAAATACAGAAAATGGCCATGTAAATTAATTAACTGAAGAATGAAATTAAATTAAAGATCGGCCAGATTAATATATTTTCTATAAAGTTCCAAAATCCAGTAAATCACTCTTTCCCCGTATTTTTATAAGTAAAATGTAAGAGTAATTTAATTAAAACGGGGAAGAGTGTTGTGAAATAGGGTAAGTGAAAACGTCCGCGTTGCAGCGCTCCAGATTGGAATGGGTATTCCGGAGCAGGCCGAAGTGGTAACGGAGTTTACCGGAGGAAAACGGAGTCAACTTCGGCGAGAAGCTGCAACAGCCCTTGGCACTTTGCTGACGAATACCGGAGGCGAAGTACTTCTTTACCCTACGAAAGGTAACTTTTGACAGAAGTAAACGAACTCAGAGAAACCATTACAAGCCATCACTAATCACAGTGGTGAGTATTAATTACCTCGTCATTATAAGGTCATTGTAGCTTTTGATATTAGAAACCAATGTTACTTTCGCTCTGCTAATTTGATTTTTTTTCCAATAATTTCAGGCAAGAGACACCGACAATGCTACCAACATGCCACCAGCCTCCTTTGTGTGCCACCAGTGTGAAAAGTCGTTCAGCAGAAGGAGCAACTTGGAGAGACATATAAGGACTGTACACCTAGAAGAAAGAATACACGAATGTCAAAGATGCTGCAAGAAATTCGCTCGGAAAGAAAAACTGGAGCACCGCTTAGAGAAATGCACAAGTCAATGGAAATGCGGAGACTGCCATCGAGAATTCAGCAATCTCACACCCTATCGACTGCATCTGAAAACAGATCACCAGTACCATACTAAGGGGAAAGAAGACAAGAAGATACAAGGTGTAACAAGAAATCTCCAGAAACTGTTTTATAAAAGAGACGATGAAAAGACATTAACTTCATTAGAATGCGAACAGTGTAAAAGAATATTTTACGACAGAAGCAACTCGGAGCGACATGTGAGAAGTGTACATATGAAGAAAAAGATATATGGATGCCATAACTGCTACATGAAGTATTCCAGGAATGAAGATCTCGAGCATCACTTGAAAAAATGTGAAAAGCGACGGCAAGAATTCAGTGAACTGTCTCAAACCAGTGTACATATGCAGGCAGATCAATCTGACAAGAAAACAGCCAAAAAAACGAAAATCGAATGACGACCAACAGCAGTCAAGTGGGAAGTCCAGAACATCATTCATGGAGTGTGACCCTGCAGTGTTTTCACCAGAACTACTATACGAAGAGGAATGTGATGAGATGAAAGTTCTCTACAAAGTGAACTGGGACATTATACGGACCCACCATATCACGAACAGAAAACTTCAAGACACTTACAATTTTCGCATCAAGACCGGCGACATAACAGCTATGGACAGTGAATTTACAGAAACAATTTTTCAACAACAAGAATGGTAGTTCAAAATCAACCTGAGCTACGGATTCATCTTACGTAACAATGAAACTGACGACCTCCGATACTATGACGCATCCCAGAACAATGCCAGGTTCCTGGATACACCACGTCTTGTTTCGAATCTAGAAGATTTTGAAAAGTTTATGAGAGATGTTTCCCAAGAAGATGTATTAGAGTGGGCGAGACAACAGCGACCCGATTCCAAATGGAGTGTATATAAAGTGACCAACGTAACATTCTACATCAATAAAATCAAAGATCATCCTATTGGAGGCGCCACAGATTTACCTGCGTACATCATGGAAAATCCAGCCATAATTGCTTTAGTGAAAGACCAAAACCACAACTTCAAGTACGACGATAACCTGTGTTTATTCAGATGCTTAGCCCTTTCAAGGGGAGCTACCTTCCACAACTTGAACACAGACACTAAACACCTGTTTCGACAGTATACAAATGAAGACACGGAAACTTTCAAAGGAGTGAATCTCAACCAGTTACCTGAAATAGAGAACTTATTCAAACTGAACATCAACGTTTATCAGTTGCAACACAATGAAGATGGAGAAACAAATGCTAGTCTAGTCAGATGATCACTCTGCCGTTTTAGTGAGACAATGTATATCAACATTCACGAAGAACATTTCAGTTACATCAGAGACATCAATCATTACTGTAAGTCATTTACCTGTCGGAAGTGTGGCAAATTGTGGAAGACTGGCTTTCAACTCAACAGGCATAAGAGAACATGTACAAAAGAAGTATCTTATGAATATACTGGCGGTGTTTATAATGTTCCAAAAACAGTTTTTGAACTCTTAGAAGATGAAGGCATCTCAGTTCCAAGTGAAAATAGATATTACCCGTACCGAGCAACCTTTGACTTCGAATGCTATTTCGATACAACTCATATACCTACAAAAAGTGAAAAACTGACCTGGGAAGCCCGACACGTTCCATTGAGAGTAATTGTAAGCAGCAATGTACCAGGATTTGTAGAACCGGTCTGCTTTATTACAGAAGGACATGCACAAGAACTGGTGAGCCGTATGATGAATTACTTGGAAGAGATTTCAAACGAGTCCTATGCGCTGTTAAAGTCAGAATATCAACCTTACATTGATGAATTCAATACGAAGATCACAGAAGCAATTGAGAGCGACCCATTGTTAAATGAAGAAGGACGTGCCAGGTCACATCTCTTGGGGGAGCTACATCACCAGTTTGTTCCTTATCTGAAAGAAATGCCGGTTGTTGGATTCAACTCTGGAAAGTATGATTTTAATGTCGTGAAGTGCGAGCCACTTACTTTCTTGAAAACGAAACAGGATATTGGATTCACTGTGAAGAGAAACAACAATTTCTTGTGCCTTAAAACAGAACAGTTCAAATCCCTCGACATTGTGAATTATCTGGCACCTGGTTTTTCGTATGATAAATTTCTCAGAGCATTTGGATGTTCAGTGACGAAAGGTTACCTGCCATACGAGTGGATTGATGATTTGAAGAAACTGGAACAAGACCACTTGCCGGACTACGATACATTCTACAGTTCGCTCAAAGGGGAAAATATATCTAAAGAAGAATACATCTACTGTCAGAAAGTATGGAACGCCCACAAGATGAACATCTTTGGCGATTTTCTCATCTGGTACAACAATCGTGATGTCCAACCATTCCTAGAAGCACTAGAGAAACAGTTTGCCTTCTACAAAGAGCGCGGGATTGATTTGATGAAAGATGGAACGAGTGTACCCGGACTGACATTGAAGTATTTGTTCAACACGATCGACAATGAAACCCATTTTACCATTTTCAACGAGAAGAACAAAGATTTACATCACTTGGTAAAAGACAACATCTTGGGAGGTCCTTCGATAATTTTTGACCGTCATCAAGAAAAAGAACTAACAAAAATTAGATCTTATCAGTATGGAGAGGAAGCTAAAACGTGTGGGAGTGCAGTTGGTTATGACGCCAACGCTCTTTACTTGTAGTGTTTAATGCAAGAGATGCCAACTGGGATGTATATACGAAGACGTAAAGAACATGACTTCAAACCGGAGTATTCTCACAAATATGGCAGAATGGCGCAGCAGTGATTAAACTATATCTCCAGAAGAGACAGTCTTGAAATTCGGCACCAGTTCAATGGAGAAGAGAAAAAGATTGGAAGGAGACATCTGCTCGTAGACGGCTGGTGCAAAGAAACGCAGACGGTGTACCAATTTCACGGTTGCTTCTGGCATGGCCACAATTGTCGACTAAACACCAAAAGAAATGGAGAAGCAATTCTTATCAACAGTGTTCGAGAAAAACAAATGGAAGATCTTTACAAAGAGACTATCAAGAACGCCAAATACATTGCTGATCAAGGATACAAACTTGTTGAAATTTGGGAATGTCAGTGGTTGAAAATGAGAAAGGATCCTGCAGTAAAATGTTACCTAGAGAAACTTGGGAGCAACACTTTAACATGGACAATGAACGAGAGTGAAGTAACGCAGCATGTGATTTCGGGCAATCTGTTCGGATTAGTCGAGTGTGACATTCATGTTCCAGACCACCTCAGACATCACTTTGAAGAAATGACACCCATCTTTAAAAAGACCACCATTAGTACAGACGACATTGGAGATCACATGAGAAAGTTTGCAGAGAAAAACCACGTCATGGGCCAGCCGAGAAGAAGTTTGATCGGGAGTTACCATGCGAAGAGGATATTGCTTGCAACGCCACTCCTGAAATGGTACCTTGATCACGGCCTCGAGGTGACACAAATTTACCAAGTCATACAATACGAACCAAAAGCGTGCTTCAAGAAATTTGGAGAAACGGTATCACAGGCTAGAAGAGACGGTGATCGGAATCCAGATAAGGCAATAGTTGCTGACACAATGAACCTCCTTGGGAATAGCGGGTACGGAAAGACAGTAACCAACAAAGAAAAACACAGAAATATTATTTACTGTAATGGCGACGAAGCTTCTCGCTTAATAAACAACGTGCACTTCCGACAAATGAACTCTTTGAGCGAAACAGTATACGAGTTGGAAATGAATAAGAACCACATCAAGCTGAACTTACCACTTCATATCGGATTCTTCGTGTACCAATACGCAAAGATGAAGATGTTGCAGTTTTACTATGATTTTATTGATACCTTCGTGGATAGACGTGATTTTCAGTACTGCCTCATGGATACAGATTCTGGATACATCTCATTCTCCAAATCATCTCTGGAAGAAGTAATAAAACCGGAAAAGAAAGAACAGTTTTATAGAAAGTATCATCAATGGTTACCGTAAGAATCATGCGATGAGCACAGAGAAGACTTTGTTCAAACCAAGATTAGAGGAGGTATATGGTCACCGAAGGGGTCATGTTGCAGCGACCGGAAAGCATTCGATAAAAGAACACCTGGCCTTTTCAAGGTTGAATGGAGCGGACATGGAATTGTGGGTCTCTGTAGCAAAACCTACTAGTGTTTCGGCCCGAGTAGCAAGTTTAGTTCCAAAGGAATAAATAAACGCCAAAACGACCTAACGAAGAACAGATATATGCATGTGTTGAAAACGCAACAGAGTGGAACAGGGGTTAACCGTGGATTTGTGGTGAACAATAATCACATGTACACTTATAGTCAGATCAAAGATGGACTGCCATATTTTTACCCGAAAAGAAAAGTTCAAAAAGATGGAATGTATAAACATTAATGTACTCTGACCATCAGCTGTTTTGTCACTGCAATCTTGATGTGAAAAATTCATTTGTCTGTGTTACACGTCATTCATTAGTCGTGTATATTTGAAAACTGCAATTAAGTCATGTTTTGTCAAATGAATGTATATTGTAATATTATTATGTTGTATAGAATAAAATGCATTGAATGTTGAAAAGCCTTCTGTTATCTATTGTATAGGACGCTTATAGAAATAGGAGCCAAATAGGAGCCATAAATAGGTTTTGTAGGAGCTTGGAAGTAAGAGGCCAAAAGGCTTTTCTGGGATTCAGGAGCCAAACCACCACAAAGGCTAACCTCATTTCCATGGTAGTCCGTATTTCGTACTACCAATATCACCCCACCCACCCCGTCCCGAAACGAGTTAATAGGTTAGAACTTAGTGGATAATAGACCAACAGGCCGTTAATCCTTTACTACTGTTCTAAACAACCTTGTATAATACCGCCTGGTCTGGAATTCCATTCTACCAATACCAGCCATTAGCTACTATAAATGATTCAGTAGGTTAATAGTACAAAGGGGGTGATAACCCAACAGACCATTCATCCTGTACTGCTAATCTAAATCACCAATGACTATCTCGCAGTACCGCACTGGCCGACCACACTACCCCAAGTAGTGAAGTCCGCCATACCCTGACCCGAATAACGTTATGTCAGATTGTATAGTGGACAATAACAGTGGTCAGCATCTCTATGACGTCGCGCGCGTATCATGACGTCACGACGTCAATAGCAACGTCAACCGTTTCGTGGGAAAAACTTTCAAGAAAACCCAATTTTCCCATCATCTTTCCACCACTTACCCATAATATATACCTATAGCCCCATGCGTGCATATATCACTATACATGTCATAGCATACTATATATACAGCACCTACACCATTTGGCGGATCTAGCTGCAAGGAGCCGTACTTTTGCTCCCCCAAAGTTGCTCCCCCAAAAGTCAGGTTCCTATGGG
Source organism: Pictodentalium vernedei (assembly GCA_031216915.1). Classification (NCBI taxonomy): domain Eukaryota; kingdom Metazoa; phylum Mollusca; class Scaphopoda; order Dentaliida; family Dentaliidae; genus Pictodentalium; species Pictodentalium vernedei. The sequence continues at coordinate 456,935,550 of CM062291.1, forward strand.
AATTTAACACCAGCTGCTCCCCCAAAAGTCCGGGTAATGAGGCACGATTCATTCGTACTGTACTACTATCGTTTTTGTCATTCTAACTTCGTTGAATGATTTAATCCTTCACCAAGATATTCGAATTCGAGACTTCCACCAGCGTAATATACTCCAAAACACTTGGTTTTCTTTTTATTAGCATTTCTTTTTATAAGCATTTGATAATTACTGTGACTGCAAATGGGGAGGCAGAAATAAAGGCATGCTTACAGGCAGTTGTGGGAGTTCGTTACATGACTTTTTGTAAACAGAGTTTGGATGTCTCAAGAGCTAGTCTTATAGCAGCATGTTTACCACTGCACGTTCAGTGCGAGACATTCGGTGGGTCAGGCCCAGTGTGCATGTGAGGAGAGGTGTATCTCTCCAATACTCTCACAGAATGCGGTCATGACTCACTGCACGATGAGTGTTTGGGTAGGAAATTGTTTGTGATTTTGGTCCATATTTTGGACACTCATATGGGTGGACTTCCACTCCATGGAGTTATGTAACTTTTCACTGCTTATGAAAATAGAGTGCCCGATATGGTGCGTTATTTGTTGATTTTGAGTAACTGCTGCGTGTGCGGATATATATTTCACCAACTGGACGCAGTTCGAATATACACTGTTTAATTTGTGAGATCGTATCAGAATTTGGCATTCGTGATGTCAATGGCACGACCAACAGTGAATGGCTTAGGTACCCGTTTCCTCCATCCTCCCCTAGCCCTTGCTAAAAGGCTTATCTATAAGTGCATGCTACATTGCTGAATGCGTGTGCCTTCCATGATACGATGTCGAGGTCGTCAGTGTTTCCAATAAAAGAATTCGGCCCTATTTTGAGGTCGGTATAATGTTTAGCATACAATATCGCATCAGTGTCGGCGCACAGTATGAGATACGGCCGCACTAAGAGGCCCATTAGCATGTCCGTGCTGCATTGCTGAGGGGTATGTGCTTTCCAATCTTCAGGCTCAGTCCATTGCCTGAGTAATTAACTGTCGACAATCAAGGGATATTGTCGGTAGACTGAAAGCAAGAGTGCACTGCATGTCGTTTTTTGTCAGCTTGTGTCCTTTAGTTGCACCTATTTTTTGCTGAACAACAATTGGGTGGATTTCCACTCATTGGGGTGATATGACCCTCTACCGCTGTTAACACCCTTATTTATGTGTTACGTATTTGGCTCTTGGCTACTTTGTTGAAGAGCTTGGTTGCTTCATAAACGCGCTTTGTAGCGTAATCGTAGCGTTTGGCTGTTTTATAGAAGAGCTTCGCTTATTCATTATTTCAACACTTCACCTATCATATTTGGAGGCTTTTGGTAGGTGCTGGTATGAAGTTTATGGCTCAGACTCTCGTAACGTTGTCCGGATTTGTGACAAGATAGGCTTGTGTATATACCATTGTGTTTTGCGATCCGACCACTATATTTTGTATTTTCTCATTCAGTTTGTTCCATTGAAGTCACTTGGAACAGCATGCAGATGTTGCATTTCTCATAGTCAGTCGGGTGTTTTTTGACCAAGCTCTCCTTGAACATTTGGATTGAATTTGTTCAGGATAACGTGTGTTTCTCACTTTGTCAATTACTGGGTGAGACTTTCGTATTTGTCTCAGTGAGTTGGAATGTAGAACCCCAGGGTGGGGAAAAAAATCTCGCAGTATTTGCTCGGCAGAGCCGCGGGTATAACTATTGTTTCGACCGTACGGTCATATCAAATAAACAGACACATAAGATTTCGTGTGCAGGTTGTTTATAATTAGGTCACTTGGAGTTATGTTGTGGTCAGTTATCATAGCAGGTGTGCACTTGAGAAGTATTTCGACTGTTATGTTGTCAGTGACATAGTGACAGACAGCTTGTTGTAGCTGTACTGATGAGCGATTATACATTACAGAGGAAGAGTGGTACTATAGAGTGTGGATTAGGCTCACTTAAACATTATGTTTATTCAAGGGAATAACCTTGTGCTCTTGCTCTCTGCTAATCAGTTCAATCTCTGAAGAGATTTTGTACGCGACTGGTATTAGTGTGTTAAGCATGGTGTTTTTTGTAGACCTTGAGGTTACACTACGTATATAGCTGATATGATTTGACCAGTTTGTTAAATTTTCACGTGCAATGGATCGTGCACGCAGCTGTTATCAGCCTGTGGAGAAGTTGGTATAAGCCGTAGGTTCTGTTTACACTTCGTGCAAGGCTGATGCATATACAGTTTTATCAGCTATTAGTATCGGGTGGGTACACCTGTGTTATGTTGTGGTATTGTTTTCTAGAGTTCATCTCGCACAGTGATTGTGGAGGAATCGTATCGCACAGTAGTCGCAGAAGAATCAACTCGCACAGTGGTCGTGGAGGAATCGTCTCATGCAATTCGTAGAATTCATCTCGTGCTAAAAGCAGATGATTTGTAATCGTAGAAAACAGACTCGAGAAGTTGAGTTTCTAAATTCAAAGTGGGAAAGATAAACCTACGCTGAAAAGAAAGATCCGTTATAAAATCAAGAATGTAAACACGTGAAAGTGTAAAACGAAGCGACACCTATCTAGTAATAAGACAATTATTTAGCGCAGATGCGCGCGCTATTTGGTACACTGTTTGACACAATTAAGAGAAAAACTCAATTCTCTTGATATTTTGGATTGACTCCAAAAATAAAAAAAGGAATCCTTTTGTTGTGGACACATTTGATATTAACTCTCGTTGGCTTAATTAATTTTGACCTGTTATTTTATACACCATTTGTTGCAATATTACACAACCATAAAAACGTGCGATAAATTCTGCATTTATGGCGTACTTAAATATATTATAAACGATGTCGTCATAACACTCCGAGTGTTTCGGTTTCAAAGTCCGAAAACGATTTTACATAATGGGTTTTAAATATAGGTCGGGGCACGTTTCTCTCATAAAGGCGGCCGTACTCTCAAATTATAGGATTCACCTTCTCGTTATCGATACGTCATTTTATAAATATATTTATTATGTAGGCCAAAGTTGCTCGCTTCAAATTGTAAGCTGTGTAAGTTTCGTTTCTACATACGTTTTATGTGTACATAGCGTTTAAAATGCAATGGATTTGTTTAATTAGTTTAGCGAATGTTTGCACATCTCACTTTTTGATGGTCAGTATTATTAAAGAGATTCACAAACAATTCACTGTTGGCTTAATAATAGACATAAGAATAGTTTTTAAATAGTTTGGTGGATGGGACATGTTCCTTTGATAAGCTCGGCAGTACTCTTATCGATTTCAGAAGAGATGCAGGAAAAAAATACGCCATGGGGCATACTTGGTGCGTTCAACGGTTGGCTTAAGATTCTGGTTTGCGTGTTCTGTGAGGTGTCTGCCCTCTGTTGTATTTTGGACAATTTTGTCAACATATGCACGATATTTCAGGTTCAATGAGAGGTTTCCGTCGAGTTATGCGTCGCATTAACCTTCCACCCACAACAACGATGTGGAATTGGTTCCTACATTTTCAGAAATATTGAGCTGACTCTGACATCTGTTAGTAAATCTTTTTGATAAGGAGCAATGTGGGCGGAGTGAATATTACTTGCTACGATAACCGTTCACTCATGAAACCTTTAACAAAAGGCGCTCGAAAGTTTTTCAGAAATATTGAGCTGACATCTGTTTGTATATCCCTTTGATAAGGAGTAATCTTCTGGAGTGAATATTACCTGCTACGATAACCCTTCACTCATTAACCCTTTAACAAGAGGAGCCCGAACGTACTTATGCACTTTTAGATGAAGTTTCGCACCTTCATTTGAATTTTAGCTGAAATTTCACACTGAGGTTTATATATGTTTATAATCTTGAGTAGGCCAAACATAGGAAGTTGCATTTTACGTGTAAACTCGTGTCAACTCTTGAACAAGTATAAACCAAAGGATGCACTCCAATATATACAGAGATATCGAACTGAAAATCTGGCACTTTCAAACTCAGCTGACTTGGCCGTTATAAAAATGCACCATGGTAAAGCATGGTACGTCCTAAAATACCCGGTATTACCATGGTATTACCAATTATTTTGGGATTTACCATACCATTGTACTTTTTATAAGTGTGTGTGTGGGGGGGGGGGGGGGGTATTTTTTTGACATGAATAAGCATGCGTAGATGAAATTTAACCTTTCAACTTGGGAACATGCGATATAGTGCACATGTTACTTATATTTGGACCAAAATCATCACTGTTCGATATTTTATGTGCAACGTCGTTTTCACCCTTCAGCAAGAGCAATGTTGGGATGCACTCCTACATTATGCAAATATATCGAACTGGAACTTTCACTTCTAACGGCAACTAACTTGGGTTACATTTTGGAACAGGAGTAAGCATGAGTAGTAGGAGAGCGATGAAACGGGGCCGATTGGCAGGATCTCATGCAGGATTTCATGTAACGTCATACTCACGTGACCTGGTGGCGCCATGTTGTGTTGTTATGGTAACCCGCGTTAATGGGCATCTTGCGACGTCATTACCGTAGTGATAGGTGATGTGAGTGCGCAAGCGCAGCGCGTTTTGTACGTGTTTCCGTCGTCCATTTTGTATACTGGAGGCCGCCATCTTGGTTTCTATGGTAGCACGTGGTTGCTATGTTACCAAAGGCTTCTAACAAGACAGAGGTATGTTCGGAGGGTGTGTTCGATTGAACAGAAGTAATTTCCCGATTCGTAGAATTACCACAAACAACCCGACAAGTTTTTACTATTTCGAATTATTTCTGAATTTTCTGCTTGTATCTATATATGCAATAGTTTTCGTCTACCTAGGCATGTTCCTTTGTCCTGATGTATATTTCAGTAGCTTCAACCTAGGTATTTTCTTTTGAGAAATCTGAGAAACCCTACATTTATTTTTCATGGGAGCAGTTTGGAAATTAAAACCATGGGTGACCTATTTTGCTTGTTTGCATTTTATAAACTGATTCACCGATGTCTGGTGATTAACTTTCTCAAAATGCTTCACGGCGGTGGTTGGCTCGATTTTCTCCAAACATTCGTCCCAAAGCAGTTCGTCTCGGTGCGTTTCTTCCTGAATCAACTATTATTGCGGGACGATTCATATTCTATTTGTCTTCGAGCAGAATGGAGCTGTTTTGGGTCGAAATCTTCAAAATGATTTGTTTCTATAATTCACATCAATCTACTCTTGTAAAACATTTCTCTCTCTGTAAAATGTTTGACGATGTGAGTCCACACAAATGGGCCGATTTGTCTGGGTCCAATTTTCGTTATAGGTTATTTCTGTAACTCCTATCAATGTCGACTCTTTTGCTATAAAGCTCGCTCCTAATCAGTATTTTGTTTTGAGAAAGCCCAAATATAGTTTTGATAAAAGCAGCTTTGAAATCAAAATTATGGTTGAACTATTCCGTCTTAAACTTTCTGTTAAAAGGGCATTTATTGTATAGAAACCCTTAGGTTTAGGAAAAAAAATCTCGGCCAAGTTCTATCTTTGAACCAATCTTTTCGAAACTTCTGGGGTAACCTTTTTATCAACGTGGGACGAGAACAAGTGTTTTTTGGGTATGATCTGAAATTCAACATAGCCGCTGACCGCCGTTTTGTACAGAATTGGATGCAATCAGATTTTTGCGCAGAACTTCCACATGAAAGCTCTGATTTGAATAATTTTTGTAGGAATGTTTAGTAACATTGGATATATAGCATATAATATGGTTTTTTTCTCTTGCATAAATTATGCAAATTAGACTAACTTTGATCTATTTAGTGTTACTTTTAGCATTGTGACTGCAAATGCAAATACGCTCGGGCTGGAGCCATATTTATGCACCGATCTTTACGAAACTTTATGGATATCTTTGTTATCACCGTGGGACGAGAACGATTGTTTTTGGGTCCGTTCTAAAATTCAAGATCGCCGCTGCCAGCCATTTTGTACAAAATTACGTGCAATCAGATTTTTGCGCAGAACTTCCAAATGAAAGCTCTGATTTGAATAATTTTTCTATGAATGTTTACTACATGGGATAGATCATATATAATATTTTTTTCTCGTCCATAAATTATGCAAATTAGACTAATTGTGATTTATTCAGTATTAATTTCAGCAATGAAAGTGCAAATGCCAATAAGGCTCGAGCTTGAGACCATGAAAGTTGAGATTTGAATAAATTTTCGTGTGAATGTTTAGTAACATGGAACACATCACATAAGGGTTTTTTCTCATGCATAAATTATGCAAATTAGATGAGAACTTTGATTTATTCAGAGCAACTTGTACCCAGTATGTGTACGTGTCAATAAGGCTCGGGCAAGAGGCCTCACTCATGAACCTATCTTTACGAAACTTCTGGGAGCCTTTGTTATCATTGTGGGACAAGAACAAGTGTTTTGGGTTCAGGTACGAAATTTAAGATGGTCTCCGGCAACCATTTTTTTAACGAAATTAGGTGCGATCAGTTTTTTGTACCTAACTTCTATAAGAAAGTAGTGATTTGAATACATTTTTGTATATGAATGTTTAGTAACTTGGCATGCATCACATATAATACAGGTGTTTTTCTCGTGAATAAACTATGCAAATTAGATTAACTTTGATTTATTCAGTGCCACTTACACAAAGTAAGTGCACATGTCAATAAAGATCGGGCTAGAGGTCATATCTTTGAATCGATATGTAGCAGGGCTTTTAGTCTGACTGCCATAAAATATTGTTCCCATTATCTCTATTATGATATTTTGTGACTTCTTTATCTCTGACAAGGGTTGAAGACAATTTCCCATCTGATTTTTTCGAAAGTCGACATAAATGATTGGTCATAATCATTAGTCTATTGCAGACAACTTGTAATTATTTTGTTGTTGTTGACTTGGTTACAGCAAATAATAATTAATGTCATATTAATTATTGTTGACTTGGTCACACCAATATTAAATTCCCGTCATATTGAAGTAGAGCTAGAGTGCCATCGACAATTTTATTATTGTATATTATGTAATTTTATTTTTATACTTATGTTCTTAAATAAAAAAAAAAATTGTCACAAACATGCATTTCTGATTTTGTTTAATAATGAACTATATAATTCCAATTCATTAAACCTTTAGGTCAAGACCAATTGAACACAAGTGCTGTTAATGTTTTTTAAATCTTGCTAGTTTACCTAAGCCTAAAGGTGATGTGAGTAAATTTAATATCTATTTTTGTTTTTCTCCCAAGACTGGTATATTAGGCAAGTAAGGTTATAGATTTGATTATATTTGTTCTCATACAATGGTAAAATATGATCAACACAGATAGGGTGCAAACGGTTAGTAAATGGGCGACATAAACAATTGGCAAAATTTTAATCTATGTTCATGTTCCCTCATGGTATAGCACAGATGCTGATAACATTAAAGACTAATAAAAAAAAATCATGTATAAGATAATGCAATTTTAATTAAAACAATTCATGAAATGTTATGGATTTCATTTTTTAATATAGCACCAAACAATGTTTATTTTAATGTAAGGTATTTTTAAACCTGTAAATCAAATGTGAAATCTTATTGAATGTTTTCACGAATTGAATTTTTTTCACGTTCCTTTGTCTGCGCGCTTGTGCTCTGCACAAAACTTTTCTTGTAATGAATTAGCGAGATTTTAGATGGTTCCGCGTAATCAATCGATCAGTCAGCATTGGTGGATTTATACATGAAAGTAAACATCACACTGAATCATTGATACGCGGAAATGATTTGATCGATGCTCGGAACAGATAGCGTCTTGCAATCTGATTCAGCTGGCGGGTTTCTAGTCCAAACAGGCCTGAAAGGCGGTAATATAAGGTTTTGGTTTGGTACATCTTTTGAAAGGACCTAGCAAACCATAAACTTATTTACGGATTTTCAGGACATGTTTGGACTTGCGGGTTTTATGCAGCAATTCAAGGTGAATACGTGTTGAATTATTGCTGGAAATGATCGGTATCCACTCAAAAATACTACATTGTCTTTTCACTGTACGTTTTGAGAGCAAATTGATCATTCCCAGTGATAATTTGACCCGTATTCATCTTAAAGTGATGCTTTGAAAGCCGCCATTTTAATTGGAACCGTGAAAGTGAAACTTTCTATATCTTCACAGTGGGGGATACGATTTATATTATTCCGCAAATTTCATCGATAATCTATCGTTTAGCGTATAACAAAATAAAGCATCGATATTTTGTGCATTGGGAAAGGGTTAATACAGTTTTGGTAGCTGTGTCTATTTGTTTAAAGAATAGCAACGTAATCACGTTTCACATAAATTATGATATTTGACTTGTGGAGCTCTTTGTAAACTGATCACATTTTCTACACCTTCATAGTTTTTCACATGAGTGGGGCAGAGTTTAAAAATAGAAGACTGTGCAGCGTTGTTAACTTTACTTAAGAATTGAATGCATTTTTTTATAATCTTTATTGGAGTATGCACGTGTGGGAATGGGCACAAATTATGTATGAATCCCGAAGGGATTCATACATAATTTGTGCCCATTCCGACACGTTCATTCTCGATAAAGATTATAAAAATTGCATTCAATTCTTATAATTACATTCCGTAACTGTTTAAATACTACTTTTTTACCAAACAACAAAGCAGAAAGACGAAATAAAACTTGAACGAGCCGAATAAACACCCTCACACAAAAGACAAAGCGCACAAACACCGCCCGAATTACATTCTGTCAACTGCGCTCTACCGTAAATGCGGGTCAAAGTTCGACCAAATGTATTCATTGGAAAATGAATTACATTTGGTCATGACGTTTTCATCCATCTGACCAATGGGAATTGAGTATTTGGATCCAAAACGTGTAACTTCATTAACAATGTAATTATTACCAAACAAATGACTCAAATGTTGATGTTGGGAATTAATTATCGTCACCCCTTAAGGTCTCCGGTTTACATGGTTAAGGAGATGGTGATGCATAATGTGATAATATAAAAAAAAGAGCTTACCATGACCGTGTATTTTATGTCGATAATATTGCTTTTTCGCAGATACGACGGCGGTAATGGCGGTATGGGAATCAACTCTCTGTCCCAAACATCTGTCTCACCCGACCGTAACGGTTTATCACGTCTAACGCGTGTAATCACTTGCCAGCCGGCTGTAGTAGTCCCCCTAGCGTGGTATGTGGTGGTCTGAAACAATATATCAAACATAATGTGATTCTTACCCCCACCACGTAGTGGGAGATGTTATAGGAACGAGTTCCACTAATCCATCTGTCCGTCCTTCCGTCGCACCGTCATTCAGTTTGCCTGCCGCGCCCTCAATCCAACCGCCCGTCCTTATCCTTTTCTTCTCATAACATTTAAAGGAAAACCGTTCAGAATGTTTGCCCAAATTTAATATTTAGCTTTTTGGTGATACAATGGAGCCCACATAATTGGATATCTCTTAATTGAATAACCCTGTTAATTGAATATAATTTTCCAACACAAAGCCATTTACCATACCTTCAGTACAAATTTGACCTGTTAATTGAATATAGGTTACAGAGTAAACTCCTGTTAAATGAATAAAAAATCTTGTAGCCGGTTGAGAAATTACCCTGACTCTCGCCAGTTTTCCTTTGTTTATAAACCTATTTGGCCTCAGTACACCTAATACAGGTATTTAATCTATTATATCTTAAAATACAGGAAAGTGACATAATCCCTGTTAATTGAATACTCCTGTTAATTGAATAATTTTCATTGGCAAAGTGGCTATCCAATTAACAGGGTCCCACTGTAATACTATGAATGGAATTGCGATCCAGCTCTATCCACGTATTTTTTAAAAAGTTATTTGCTCTTGTTGGACTTTCAATTTGTTGTCTTTACAATTTCTTGTCATCACATTTCAAAGAATGCCATTCAAATTATTTTTTCCAAAATTTAATATAAAGCTTTTTGTTGATATAAATGGAATTACGAGACACTGTGTATAAGTTTTTCTTCAACAGTAATTGCCCTTGATGGACTTACATTTCCTGTAATCACTCTACCATTTTTTATCATAATTCTTAGAAGTCCGTACAATATTTCTTTCCTAATTTAACCCTTACGCTGCCGTAAGCGACTATTGTCACCTATTTTATGATGATTATCTGTTTGTACATCATCTGATATGTGATATTCGCAGATCAAACCTACCATCTGATTAATTGTTGAAAAGCGGTCAGAGAGCTCTTTCCAACATTTTTTTTCAGGTGATAGAGTTTCAAGTATGTCATAAATTGTATTAAACTTCCTCGCATACAGGCGAACATACAGTTAAAACTAGAAGTCCTATCATGAAATGCGCACAAATAGCACGTTGATATGCGCGTTAATGTGCGCGTTATGGCCCAAGTAAAGCTATCAAATTATGTACATATGGCCTGTGCACAAGCAATGTTTCAGCCAATGGACCTCCGGGTAACCCGGAGGTGCATTGGCAGAAACATTGCATGTGTTTGCTATGAGTAACCAAGAGAACCTGTCGTGCTTTGGATGCCATTCGATATGGCAATTGCGCGCAATTCCAACGCGCAATTAAGCCTAGATAAGCGCACTATTCGTGACAGGACTTCTAGTTTTAACTGTATTATTGCTAACTCGTACATTTCAGTGTGGGGGTGAATATGTATGGGATGTGTATGCCCATAGTATTCAGTGGTGCTGTTCACTTATCGTATCGTGGTTTGCACACATAATACCATATGCGCTCTTTACAAATTTCACTGCCGTGCTTTGGGTGTTATTCGATATGGCAATTGCGCGCAATTCCAACGCGCAATTAAGCCTACATAAGCGCACTATTCGTGACAGGACTTCTAGTTTTAACTGTAGAGGTCCTCCATATATGGCTAAATTGGGCGTGGCAATAAAAGGGCTAGTCTGCAGCTTTTTGGTAACAATATGAAAGGGGCTGGAATACAAGCTGCGTCGACGAATTTCTTCGAACGTTAATGTCAGTCCATGGAGCGGTACTAGTTATAATTAGTTTGCTTCAATCACAGGGCCGGCGGAACCGGGGGGGGGGGGGGGGAGCTTCAGCCCCTCCACTTTTGTGCCGGGCCATGTTTTTTTTGTATGCATATATTTTAACACAACCAAAGACTGGTGAAACAAGGGGCGGATCCGGAGCCTCCCCATATTTTAGCCAGCTGTGTTTCTCTCGTACTATTTCATTTGCGATGGATTTCGGATCATTTTATTGCAGTAAATGGCAGCAAACGCTAAAATGTATACAGTCTGTTAAAAAAATCAGTTAACTGAAATAGATCGTAATCTTACAGACACACAAGTACCAAATCCACCCCAGACAAGATGATAATCCACAGACAGTATAATTGCTGTAAACGTCTGGTAAAGCATACAGGTGAGGTCTGTTTATCAGCTTTGGTCGTGATAAACAGACCTCACCTGTATGCTTTACAGACGTTTTTTAACCGCTCTCAGAGTGTGAAATCTTTCAAATACATTTCCTGAAAATCTCAAAATATCCACTCAGATGCATGGAAATGGGGGTTTTGGGACCCTGGAATTTATTTTTTTCATACCGACGGCATCATCCATCGACCGATCCAGCCTCCCCCCTCCCCCCACCCCCCCCCCCCCCCACACACACACACTTTGAAAATCGTTCCGCCGTCCTTGCATCAAGTAATTTGTGTGCACTGAGCTCTGAATATAATTTCCAAAATAGCCATGTCCCTATCAGTCCACTGTGCACGGATTTATGAATCAAGAAAAAATAACAGTGTAAGAGCAAATCGCCGCCTGAATGCTAGAATGTTCTATGTCCCCTATGGGACATAGAACATTCTAGCACTCAGGCGATGAAATCAGTAGAAACATTCGGCGTTGTACTTTTCTAAGATGATGGGAAAGACAATCTTGTTTGTGAACAGTCCGACGTCAAGAAAGACGTAAAGGTTATTACTTCATTAGTTTCATATCCGCCGAGATATTAGCGCTTCGACCTTTGGTCTCAGGCTGATGACAAGTTAATGAGGGCTGATATCTTGGTCGATATGAAATTAATCAAGTAATTACCTCATTATTTATTATAGCAAGACAAATAAATACAAAAAATGAAAATCTGTTTCCTTACAGTGTTATTGTTGCTCATTCCTTCACAAAATTTAAAGATTCTCTTTTCTCCTACCCCTCGTTCAGCTATCCAAACGTCTCTACTTTTCCAATGGATAAACTATCTCTTGTCCGACTTTGACATATCTCCACTTACGACTCTGAAGTTTAGTTTTGCGTGTGTGTTTCTGTCCAACTCTCTTCCATCTATTCTTCGTACACCTAAATAGTACTTATTGTCATCATTTCGATGTAAACAAATTAGTTGAGCATTTTAACACATCAAGGGGGACAATTCTGCCCCCCCCCCCCCCATTTTCTGATATAGGCGTCATATCAGCCGAGTTTGAAGCCATATCAGTTAAGTTTGATAATGGATAGTGCCGGTGTGACAGGAAAGATAGTCCGTAGGAAAATTAGTCCCTCTGGACTATTATTCCGCGGAATTATAGTCCTAGGTCTAACATTTCTAGGAATAGTAGTCCGCCGGACTACTATTCCCAGAAATGTTAGACCTAGGACTATAATTCCGCGGAATAATAGTCCAGAGGGACTAACGTTCCTACGGACTATCATTCCTGTCACACCGGCAAAGAAAATCAGGTGTAATATTCTATTCAAAAAGGTAGGGGATATCCAAGCTGATATTGATATTTCCGGGAAATGGTATTGGATACGCATGACAGGACACATTAATATGTAACCAAGCTTAGTGTGGATCATGAATGTCACCGGCCCACGAAAACCTCGTGCAGGTTTTTCGAACGAGAGCCGCGTTAATGTCTGTGGGGTACGTATTGAAATCCTCATTTGTACTGGACGGGCTCTTTCTTCGGTCTCATCGTTCTGTTCTTGGTATAAACTCGTTCATCAATAGTTTCTGGTCGAAACGTAAATTCTGAGGTATGCGAAGACTGACACGGGACGAAAGTTTACGTGCCATTGGCATGGTGGAAGCTGGCAAGAGATAGACTACAGTGGCTCAAATTCTCAACGGAGCTCAATTGGTGATTAGCAGGTTGTGGTCACGCTACGGTCAGACAGGCAATGAGCGACAACTGCTAACCAGGATTGTTTTATCCGAACCACAGCATCACACAACCGTCATCAAAGTGCCTCAGAAATACACAGCTGTGACATGTACGCTCGACGACCTCGAATAATTCCACGTTTGACTGAATGTCCGATCGCAGTAAATGGTAATTTGTGCGGAGCACGACAGCGCTGGGACAATCGTCAGTGGAGCAACGTCATGTTTTCCGATGAATCGAGGTTCACTCCCGACTTCCACGACAGGCGAAACAGAGTGTGGCGGCGGTGGAACGAACGATACCATGGCGTAACCGTTTGGCAGCATGATCGTTTTGGTGGTGGATCGGTTATGGTGTGGGGATTCAAAACCATGGCAAGCAGAACAGCATTACATGTCATCCAAGGGCTCCAAGGGCGGGTCACATGAGTACTACCGTGACAACATGTTAGCAGCTCATGTGGTGCCATTTGAGCGACGTCACGGCCATCGATACATTTTTCAAGATGACAATGCAAGAGCCCACAGGGCCCGTGTCGTAACAGAGTTCCCTAGGAGCAGAACATCACTACACTGCATTGGTCAGCACTAAGTCCAGACCCTTCACCAATCGAGCACGTGTGGGATATGCTTGACAGGCGCTTACGACAACGCCAACAGCACCCTACTAATGTCTAAGAACTCGCCGCTGCACTGCAAGAAGAATGGAATTACATCAGACAAGCTGATATTGGACATTTGGTGAGGAGTATGCCACGTCGGATCCGCGCTTGTCTCGCAAAACGAGCAGGATTTACAAGATGTTGAGGTCTAGACCTGAATGTGGTGAATTATCTGACTGACCATCCATGCCTTCCACAGCTCAGTGCGTGGAATGTGTGCTTTTCAGACACCCAACTATCGATGAAATCATTCACCAGATGTCACAGTGCAATGCCTCAGCTGTCTTTTTGATAAACATATATATATACATTTCTTCATATATTTCCCTTTTATCAAATATCCCCTACTTTGTTGAATAGTGTTAATAAATTAAAGATAACAACGACGACGTTTCATTTATGTAGCAAGAGAAGATAGCGAAAAAATGCACCAATCTGCAATAATGCGTGAACGAGAAAGGCAGACATACACTGCAAGGATTCCCAAGGCAGTCAACCAGGTTTCAAACCTTAGAATCCTATGTTCAAATGTGTCGATATAAATAAAATGATAACAAACGTAAATATGTTTTAATGTGGTTTAACGACAACCAGGGTCACGCCGTGTCGGACAGTTTTACGTGTGAAGGACGGCGGAGTGCCCGCACTGAACCACCTGCAGCGGCGCTATACTGTCAGACTCCCCAATGTACTAACTCAGAACAAGTTAACTTGTCTTCGGTTGAAGACAAGTGTACCATCGACGTGCAGTACGCCTTAGTACGTAACGACACCATGCCCTTACGCAAACGGCATTAAGTGCCTTGCCCAAGTATACAACGCAGTTGCCCTCGGTGGGGATAGAACCAATGACCTTTCGGGTTGAAGTCCATAGAGAGTAATCGCTTGACTGGACTGGTTACGTGAAATAATTCATGAGAGGTGAGGGACGTTGTGCAAACACGAGTGCGCGAATGCGCACGAGTGTTTTACAATATAGTCCCTCGCCCCGAATGAACTATTTCACGTAACCAGTCCAGTCAAGCGATTACTCTGTTTATTACTTTTCATTATTAACGATAAGTATTTTATTTAACCCTTTACCTAACGTAACGTTCAAAATTCTCAAAAATCGCCAATTAATTTTCATTATTTTTTCAATTTTTTTGTCTCCAAAACATAGGTTATGACCCCTTATTGGAATGAGCTCGTCGAGCTCGTTCCAATGAGGGGTCATAACCTATGTTTTTGAAACAAACAAATGAAAATAATAGTTATTCAAGAATTTTTTTTCAAGTGTCGTCTGCTTTTTATGTTAGGTTAAGGGTTTATAAAAACAAAACCATGAAGTCTCCATTACACCCACGGCAAAGCGTGTTCGCTTGCGCGCACGGATACATGACCCATTTGTTGATTGCATAATTGACCTGTGCAGTTATCGTTTAGAATCAAACCCGGAAATCCCAGTAAATCACACTTTGGAAAGTAATAACATTCCGTAATCACTCAGCCACATTTGTAGGTATAGATGATATAATGATTAGCAATTGGCGAGACGAATCACCAACAATTTAATTCTACAGCTCAAAACAGTAGTAAGATTAATTCCGTAACGGTGATCCTGCAAATGAAAAATAGACCCGTTAACATTGCGTCAGGTTGTGTCCTTTGGACTGCATCATCCATGCACACAGAACATAGAAAAAGTTAATGAAATACAATGTAGTACCCACCGATTTTATTAACCAAATCTGTAACGTTGTAACGTAAGCTGAAATCTTAACTGACGTGAAGTGCAGAGAAGTGAATAACATGTGCTACTGGTGTGATATAAAAAAATATATAGACTTTTACTGACATTCCATTTCTATAATCAAGAGAAAGATGTTTATTGCACCCCTACCGTTTAATTATAATAGGAATCGGTAAAAAATAAATTGCGTTCTTCCCTCACTAGTGAGATCAAACACCTCGGTGATCAACATTTCGTGTGAACTTGAAATTTACAAATACATTTTCACAAGCGCTAAACAAAAATGTTTTGGAAGCAAAAAGTGAAAATATAAAAAAAATGAATGGCGTTTTTCTTGTATTGTGCGAGACGGTATTTGCCGTTACGTTAGGTAAAAGATTAATACAATATAACCCACCCTGAATAGGACAGATAACGTAAATTCTCCCAACTGAAATTATGCAAATGTAACCCAGTTGTATTTTGTTTAGCCAATCAAACTGTCCAGTTTTGAAATTGACCAATGAAAGCTCCCAACTCTAATTATGCCAATTATGAAAATGTGGCCCAATTGTATTTTGTTCAGCCTATCAAATTGTCTAGTTTTGAAATTGACCAATGAAAGTGACAGAAGGCTTTATTTATCACTGATTAATATGAAAACAAAATATCAAATGTTTTAAAGTGAACAAAACGGATTTGTCATAAGATAAATCCCGGTATTCACAGGAAAACATTAGATATTCTATATTTAGTGACAGTTTTAGCCTCGGATTCAATCTGATCACCAAACAATTTCTGGCTCACTCCTTGAAGTCTGTTGTAAACTGAAACACTGGTGGTTTGGGTCAAGGATTAAGACAGACAGTGCTGACTAGATTAGATTTTGAATTGAAAACAATATACTAAAGTAACAAGTTTTTGACACAGATTACACAACAATCACAATGTTAATTAGTGTTGCACGATGTTCAAAACTCAATACCGATATCGGTATTCAAAAAAATACCGCGGTATACCAGTATATCGAAAACTGTGCAGATATATGAACACAAGTACCACAATCGAGACTCGAGGCATCACAGTCGGAACGAATTGGCATGTCTTGGTGATGCGGTTCGAAACACCTTTACCCAACGCAGATGATACCAAAATTTATTATTTTCAAAATTAGTTTATCCGATTTTCCCCAAAGATTTAAAAAAAAACTATATCGTGTGACCCCTCATTGGAACGAGCTCAACGAGCTCGTTCCAATAAGGGGTCACATGATATAGTGTTGCTGAAATTTTTGAAAAACTGAATTTGTATATTACGAGGGCACAAGCAGACGATTCCTTGGATAAAGGGATAATATTATTCATTCGGTGCCACAGATAAAAAAAACTCAAGACATCTTGAAAATTAAATTGTGGGTAAATAAATAATGACGATAAACCGATATTTTTGTAATTACACCGGTATTCAGTCGATATTGGTTTGAATACCGGTATATATCGGTTTATCAATATATGTTAATTGTTAATGTTAACTTTTGGAAAAAAATGTAGTTATTTTTACGCATGCTAATATCAGTTTTTATTTCTAAAACAAGTTTTTAATTACACACATATAGTGAAATCGTAATTAATTTTAACTATATCAATCAACAATTCAGAGCCTGAGGGCGACCGAATTTGGTCGTGGTAAGGTTAAGCCAATGAAATAATCGGAAGGCCACGTGTCATCGTATAAACAGAGTTACGGGCCTGTAAGCAGATACTACACTTCTCGCCAAGTGACGTTTCGGGGCGTTTCCTTGAATAATAGCATGCAAATTTATGTGGACAATATATTTAACCCTGTTTGCGTGATCAACGGTAAAATCTTTAATAACTTCGTTTAAACAATATTTATTTCCAGTTGTAGTACAAAGATATTAATACATAACTACTATTTGTGGATCCGACTGTAAGCTTTAAGCTTGTTTGATGTTGTTTCTACATACAAAATACAGTAATATCCACAAACGGAAGAGGCAGGAAATAATAAATTTGGCGTTTTGTAATAAATGTTGGCCCGGTGTGTGTTCCAGTCATTCTTGTTATGAGAAATAGGCGTAAAAGTGAGTAATTTTCAATGTGCAAAAAAGAGAAAGAATAAAGAAATCTATTGCACAATGGAAAATAGGAAGGAATGAAAGTGTAAGGCAAGAGTACATTTGGAAGAGGAGATAGAATATGTGAGATAAGACCGCCCGCATATCAGTTGTGACTATAATCGTGTATTTGTTAATGTTCAAAGAACTGGTAACCTTTAAGGCTATATCGTGATTATATCAGTAAATAATAGAAGCGACCAAAAGGTACTAGGTAGATACAAGAACTGCCGGTTATAGGGATACTAAGACCATACGAGGGACCAGGTATGCAGACGATCGCTACTTGACAAAGCTCGGAGATGAGCAGGCCGTCGTCCACAGAACGAGGACATCAGAGGGCGAACTTGCTGATGGTAACCCGAACAGCAGGACACCACCACCAAACCCACCCCTGGATCTCAGGCCTAAACACAACGAGGCCAATAGAGGATAAAAGTAACCAACCATATGTTATAGCACCAGTACATTGACCCCCGGCACCCCCACCGCGCAATCGTCAGACCGCCCACCTCCGAGCCTGCACTTGACGAAGGAATAAAGGCAGATGTTGAGAGAGATAATGTACCTGCTGTAATATATTAGTTTATATAGAATCGTATCAAGTCGGCTGATCCGTCATGGAGATTGCGGGTAGTGCACACATGAAGGTGAGTTGAATCGAATCTGAGGGGTGCTAAATTGAGTTAGTTTATGGGTGTAAATATTGTAAGGTTTGGTCGTCTCGCCTACAAGACAGGGAAAAAAAAGAGAATATTATCAGCTCATGCCGGTCTGCTCAGAATCTGCCAGTGGCTAGTATGTCACGATGTACTGTTTCAAAAATGAAATGATTATATTCCCTACTATAGAGTATCACAGTCGATATCTGACGAAAGGATCCCCAGTATACTATTACGAGCCAGGAAGTACAGTGGGCATATTCATAAAAAGTGTTTGGTTATTTCGATCTTGCTGCATCTGCACAGTGGAGAGCGAACTTTATAAATGATTATCAAACAAATGTGAGTGTAGGTTACTACATCCCAGACGCAGACGACAGTGAAAAAATTTAGCCTTACGTGATCTGGACGCCAAGAGATGATAAGGGAATATTCTAGTATTTTTGTTCAAATACAGTTTGAAATTATGTAAGCTGGAGTCTTCTCTAATATGTACTGGGGTATTGTTCCACATTCTTGTTACAGAGGGAAGAATCGACGATTGATATAATGCAGTAAGGAACGCACAGGTTACTACCTGCGCGTAGATTATGATGCAGGATGCTTGAGATGGAGGGGGGGGGGGGGGGGGGTATTTTATTGGCAATGTAAGCCGGTACAATATTATGATACATTAAATTTAGAGAATTGGACTAATTTGAGTCTCTCACGTCTGATTCTCAAAGGCTTCCAGCATGTTTCAATATATAGCTGGGCTCTGCTAGTACTAATTCTGGCAGCAGCGAGCTGCATTTTTTAAGTTTCTCGGTATTTAGTTTTGTACAATCGTCTCATACAACGTCGGCATATTCGAGCAACCGTCTTACAAAGACCAAGTATATTTTTTCTAAGGTTTTACGATCGAGCACACATTTATATTTACGGACGAGGTAGATGCGCTTCCACGCTTAGAGACATATGTGCTCAACATGATTGCTCCATGAGCACTTGTTATTTATTTATTTATTTATTTATTTATTTATTTATTTATTTATTTATTTATTTATTATTGTTTAAGGTCACATACTTCTGCACAATGGCTAATCATGACCACAACATGGATATAAAGTCAAGGTTAGTCAATCGTTTATACACCATGTGGCCTATTTTAGAGGACTCGCACCCCAAGCATTAGTGACTGGGTACCATTTTACCAGTGAAACAGAGCTTGTTTACCACAGTAAACAAACACTGCTTCACTTCCCGGGGTTCCCACAGGGGATGAGCGCTTGTTATTCAAAATAATGCCAAGGTGCTTATGTTCGGAGACTCCTTATATTTGGGTGTTGGACAATATGAGAGGCGGATGGTAAGGAGATTCAGTTTTACGTAATATTGACATCGCTTCTGTTTCGCGTGGATTGAACTGGACAAGACAAGTTTGTGCCCATTCTTCGACCGTAGCCAGGTCTCTGCTCAAGATGGCGTAGGCTGCAACTGGATTTTCGACTATTGGGTAGAGAGAAGCATCATCAGCAAATAAACAAATAATACTGGTTAAATTATGGGTGATATCGTTAATGTAAATTAGGCAAAAATAGCGGGACAAGCATAAACCCCCGATTCAATCAATTTCCAGGCGGAAGACTCTCCCGAGACCACAACGCTTTGCATTCTACCATTGAGGTAAGATTTCAGGAATTCCAAAAGTTCACCCGTAATTCCAATTTTCTCCAACTTATACACGAGAACTGAATGCCAAACCCCGTCTAAGGCTTTGCTGACATCAGAGAACACTACTCTTATTTCCTTATCATCGTCGAGCGCCCGACAAACTTCGTCATAAAGGTTCGTTGAAGAATCATTGAGTCTCGTGGAGTAAATCCCGATGGAAATTAACTTAATATATTATTATCTTCTAAGAACTGCCAACGTGTCTTAAAAAACACATGTTTTCAAGTACTTTTCCAAATCAACTAATCAGGGATATAGGATGGTAATTACAAGGCTGGTTAGCAGGGGGGGGGGGGGGGGGGGGTTCTTCATAACTGGGATCGCATTGGCTTTTTTCCATGTTGGAGGTGAGTGAGAATTATTAAGCAGCAGGGTACTGGAAAAGGTGGTACAGGGTTCGTATAAGGAAGTGCTGCATTCTTTAAGGAGTCTTGGGCCGATTAGGTCTGGGCAGGTGGCTTTTGATGTATTCAGTGATTTCAGAGCATCGGATACATCAATGGTATGTTAGCTTACATTACTAATAGCTGGTCTAGCCAAGAAATCATGGACTGGAAGAGTCACTTGGGAATCATCAGCGGATGCTACAGAAGTAAAATAGTGATTCAAAGCCTTAGCCTTTTCTACATTAGAACATAAAATTGTATTCTGATACTGTAGGGCAAGTATCGCAGGCTGACGATCCCCAAGATAACTCCTCAATGTTTTCCACCACTTCGTAGGTATTGTTTTGGGGTTATCTAGAACTTCTTGGATGTCTGTGTCGTATGTGGTTTTCGCCTGTCTAATAGCCGAAACTACCAGGTTCCTTATTCGACGACGATATTTTGCCCATGCTTCAGCCAGGCCCCTGCGTTTCGCTTGACGGTAAGCACGCTTGCGTTGACGGGTCAGCAATCTGATTTTATTGTACATCCATTTTGGTTCATTTGCCCTGACCCTAATCAATTTATTGGGTATATATTGGGATGCCAAGTCAAGTAGTTTTGTGCTAATTAATTCAGTCATCGTTTAGAGGTTATTTGTTGAAAGAATAGTTTCACAGTTTTCATTTCTAAAGGCAGTATGAAGTAGTCACCCTCATCATCGAGCCAAATACGGCGCTTAAATGTTGTGATTGGGTCTCTTCTGTAGTCAATGTACGTGTAAACCGGGTGGTGACAAATCTGGAAAAAAATGGGCTAAGTACTTCGCAACTTAATACAGTTATTGAATTATTGACTGCTATTAAGTCTAAAAGTGAGGAGTGGGTTTCGGTTTGGAAGGTGGCCTCAGTTATTAACTGATTTAGATTATAACTATACAAGATTTCTTTGAATTTCCCTCGTTCTGACCCGAGTTAGTTATCACTGAAATCTCCAACAATTACAATAGCAGGATTGCCCATGTCTTTCGCCTCATCAAGTGTGGAGGAAGAACTCCTAAAATAAAGTCATAATAATAACTTCTACTAATGAAAACAAAGTGACCTGTACTAGGTTTTATTTATCACCAATCTATACCAGATAGTGATTCAGTGTAATCTTAAAAAAAATGTTAACTATATGAGTTCTGGGAACTTTTTGTGTGCCACCCTGGAGGTGGGCAGTGGGTGTTTGAACGCGCTGCTGTTGAGGGCTTAATGTTTTTCGTGTGTCCAAGAGCGGTGTCCAAATGCAGAATTAATGGGGTGAAATCATTAGGATGACCGGGTAAGATATGTACATCCCATAAGGAAGAATAATGAAAACTGATCGTTCACTGTGCGTTGTAAAAGCTTATAACCTAGAGTTATCCCCCATTGCCTCAATCAAAAATATGAAAAATATCAAACGTATAAAGATATGGTGAGGTCATCCTAAATATGGTATGTTGATGTATATATTTTGGCCGTCCTAAAATTGCAAAGGTAGTTAATTATATATATGTATTTATCGCCGCCTTTCATTTCTTTCGTCGCCTGTGTGTATTTTTCTTGTTGTGTCCATACCCTGAAGGACGTCTTCAGCAGACCGAAGGATGGGTGAATTTTGCTGTGCTGCTAGAGCTTTATTTAGACGAATAGATACATGCAGTTAAAACTAGAAGTCCTGTCGTGAAATGCGCACAAATACCACGTTGGTATGCGCGTTAACGTGCGCGTTATGGCCCAAGTAAAGCTATCAAATTTTGTACATATGGCCTGTGCACAAGCAATGTTTCAGCCAATGGACCTCCGGGTAACCCGGAGGTCCATTGGCAGAAACATTGCATGTGTTTGCTATGAGTAACCAGGAGAACCTGCCGTGCTTTGGGTGCCATTCGATATGGCAATAGCGCGCAATTCCAACGCGCAATTAAGCCTACATAAGCGCACTATTCGTGACAGGACTTCTAGTTTTAACTGTAGTACAACCTCTAATGAGCAACAACTGTCCCAAACATTCCTCCGTTATGGGCCTTCTTCAGTGGGAACCATATATCTCAGTTACAAAAACAAATATTCAAGAAACGTTGCCGTAATGATATACCTCACAACGTTGTAGAGTAAATATGTGCACTCATTATTATTCAAAAGTCAACATAAAATAACGCAACGTGTTTGTATGACAATAGCAAACCTAGAAAAAATATGTTATATGCAACATAAGTGAAATTTGTAAAGAGCGCATATGGTATTATGTGTGCAAACCACGATATGATAAGTGAACAGCACCACTGAATACTATGGGTATACACATCCCATACATATTCACACGCACACTGAAATGTACAAGTTAGCAATAATACAGTTAAAACTAGAAGTCTTGTCACGAATAGTGCGCTTATCTAGGCTTAATTGCGCGTTGGAATTGCGCGCAATTGCCATATCGAATGGCATCCAAAGCACGACAGGTTCTCTTGGTTACTCACAGCAAATACATGCAATGTTTCTGCCAATGGACCTCCGGGTTACCCGGAGGTCCATTGGCTGAAACATTGCTTGTGCACAGGCCATATGTACATAATTCGATAGCTTTACTTGGGCTATAACGCGTACATTAACGCGCATATCAACGTGCTATTTGTGCGCATTTCATGACAGGACTTCTAGTTTTAACTGTAGTACAACAGTAGCCCGGAAAAGGCTACACATACCAGCTTATTTGAATGGATATCAAGGCTATCGGCACAGAAATCCAAATGAAACGTTGAAAAGGGAATGCTAATAAAAGAGACTAGCCAAATTATTATCAGAGTATAGGTATAATGTTCATCGCTGCTGACAGAACACGACCCGCGATTCCCCACTATAAATGCCCGGAGAGTTCATTTCAGCGAGGAATCACACAAAAAGCTTCTAGAGTACAGATAAGGTGAAAATTAACAAGAGAATGTTACGTGCATGACACAATAAAACGACGGGTGAACAAATAATGTAGGAAACAACAACTCCCCCTCCCAATTATCCCCACCCGGAGGATGGTGATCCACACACCTACATGGAATTTGAAAACCAAAGCTAATGAGTGTCACGCGTGCCAACCGTATTCGCATATTCTAATAACTTGATTCCTTAACTCCTAATGAAACGTAACATAGATGGAACACTATCAAATATAATAAAAAAAACATGTTATTGAGATACCACGCTTCAAACTAGGATCTGCCGTAACCCAGGAAGGTGAGTTCGAAGAGTCCACTACAATGGGGGTCGACTGACAATGGATCGGAAGCAGGTATTAGGAAAATTATATACTTTAGTAGAATGCATTGGAGTGTATTACGCGTTGTGGATGGTGGTGAATAGTAAAGCACACCATGAATGATTAACTGGTAGAGTCCTAAATTATTTTTGTCACCATAATTTTCACACATATCTTTGCCTTTTTGCAGTCTATGGGGGAGTTCTTATAGCAGCCTTCTCACAAACCATTAGAAGGAAAATCCATACAGATACAATTATTTCACTTAAAATATAATATGATGCACATCCACTGAATATGTAGCCTTTCCGTTAGGGTACCTAAACCTCAGAGTAAAGCCCAAATATGGGCTTCCGGCACACTACCAGTTCAAACACAGTTTATCGCACACAGTACGATGCACCTCTAATAAAGGTCACACTGTTTGTTTAAATCACTTGCCTTTAAAGTTCGTAGTTTTCTAATCCAGAGAGATTCTTTCACTAGCCTGCGAGTTTTGTCTCCCAAAAGCTTGTCTATCCCTATCACCTTTAAGGTCCTGAACACTACACTTTTTCGCATTGAAATTATTGCCTATTGTTACGTTTTTGTGCGTATCATTAAGAAATTGAAGAAGCTTTCGTTGGTATAAGAGGTCACCAGTCTGCCCAAAATATGTGGCACGTCCACGTTTCGTCCACACGATGCAGTAGACCACCTTTGTAGTTTTACAGTTAATGTTGTACCGATGCTTCATCAATTAAATTTGTGATGATTATTTCTGTAATTAGTGTTTGTAATCTAATATTATTGCGTCAGTGGAGATATTGCCAAACCGTGGAAAGTGACCAATCCACGACGGCCACATTATATTTGTATTTGCTGCCAAACTCATGCAAGAACTCATATTCATATTCTGCTCAAAGCATTCAAAACGCCAGAAAGTGTCAAACAGTGGACCTGCAGTTTTAATGTCTGATGTCTGAAGCTTTTTAAAGTTTTTTTTTTGTTACGTAATTTTAAAATGAATGTTTGGTAGAAAATCCTTCCCTGAATAATATAGATGTTATCCAGTAGCATTACTTTAGTACAATATTCTACACCAGTCCAATGATTGAGCTTATATTTTCTGTTTACTTATGCTTACCATTATCAGATCACCACAAACAGCGATAATAGGTTTTGAACCCATGTTATTTATTTCTGCTCGGACGGGAATACTCTCTCCGGGTACGTATCCTTTCTTGTCCAGACTGAGATCAATGGCGACGGGTCCTGCCGCACAGCATAAACTGCCACTGGTGCCTGTATTTTGTGCATGCATGAAATCCTGAAAAGGGAAGTGTATTTAATTTGGTCTCATAATCGCCGCCATATAGCTTATTACGGAACACATCGTTCACAACACATC
The DNA here is from genome assembly GCA_031216915.1 of Pictodentalium vernedei. NCBI lineage: Eukaryota > Metazoa > Mollusca > Scaphopoda > Dentaliida > Dentaliidae > Pictodentalium > Pictodentalium vernedei. Next base: position 456,960,612 of record CM062291.1, read on the forward strand.
TAATGCAGGAATGTCGTTCTCATTTTTTTTTTATTCCTGTGTTCACTCTTTAATTTTATTCCCCAGGATTCGTCTAGTTCTGAGATGGTTAACCAGATAACCGGTTTCAAACCGGTTACCTACCCGACCGATTTGAAAAAAAAACGTCAGCCGGTTTTCCGAAATATCGATAGTGATCGTCATTCCACGGTTAACACGTAGTAAATCTGTCGCTTGAGATAGATTACACTTCGAAGCAGCGCTCTATACATTGAGAAATAATCGACTTTGGCTTAATGACTTCGTTAATGATCGGCAATTTCCGTGAGTACTGAGTAACCGCAGAAACTATTCCGTATTGTGTATACAAACGAATGTTGTCGAGTACTCGATAACGTTCGTTTGTATACACAGTACGGAATAGTTTCTGAAAAAAACTGCATTCCAATTCCTATAGTTTTGATCCCAGATTCAGTGAAATAATGGCTAAGGATAACAGGCTATTAACCGGTTATAGCTCTCGGTTAGTCAGTTGTGAAAATGAGCCGACCGTTTCTGCCCTAGTTTCATCAACTTTTTTTATTTCAAGAAGATAATGGCATATTTTACACTACAAACTTTCTATCGCCTCGATATAGCCTTAGCTGATGATGTGGAGTAAAGCACCAACAAATAAATAAATAACGCCGTTGTTGAAGCGTTGAGATTGAGTTGGGTTTGGAAGTGGAATTAAATACACAATATAATCTGGTGGTGTAAGAGCGGTGCTACAGCTGAGGACAGATTAAAATGGCTGAAATCAAACATCCAAGAGAAAATTAAACCATACAAGCCTGCCTGGCTGTACATCTGGCTAGGAACCTGTAATTTAACAACACGAAATAAAAAATACATATCTCTCTCCTCCTTTGGAAATGACAGTGTAGACATGGCAAAGGAAGACATACAAGAAATTGTACAACTAGCAAACCACCACCGCTGCAAAATCACCATACTAGAACTTCCAGTCTACTCAATTACCAAATGGAATGAACACAAAGGTCACAAGTCATCAACCGATTTCAAAGACCAAGGCGAGATATTAGAACAGCAAATATACAACCTAAATAAACACATCAGAAATATCAACAGCGAACTAAGACCTACAGCTCATTCACCTCAGTTCTCATGTGACCTATCAGTAAACTCGAGGTACAAAAAAACAGACCAAAGGAAGTCAACTAAACGACAATATTACAACTTTAAATTATATAAAGATGGAATACACCTAGATCCATTGCTAGCTAAAACTTGGTTGAAAAAAATCACAACACAGATGATTAAAGACTGTTGGAACATACGCTCAGACAACACACCCAAATCAGTCAGCACGGGCTTATCCGAGCTACACTGATTACACAGACCACCAAGATTCACCAGTCAGTGTGGGTTTATCCACGCTAAACTGGCACATTGTAACATGGGTAATATATTCCTACTATTCACACTATTGACAACATTCTGCTACAACTTCACAATAGAAGAACGATGGACGGCACAGCAAGTAAGACACTCACTGCTAAATCCACTCTTATCTTGGACAAGTAGAAGACCAATCAGCCTACCAATAACCAAGCACACAAAGCGAAAAACAAAAACACTCACACTGCTTATATTGCTACTGGCAGGTGACATAGAGCCCAACCCTGAACCAAAGACCAAACAATCCAGTGTTTATCCATGCGGACTATGCGACCACCCTGTAACCTGGAGCTGCGAGGGAGTGGCCTGCGATAACTGCAATATCTGGCATCACAAGTCCTGCATAGAACTGTGCTCTACCGATTACGAACTATTGAACCGATCAGATGTACAATGGTTATGCTGCAAATGTGACAACATAAATTGTACCAGCTTCACATTCCACAGCCATGAAATAAATTCATCAAACGTCTACGCACCACTCACAGACGAGAACATCACCATGGAATCCATCAGCTCTAATATAGTGTCTAGTCCACTGACAACCAGCAGCCCAAGGGACCTAAGAACAAGCCCGCCTCCACCCAAAGTTACATCACCTAAACACCAAACAGGTAGCTCATCAGTTTACAACCTACCAACTAAAACGAACTTGAGAATCCTCACAGTAAACTGCCGCAGTGTGCTTGAGAAAAGAGCTGAACTAGAAGCAGCCATACACTATATAAAGCCAGATATAATATGCGGAACTGAATCATGGTTGAAAGGAATTAAACCCGGCAGGAACCCCACTCAAGACCATATCAAGTCGAGCGAAGTCTTCCCTGGAAACTATACAGCCTACAGAAATGACAGGGGCATACTCGGCGGAGGTGTATTTATACTGGTAAACCAAGACCTGGTATCCGTCGAACAAACTCAACTTGTAACAGACTGCGAACTGGAATGGGTAAAGATCAAGCTTCAGAACAACAAAGATCTTCTGATAGGAGCCTTTTACATGCCTAAACGGAATACCAAAGATTTGGACGAACTCAGAAAATCACTAAACTTGATAAACACTGGACCAGCCTCAAAGCATATTATACTTACAGGCGACTTCAACTGTCCACATATAAACTGGGAAGATACTACCTTAATTCCCAAAGCCACAGGAAAGGCAGTACAACAAGCACTGATAGACACCACCGCAGATGTGCAAATGATCCAAATCCACAACTCACCAACACGAGAAGGAAATATAATTGACTTGGTATTCACAACAAATCCAAGCCTCGTTAAAACATCAACCTCAGTACCTGGAATATCGGACCACGATATGATAGTCACAGACATAGACACAAAACCGTGTCACGCCAAACAACAGCCCAGGAAAACATACCAGTACTCAAGAGCAAACTGGGACCTACTACAAGAAAGGCTAGACACCCTATCAAAGGACCTAATTGATATGCAAGAACGAGGATCAGAGGTAAACCTAATGTGGAATACATTTAAAACAAACCTCCTAAAAAATATAGAAGACTTAATACCATCAAAAGTACAGAAAGCAAAAAAGAACACTACCCTGGATCAACATGGATCAACAAACAAATCAGACGGTTGCTCCGGCGGAAACAAAAACTACGAACACAAGCATCCAAAACCAAGAATTGGAAGAATTACAGAGTTTTCCAAAAGGAATGTAAAAGAGCCATCCGAAGAGCTGAATGGGAATATGTCAATAACATCACCCAAGACGGTCTCAGCAGAAACACAACAAAACCATTCTGGAAATATATCAAGTCAAAAAAACAAGACAATTTAGGCGTCTCGCCATTAAAGGACCAAGGACAACTTGTAAACAACAGCAAAGGCAAGGCCCAACTACTAATAAATCAGCTTAGATCAGTCTTCACCATAGAGAACACCAGTACAATGCCAACTGTCAACAAACAGGCTAAACATAACATCGGACCATTAGAAATAACAACACCAGGAGTTGAAAAATTATTAAAAAAAATAAATCCATCGAAAGCTAGCGGACCAAATAACATCCCAAATATGATCCTGCACAAATGCGCAACCAACATAGCACCAGGCCTCTGTAGCATATTCCAAACATCAATTAACTCAGGAGTACTACCGACCGACTGGCTAACAGCAAACATATCGTGTGCCTATAAAAAAGGAGACAGACACCTAGCTGAGAACTACAGACCAATATCCCTAACCTCTGTAGCATGCAAATTACTGGAGCATATAATATGTCGCCACATACTACATCATCTTGAGAAAAACAACGTCCTTACAAATCTGAACCACGGTTTCCGTTCCGGCTACTCGTGCGAAACCCAGCTTTTAATAACAACAAACGACTTCTTTAAAGCTCTTGACAACAACAAACAGGTCGACATAGCCATCCTCGACTTTTCAAAGGCATTTGACACCGTGCCACATTCAAAACTGCTGCACAAGATCGACAGATATGGCATAAAAGGCCCAATTCACACCTGGCTGACGAACTTCTTGACCAGACGCACCATGAAAGTGGTCTTAGAAGGGGAGGCATCAGAAGAAGTAAAGGTTGACTCGGGAGTACCACAAGGGACAGTCCTGGGACCATCATTATTCTTATGCCACATAAATGACCTGCCAGAATGCGTGTCATCGCAAGTACGCCTCTTTGCCGACGACTGTCTGCTATATAGACAAATCAACTCCAACAGAGACCAAATTACACTTCAAGAGGATCTCAAATACCTGGAAACATGGGCATCGAACTGGGGTTTGAGGTTCAACGCCAAAAAAATGTTACATTCTCAGCATAATGAATAAGATAAGCCACTTCTATAGCCTAAACGACACGATTCTACAACAAGTTACCAGCAACCCGTACCTAGGCATCCAACTATCTGAGGATATGAAGTGGGCTACACACATCAGCAACACCACTATAAAGGCCAATTCAACACTAGGCTTCCTGGGAAGAAACCTAAAAAACTGTCCACAGGCAAGCAAACGTACCGCCTATCTATCTCTCGTCAGAAGCACTCTTGAATATGGGGCAGTAATCTGGGACCCATACCACAAGAAAGATATAGACAAACTCGAGCGTATTCAAAATCGTGCTGCTCGCTTCATCACAAAAGACTACAAATCAAGAGATAGTGGATGTGTCACCAAAATGCTACAGAACCTTGAAATACCACCACTACAAGCTAGACGACAGCAAATCCGACTACACTTTATGTACAAAGTGGCCGGGGGGGGGGGGGGGGGGGCTGATACCAGCCTTACCTCCAGATCAATTCCTGGAAGCAAAGAAACAAGGTAGACGTATTACAACAAAGAACCTATCAAATTACAACATCGACAATATAATAGAACGTTCAGTAGTGAACAACAGCAGAGGCTACACTGTACAAACAGCAAAAACTGAACAGTACAAAAATTCGTTTTTTTATAAAAACAGTTGTGGAGTGGAACCACCTGGATAACACGGTTGTCTGCGCAGAAACACCGGAAGAGTTCAAGGAGAAACTCAGCAGCAACGTAACAACACTGTAAAGCGTCCTCCCACCCGTTGCAAATACGCCAGAAGTGGATCGTCGCAACGTATAATACAGATACAGACAGATACAGATAAATCTTCTCTTATATTGCATTAATTCCTAACCCAATACAAATAGCAGCGACAATTGCAAACAACACCAACATTCCCTGAATTATTAAACATTGTAATTTATTTTCCCCAGAAACAAAGCTTATGTCCCCTCATTTGGAACGAGATCGACGAGCTATATTTCCTAAGAAAAAGATAATCAAATTGGTTTGGGTATTTTTGTCAAGAGCTTTGGTCAGTTTATTCGTAACGTTAGGTAAAAGTTAAATTACACATTATGTGATAAAAAAATTTTTAAATTCGTCACAATTGGACTTGAAATTTCCTAGCATCGTTTCCTAAAATCGATCTGAACCTCGGTAAATCTCAGCTCATGCCGATTTTACTGAACTCGGTACAACAATTTCATGTGAAACCCGGACTCTTTGGACATCATGTGTGTGTTCATTCCTCTCTGGGACCGCACAGAGAAATGTCAGCAGTTTCTCTCTAAGATTGCAAAACACGCAAAAGCCTCAGTGATGCATTAAACGATTTAGATATTCAACACGTGATCTCAATAAGCATGTTTCGAGACTGCCTTCTTAGCTTTTAATCTACTGAAGGTCATAGGTCACGAGGTGTAAATACTTAGAAAAAACACGCTGCAAGCATTGGGATAAGAGAGCGGATAAAGTGCTTCGGTCCCCATTATTTATTATTCATTTATTGGTGTTAAAGATCACATACTTATGCACAATGGCTAATCATGACCGTGACAGTTTTACGGGTGGAGGAAGTCGGAGTACCCCGAGGGAGCCATCGAGCAGCGCCGAGTAGCTGCCAGCTCCCCAACATCGTAACTCCTCACTGCAGCACAGGCAGAGTTAGAACAGGCGTGTAATAGTTACAATGTTGTGAAATCAAGATCGACCAAAAAAAACGAATGATATGGATACATTGTGGTGGAAGAACAGTAGAAAGAAAAACATGTCTTTATCAATCATGAAAGAAACCCAATGATTAAAAACGGGAAATAATTACAACACAGCATTATTTATTTATTTATTTGCATTTTACAATGATATATAAGCTGTCAATACTTACCTAGAACCAGCTGACAAGGTACCTAAAATGTAACCTTTTACCCAAACTCGGTATGTCAGGGCATGTGTGCCGTTGCCTTAAAACATGATCAAAGTTCGAATTTGACCTCAAAGAGTTAATAGACACTTTTCATGAGTGAACCAGACAAATGTTTATATTTCAAAAACACCAGATTTTCTTTTTATTAGACGCTTTTTATAAGAATCTGACAATTCCACTCGTTTCAATCGTGAATTGATGCATGAAAGTAAAGAGCGCATTGAATTATTGATACGCGGAAGTGATTTGATCGATAATCGGAACAGTCAGCGTCTTGCAGTCTGATTCAGCTGGCGGGTTTCTTGTCCAAACCTGGCCTGGAAGTCCGTAATATAAGTTTTTGGTACCAAACCAAAAACTTATATTACTGACGTTTAGGCCATATTTGGACTAGCGACTTTCATGCACCAATTCATGTTAGTAGGTATATTTGGGGGCTACGAGGACACTTTTTCAAAAAAGTGTATACGTACACGTACACATACATGTACCTGTGTGATTCAGTGTTAAAATGTACAAAACGTTTTTTGTACATTTTGTCCTTTAACCCCACAAGTAGCTTATCGTGTCTTAGACAGTCAAACAGCCGCTGGCGAACGAGTGCGAATTCAGCAGAATTCGCGTGGAAGAAAAAAAATCTACGAAAATCGAAGAAATCGACCCTAAAAATCGTCTCGACGTTCGCCATCGCGGGTTAGACCTTTCGATCTATCGTTGGCGAGCGCCGGCAAAACGCTTTGGATATTCTGGGACAGCATAAAAATGCGTTTTTGGGGCTTCTGGGACACCGACGTTCGCGATAGCGTTTTAGACGGCGGCGGGTGTGATCCGATCGGTAAAAACGATTGGGGATTCTAGAACAGGAAAGATCGATCCTAAAATATTTTCCCGACGTTGGCCAACGTTCGTTCGAACCGTCTAGAGCATGATGACCGATGACCAACTTGTGGGGATTCTGGGACAAAATGTACAAAAATTAAGAAACTTCGAAAATTAGAACCGAGGGAAATCGTCTCTCCACGTTTGTCATTGCGGTTAGATTGTGAAGGGGAAACAGGTGAAAAAAATAATATATAAATTCGTTTGCGAGTTTTGCGAGGTGAATCGTAATAGAGTCACGAGATTCACAAGAGGAAATAAAAAGTGATTGATATTTATAAGAGAAAACAATATATAAATAAATAGTTATTTAAAAAAAAATAAATATCGAATCAAATAGATAATAAAATACATAAATCATGAACGATTCCCAGATTTCCATGGGTTTACACGCAGCCGACACTGGATTGTTGTTGACCATGGTCGGCGTTCTGATCGTGTTGACCATAGAAGGAGTAGGAAATTATATCTGAAGGCTAGGAAACACAAAAAGATTTGCGTCTTGGCCAACTCCAAGATCAACACGATATCCGAAATGATGTTGATGGCGTTGAAAGACGGTAGGATATCAGATGGAGAATACTTCACGATATTGAGCGAGAAAACGAAATACGAGGTCATGAAAGAAGCTGTAAGAATCAAGACTCGACAGATCGTCAAGGAAGAGATGAAGGATTCTCTCGTGGAAAAGGGGAGGAAAGAGGCCAGGGAGGAATTCAGTAAGTTGATAGAACTCAAGAACAGCGATTGAAAATAATATATATATATAATAAGAATATAATTTTTTTAAAAATGAAAATATTAAATTTATATATAAAAAAAATAAATACAAAATTATTTAAATAACTCTCTTAAAAATGTATTGCGTAAAGTGTAAGAGAGTAACCAAGATGGGTAATTTTCGAGAAGTACGAACTAAAAACGACAGACAGATGCTTCATGGAATTTGCAAGGCGTGTGGTTCGATCAACACTCAATTCGTCAAAAAAAAAACAAAAAACAAAACAAGCAGAGGAGAGGGCATCCCAAATAAAATGATCAATAAACTACCTTTCGAAATGCATCCACCAGATCACAGTTTCACGGGACCCGGAACGAAATTGAACAAGAGACTCGACGCCGATCTGACTCCTAAATCTTGGAGCAAACCCATGAATAGGGTGGATGTGGCCACGTATGGTCACGATCTGTGCTACGTCGAACATCCAGACACCAAGACTCACAGAGGCGTCTGTGATAAAAACATATTGGCAAAATTGAGAGACAAATCAAATCTGACAAGGAGAGAGAAGTCGAACGTTCACTGGTCGGCAAAGTGATCGGTGCGCAATGTCGATTCGGATGGGGCATTCAAAAGAAATAAAATGCGCTTCAGAAAAGAAGAAGAAGCGATTATTGACGAGCGAATTGGCCGAGGAGTTACACAAACCCATCATGCGTAAATTTCGAAAAAGAAGAGTGTTCGTGAAGGGTCTGGATGACATTTGGTCCGCCGACTTGGTCGAGATGAGATCATTTTCGAGGTGGAACGAGGGTGTCAAATATCTATTGATGGTCATCGACATGATTTCCAAATACGTTTGGATCAGAGCTTTGAAGAATAAATCGGGACCTTGCGTTGCCGAGGCTCTGAAGAGCGTGTTCGTCTCGTCTTCTCGAATACCAAATAAATTGTGGATGGACAAGGGGAAGGAATTCTACAACAAGAACGTTCATCAGTTTGTCGACCTCTACTCGATTGAAAACAAAGAGAAAGCCAGCGTCGTGGAACGTTGGAATTGAATGATGAAGGAAAAGATGCACAGATACTTTATGGCGAATTCGACCAAGAAATACATATACGCTCTGAACGGACTGGTCGAAGATTACAACAACACACAACAAAGATCGATCAAGATGACTCCCGCGGAAGCTAGCAATCCTCGAAACAAAAAACGCGTCTATGCGAATCTATATCCCAAGAGATCTAAGATCATGAAGGAGTCTAGACCGCCGAAATTTGCGGTCGACGATGGAGTGAGAATCTACGCTTAAAAGAAGCACTTCAAAAAGGGTTACACTCCTCGATAGACCGCGGAAATCTTCGTGATAATCAGAATATTTCACACCGATCCGGTGGCTTATGAATCGAAGCTTTGGATGGTGAAGAGATCATCGGAAAGTTTTACGAACAATAATTGTAGAAGAGGAAGTTTTAATAATAAAAAAGAAATATATATATTCACTCTCTTTAACATGTTATCGTTTACACACATATATATAAAGGAGAAAAATAATAGTAATAAAAATAATTTAAACTATTTTTAGAAAAAAATAATTTAAACTATTTTTAGAAAAAAAAGCAAGCTAATTAATAAACAAAAAAAACCAAAAACCTTCAAAAAATGGCAAATATACTAGATATCGCACAAGGCATAGTGAAAGATGAAAGTATTCAAGAATACGAGGTTCATGAATATGAACAGATAACCAGAACGAGTTTAAACAATGCGGGAGAGATAAGAATCAACGTCGAAACCCAAGATCTATTCGTTCAACCTAGCAAGAGTTACATAGTGGTGCAGGGATGTCTCACCAAGGAAGATGGGACTGGATACGCCAACGACGACACGGTTACTCTAGCCAATAATGGCATCACGCATCTATTCAGTAATATAAAATACTTGCTATCTGGACAAGAGATAAAATCTGTGTTTCATCCTAGTCAGGCCACCACAATGTTCAGACTTTCGAAATGCATCCACCAGATCACAGTTTCACGGGACCCGGAACGAAATTGAACAAGAGACTCGACGCCGATCTGACTCCTAAATCTTGGAGCAAACCCATGAATAGGGTGGATGTGGCCACGTATGGTCACGATCTGTGCTACGTCGAACATCCAGACACCAAGACTCTCAGAGGCATCTGCGATAAAACCATATTGGCAAAATTGAGAGACAAATCAAATCTGACAAGGAGAGAGAAGTCGAACGTTCACTGGTCGGCAAAGTGATCGGTGCGCAACGTCGATTCGGATGGGGCATTCAAAAGAAATAAAATGCGCTTCAGAAAAGAAGAAGAAGCGATTATTGATGAGCGAATTGGCCGAGGAGTTACACAAACCCATCATGCGTAAATTTCGAAAGAGAAGAGTGTTCGTGAAGGGTCTGGATGACATTTGGTCCGCCGACTTGGTCGAGATGAAATCATTTTCGAGGTGGAACGAGGGTGTCAAATATCTATTGATGGTCATCGACATGATTTCCAAATACGTTTGGATCAGAGCTTTGAAGAATAAATCGGGACCTTGCGTTGCCGAGGCTCTGAAGAGCGTGTTCGTCTCGTCTTCTCGAATACCAAATAAATTGTGGATGGACAAGGGGAAGGAATTCTACAACAAGAACGTTCATCAGTTTGTCGACCTCTACTCGATCGAAAACAAAGAGAAAGCCAGCGTCGTGGAACGATGGAATCGAATGATGAAGGAAAAGATGCACAGATACTTCATGGCGAATTCGACCAAGAAATACATATACGCTCTGAACGGACTGGTCGAAGATTACAACAACACACAACAAAGATCGATCAAGATGACTCCCGCGGAAGCTAGCGATCCTCAAAACAAAAAACGCGTCTATGCGAATCTATATCCCAAGAGATCTAAGATCATGAAGGAGTCTAGACCGCCGAAATTTGCGGTCGACGATGGAGTGAGAATCTATGCTTAAAAGAAGCACTTCAAAAAGGGTTACACTCCTCGATGGACTGCGGAAATCTTCGTGATAATCAGAATATTTCACACCGATCCGGTGGCTTATGAATCGAAGCTTTGGATGGTGAAGAGATCATCGGAAAGTTTTACAAACAATAATTGTAGAAGAGGAAGTTTTAATAATAAAAAGAAATATATATATTCACTCTCTTTAACATGTTATCGTTTACACACATATATATAAAGGAGAAAAATAATAGTAATAAAAATAATTTAAACTATTTTTAGAAAAAAAATAATTTAAACTATTTTTAGAAAAAAAAGCAAGCTAATTAATAAACAAAAAAAAACAAAAACCTTCAAAAAATGGCAAATATACTAGATATCGCACAAGGCATAGTGAAAGATGAAAGTATTCAAGAATACGAGGTTCATGAATATGAACAGATAACCAGAATGAGTTTAAACAATGCGGGAGAGATAAGAATCAACGTCGAAACCCAAGATCTATTCGTTCAACCTAGCAAGAGTTACATAGTGGTGCAGGGATGTCTCACCAAGGAAGATGGGACTGGATACGCCAACGACGACACGGTTACTCTAGCCAATAATGGCATCATGCATCTATTCAGTAATATAAAATACTTGCTATCTGGACAAGAGATAAAATCTGTGTTTCATCCTAGTCAGGCCACCACAATGTTCGGACTCTTGACGTATCCACATGATTTTTCGAAATCTAGGGGACTTAATCAGTTGTGGGTGAAAGACACCACCGGCCCCGCCAACGCCGGCGCCGCCACGATATTCGACTACGTCATCAAGACGTCCAGACCCGAAGGAACGTTTTCGTTCAGGATACCTTTGAAACACATCTTGGGATTCATGGACGATTACAACAAGATCATGTACGGATTCAAAAACATTGATACGAAAGGGAAATGATGACGTGATAGTGAGACTCCCCATGACCAATGTGGCTAAGTTAACCCTACACAAGATATCGTGGTTCGTTCCGCACGTGCAGGCTTCGATCATGGAGAAAGCGCGTCTCTACAAGATCATAGAATCCAAGCGTAAATTACCCATGGGATTTGGAATGAGACAGTGCGACACGGCTAGCATTCCTCCCTCCACGAATCACTTTGATTGGAGATTGACCATGAAATCTGCTTCCGAGAGACCGTGTTTCATCGTGGTCCCATTTCAGACCGACAGGGACAGGTCTCAAGAAAAGATTGCGTCACTGTACAATTACTGCAATTTAAGAAACATGCAAGTGTTTCAGAACACCACAAGATATCCAGCAATGGATTACAATGCTTCGTTCGACAAGAACGATTTCTGCAGACTGTATGGCAATGCTGCAGAATTTAGAAAGAAGTATCACGGTCTGGACGAATTGATGAGCAACCCTGATATATCTCCCGGCGAATACAAGTCGATGTATCCCATGTTCGTATTCGACGTCAGTAAAACAGAGTGAATGACTCAAGAGTAGCGTCTTAGACATTCACATCAAGATGCAGTTCGACAAGAACATGCCAAGAAGAACAAAGGCCTTCGCCCTGGTCCTGTTGGATAGAGAATTACAATTCAAATCAGATGGAAATAAGATGTCAATCGTTCGATGACAGCCGTGTGTATGTGAAAAAAAAGAAAGAAAAAAATATATAAATAAAAATTAAAAAAAAAATAATTTCAAAAATGAATGGTAAAGAATGTATTAAAAACAAAAAAAAAAAATAAAAATTAAATGAGATCTAGAGAGATTGAACATCTTTCTAAATCTCATTACTTTTCATTTTTATTTTTGTATTTTTTTGTTTTTAATAATTACTCATTATTTTTAATTAATTATTTCCAGACATTCACTGTTTGTTCAAAGGATCTAGTTCGATCAGTAGGCTCACCACGGAAGTGGCGGCTTTGGGATTATTGGTTTTCGTCTTGAAATTAATCCTGTCCTAGCGTTCGATTGCTGATTCTCGGTCTTTTTGCCTCTGTATCTCTTATCACTCTCTACTCCATTCACCGCGAGATTAACGACCACTCTGTTATGCAAATCCGTGGAAGCCAGACCCATTCAAATGATTTTGCCTCCCAACGGCTTGGGATATCCCACCTGACAGTGTTGCGATCCGCTACCTCCGTTTCTGAAAGACCATTTGGCTTTTCCCTCCTCTAACATGCCGCTCTATTCGGCCCACACGGTGATCAAAAGCCTGGCGTATTTGACTTTCTCAAACACCGAAATCAGGGTGCAGGCATCTTTCATGTTCATGGGATCCGGCAGATTCGTGAGCGCGTGTTAGCTCATGTCTAGTTTACCTTCCATGATGTCGCCCTTTGTCCAGACCAAGTTGTCATCGATGTACTGCCTGCTGACCGAGCTGGAATCGAATTCGGGATCGTGATCGAGACCAAATAAATTCTGACCGTTCATGTCGATGCCGCCCTCCATGATTCCACCAGACTGTTTGTTCAGGTAGAGATCATTCACTTGCGATTCTATGTATTCATGAGATCGTGTAATGATGGAATCCACATAGCCATTGTTGACTGTGGTGGTGTCCTTGTCCGTGTCATCGATCTTCAACAGATTCAATATCTTGTTGAATCCCGCATTCAGATCTGATTTCATTTCTCATCTGTCAGACTTTCTCTGTTCCAGGTCTACATAGTGTTTGGTCGCCACATCCTTGGGGTTCGTGGGAGTGGCCACGTTCGTTATCTTGTTAGAATTGGCGTTCAATTCCGATTGCATCGTTTTCTGAACGTATCTACCTCTCAGGTGTTCGCTGAATCATGCATGAGAGTCATCCATGTATTTCTTGGTCACTGCATTGGTGGAACCTATCGGATTCGCGACGTTCACCAAATGTTTGTATTTCAGATCGAGATCGTCGGTCATGGCTTTATCCACGTAATTATCTAGCATGATTCGTTCGAAATCCATGTTCCACCTGTCGACATATTTTTTAGGTGCCGCATCTGTGAGATCTACCAGCTCGGAAAGATTGTAGAGCTTGTTATCGTTCATGTTCAAAGGTTCCTCTCAAGGTTCGTATCTCCAAACATAACGTTCGTCCAAGTTCGCAACGTTGCGACGCCTTGATTTTCACTGCAATATTCCTGATGTTTTGTTAACGATTTTTCGCTGTGAAATGCATGCATGCAGTTGCAACATAAACATATCTTTTCTTTATGTTTATTATTTTGTCTCAACAGTAATCAACTCGGATTTGTAACCCAACAATAATGACGATTGTCACAGTTCAAAATCAATAATAAAATAATTGTCTTTTCTCTTCCAAAATACGAAGTCTGTCTGAGAGGATAGATCATTCATTTTTCCTCGTCGTATCCCAAGACGTTCACAGCTACGGTCGGATTTTGAACCTCTAAATGTCTGATGTCTTTTAACAGCATTGGAAAAGTCACTCCAGTCGAATCGAGATTTTTAGAAGTCTCCTCGTAATGAGAAAATGTCTGAGGGTGGATTTTGACGTGGTATAAAGCAGAGGTGACTGCCCATTTAAAACACTGATCATCTTTATTTCTCACATTGACCACGACTTGCTTTTTAGCTAAGAAATATGGTAATTCCACGTAGGAAGACGTGTTCAACGAATCGTTTTTGGTCATGTGAATTTCGAGATTCAACACCTATTCAAACATCCAATTACAACCTTTATGTTGATAATTCGCGAGAGATGTCAACATCTTGTCTTTCATTGTTTCGAAAACGTCTGATAACTCTGAACCTCGAAATACGGGTTGAACATTAGATCTGAAATATGCATCTCTCATGATGCTCTCGCCGGAGTTCACGTCAATTTTATTCATCGCGCAATGGAGTATCAACTTAATTTTTACTCCCTTGTCCATGTATGTGTTCATGAAAGAAATCCAATACTTTTTTCTGCACTCGTTCCATGAACAATTTCGGATCGACTTTCTTGAACGAGGGAACCACATCAAAAGTTTTAAAAACCCCTTTGATCACACTCGCCCGTTCTACTGGATTCGATTGGAATGCTTTCATGATGATTCATCCTACATATTCTGCTCCTTTCCCTTCGTCGATTGCTCATCGAATTTCATTCAATATATGTTGTTTGTTTAGATTCTGAACCGCATCACTCGTTTTCATTTTTTTTAATTTTTTTTTTTTTTTTAAACTTGCAGTTCTGCGATGGTTTTTCGTTTGGTCATCTTCTTATTTTTGGCAACCGGAACGTTTTTTCTTTTTTTCGATGTCAACATTTCGATTCCCTTTGGCACCTTTTTCTTCCCATTTTTCACAACCTGAACGTTTTTTGACGTAGTTGCTATCGGCATTTCTGAACTCCTCATGTATTACCTCTCTAAGTTTTTCATCATGCTCTGTATTTCGTTTTCTATCATCAGGTGTTACTGCCATCGGCTTATTTTTTTTTGCAATTCAAATCTGTTTAAGTTTGTTCACTTTCGATCTTTTGATTTTTTTCTTTCCGTCACCTCGCAAATGATACTCCTGTATGGCTTTAATCTTATTTGATTTGGTTCTATGATTTCTGAAATTTGGAATTTTTAATTTTTTACAAATCTCATGTAACTGAGGTATGGTATACTCATCTAAATTTTCCATTTTTTTATATTTGTTTGCTTTATTTGTAAGAATATATTTTGAATTTTGTGTTTAAATAATAATTTGTAAAAAGTTTTTAAAATAGTCTTTATATATATGTTTTAATTCCCTCAAAAAAAAAATGGAGGTGAGATTAATCAATTTTTATTTTCCTTAACGTGAGAAAAAATTGAATTAATACAACAACAAAAAATAAAAGAAATTAAAATTTAAACTTTTTTTTATATATATATATATATATAAAGAGAAAAAAACTTTAAAAAAAAAATTCACATTAAAAAAATTAAATTTATAAACTTTCTGTAAATATAGAGAGAAAAAAAACAAAACTTTTTTACAATTTATTATTTAAACACAAAATTCAAAAAAATATATATTATTTGCAATAATTCATAAAACCAAAAAAAAAATCGATGATGACAACGACACCTAAAAGATGCAAATTGAAATTGAAATGAGTCGAAATGTGCAAGAAACTCTGTTGTAAAATTTACAGATTACAACGACACAATGCCATCGAATTGAACGAGGTTGAGACGAAGGGCTTACAGCACAAATACGACAAATATAGCATGCCTTTGAAATTGGATGAAGCCATGCTCAATTTGTTTTATGAGTACGAAAGTGATCTACAGGATATCGTTGTCACCGATGATGGAGAATTCGACAAGAGTGATTTGTCATTTCTCTACGGAAGTTACATATATCCAAAAATCTCTCTCGAACTCGTGAACAAATCAGTTGGTGAGAGCGCGTTGACTGAAGTAAAAAAACTTGCAAAAGTAAAGTAAAACATTCAATACATATGCGAAAAAGGAGAAGACACAACCGTCAACATGCTAATAATGGATTTGGAAATATTAAACAAACAATAGAGAGACCGATTTTAGTGAAGAGGAAGGGAAAAAAAAATAAAAAAAATAATGAGATCTAGAGATGTTCATTACTTTTTTTTTGTTTCCTCCTTCTTCTTCTTCTTCACTATCTCTTGTATATATTGTAATAACGTTTCCTTTTTTTCTCCACTTTCATCATCAATTCTTCTTTTCTTTTTTTTGTTGATATATTATGCTTTTTATAATAACACATTTGATTCCCACTATCATAGCTATTAACGAATGTAGTGCATCTCTTGACAACACTCACATCGTTATTATTCTCTTCAGAAGGTGATGGTAGTGGCAGTGGTGGTGGAAAACAACTCACTCTTCTTCCTCTATTTTTTTTCAATTCCTTTTCCAGTTCTTTCCTGAAATATTCATCATTCAAAAAGGTCTTGTAATCCTTTTTATCCATTTTTTTATATTATTTTTTTTGATATTTTTTTTTAATTTATATCTTTATACTTTATATAATTATATAATTTTTTTTTTCATCATGTTATTTTTTTACTTTATAATAACATACTCAAAAGTGGTATATTCTTAAACGGCGAATTCGGACCAAACAGCAAACTCTCACCAAATTGCTTCACCTTCTTTCCTTCCTTCAGATAGAGACTGTTTCCTGCGAAAAAGTTGCCACCTCTCACGGGTTCACTTAGATGCAATCTTTCACAATCGTCATCTATGTGGACACAAAACACGACTCCTCGCTTCTTCAAAAACACTCCGCTGACACCCATTAATTTCTCAACTGCCGAACTCGCGAGTCCCGAGAGAGCTCCCACGCCAAGAGTCTGCCCAATAGTGGGCAATATTTTTGTGGCAAGGAGCAATGCTGCTTTTGTGAACATTCCTAATAGCAGTAGGAAACCGCCTTTCATTTTCATATTGTATCTCAATTGAGCGGAACTTAATCTCACAGTCAACCCTCTTCCACCATGAATCACTTTCTCCGTCCTTTTGCTTTGAGTTCTGGTCCAGGCGATTCGATCGTGACCGCCACTCGTCAGATCTTTGTGAGCGAATTTGAATCTCCTTGCCTCGAGTTAACGCCCTCTCGAGTTTTCATCTCTGTCCTTTGGATATGTTCACGTTTTTAACCATGTATTCAGTCATATTTCTTTTTTTCTTTTAAAAATATATTTTGTTCAACTGATTTTTTTGTTTAATGATAATTATATATATTAAATATTTTTTTTTTGTAAATTAATATTGCGTTTATTTTATTTTCTTATTTATATATATATATATATATAAACAATATTTTTTTGGGGGGCTTTTTATATTTCTCTTATGTGAAATAATATCTTCACCCTCTCTCCACGAAGATCTAACAGTTCACCATTTTGATCTGTCAATGTGGTTTTGAGACTATACAATGTGTCTAAAATCACGGATAGATAAACTAAATTTCGAGGTTGTTCCATGATTTTATAACCCGCCAACATGTTTGGAAAGAAGGAATAGATCATCGGTTGAGCACTACCATTCATGTAGCTACCAACAATCACGTCCACATTCAACAAAATGCTATTGATGGCGAGAATGTCGACCGTATTTTCAGACGCCACATGGACTCAATACATCTTTTGATCAAAACCCAGCATCTTGCTGATCGAATCATCCGTGTTGAAATCCACTCGAAAATTATTTTCCAAACCCAACATCGTCTGTAGGGTATTAGGGTTGGGAGCGAGTCTGATCTTGTTGCATCCCTTTCCATCAGTCTTCATTCGTGTCTGAATGTAATTCTTCAAATCGTCTATGTTGTAACTTCCTTTGGGAATTCAAATCTCCAACCAATCCACTCCGTTGGAATACTTGAACGAGTTATTCTTTTTGGTGATGTTGGGAAAGGTATAATAAGTCTCCAGATTCACCAACGACATCTCATATCTTTTCTCTCTATTCAATTCGATGGAAATTTCGAATTTCGTCGTGAATCGAGTCGAATCGCCACTCACCACGATTTGAATGGATTGTTTTGCGGCTGTATTCCTGGCTATCCGTTCTAACAATTCTCCTTGTTCGAACATTATATTTTTATTTTTATTTATTTTTTCAAAACTAAATTATTGATGATTTATTATTATTTTTAATTTTTGTTTTCGATCTCTATTTTATTATCATCAGAAACATAAAATTTGTCAAATCCTCTCCGATATTTTCCATGATTAAATCTGAAGTGAAATCGATCACAAAGAAATTGTGAAGTCCACCATCCCAAACCCTCTTGCAAAATCTCCTGATTTCTACTCTGTTCATGTCGTTTGCAGTGTGACCTCCGTACATGTGATTGAGATTCTTGAGATCCTGGCAAAAGAGACACAGGAAATTAGCATTCTCCCTTATCGTCTGTCTGGGCAGTCAAAAATAATTCTGAGACCAGTAGAAACAGTCCACGTTGCTGTGACGACCCCTAACATAATATGATTTGCATCGGTTCTGTCTCTCCAAAAGCAGATCGTCGAAAATCATGAGATTCTTATCTTCTGAGTTCAATTCTCTAGGATCCGGAACGTCACTCGTGTTCTTGTAAAATCGACACTCGACGTTTGAAGATGCATTTCTCTTCATTAATTCCATTGCCACACTGTCCAAAATGGTCGAAAGAGAAGCTTCACTTTTGTTGAATTCATCCCTACTGTCAAACAAAAATTCTGGCTATGACGTTCTTGGGCAATCTACTATTCATGCACTCTCGAAGCAATCTGTATTCGTGTTGAAACAGATGCTTGCCAAACACGAATAATCTGTCATAATCCAACCAGCCAGGTTGCAACAACAGATTCATCAACAGATTGGTCTTTCCACAATTCAATTTTCCCACTATCAAGCCTCTTATGCTCTTGGTAAAGAACTTGTTATTCAACCTCTTGGTCGTGGCATTGTTCCAAGACATATCTTTCATGTTCATCTTTTTGTTATTTATTTTTTAATTTTTTAGATTTTTTCGAACTCATTTTTTTTTATGTTTTTTTACAAACTCGGTTTATATAAATATTTATTATTACTTATTTATATTACACTGTCGTGGGTTCTCTTCACTAGCGATCCTACCTCTAGCTTTGGAAGCGGCTTTCTTACCAGCATCCAAAGCCGTCTTCTTACCGACCTCAAACACAGTTGATGCGAGTTTTCTACCTGCATCGCTTGTGAATGCTCGCATTATAGAATCAACAATGCCAGAACCGCCTGGAACGTAAGTTCTGACGTATCCCTTGTTCTTTATCACCAACATATTTTTATTTTATAATATATTTTTTTTTTGTTTTCGCTTGTAAACCATGTTTTTGTTGTTTAAATACTTTTATTATTTTTAGTGTAGATTTACTTTTTGATTTATCTATTTTTGTTTTTTCTCTCTACTTATTATATATATATCAATCCTTCAATTTGTTCATCAACCTTTTATAATCTCGTCTATCCAAGACCTTCTGCCTTAACAATTTGTCGCATATGCTCACTATCTCATTATCCACTCCAGTATTACCAGCACGCCGACTAGCCATCAACAATTTCAATCTCTTGAACAGAGCATCAGAATCTCGTGGAAGAAAAGTGGGTTCTCACTCCCTTTCCCGTTATCGAAGCGACAAACCCTTTATTCCCTTCCCATATGGGTCTCACCACATTTGTCCACTTGTAACCTCTGTTGGCTTTGGGTCTCGTCTCTCTGGCATCTTATTCCTCTTCATGGTGTGGGTCTGAACCAGAATGTTGCCGTAATTGTTGTGATCCTGATCCGTGTAATCTTCTTCTCCATGCTTGTCGTATCGAAGCAAATTTTGTAGTCCCAGACTATTCGGATACTTATTCTGGCCGACGATGAAATATTGACCATACTCTCGCACTGCAGTGTCGCCCACGAATTTCCTACCACTCAAATCCTCACAAATTCCTTACAACAGATCTCTCTTGCCGCCATCATCGGACTATGCAATGCTGCTAGTGGTAATAGTCGAAGCCGCATCATCCCTCTCGCTCACATCAGTTTTGATTCTTATGGGAACGTAATCCGGTGAAGATCGAAAGGAAAACTGCCGCATAAAACTATCAGGCAACAAACCCATTTTCAAAGAACTCTCTTATATGGGTCTCAGTTCCTCGACGATCTCCTTCTTGCTTTGTTCCTGAACCTCTGTCACGGGTTTGGATTGTTTGGTGGTCTCTTGTCTAAATTCCATCTGTCTCAATCATCTGCTTCTGTCGGCGGATCAAATGCTTTTCTTGACTCATTCATATTCGTCGAGGAGTTTGTCTCTTCGCTTGGAATCTTTGATGTGTAGAAACATTTTTTTGTTCTTTCGATTATTAATATTTCTTGTTTTTAGAGTGTGGTAACGTCGATTATTTTATTATTCTCAAAATTAAATGTAGTTATTTTTATGGTTTAAGTAAATAAAATTTTCTGTCTTTAATATATATAACTAAAACCAGTTGGGAAGAAAAAGAAAAAAACATTTACAAATGAAACCTTGATTAATGCATCGCTTCAAATGCATTGAATCACACCAATGGTTATTTCTGACAATGAGAAACTTAGAGTTAGTTTCAAATAAACATCTACAAATACAACGTTTCAAATGTGTTAAATCACATAGACAGTTATTTTCCTCACACTTGGAGTCATTCTCAAAATAAAACCTATCGCGTAATGGATATTTTAAAACCGCATTAGGACTCACGCGTAGAGCAACGGTATTTCTTCTATATTTTAACATGGAAATCGTTTGGGTCGAAAACAAGAGTTAACAACACAATTTTCAGATTAAAACATATCCTCACAGTTCGAGTCATTCTCATAATAAAAACATTTGATAAAATGCATTGACCTCAAATGTGTTACAGATCACATCAGCGATTATTCTCACCATGGAGAAAAGTCGAATAGTTAAAACCTCTATACATTGATAAAATACAACGTTTTTTCAAATGCATTAAATCAGAAAGAATTGGAGTTTTGAATCATTTTGAAACTGATTTCATTTTCATTCGTAAGATGAGTTTAATTCCATGTCATCAAAAAACAAAATACCATTTGAAGTAAACAACGCAATTTTTTGATTAACACATCTTCAAAAGGATGTACTCTTTGCGAATAGGAAATAATGGGAGAAGCGCTTCTCGTCAAAAGGTGTGTTTTTTGTTGATGTTTCTCGAACCGAGACACGAGTGAACATTATTGTAGTCAATTAAAACTCAATGCAATTTCACCGTTTGATTTGAATGAAAAACCATTTATTTACAATGAGTGTAAGATCGAAACTTCACAAAATTGATCTATTGCGATTGTGATCTCGCAAAACTCGAAACGATTTATATATTATTTTTTTATCTGTTTCCCTCCGCACTCGATCGCACCACCAGCGATGACAAACTTGGAGATACGATTTCCCTCGGTTCTAATTTTTGACGTTTCTTAATTTTTGTACATTTTGTCCCAGAATCCCCACAATTTGGTCATCGCGGTTTGAACGACCATTGGCGAACGTTGGGAAAACATTTTAGGATCGATTTTTCCTGTTCTAGAATCTCCAATCGCTTTTACCGATCGAATCACACCCGCCACCGTCTAAAACGGGATCGTGAACGTCGGTGTCCCAGAATCCCCAAAACGCATTTTTTATGCTGTCCCAGAATACCCAAAGCGTTTTGCCGGCGCTCACCAATGATAGACCGGAAGGTCTAATCCACGATGGCGAACGTCGAGACGATTTTTAGGTCGATTTTCGTAGATTTTTTTCCTTCCGCGCGAGTTCTGCTGAATTCGCACTCGTTTGCCAGTCTAGTACGCGATAAGCTACTTGTGGGGTTACGAGGACAAAATGTACAAAAAACGTTTTGTACATTTTAACACTGAATCCCATAGGAACATGTACGTGTACATGTACGTGTACACTTTTTCGAAAAAAGTGTCCTCGTAACCCCCAAATATACCTACTCATGTTGAATATGTGTTGAATTATTGCTGGAATTGATCTCTATCCACACCAAAACACTAAATATTCTTTTCGTTATACGTTTTTGGAACAAATTGATCATTTCCAGTGATAATTTGACTCGTATTCACCTTGAAGTGATGCTTCAAAAACCGCCATTGTGATTGATACCGTGAATGTGAAAATGTCTTTCTTTCTTCACAGTGAGAGATATGATTTCTGTCTTTCTGCAATTTCTTCGATAATCTATCATTTAGCGTACAATAGCTAATCAAAAACACTCGAAAAGAGAGTAACAGTTTGGCAGTATAGTTCTACGGTGGGGGCTGAACAGCAACTGTCTTCGCAGTTCATTATTTTATACATTTGAACAGTGGCGTGTTGATCCTTCATCCAAAGAAATTATGGGCAAAAGCTTCTCAATGTGCTCCTGAATTACAGGAAAAATATAGCATTGCCTAAACAAAGCTGCTTACGACACCACGTCGCAGCAGGCTGAATGGGCTCGCTCCAATGAGTAGTTCCTTAGGCTTAGTGCCACAAGAAATGGGCGACTACTTTTTAAAAAAGAAACATACTTATTTCTTTTTTTTCCTTTTTGTTCAGTATACTACAGCCACATTGTTAAACCATATTCAGGCTTGGCAATTTCAGGAGAGCGATTTTTTAGCTCTCCTTACTGCCCTCCTGAAAGAATTAAGGAGAGCGAAAAATTGCCCTCCTAAATATTTTGGTCTGGGATGATTGAGATTACATGTATTATGCTCACATTAAATTTTTGTTGTAAAGCAAAAATGTAATTTAACTTCGAAGTCACATAACATCACGTAATTTCATTTTGAAAGTGGTTTAGTGGTAAAAGGTAATGGGTGCAACCATACCCAAACACAGTTGCAATAATTTGAATCAAAATGGGTCACAGCAATATTTTTTTTTCTGTCAGTTTTAAGTTCAACAACTGACATCACAGTTTGAGGGGAAATTATTCAAGGAATATTGACACTATAATATACTACCATTACTACTATCCTGTCACTTGAAGCACTTGCACCAGGATGTGACTGTAGATTCAAGCAGACCTGTTGTCCAAGAAAGTCATACGCCTACCACTACCACCTTCAACCCCCTTGGGGGTTGAAGGTGGTAGTGGTAGGCGTATGACTTTTTTGGACAACAGGTCTGTGTACAAACACAGGTCTTGTCAAGTGTGTGTTCGGTTGTTGAGTGAGACATCTAGATGTCTAAGAGATTTCGCTTTACCTTAGTAAGGTTAATAAAATCACTGATGTAATAGTCTGTTGGTTTCAGTTTCAATGAGTTCATTCAATTGGATACTTAAAATGCTGTGTAAAGCTAATTGCTCTCCTAAGCTGATTGAGGAGAGCGATTTTTTGTCCTCCTGCATTTTTCAGAATGCCAGGCCTGCATATGCAGTGCCCTTATTAAACGTGGCTTCTAGTTATAAATTAGACATTTCTTCTGATATTTCACCTTTATCTAAGACTACGTTACTTTTATCTTTGTTTTTCTCTGTCTTTTAAAATCAACTTATATATCAGGCCTTCTCTTTAAATTTGTTGATATATCATCTCCGTCAAACAAAAACATATCTAAAAAGGTGTAACGGCGATCGCCAGCAATCAGACAATCATTCCCCACGATAAGTTGATTACTGTAAAATACATTGATATTTCCTCAATAAATCCCAAACAAATATGGACATCAAAGGAACAATTCAACAAACTAGTCCCAATATTACCCATTTTCTCTGGTTTTACTGGAAACATCCAAATACCTGTAAAGAAGTTAAGTAAGGCTAACTTTCAAATCTGAAAATTTGAAACAAAAGCCCGAAAGCATCTCTGAGATGCAGGTGGTTATAGTACACAACATAATATGCACAAAAATATTACCAGAGAAAAAGGTTAAGTAAGGCTAATTTGCATAATTTATGCACGAGACAAAAAAACGTATGATCCGCTATTTATCTTCTACTGCTAGACCTCCATACCAAAGTATTGAAATCGGAAATGTCGTTCAGATATTCCGAGTGTATAACGAATTACACGCAATTTCCAACAAAAATGGCCACCAGTAGGACATTTTGAATTTTTTTCGGAAAAAAATTCAGGTGCATCAATTTTACCTGATGCCCCATCAAATCTGAAAATTTTAAACAAAATTGCCAGAGCATCTCTGAGATACAGGTGGTAACAAAACCGGCGGACGGACGGACGGACGGACGGACGGAGTGCAGTCCAGTAGTTCCCTTCACGGTGAAACCGCGAGGGACTAAAAAGTGGTACCGTCATGAGAAATTACAACGGCTATGGCCGAATATCCGGGTAACGTTATTTGCATCAACGCTACAAAAAAAAATAATAATAAATATCTGCGGATTTTCATAAAATTTTAGTATGCTGCAGAGCTGCAAATTAGGTTGCAGCTGTTTTTGTATTTTGTTTGTCAATTTATCGGCATCTTTTACGTCTTCAACTAACTTCCAACTTCCGGCTGGTTTCATCGAAGACGCTATTTCTGTTATTCACACAGCGCCTCATTGATAAATGACACAGCTAGGAAACTCCACACCCTGTTTTTGGTTATTTGAGGCCGTGCGATTTTATATTTTCATTTCCAGTTTAGGTACCCGATGCCAGCAATCTTGATTTTATGTCTTTTTTCTGTATCTTTCGCTTCAACCTCATATTCAGCCTCAGCCTATTGATGTTGAGGGTAAGTAAAGAAGGCAAAAAACATGTCTTGAAATGTGTTGCCTTCCTACAAATTTCAAACTGTTATGGTTGAACGCTGAAGTGACGTCATATGGTAAAAAAATAACATAAGTCGGATTTTTCTGAAAATTTAGTATGTTATAAAGCTCAAAAAATTAAGAGACGACTATTTCAATTTGGCGCCATTTGATGTTTTTACGTCACTTCAAAGCTGCCAAACGTCTATCTGAAATTGTTTACTGTTGTTTTTCAATGCCAAATATACGCACCCGAGGTCGATGTTATGTTTTTTCCATATCTTATTTTCAACCTCATTTTCCTCCCCATTCCCAACGAAATTCTACGTACATCTCCAGTGGCTCAGTTGGTTGAGGTGCAGGCTGCAAGCCGAGAGGTCCTCGGTTCGAATCCCACCTGCGGCAACCGCGTTGTGTCCTTAGGCAAGACACTTCACCCCCATTACCCACGAGGGGCACGGTGACGTTGTGTACTAAGGCGTACTGCACGTCGATGGTGCACCTGTCTTTAACTAATGCTAACCCTGCTTGTGTGGAGTTGGTATGTTGGGGAGCTGAAAGTTGCTCGCCGTTGCTCGGTGGTTCTCTCCGGATACTCCGGCTTCATCCACTCGTAAAACTGTCAGGGTCATGGTTAGCCATTGTGCAGAAATATGTGACCTTAAAACACCAATAAATAAATAAATGTACATCTCCATCTGTATCGTAATCTAAAATCTGACGTACATTCTAGGTAGTGTTGTCATTTATCTGTTCCACTGATGCATCCACGTGGATGAAAGGTGTTTTGTTTCTCCACCGCTCATGTCGTCACTGTGTAACGGCAGGCGGTCACAAACAAACTTGCTGAGCAGTTGTTTTTTGAACAGCTGCGCATTATACCCTGTTTACGCTTGACAATGTTATCAAAGAATGTTTTTTTGCAAAGCTCTTCAGATAATCACCCAATGATAGAAAACCATCCACTTATGGTTAGTCTTGGACTGAAGTTTGCAGTGATAACTGTTTAAAGCTCCACGGATAATTATAATCTATGTGCATCAATGAATGGTTCTGGGTAAATGGATGAAAACGACATACTTACTCTAACATTGGGCTCATAATTCAAATCTAGTGCGGTTAACACAGTCAGGATGACAAAACATGTTTCTTTAACGGCCCATGGCCGACTTAATACTGCCCAAATTGCATATCTGACGTGCCCAGCCGGTGCTTCATAAGACCCAGGACATTCGTACGGCACCTGGAACTGAAACGGATACTGGTTCAATCCGGATGGGATCACCGGGTCTCCGGTCTGTTCGTTCCCTGAAATATACAGAACGACAACAAAAGTGATAATTTGTTTTACCTGCTCTATACTGCACGAGATACAAGTTTTAATCAAAATATGGCGCCATCTCACAAAAGGGGTTTTGGCTCTCAGGCAATTCCTCATTGAAATTCAATACGCTCAGTTGACGTTTTATTGGCTTGTGGTGTCGGGCCAAATTAAATAAAATCATGACACTTTATATGTTTACATTTTTTAATCAATGTATAATTAATTTGCATGTTTTGGCAAAAAACGATGACTAAAATACAGTGACTATACAGTACATGGAGAGTGGATTGTAACTAAATCACCCGGGGAGCTGACACCCAAAGTATTATTTTCAAATTGCTGTACATGTGGACAAAAACACAACCCGGAGGTCCATTGGCTGTAACTTTGCTTGTGCTTCTTATGCTCTGCAACAAATTTGCAATTATTACTCGAGTGGAATCTCCACTCTGCGGGTGATTTAGTGATAATACACTCTCCACGTACTGTATATCATGTTTGTTTTGTTAGATTTCAGATTACTATGTACTGCAAAACATAACTCAACTATTATGTGGCCGCCATTTATTTTACGAAGATGGTGCATTTATAATAAAAAAGAAGAACAATTAAAAAAGTCACCTTCCC
The DNA here is from genome assembly GCA_031216915.1 of Pictodentalium vernedei. NCBI lineage: Eukaryota > Metazoa > Mollusca > Scaphopoda > Dentaliida > Dentaliidae > Pictodentalium > Pictodentalium vernedei. Next base: position 456,987,516 of record CM062291.1, read on the forward strand.
TCATTGATTTGAAAATATATACAATAATTAGGTACTAGGGCCGGTAATAAGATTTACAGTTAAATCTGGAGTTTCTGTCATGAAATGAGCACAAATAGCACGTCGATCTACGCGTTAGGACCATAGTAAAGCTATCAAATTCAGTACATATGGCCTGTGCACAAGCAATGTTTCAGCCAATGGAACCCCGGGCAACCCGGAGGTCCATTGGCAGAAACATTGCCTGTGTTTGCTATGAGTAACCAGGAGAACCTGCCATGCTTTGGATGCCATTTGATATGGCAGTTGCGCGCAATTCCTGCGCGCAACTGCCATATCGAATGGCATCCAAACTGTAAACTACGAGTAGGATAAAGGTTTTAACCACTAGGCTTGCCGAATGGTTAAAGACATTATTGTACGAGTGGTTTAAATCTGATTACCTGTCCTAGTACCTATTTGTTTTATTTATACCATGCTCTTAATAAATAATAGACTTTATCACTTAATTTTTGTTTTAACTGCAGTAGAAGCGTTATACTGGTAGTAGGGTTATAAGCTAAAATTTAACATACAGGCTTTTCATAGGTAGTAACATACTTGAGCATGGTATAAACATTTTATTTTGTTTTGCCCAAGAGAACACACTTTAACTAAGTCTAAGTCTAAGTAGTAAAGGGTATCTCTATAGAACACCTCTTCCCACAGACTCCTTACAATTTCCGTCATCTTGTTTTGAGGAGGGAATTTGTTTTCCTATATACTCTACACAAATCCGTCAGTAATGTCACTTATCAAAGGCCTGTTGTTCTGTTTGTTTGCCTATTGAATGGTATTCGTATGCCGCTTTGATTAAATGATTTTTTTGTAAATATGCTGTGCAATTATAAAATAGAATCACAGGTTTATCCCAGTGCGTACATACACAATTATATTATCGATTCCAATGACTGCACAATGTCACACATGTCTTTGCAGGTTTGACCTTTAATGTGTGATTAAAATAGACTGCTGATTATAAAAAAAGGTAATTCATGTATACATTTTTAAAATGTCTATTTATAAGGGTCTCTTTGTCAATTTTAGGTATTGTGTGTCCTTTCCTGGATTAGGGGTGCCCCTGTGTTTTTCGAGGCCCTAATAACTAGATAATATCCGATATAGGGCTTCTCTCCTGTGGGTCATATTCCTGGGCTTATCGGGTGTCCGCCCCACCCCTAAAACCGCGATACTGTCTCATGTATGCTTTCTCTTCCTACGGAAGTACTCTTGACACTTCCAAGGAAGCTGATGTCCCTTTGATATTAGGACATTCCTGTGGCCTATGGGGATCGTGTATACAGGGCACTCAAGTAGGACACTGCCTTGTCGTTGGATATGCTCTGTAGCATCATTTAGGTCATGAAGGGTGGGTCTGGCCCACCGCACCCTGAAAGTTTATAGCGCCCAACAGAGCATTGAGCCATACTTTAAATCGTGTCCCTTTAATATCGCTAATGTCGTGTGGCGTATCGAACATGATAGGGGCCCCTGGAAAATGATGGCCCTAAGAGCGCCATGCTATTTTGTGATATAGGTAGAATCATATGCATTTCCCCTTATGCAGCCGAGGGGGTGGGGCGGAGTTTCAAAGGCGTCAAACTCCAAGGTTTAGGAAGGTAGGAATGTAATACAACAAGGATAAGGTTTTGATGCATTCGAAAATGATCTTATCGCCCTCCCTGAGGGGGTGGGGCTGAGTTGCAAGGCATCGAAATCTACGTTTCAGAAAGACAGGCATGTGACGCCTCAAATAAAAGGTGATGATGTGTAGAGTTCGAAAATAAGCCGATCACCCCTACTCGAGGGGTAGGGCTGTGGGGGCAAGGCCGTCAAAATCTAAGTTTTAGGAAGGTAGGTACGCGGTACATCAAATGTAAGGTCTCGATCTGTAGAGTTCGAAAATAATGTGTCTACTTCTTGAGGAGTAGGACTAGGGGGTAAGGGCATCAAAATCTAAGTTTTACGAAAATAGGCATGTGATACAGCAAATGAAAGGTCTCGACGTGTATAGATCGAAAATAATGTGATCGACCCTCCCCGGGGGTGGGGGCTAAAGTACAATGGCGTCAAAATCTAAGTTTAGACATGTAATACATCAAATAAAAAGAGATGACATGTTGAGTTCGAAAAGAGTGACCGACTTTTCCTGAGTGGCGGGGTGGGCGGAAGGGCGTCAAAACTTTTTGAAAGTTGGTCATGTCACGTATCAAATGAAAGATCTCAACGCATAGACTTCGAAAAATAGGTGACTGGCCCTTCTCGGGGGGGGGGGGGGGGAGGGGTGAGGAAATTCAATCGCCCAAATAATAGCCTGCATAGAAACAAAAATCGTCTCTTGAAACTGTGAATGTCGACATGTTTGGCCAGATCAGTTGCTGATTTATTTTGCCAGAGCTCACAGTTCGCCACCACCACCAAAATCACCATTATCACCACTACAACCACCACCATCAAATTCCTCCTCAAAACAAGATGGCGGATTTTGTACAGAGTCTGTGGGGATGAGGTGTTCTACAGAGATACTCCTTACTACCAATCTATAATAGTATTTATTTATTTATTCATTTATTTTGTTTCTATCAGTTTGTATTTATTTATTTAATTATTTATTAAGGTTTAACGGCACTTTAACAGCCAAGGTCATATCGTATCGGTGACAGTTTTACAGGTGGGGGGAGCCGGAGTACCCAGAGAGAACCACCGAGCAAAGATGAGCAGCTCCCCAACATCGTAACTCCGCACTGCAGCAAAGACAGGGTTAAATTTGTTGAAGACAGTACGCCTTAGTACACAGCGTCATCGTCTCCCATGTGGACAGCCGGGGGTTAAGTGCCATGCCCAAGGACACAGCGCGGGAGTCCGGATCCAAAACAAAAGTCTCAGAAAGAGATATAGAGTTCCATCACACTTACTGTGAGTGATTGTTGGGATTAGTATTGAGTGATTGTTGGTACTGAGTGTTCTATCAACAAGAGAAGTAGAAAACTGTCTGGAGTAAAATTGAGAAACACAGTTTGATGACAGTTACTGCGAGTGATTGTTGGTATTGGGTGTTTTGTTGTATCAATCGGGGAAGTGGAAACAAAGTATCCTGAGGGCAGTTTGGCGTGAATTGTTTTTCCTTACTTTTAACACTGATTTAGCCACAGACGACCCTGGATGAACTTGGGGTAATTACGCTAGTGTGTGTCCAAGGTAGTCTATGGAGGAATCAGTGTTAAGATGAGAGGAACATTGAACACATTTTTGTTAACGCTGAAATTCCCATAGACGATCAAGGATGGACTTGGGAGCAATGCGCTCAAGTGCATGCAGGGTCGAATGTGGGAATTTCAGTGCTAACAATTGTGCTCTATCGCCCTACCAGACTACTACCACTGGTCTGCAAACTTTGCTAACAGATATTAAGCATATATGTCGTGTACTCCGGCAAAAAGACACCTGAGCGAATCCGATTTAACCTTTTAACCAACGCAGACGATATCAAAATTTATTATTTTAAATATCATTTTTTTTTCAAATTTTTCAAAAACAATTCAACAAAACCATATCATGTGACCCCTCGTTGGAACGAGCTCGATGAGCTCGTTCCAACGAGGGGTCACATGATATGATTTTGTTGAAATTTTTTGAATTTTTGTTTTTTTTTTCAACTACTGAATTTGCATATTACACGTGCGGATTCGGCCACTTATTTGGGTAAATTGTTAAAGCAAGACAATAGAGACGGGTTGAGGCTATGTGGAGCACATTGAATAGTAATCCCATGTGTTGTTCGAGTAATTAGTCTTGTCTATATTATAATATTACGGAAGATCTGTCAAAACTGAACACAAAAGTCAATGCAGGCTATTAGATTCAATTACAACAGCCCTCTCCCGGGAATGAATGATGTTTCTCTTCATCCACGTAACAATGGTTATACATTCTCTTTATCAAAAAGAATTGCATACATGGCTAAAAGTATTCAGTTGGATGAGTAAGTAATTAAACTAAATGTTTCCACTCATACTTTTTGATAAAACATGGCACGATTTGGTAACTAAGCGGCGGTGCATTATAGAACGATCTTTTGCTTTTATTCGTCAGTTCACAGTATGGTAAATATGTATGTACTTGTAATTATCACATACCCAAGTAAAGGAAATCATTGCATTTTATCCTAAGCGGCATACATTATTGCTAATTCTGTGTTTTTCCGCAGCAAAACCAGAGATAAAAAACTTAACTGTAAAAAATCTCTAGAAAGCGCAGAAAATATATGATGTGGTTCCCATTTGACTACAGATGAATTAATGAAAATCAGAAATTGATAGCGCTGATATACACAAAAAATGCGATTGAGTGACTATAAAATGGAGATGTAGGTTTTTAAATTTCTTGTTCGGTTTCGGTTTTGGTTTTTCAGGTGGAGTAAAACCTCGGTTCGGTTCGGTTTTCGGTTTGTTCATGAGGCCAAATAAAATTCAATAAAACTCATTCTTATGTCCGGAGTCATAACTGAATGGCAGTGAAATTGAGAGAAACTCAATGAATGCCCGAAATAAGCTATAATACATGAAGAATCAGGAAGGCCAATATAATAATTACCTAAATATACAGAACTGTTATTGTGCTTGGCCATTTTTCGAGGTCTGACACCTACACGCAACATGAGGAAAGCTGAAAACACAACTAAACTGAAATGTCGGAAATTCACAGAATGTAGCCTTCCCAAGTAGTGAGAGTACCCAGACACTGCCATTGGCAGTGTCTGGGTACTCTCACTAGCCTGGGATGGCTACATTCTGTGAATTTCTGCAGCAAGAGAGTATTTAATAAAAAGCGAAAAACCTTAGATTACGGGATGTCGACGGTTTCGGTTTCGGTTTTTTAAAAAAACTAAAAACCTCGGTTCGGTTTCGGTTAATCTACAGTTCTACTATAAAATAGGTTTCCGCTAACCAGATCTGTTGACTTTTGCAAAACGAGGTAAGACTGAAATATCAAGAATTCATTAAAGTATATATTGTTCCGAAGCTCACAGAGTTTCTCTAAACTGTGTATATTTAAATGAAATGTCGGCGCTTGCAGAAAAAAAACAAAATGTACATATAACGCTGTATGTAATATACTATTTAACCCTTTACCTAACATGAAAAGCAGACGACACTTGCAAAAAAAATTCTTGAATAACTAATTTTTTTCATTTTTTGTCTCAAAAACATAGGTTATGACCCCTCGTTGGAACGAGCTCGTCGAGCTCGTTCCAACGAGGGGTCATAACCTATGTTTTTGAGACAGAAAATGAAAAAATAAAGAAAATTAATTGGAGATTTTTGAGAATAGCGCTGGCCGGTTTTGGCCGTTACGTTGGGTAAAGGGTTATAAAACGTAGGGGATATTTGATAAAAGTGAGATATATGAAGAAATATATTTATATTTTCAGCAAAAAGACAGTTGAGGCATTGTACTGTGACCACTGGAGAATGTTCTCAGCGATAGTTGGGTGTCTGACAAGCGCACATTCCACGGTCTAGGCTGTAGGAGACATGGACGGTGAGTCAGAGATTTTACCACATTCAGTCCAATACCTCAATATATAAATCCTCCTCGGTTCGAGAAACAAGACATCCGCCGCATACTCCTCACCAAACGTCCAATATCAGCTTGACTGGTGTTATTCATTCTTCCTGCAGTGCAGCGACGATTTCCTGGACAATGGTAGGGGTTGGGGGGGGGGGGGGGTTGTCATAGACGCCTGCCAACCATATCCCAGACGTGCTCGATTGGTGAAAGGTCTGGACTTAGTGCTGGCCAAGGCAGTGTAGTGATGGTCTGCTCATAGAGGAACTCTGTAGCGACACGGGGGCTGTGCGCATTGTCATCTTGGAAAATGAATCGACGGCCGTGACGTCTCGCAAATGGCACCACATGAGCAGCTAACATGTTGTCACGGTATTACATCCCCCGGTGACACGCCCTTGGATAACATGTAACGATGTTCTTCTTCTCTTGGTTATGCCTTCCCACACACCATAACCGATCCACCATCAAACCGATCGTCCTGCCTAACGGTTACATCATGGTATCGTTCGCAACGCCGTCGCAACACTGTGTTTCGCCCGTCGTGGAAGTCGAGAGTGAACCACGATTCATCGGAAAACATGACGCTGCTCCACCGACGATTGTGCCATCGTTGTCCTGTTCCACGCCAATTACGCCTTGCTGCGATGTGACGATCAGTCAAACGTGGAATTATTCGAGGTCGTCAAGCGTTCATATTCCAGCCGTGTGGGCAGTTTCGGATAGTCTGATCACTGACCCGAACATCTGTCGCTCGGTGCAGCTGCCGTCTAATTGTTGATGCACTTTGATGGTGGTTTCGTAATGCTGAGGTTCGGATGAAACAAGCCTGGTTAGCAGTTGTCGCCATTGAACGATCTGATTGACGTCTGCCATCAACATTGCCTGTCTGACGGTAGAATGACCACAACCTGCTAATCACCGATGGAGCAACGTTGAGAATTGGCGCCACTGCAGTCTTCTGTTGCCTGCTTCCAATATGCCAACGGCACGTATACGTTCGTCATGTATCAGTCTTCGCATACCTCAAAAGTTAGGTTTCGTCCAGAAACTATTGATGAACGAGTTTATACCAAGAAAGAACGATGAGACCTCCGAAAAAGTCCATCCAGTGCAGACATTAACGCGGCGCTCGTGCGAAAAACCTACTCGAAGGTTTCGTGGGCCGGTGATATTCATGATCCACACTAAACTTGGTAACATATTGATGTGTCCAATCACGCGTATCCAATACCATTTTCCGAAAATATCGAGGTGCATTTGGAGATCCCTACTTTATAGAATAGTATTTTTTGTAACGGTGTAATATAGATGAAAAGTAGTGAAGGTGATATTGAGAGGAGAGAATCTTTGTGTAAAAGAGAAAAGTAGAATTAAATTGGTGGATTAGAGAAAGGGATAAACATTTCTCCAAAACGCACTGTCGCCTCTTCTTCCATCGTGACAGTAGCCATCTTGGTTAAACGTTTCGTAGGTAGGATGTTGCTATTCAAATATCAAATACAGTGTGGAAAATATATTAACCCTTTACCTAACACGAAAGAAGACGACACTTGCAAAAGAAATCTTGGAGAATTAAAGCGGCTGATTGCCTCAGCAATTTTGTTTACTTCATTGTGTCAGTAACTTTAGCTGATGATTTGAGTTTCAATTTAAAAAAAAAATAAACAATGATTGAATGATATCGACAAACTCCGAGATCATGTGGTCTTGAGAATCGATTTAACCCTTTGATACTTCTGTACGTCTTATTTTTCAATTTTTTAAAGTTTTAACCTAAATTCCTATTTTCTCCCGAATAGTGCTCGACAACCATTGAGCCAAATGTTATCGCCGCTTAAAATACTAATATAATCCTGCTGTCAAGACGTCTTAACTGGCTGAGGGCAAGAAACTACTATCAGGACTTTCAGAAAATGATGATACCGGAGCAAAAGCCAACGCTGTCCTCGCTTAAATTTCATATTCAGTCAAACACAAATAATATTATGTTTATATAAATTTGTTTTATTACAATCTATTGGAGAGTGTCTGTGGGCACTCTCCAATAGTTTGTAACAAAACAAGTTTTGAATAACAATCATTTTCAAAAACGTCGAAGAAACTCATTTTCCAGTGACGTTTGAACATCAGGATAATTAAAGTCTCAAAGGGTTAAATTAAACATGGACATTCCTGTTAAATGTATCTGTGCTAAAAATTCAACTACTGGGTGCTGAAATGTAACGGGCTCCAGTAACTACGAATATTACAGCTTCACTCGCTTGTAGGGATAGTAGGTCGATCTTTCTTAAAATTCCAAACAAATATTTACACTGTATTTTACAGTACACTAAATACACACAAGGACTCCGTAAATCTAGCGTGTACATGCATATGTCACTGCACCTTGATAGTCAACTGCATACCACCAATGACATGCTTTTCAATTATATTTCAATGAGATTAACCTTTACACTGATAGCATAGTCTTGATAAGTTCCGTGGAAGTGAGAAAATATACGTTCGTGTATAAAGCAGTGTCTGCCCAACCGTGCCAGCTCAGTCGCTGAATTGCAGCATCACGGACACAAGTAGAGTTTGTCGAACGTTCGTGTTTCGATTTGGTTTCGATTTTTTCGCTGATGCGATTGGACCCTAAACCATCTTTAATATTCGAAAAAATCGAATCACGAGAAGTTTTGCATTTCACACATTCCGTCATTTTCGAATTTTATGAAAACTCGTCTTGCTGCTTTCTATAGAACGAGATCCTGCCCTAACTAGCTTACACACATTTAGTCGGAAAATTCCTACAAAAGTAAGGGATAACATATGACTTTGACGACCTTTGGCGCGCGGTTGACACCACTTCACCACGAGTGGTGAATATTTGGTACACCAAGCTACTTTGGTTATATTTTGTTTATTCCATGATCGTCACATTGATAAGAGTTTAAGTGTTAAATAAATAACTACTCACACTTGCGAATCTGTTTTTGTTTACATGTACACCGGTGGGCGGTACTTCTGCTGGCAATTTTATCTCCGAAACGAAATAAAAAACGAAACGCGCAAATTACGGGGCTTTTTTTATTTTAATAACATAATAACACTATTAATAATATTTCGAGTTATGGATGCTTTATTAACACGAGGCAGCGTACGTTTGTTAAGTTTTGGTGGCTTATGAGGTAAGACGTAATAAATAATTGTTGGTTTCATTTCATTCTTCACGAGGCGGCGAGTGATAAATTTAGACAAGTTTGCATTCAAGGGGAGGTCACGAAAGGTCAACGTGGCTGTAGTTCCACTGAAGGTGTAAATTTTAATTATTGAAAACCCATTGCTGGTGTGTTCACCACGGTTGGTGTGTAGATCTAACATTTATGTCATAGGCTGTTCATATATAGTAGAATAGGTAATCAGGGTATATATGGTCCTTGAATATATATACTCGCCCAAAAAAGAAAGTGTGCATTGCAGAAATTGATCAAACTCCCAAAAAATAATTTCGTATGTGTAAAGAGTGTTAACCTGTTCATGAACAAGTTATACTGAACACAAAAACAGCTTTCCCCGTTAAAATTGCATTAACGTTAAATGACGTGCTGCACGTTTGTGAAACGGCATGTTTTGCACGTGGAGAGTCTGAAAATTCATGCAGCAGTGTGAATCCTTGGGTATTTAAACACTAAAGTAAGGCCTTCCTATCGTTCACATTCAAACTTGCGCTGCTGTTAAAACGACTCCACATTAACATGCCAAGATTGACAATAATTCAACGTCTCCTTGCCCTGGGTATGATTAGAGCTGGCAGAACACACAGAGAGGTTGCCCAGCATTTGAACTGCCACTGTAACACTGTAGACAGGCTTGTCCATCGACATGCACACCATGATGACGTTCGAGACCGACCCCGCTCCGGGAGACCCCGAGTTACCACCCCTGCACAAGATCGGTATATCCGTGTCGTCCATCTCCGGAACCGACAACAAACGGCAACGACGACAGCCAGGAACATCCCTAACCTGAGACGGATACATCCTCAAACAGTAATCAACCGGCTGAGAGAATACGGCTTACGTCCTCGAAGACCTGCAATTCGTCCGATTTTGACGTTACGTCACGGCCCCGGCGTCATTCTACAGCAGGACAACGCCCGACTCCACGCAGCTCGTGTTGTTCAACAGTATCTGCAGCAACAACAAGTGGATGTTCTTCCCTGGCCCGCAAATTCGCCCGATATCTCACCCATTGAGCACGTATTGGACGACATGAAACGTCAGCTACGCCGGCTTCCCCATGCACCGTCAACGCTTGTGGAACTCCAAAGACAGCTTATCAGAATATGGAACAACATCCCACAACACTTCCATGCTAACTTGTTCGCTTCCATGAGGCGTGGATGCAGAGCAGTAGTCGATGCAGACGGAGATCATACCAGATATTGAGTGTGTGACTTTTGTGTTTGACCCTTAGTGTCTTTGACTCTCCATAATAGCGTAATGAAATTCCTCGTGTTGATCTCAAATTGATTCATCTGTGATTGAATAAAACTTCCATGAATGAAAACGATATATATCTTTTTTAGTGTTATTTTTTAGCATGCACACTTACTTTTTTGGGAGAGTATATATACCACCTGTCCATTCTCGATTTAAGAACTCTAAACTCTAAGCACAATATTCAAAAGACGACTAAAATCAAGTAAAGCACTTTCATGTTACCAGAATAATACGCAATAGGGTAGGGGCTATCTTCAATTTATACATGATTACCTATTCTACTATATATGAAAAGCCTATGACATAAGTTTCAGCTTTACACACCAACCGTGATGAACACGCCAGCAACGGGATTTCAATAGTAAAAGAATACATCTACAGTAGAACTACATCCCCGTTGACCTTTGGTGACGTCGAACTGAATGCAAACTTGTCTAAATTTATCGCACGTCGCTTCGCGAAGAGTGAAAGGGAAGTGGCAATTATTTATTACGTTATTAAATGGGTTTACATCATAAGATGCAAAAATTAATAAACATGCATTGTCTCATGATAATAAAGCATGCATAACTCGAAATAGTATGTTATTATGTTATAAGAACGATAAAGGCTCAGTTTCTTTTTTTCATTTCGTTTCGGCGATAAAATTGACAGCGGAAGTACCACCCACTGATGCTCGTGTAAACAAAAACAGATTCGCTCGTATGTACGTCTGGTGCTCAGTGAAACCGCGAAAAAATAACAGCGATTCTTAATAATCTGACGATCATGGTATAAATAAAATATACCCAAAGTAGCTTGGTTTACCAAATGTTCACCACTCGTGGTGAAGTGGTGTTAACCGTGCACCGAAGGCTCGCGGTTAACACCACATCACCACTCGTGGTGAACATTTGGTACACCAAGCTACTATGGGTACATTCTATATTTAAATCCGAGCGCAGACTTCTAATACAAACTAACTTACGTTTATACTTATCGCCTTTGTACTGCATGAAACAAAAATCTTCAAAAGAAGAAAAAAGAGAACACCACAACTGACAAGGCTCGCCAGATCTCGTGGTAAATTAGAATGTTTCCAGCTTATTACTCTGTTCATTGCGAACAAGGGACCTAGCCGGATAAAATGGTAACTAGACAAATTTGGTGTCGTGGGAAAGGAGGAGTATTCCCTGGCTATCAAAATCCGCTTAAATTCGTCCAGGGAAACATTATTTAGAGTGCTTTGAATTTGGCACGTGACATAAAAAGTATAGCTCAAACAATCCAACCCAATGTGTGGGATCTTTTTGGGGATCTTTTTGTGGATCTCATATCACTTCATTCCGTGGTGTATTATGGGTGTCACATGGGGTGTCATGGTATCCCACAAAAGTCGTAACCTTATTACCATAGTGATGTGGTTTAAGAGAGAACGGACATGCATGTTGTTAGGGAAATGTGTGTTTCTGTCATTCATTTTGGATAACTGTCTCGATACTTTTCGTGTCACGTAGTTAGTATGACACTGGAAGGGCTAGAATAAAGTGGGGTATGCTGGATGGGTATACTTGATTAAATGCAAATATATCTAATTACCGGAAATGGCTTGACAACTACCATAAATTACCCAAATGCATCTTTCCAGGCTGCCACCTTAAATAGCGTGCAGTACTATAGGGCGATAACCAAAGCTGGCATATCATAAGGTCCGCTCATCTGGTCTGGAGTGTACTCTGGTAGAGAAGAGCCTCAAAGCCGGAAGTAGAAGTTGTGTTTTTTTCCGTCTATTTGTAGCTTTTCTGTCCTGTTCTAGTTACTCTTGATCCACCATTTAATCTAGTCCTAGCTCTGGTGCTGATTTCTGGCCTTGGCCGTGTCTTGGTAAATTCAGTTAAATCGACCCATTACCTTATCCATTATTTGCCTATGCAGTCCATTGGCCCAGATTACGATCTTTGCAAACTAACTGTCTTTCCAGCACAGTACACGTGACACAGAGACCGAGATGTGCTGAGGAAATAGATCGCAATGCGGTTCGAAAACAAACAGCTTATGGGTACATTAGGATATTCGTGGCGATTTTGGGACCGTATTCTGGAGGTTAGGTGGCTAGATTTTGTAAACTCACATATAAGAACTGGTGTAGAATGTCTTGGCACCATTTGAGACTAGTTCCTGCTTCTGTGACATTCTTTGTGTCTTCGCTATCAGATTGTTGATGGCTTTATGACATCTGGACTAATGATACGTCAACTATTCCATCTCACTATTCAATCGCTGACCAAATGTCTTCTACCTTTGCTACTACTTTCTTCTCTTACTACATTATCACAGGTGAATACTACCGCCCCATGGCTATCATTATCTCCTCTAACGGTTTCACGGTGTCATTACGTTCCTACATCCTAATATGAAAATACGTGACACGTAATGGTGCACACCCAATATTGTTAATTTCGGTAAATATTGCAGGCCCCAAGCATGATTTTTCAGGAAAGAGATGGTATATATCGCAGAAATAGCAGCGGTTATGTGAAATATAACAATTTGCCAAAACGTGTTGTACAGTGACATGCAATAAACACAGAACCACGCATGTGTGTTCATATGTTACTGTGGCGACAAATATGGCAATCGAGAAATTTTGAAAGATTGCGGAAGGATCAAACTTCAGACAAGCTATAGTAAAACAAACCTTCATTTTTTAAACTGACAAAAAATCATAATTCAATGGCAAATAGGTTCATTAGGGTTTAACAACACTTTCAAAAACCAAGGCTATATTATAAGCGGGATTGTACGTCAATTTCAATAACTAAAGTTATTATATCACGTTGTTAGTTCTCAAGACCCTTCCCATCCTTCAATACCTAGAGGAGCAAAATAGTCGTACGTGGAGTCACTCGTTCAGGCAATTACTCTATGGCTCATTTGTTCGATGGGATTCTGGTCGTTCGAGCAATCTGAGATGGTTAGCAAGCCTGTACCAGTGCTAGTAATGGTACAAGGCCACAAGAGTGGAAGAAGACTGCGGGATTTGGTGACTACTGTAAAAGCTAATCATAGGACAGACGATGGCAATATTGGGAAAATCAGTAATAGTGGTATGAGATATGAAGATCATGGGGTGGTCTAGAACTGGGCAGATGCTAGGAGCTAAATTATAATCAGGTATATACAGTACTACAACATCATGTCATCGGTATCCTCCTATACCCCGATGAGCATTAAGAGCCGTAAAAGAAATCGCTCTTTCGATACTCATCTGCTCAATGGGATTTGAGTCGTTCGAGTAGAGACTTTTTCAGTAACTGCTAAAAAGCTTAGTTGCTCGATAAGATTCGAGTCGTTCGAATAATACCTAACCCTGCTTGATTGTATTTTGGGTTTCAGGATCATAGAGGACTTCGTTATACAGAGGAAAGGCAAAAACAGAGACGGCCAAGACAAAATAGTCTGCTGGGATAGGCAGAAATGGGACCAGTAAAAGGCAAAACAGGCCACGAAATAGGATAAACCACAGAAAATATCGGGATAGATAAAATACCGAGACTATGGTGCACATCCGAAACAATAAAGTTAATCTTATACAAAGGAATGTGTCTATTGTTGGGCAAAAATAAGAATTCTAGGGGACAACAGATAGAAACCGAATATTTAGTGGGAAATCCGCACTAGTAAAATAACTGTTTGATTCATTTGGGTAATTTTACAAAGTATTCGAACAAATACAATTACTCATACCAGGAAACGCACCTTAAAGCACTGTATGCTACTCTTTTATGTCCAGTATTGAGGAATCCGTGCCAAATAAAGTTGTTTTGATGGTTTAGACAGATTGGCTGGATGTTTGTGGTAAATCGATGTACTCTAGTTCACTTCAATTTATCCACATGAGACCTCTCATCATTCATTTAGCACTATGTGCTACTATTATAAACCCTAGGTGGGGGTTTTCAAAGTCCGTCTCGGTAGTTTTGGATTATTAAGAGGGGTTGTCGGGTTGTTTGCTGTAATTAAAATTACTCCTATTCAATCGAACACACCCTCCGAACACACCCCTTTCCTACTAGAAGGTTTTGGGTCACATAGCAAACATGTGCTACCATAGAAACCAAGATGGCAGCCTCGGATATACAAAATGGACGACGTACACTCGTCTCACCTCAACAAAACGCGCTGCGCATGCACACTAGGACCACGTATCACTATGGGGATGTTATCACAAGATGGCGCTCACGCACGCTACCACGACAACCAAAAACGAAGTAATTGGGCCATGTGTCTATGACGTCACATGAGATCCGGCCAATGTGGGTCGATCGGGTACATGATCTACTACTAACATCAAGCCGAGAGATACACGGTTCGATCCCCAGCAGGGGTAGCTGCGTTATGTCATTGGGCAAGGCACTTAATCACGATTGTTCAAGTGGGGGAACGGTGGCGCAGCCATGGGGGCGTTCAGGGGGCACCCCCCCCCCCCCCCCACAAAACAAAAATAATTCCGATAGGATCACCAATCCAATGTCGAGTTGTGACAGTACAAAAGTGGGTTTAATCATTATCATCCGGAAACTAATTGTTTACAATTTACTATGTGAAGGGTCACTGTGACCTTGACCTTTGACCTCCTGATTCCAAAATAAATAGGTCTCTTTCTTGCAATAATGCCAACCTACCTATGAAGTTTCATGAACGTGAGTGGAACCATTGTCAAATTATCATCTGGAAACCAATTGTTTACGATTTATTATGTTCAATGTCACTGTGACCTTTACCTTTGACCTAGCGAGGCCAAGATGAATAGGTGTCTTCCACTCACCTAGGCCAACCTACCTATGAAGTTTCATGAATGTGGCTTCAACCGTAGTCAAGTTAGCATCCGGAAACCAATTGTTTACAATTTTCTATGTTGAAGGTCACTGTGACCCCGACCTTTCACCTAGCACGTACAAAATAAATAGGGTTCTTCATCTCACTGATGCCATCCTACCTATGAAGTGTTATGAACGTGGGTCGAACCATTATCAAGTTATCATCCGGAAACCAATTGTTTTGATTTACAATGTTCAGGGTCACTGTGGCCTTGACCTTTGACCTAGTGAGTCCAAAATAATAGGGGTTTTTCCTCTCAGGAACGCCAACCATTACCCACGTGGGGGCACGGCCACGCTGTGTACTAAGGCGTACTGCACGTTGATGGTGCACTGTCTTCAACCAATGCTAACCCTGCTCGTGTGGAGTCAGTAAAATGGGGAGCTGACAGTTGCTCGCCGTTGCTCGGTGGTTCTCTCCGGGAACTCCGGCTTCCTCCGCCCATATAACTGTCATGGTCATGATTAGCCATTGTGCAGAAATATGTGACCTTAAACACCAATAAATAAATAACTTCCTGACTTCCAAAGTCAGATCCGTGTCACATGAGTCTTAGATTTTTAGAGCTCATACAACAAGCTGAATAGTATATGTAGCCCTTGAAAAAAAAGAAGAAGCCCTTGAAAAACCCTTGAACTTTGAGAGCAAATTTTTGTATGAACCCTGTTGATGGATGACGGATGGAGAGCGATGATATTAGCTCAGCTTGACTTTGTCAAGATGAGCTAAAAAAGCCAGTTTTCCCAGTTAAGGCACCTAGAGTCATTGGTATGGAACTGACAAAAACATAAAACACTGCTTTTTTCAACAGTATGAACAGTACTGCTCATGTGGTATCTCTTAGCACTGTTAAAATGCCTAAAAACATCCAATATTGATTCTGTGGTGCTGTGCTTGAGCAGCAAGTATCCATTAGGGCACTTTCACAACCTTAGATTTAATCCCCACAAATACCCATTCTGATAAAAAGTGTGAAATTGTGGAAAATATGTCTCCAAGGAGGATGAATGAGATATTTGCTTAAAAAAATTGTTTTTTTTTAGTGTTTTGAAAGTGTACACAGAAATAAAAACTGACATACAATGAAGAATTTTGTTAGAAGAGCCAAGACAAGATTGTCAAACAGAAAAAAACCCTCAATGGACCCTGAGTTCTGCAGTACCTAAGCAAATCATAGGAAACTGAGAGAGTATGAGATTGACTTTAGTTTCCAAAAAATACTGTACAGTCTTTCCTATTGTTTCTCATCAACTGAGGCTGCAGTATGGGGGGGGGGGGGGGTGAGGGGGGGGGGGTGAGGGGGTGGGGGTGGTGGGGGACTTGATTCAAGGAGAGAACAATATTTCACAGCTGGTAACATGGGAACCGTGACAACAACGCTCGATCTGAACAAAATTTGATCGCATCTCTTTAATTTTGGGATTCAAATATCTTTGTCAAGTATAACCCTTCAGAGAACTTTTTCCGACCCCAAAACAGGGGGGGGGGGGCATGCATCAAATAAGAGGGAAAATTTAGTACTAGACTACTTTACTGGTAGCTGTGCACAAATACCATTCACTCACATTTGCAACTTTATTGTGTTATTTTTTCCACTGTACCTCACCCCCAAATTTGTGTTCTAAAATACTCTTTGAATGAAGTAATTATTTTTTAACACTTTTTAACCCTTTACCAAATATAACGGTCAAAAGCTGCCGGTGCTATTCACAAGTATTGCCATTCCATGTTCATTATTTTCTCGTTTTTTTTGTGTCAAACACATAGCTTATGACCGCTCATTGGAATGGGGTCATTCCAATGGTGTAAAAAGTCATTTTTTGACACAAAAAATTAGTTAGTCAATAAGTTTGTGGGCAAGGGTAATCAGATTTTCATGTTACATGTAAGTAAAGGGTTAACAGTATAATTCAGGCAAACATCTAAATGCCAGTAAATAAAAGTGCAATATGGGTTTTCTGGCTGTGGGTTTGAATGGTGATTTGGAAGGGGGTTGGAAGATTGGACTCCCCCTCTGCCCCTAATACTATGATGGGGAACCATGGTTTAATTACATTTGTTAATACATGTGTACATGTAGGGTAAATTAGGTTGTTATTTGGCATTTGCTGGGGGCTGTATTGTGCCACTGGAGGCTACACTTGCTCAAGATGTGAATTTGCTTGCAATATATAGCCCTTATTGCTGATGATGACAAAAACATACTTTTCAAAACAATAAAAAAGTATTGTAAGGTGTGTTGTACCCCAATGAATTTTTTAATGTGAAATAATCTCTCAAAATAATAATTAAATCAGGTTCGGAAGCCAAATTATGTATATCCTTAATCAACCCCAATCCTACCAAAGATACATTTTACATGTACCTCTTTCATGTGACAAAAGAGTCATTTCTGCATGAGAATTCAACTTTGGCTTCCACTGAGTTAAAAACATGGGAAATTTGTTCTTTGAAAGAAAACTGTCCAAACTGTGTCAAATGGCTTAAAAACTGCTGTTGCCTCCAATACATTTTTCTACTCTGTTTTGCCCTGTTACCTAAAGGAATTCCTGTAGATTTTTTTGAAAACTAACCCAATCCCCAAATGAAACTAAAATCTGCATCAGCATGTAATACTTTGAGGAAAACATTGTCTCCTTTAACCATACAGCAAGACAAAGAGTGGTGTTCCAACCCCATGAAACCATATAAATGTCAATTTTGATTCAAAAATTGGGGTTGCAACTTTATAATTCACCAATATCAATAGACAGTACCATTTTGTCCTAACAACTGATGTCAAATTTTCTTCTACATACTGATGTGGCAAAATATAGCCCTGAAGGTGTCCCCCTAGTATGCCCCTTTTTATCAAAAACTATGATAAAATTCATAAATTAATTGATGTTGACATATAACAAACCTCTTGTGATATTAAATTTCCCATTTGTGATAATTTCTAAATCACATTCTGGCTTCTGAAGATATTTCACATTGCGCTTGATGAATGTTTTGCCATTCTTGTGAAAAAAGCCTCACTTTCTCAGTTAAGACACCAAGAGTCATTGGTATGGCACTGACACAACATTAAACACTGATTTTTTCCAACAGCATGACCAGCTGAGCACTGCTCTTATGTTATAGCATAGCACTGTTAAAATGCCTAAAACCATCAAATATTGATTCTGTAGTGATGTGCATGTCCTACAAGTACATGTACAAGGGCTCATTTACAACCTTGGATTTGATCCCTACAGGCACCCATTCTGATAAAAAGAGTGAAATTAGGGAAAATACATGCATGCCTAGTATCCAGTGAGGATGACTCAGATATTTGCTTCAGGAATGTAGTGCTCTTTTATGTTTAATGTATTTGTGTATGTGTGTGTGTGGGTGTGTGTGTGTGGGGGGGGGGGGGGTGGGTCAATTACCAGTTATTGAAAATGTAGAACTGTGCAAATGGAAACAAACCAACACTTTGCATGATGGACAGACAGACATGCAATCACATATCTTGAAAGAGACAGTCTACATGTACATAGGAATGGTATAATGGACAGACAGACATGCAATCACAATTTTGAAAGTGACATTCTACATGTACATAGGAATACTAACTGACATACAAAGAAAAATATAGCGAGAAGAGCCAGGACAGGGTTATCAAAACAGAAACAAGAGGCCCCACGGGGCCTGAAGCGCTCATCTTGTACAGAACACAATTTAAACAGAGTCCAAGAATGAGTCTACATTAAGCAAGCCATCTCCATAGACTACACTGTCAATCCTTGAGTCCCTCAGGAGTGACAAAAATAATCTGGGCATCATGCCTTTTCTTCAGCTGATCATAAGTAAAATGCAGAGCTCCCCTATGAAGCCCCTTGATACAACCTATGTGGATTAATCTTAGTACCTCTAGAGGGTACTGAATACAAAATTTTTAATTCTTCAGCAAAATGGCCAATTCCGGCTCCCATAGAGAGCCCAAATATTAACCCAGGCTCTTGATTTGAACACAGTTAAATCTGACTTCCCTAGAGATGTTGTGTTCCGAATATGAAAGCATTCTGACTGTTGGATCTGAAGAAGAGAAATTGTAAAGAAATTTCTTCGAATTGCACTAAGTTCAAATTTGGGCTACCATAGCGAGCCCAAATATTGACCTATGGATTCGATTTGAACAAACTTGAATCTGACCCCCCTAGAGATGTTGTATACCAAACGTGAAAGCATTCTGACAAGTGAATCTGAAGAAGAAGATTTTTGAAGAAATTCCCTCATATTGTACTAAGTTAAATTTCATGTTCCCATATGGAGCCCAAATATTAACCTAGGCACTCGAATTGAACAACCTGGAATCTGACCCCCCTAGAGATGTTGTATACCAAATATAAAAGCATTCCGACTGGTGGATCTGAAGAAGAAGATTTTTAAAGAAATGTTCTCATATTGCAATAAAAAAAAATTTGGGCTACCATAGTGAGCCCAAATATATACCTAGGGATTTGATTTGAACAAACTTGAATCTGACCCCCATAGAGATGTTGCATACCAAATATCAAAGCATTCTGACTGATGGATCTGAAGAAGATTCTTTTAAATTACCCTCCATATTGTACAAAGATAAAATTTGGGCTTCCGTAGGACTCAGCATTTTTTCGATGCCCATTACAGAACACCCTAACATAACCGATGGCAATTTTTTTTTACCATTCAATTCTACTGGTCATCAGGATACTTCATACCAAATAAAAGCTCTCCGTTCCGTGGGGTTTGGGAAATATGGGCGTTTGAAAATATTTCTATTTTTAGCTCCCAGGGTTCCCACGGGGATGCGGGAATTTTTTTTTTGCATGGGTCAAGTACTTATGACCCACTACTACCACAAACCAAATTTGGTTCATACCGGACCATCGGTTCAGAAAATAGAAATTTTGGGCGGGGCCAAAAATCTTACCCCTCCTATTACAAAGCCAAATATTACTTTACGAACTTCGTTTGAACAAACTTGATTCTACACCTCATATGGAAGCTCCATAGCAAATATCAAGTCATTGCACACACTGGTTCTTGAGAAGAAGATTTTTAAAATATTTTGGAGCATTTTCCCCCACTCCCTTCCTATGGGGCTGGGCATACTGAGTTGAACAAAAATGAAATGCCCCTTTGGGACCATCACTCACGCAAACTTTCACTTGAATTGGCCCAGTGGCTTTGGAGGAGAAGACCAAAACATGGTGTTGACGGACGACGGACGACGAACGACGGACGGGAAGCGATTAGATTAGCTCAGCTTGACTTTGTCAAGATGAGCTAAAAAACTCAGTGAACCCTGAGTGCTGGAGTACTAAAGCAAATCATAGGAAACTGAGAGTGCATGCTGTTAACTTTCTCATCAGCTGAAGGGTTTAGTATGGGTGGTAGAGGGACAATTGTCAATGCAGTTTTGTGCTATAACATGGGAACCAAAAGCACTAGTATCAGACTACTATATTGGTAGCTGTGCACAGAAGCCATTCATTCACATTTGCAACTTTGTTACTTTTCCCACTGTACTCCCGCCCCCTTTCCCCAAATTTATGTTCCAAAATACCCTGTGAATGAAAAAAATTGTTTTTCAACATTTTTAATCACTCACTCAATGTAATGGCCAAAACAGGCAAGCACCATTCACCAAAACAGCCATTCAATGTTCATTATTTTTGCACCAAAAACATAGCTTATGACCCCTCATTGGAATGAGCTCGTTCAGCTCAATCCAGTAGAAGTCATAACTATGTTTTTGACGCAAAAAAATGAAAAGAAATCAGTTATTCAAAAGTGCTATCTTCTTTTCATGTGAGGTAAAGGGTTAACATCATAAAATGGAGAAAGCTTCCATTAATCATTCACTCAATGTAATGGCCAAAACCCAAATTGCCATTTAATATTAATTTTTTTTTTGCATTTTTTGGCATCAAAAACATAGTTTATGCCCCCCTTATTGGAATGGGCTTGTTCAGCGAATACAAGTGAAGTATGGGCGAATACAAGTGACACCCTTATTGGAATGAGCTTGTTCAGCGAATACAAGTAAAGTATGGGTTTTCTGGCTAAATGTTTGGATGGTGATTTGGGAGAGGATTGGAATATAACTGGAATCCCCTCTTTCACAAGTACAATGAGGGGAAAGCATGGTTTCATTAGATGTGTTAATAGGGTAAAAAAGGTGGTTACATGTGTACATGTATTTGTCATTTGCCAGAGGTTATAGTGTGCTTTTCAGTTCTGGATGCCACACTTGCTCAAGATGCATTTAACTGCATTATTTTTGGCAATATATGGCCTTTATTGCCGACTATGACAAAAATATAACTTTTCCAAAAATAAAACAGTATTATTCAGTCTGTGGTTCTCGAATGAACATTTAAAAGTGAAATATGTGCAATATCCCAAAAAATATAATTAAATCAGTGTTGGAAGCCAAAATACATGTACATTTACAATGTACATGTACTTATTTCCTATAATCAAACCCAAACCTTTCGAAGGGTAACCTACAAAACTTTTCCCTGAAAAAAATCCCCCCCCCCCCAATCATTTTCACACAATGCGCAAAAATCTCCCCCCCCCCCCCCATGTTTTTTTCAGGTAAACAGAAATTCCTCCCTCCATAATTTCTGGTGAACAAACTCCCCACCTCCCTAATTTTTTTTTTTAGAAGTACATGTATATTTAAAGCCATACAAAAATGTCCAAAGTTTTTTACCACTTCAGGCCGAGCACTTGTCGCTTCAATCAATGCTAACTGTGCTTGTGTGGAGTTAGCACGTTGAATAATTGCTCACTGTTGCCAAGTGGTTCTCTCAGTGCACTTTAGTTTCCTCCACCCATAAAACTGTCCGACACGAGGTGACACTGGCTGTTGAAAGTGTCCTTAAACTCCAATAACTATATAACTGTGTTGATAAATAGTTATTGAGGCATGTTTTCTTGTAAATAGTGATGAGTGTTTATGTAATTTACAAATTAAATACATAAGTTTTTAAATCCTTTTGGACTGTCTTTTAATCTTTTGGTGTAAGAGGCCAGGTGGGGGATTTTTGTACTGCTCTTAAAATAATGTGAGAGAATGTGGTACTACTCAAAAACTGTGGGAGGAATTTTTGCTAAGTGTTTAAAAATGATTGGGGGTATTTCTTGTAGGGGGGATTTTAACCTACATTCTAATCCTTCCAAAGATACATTTTATCTCTTTCATTTGATAAAAGAGTCATTTTTGCATGAGAATTCACTGCTTTCTTTAAAAACTAGCCCAATCCCAAAATAAAACTAAAATCTGCATTAGCAGACAATAGTTTGGGGAAAAATCGGTTTCATTTAACCATACTGTGAGAGAAAGAGTGGTGTTCACCACCCCCCCCCCCCCCTCCACTCCACACAAAATGAATGTCAATTTTGATTTAAAAATTGGTGTTGCAGCTACATAAATCACCAATATCAATAGACAGTGCCATTTTATCCTAACAAATTATGTCAAATTTTCTTCTACATATTGATGTGGTAAAATATAGTCCTGAATGTGTTCCCTGGACCCCCAGCATACCTACTTTCATCACAAATTATGATATAATTCATAAATTAATTGATGTTGACACAAAACAAACCTCTTATGATATTAAATTTCACATTTCTGATAGTTTTTAAATCACATTCTGGCTTCTTAAGATATTTCACATTGTGTTTGATGAATATTTTGCAATATTTTAACAAAAACATTTTTTTTTTAAATCCCTCACATTTCTTAATTAAGGTACTTTGAGTCATTGGTATGGTATGTCTCTGATAAAACATTACACATTGATTTTTTGAATTTTTTTCCAACGGCATGACAGTGCAGGTCATATGTTATCTCATAGCACCATTAAAATGCCTGAAACCATCAAATATTGATTCTGTAGTGCCGTGCCAAATATTATTTAGAGGTCAGTTCTGGGGAGGTTGGTATTTAGGCTTTTTAAAAGTGTTTTGCCATTTTTGGAGAAACACACTCAAGACTAAATATCAGAATCCCCACCTCCAGATGTTGGTCAGACGAGGAGGGCGACATTGACTAGTTTGAAGATGAATTCAGTTCTATTCTGGTTGCAATGCCTAAAGCATCCAGGAATTAAATCATTGTTTACCAAAACACAGAGGAAGTGTGCATGTAATTTAAATTGGAGTTCTGAGTGATTCCGGTATTTAGTCTTCAGGAAAACACGTCGGATCACAAAATTAGCTGGACGCTACACTGTAATTCTGACAGTCTTAAACTGACATTGTATTATATCATTGGTAAAAATAGTTCATAGACTGGATCCTGTGAACTTGTGAAGAAAAATCTAGGAAATAAATGAATAGGTATCGCTGTTCGCGTGCATGTCTGTTTCTGTAAAATTTTACTACAACAAGACTGCATGCCCGTGTTTTGAGAACAAAGATTTCCCCAGACCTTGACTCAACATAACTTGAATTCATCCGAACTCCGTCTGTTTCTGAGGAAATCGCGCTAAGTTCCCCACAAATGACAAAAGGCCCACTAAAAGTGTCAATAAATCACTTGTAACACCATTTGTGAAGTGTACGTTCTCAATTAAAATTGAAACTGGGCTTCAAATCTGACGAAACCGGCAACGGACGGCATTGGCACTTCGAACTTTCAAATAATACCTAACTCGCCAACAACTACCTAACTTCGAAAGTCACTTCATTACTTGATTATTTATCATAGTTTCCAGCATTCTGCAACAATATATTTTACATAATGTCCTTCGAAAGGCCCAAAACAATTAAGTATCCGTTACAATGATTCTGGATTTTTTGCCAGTGGGAGAGCCACGCCGCCAGATGGCACCCCAAACTCTGTTGCATGGTATATAGAAAAAATATAAAATCATGGACACGTACCCATTACCTATGTGCGCACACGCCACTGCGTGGGTGTGCACTATTAATATAGCTAATAAACCAATCAGCTACTAATCTACTGTTTGCTAAGGTACTAAATACTATATCTCATTCTTACCACCACGGCGTTATTTCAGTCCTAGTGGTGGTCATTCGTAAACGGCAACAGGGCATTATCCTCCAATAATTATTCTGCAATGTTACTCATTGAGATCTAACATCACGGCCATCATGCCCTCATATGGCAAACTTGTATTAGCCATGGGCTTCCACGACCAGTATCCTCCAAGAACTATCTTGAACACTACAACATCATAATATTTCACAAGTATCCAACAATACCCGGAATATATTATAGGCTATCCATCATTTAGGTTTAACCTCATGGCCACCTGGCAAGTATCATCCAGTAGTACAAGATCACGCCATGCATGTCCTTAAATACCCATATAAGGGGAAGATTCGGGCGATTATGGTTTTTTAGTTTTATCTCTTCCCAGGATTAAAATGCAAAGTGGAAGCCAACCACACAACTCATAGTGGCAATGTACTTTTTCATAATAATAATAATAATAATAATAATAATAATAATAATAATAATAATAATAATAATAATAATAATAATTTTAAAGCCTAGAACTCACACACGGTGCCCAATGACTGTATAATAATTGCATGCATACATATATACACACACATACACGTACATTCTCTCACAGATACGTGGACCACTATTAATTTATTGGTGCCCAACGCCATACCAGCATCCAACGGGCCACATCGTGGCGAT
Source organism: Pictodentalium vernedei (assembly GCA_031216915.1). NCBI lineage: Eukaryota > Metazoa > Mollusca > Scaphopoda > Dentaliida > Dentaliidae > Pictodentalium > Pictodentalium vernedei. The sequence goes on from CM062291.1 coordinate 457,012,146, forward strand.
GAAAGCGAAAGACCTAAAATAAACCAGAGGCTCAAGTGAGCCTACAACGCTCTCCTGGCTCAAATGGTCAACACAGATGAGTGTATCAGCATGTCATCAGCTGCAAGAGCATTTTTTTGATTTGCTATGACACAATCAAAGGTAACTTTTTGTCCATTCATTTCTACTGGTCCTAGGAAAGCTTCCTAGCAAACTCTGTTCTGTGAAGTATTAAAAAACAACCGAAAAAAGTTTTTGTGTTGTTGTAAACTACCTACTGTGTTATCTCTAGTAATCCCCCCCCCCCCCAGAAAAAAAGAAAAACAATAAAAAAAACAAGCGAATCGATTTGAACAAACTTGAATTCGACACCCCTAGAGATGTTACATATCAAATATGAAAGGATTCTGACTGGTGTATCTGAAGAAGAAGAATTTTCAAGAAATGTTCTCATATTGCTCTAAGTTAAACATTGGGCTTCAATAAAAAAAGCCCAAATATTAAGCCATGAACCTGATTTGAACAACCTTCAATCTAACCCTCCCAGTTGTGTTGTACACCAAATATCAAAAAAATCTGACTTCTGGATTTGAAGGAGATGATTTTAAACAAAAATTCCCCATATTGCACTAAGTAAATATTTCGGCTCCCTTGGGGAACCCAAATATTAACCGAGGAACTCGATTTGAACAAATTTGAACCTTACACCTCTAGAGATGTCACATACTAAATATGAATGGATTCTCACTTGTGGGTCTGAAAAAGAAATGTTTTAAAGAAATTTTCTCATATTGCACTTAGTTCAAATTGGGGCTCCAATAAAGAGCCCAAACATTCATCCGTGGATCTCATTTTAACAAACTTGAATCTAACCCCCTAGAGATGTTGCATACCAAATATCAAACGAATCTGACTCGTGAATCTGAAGAAGAAGATTTTTAAACATGATTACCCATATTGCACAAACTTAATATTCAGGCCCCCACCGGAAGCCAAAATATTAGTCCAGGGACTCGATTTGATCAAATTCGAATCTTACACCTCTAGAGATGTCACATACTAAATATGAAATGATTCTCAATAGCAAGTCTAAAAAAGAAGATTTTTAAAGAAATGTTCTCATATTGCACCAAGTTAAAATTTAAGCTCCAATAAAGAGTATTCATCCAGGGATCCCCTTTGAACAAACTTGATTTTAATCCCCCTAGAGATGCTGCATACCAAATATCAAAAGAATCTGACTGCTGGATCTGAAGAAGATTTTTAAAAATCATTCCCCATGTTGCACCAAGTTAATATTCGAGCTTCCATCGAAAACCCAAATATGAACCCGGAGACCCAATTTGAACAAACTTCAATCTGACCCCTGTAGAGATGCTGTATACCAAATATCAAAAGAATCTGACTGTATCATCTGAAGAAGAAGATTTCTAAAGCTTATTCCCCATAGCGCCCCGGGTTAATTATTCGAGCTCCTCTGTTGAGCCCAAATATGAACCCAGGGGGTCGATTTGAACACTCTCGTACTTGACCATCCTATGGATACTGTATACCAAATATCAAAAGATTCTGATCAGCGGTTGTGAAGAAAAATGTTTTTTCATTTTTTGCAAATATGCTGATCAGCATTTTTTTCAAACGCCACCTACAGAACACCCTAACACAACGGATGGCCAGTTTTTTTTAAAATCCATTCTACTGGTCAAAAGGATGCTTCATATCAAATAACAGTTCTCTGTTCCGTGTAGTTTCGAACATATGGGCATTTGAATTTTTTCAATTTTTAGCGCCTGGGGTACCAACGGTGCAACGAAAAAAAAATCGGCCATCAATCAAGTACTTTGGACCCACTTATGCTGCATGCCAAACTTGGTTCAAATCGGACCATCAGTTCTTGAAATAGAAATTTTGGGCGGAGCCTAAAATGGATATGTGCCCCGCAGAGATCCCAAATATTGATCTACCAACTTCTGTTGAAGAAACTTTAATCTTCAACACCAAAGAGTGTTATATGCCATATATCAAGGCAATCACTCTGGTGCTTCTTGAGAAGAGGATTTTTAAAGATTTTTTGTCTTTGACATCATTGCCCTGAGCCCGAATAAGGCAGCTGCTCCATTTGAACAAAATAGAATGGGTATACCCCAGGGATGGTCTGTGCGACATATGTTTGAATTTGGCTGAATGGCTGTGGAGAAGAAGCCTGGTTTGCAAAAGTTAACGGACGACGGACGACGGACGACGGACGCCAAGTGATGGCAATACCTCACACTGACTTGCTGTCAGGTGAGCTAAAAAGGGGTATTTAGTTAAAACTAAATAAATTAAAAACAAACTACAACTTTACCAAAACAAGCATGTAAGTGTAACTTGACGAGTAACGAGGCAATCATCACTGACCCAGTCACCCTCACACACCCGTTAATGTCAGTTTATAATAAAAACTAAAAGACCACTGAAGTAAATGCCTTATGGAAAAAGTAGGTTTTAGCACCAGACTTGAATGATTCAAGTGATGTATTATTTTTTTATGTCGACTGGGAGAGAATTCCAAAGCCTTGGACCAGCAATCGCAAAGGACCTATCACCGGCACTAGTAAATTTAGATGCAGGCTAAACCAGTTTGTGTTGGCCCTATGACCTAAGAAACCTAGGGATGGTTAGACTGGTAGTAACAGTTACAACAGTGGAGGCGTTTACTAAAGTGTCTTTGCTAAAGCTATGATCCCGCAGCAGTTGTATAATCTGCAACTCTGGTGATGAAAGTAGATCACAATGGTGCTGCAGCCACTCAAGTGATGGTAATAAATCACAGTGGCACTGCTACACTAGTGATGGGCGTAAATCACAGTGGTGGTGCCACTCAAGTGATGGAAATAAATCACAGTAGTAATGCCACACGAGTGATGGAAGTAGATCATAGTAGTGATAGAAAGAGTACTGGTACAGACCACTAGAAGAGTTCGTAGAAGTGGATTCTAACATTTTTGTAGGTAACATAAGGGTATCTTAGTTAGTAATGTCGGCAAAAATCGCCAGGAAGTGATAACTATCATCTGACAAATACCTTCAGATAACTATCTGCAGACAGCTGTCATCAGATAAATATTTTTACAGAGTACACCACCGTGCCATAAGCGTCATGCATACCATTCAATATATGTTTTTTGAGGAACATTGCTACCTATCACATAAGAACCTTTCTGTCTTCCAACTATGTGTCCAAGCCTTGTATGTGCTGTTCTTGCATTGTTGACCACTCTGTACGATCAACAGACCGTCTCTCATACGCAATGTGCCCAGAATATATTACGTCACCTAGGTCCCAATGTTTTATATGTGCCAGTAGACACATAGAACACATGGGAACTCAAAGGACGACTAGATCAGAAACTATAAACGTGTCCGGGTTTAGATGAATGACGCAATCTGACGGAGATACTAAAACGTGAACAAACGTAGAGGTCCAGGCAGATTCAAAGATAGCTAAAAAGCTTGCAGTAACACAAGTCAGTTGTAATGGTGGGAAGCTTCTGCATATAACAGAATGCAGGAGAGAGAGGAGCTGTAATTAGTACAAGTAGGAGATAATCAGAGAAATGAGTGACAGTGGCGGTATGTAGTGTGTGACTAGAAGCAATGGAATAATCTAGGAGCCAAGAATTAGCTCCATGTAGTAGCAGTACTAGTCCCCATTGTCCCCAAACACGAGTCCACTAATCACCAGTCTACAGTCCCCCAAAGTCCCTAGATGTCCTTGTGGACTCATGTGCTATTTTTTTCGAAGCACATTGCGCGCTATCTCATAAGCTCATCTCGGTTTTTCAAGTATCTACAGTTAAAACTAGAAGTCCTGTCATGACATGCGCATAAATATCACGTCGATCTCCGCGTTAATCTGTTATGATCATAGTAAGGCTATCAAATACTATACATACTACCTGTGCACACGCAGTGTTTCAGCCAATGGATCTCCGGGTAACCCGGAGGTCCATTGGCAGAAACATTGCATGTGTTTGCTATGCTTAACCAGGAGAACCTGCAGTGTTTTGGATGCCATTTGATATGGCAATTATGCCGAGATAAGCTAACAGTACATGACAGGACTTCTAGTTTTAACTGTAGATAGGTCCACATGTACTGTGGTGGATACTCAGTCAGTAGGGAAATGTCACACTAGCGTCAACTTGGTCGTGGAGATGTATAGAAAGAGTTGGACTACATGGAACGGACCGATCGGACTGAATCTATTAAGGATCAGTCGAGGACAGGGATCAACATCCGAGACATCTAGAACCAGATTGGATGGTGGGGTCAAAAATATCCAAAACATGATAGAAAAACAAAACGTAGTAAACACCGATTATACTCGAAGTTTGGGCCCATCTTCTCAACTTGAGTATACTTTGAGCCAACTACGCGGACCATTGGCCACAACGTGCTTGGTTAACGGCCCAATAGGACTTCGCTCTTCGCAAGATGGTCATTATTAGTAGTTGTCGGTTCGTTTCTGGCCATTAGTTATTCTCGCATTCAATAGAACATACCATCTCAGCACACCCTACACCATTCCAGCCCTCCCGGGATGACCCTGCAACGTGCCTCCATAGGAACCAAGATGGCGGTCTTCATCGAACGAAATAGGCGACCAAAACTCATATTACCCTAACAACATGTGCTGTGCATGCACACTATCATGCATGGTAATGGCGTCACAACATGTTTGTTCAGGTGGCCAACTATTACATCACACGTGACTTCCAAAATTTACTGCGATATGGCCTCACATACAATCCCGCATAAAATCTGTAGAATTTCATTGACAACCCACTCATACACACTGGATTTTCAAATACCAGCATGGGGACAACCTTTTAGAAGTTGCGCGCGGTGTAATGTATTTTTCCAAAGGGAGATATTTCCAAGACTTCAAGGACTCATAACTCACAAACGATGAGAAATTCCAAAAAGTGTAACGCTGGCACCAGAAGCGTCATCGCTATCCAAGTAGACAATTCCACAACGACAGAAACATACCATTTTGGAGACGGCAAGATACAATATTGTTCAGGAGTAGCAATTATATCAACATTCCACAAGTCCGTTTGACTGTATTACGGATCTGGTTAAGACACACACACAATGAAGATCTATACATGAGCAAAATACCATGGCAATCCGACATCTGGAAGTACTCTTCACGGAGTGGTGAAACATTTGGGAATTTCCGTTACCCAAAATTCTAAGTGCCAATAGATCAGAAACGGTAAGAAATATCTGCAAAAATGCCAGTACCTTCCCGAATGTCGTGGTCTGTGCACATAATCAGTTTCATCCAAATCGGACAAATTTTGTGGTTTGCCTCTTTTGCAGATTGACGTCCTAAATTTGCGACACAAATTATGAGAGCGCGTTAGCTCAGTAGATAGTGGTATATGTTGCAAGCAGAGGGGTCCTCAGTTCCAACCGCACCTTGGGCAACCGCGTTGTGTCCTTGTGCAAGACACTTCACACCGATTGCCTACATGGGGGCACGGTCGCGCTGTCGTCTACTAAAGCGTACTGCACGTCGATGGTGCACCTGTCTTCAACCAATTCTAACCCTGCTTGTGTGGAGTTAGTATGCTGGGGAGCTGACGATTGCTCGGTGGTTCTCTCCACCCGAAAACTGTCATAGATATGATTAGCCATTGTGCATAAATATATGGCATTAGACACCAATAAACGAATGAATGACATTAACTCAAATTATATCGCTTATAATTCACCTTGTTTGGGATATATATAGAATAAACAGCTGCGCCATGAGCGCATGATACGCCCGTTATTAATTACAAGGGGGAACCACACAATATGAGTATACATGTGTACTTGTCAGGTTACATATACTTGCCACCAAATAATCATGAAAATTGCTCAAAGTCCAACATGTGGAAAAGTGCCTATATTTTGATGAATAAAGTCCCATAATTCTGGAATAACAAATCGGACAGCGACCCAAATTGAAAGGGAGATTCCTTCTATCAACATATATAGGCAACCAAAAAATCATGAAATTGCTCTAAGCATTTTCAAGTTATTGTTCGACATGTGAAAAATAAAGTTCCATAACTCTGGAATGACTAATCGAACGGCGACACCAACCGAAAACATCCATCAACATAAACCACCTACCAAAAAATCGTGAAAATCTCTCGAAGCGTTCTCGAGTTGTCGTACGACGTGTAAAAAATCAACAATTTTCTAAGTAATAAAGTCCCATAACTCTGGAATGACTAATCGAACGGCGACACTAAACCAAAGGGAGCTTCCCTCCATCGATTTCCACCACCTACCCAAAAATCACGAAAATCTCTCAAAGCGTTCTCGAGTTATCGTACGACGTGTAAAAAATCACCAATTTTCTAAGTAATAAAGTCCCATAACTCTGGAATGACTAATCGAACGGCGACACTAAACGAAAGGGAGCTTCCCTCCATCGATATACACCACCTACCCAAAAATCACGAAAATCTCTCAAAGCGTTCTTGAGTTATCGTACGACATGTGACCGGACGGACGGACAGACGGACGGACAGACGGACAGACGGACAGCGGTATACCATAATACGACCCGTTTTTTTTTTCAAAACGGGCGTATAATATACGTATAGTGTTATAGAATAAACGTATAGTGTTTTCAAGTAAAAAACAATATTCTACGAGTAGGATTAAGAATGAAACCGACGAGCATCTGGCGAGGCGGTTTCATTCTTAATTCTACGAGTAGAATAAATGTTCTACTTTATTTTGTTCATGCCATAAATCTTCTACAGGGCAGTCGCGGCAAAATCGTGCTATACTTCGCTACAAAACACAGCGAGAAGTGAGGAGAACATTGGTCCAATTCGATCGGTCTGCAAAATTGGCAAAAATAAACAAGGTGCAGTAATACATTTCTGTCTAAAAATAATTCGACTACAAACTAACTTGCAAAAATACTTTATTATATGAGCAGTGTGTGATGTTTTCTACTGGAATTGTGTAATACTTTCAAAAAGATTTAAAGAAATCAACAATCAAACTATTAATTATGCTAGACAAATGTGGTAGAGGCCAGTGGTCAACAAATCCATCTCTACTAGGGGAATAAATTATTTTAGTGTAAAAACCTTCGGGGAAAATTTGTCACCCTACTTGTTGAATAAAGCAAAAATTTATCCAAGGCCTTCATTGTTCAAATAAATAGCCATTTATGGGATAAAAAATTGGAAACAACGGTGAATTATCAAGTATCTAAAATAAATGACGGTCCAGACATCGTTAAAAACATGAATCGGCCATGGCAGTAAAAGAGGTTAGTTGATAAATTTGATTTTTATTTGATTTTTATTAGATATATCTCTCTCTATACAAGCAAGTCTGTAAGATCACTGAACATTCGGATCTGAAATATGTGTCAGATATTATCGTCTTTTTATTGACCCCAAAACTTCAAGGACGCGAACTCAAACATGGTGCGTTATTTCCACAATCAACAAAAAAAATCAGTTCATAAGCTACATCAGCATTAAATTCCAAATCAGTCGAAGAGCTTTTGAAAAGGTTTCCATAATTTCACATTTTGGCATGTTTAGAAAGAATTAAATTTACTGGCAGAGGTGCGTCGTTAAACCCCTTCACCCAACGCACAGGGTATCTCAATTTAATATCTTAATTATTGTTTTTTTTTTTAAATTTCAAATAATCTCAACAAAACCATACCAGCTGACACCCTCATTGGAACGAACTCGTTCCAATGTGGGGGTCACATGATATGGTTTTGTTGAATGTTCAACTGTTTAATTTGTAAATTACGCGGGTGGGTGCGGCCGATTCGTAAGATAGGGTTAGTTCCATTATATAGAGGAAGTCCTTGTGTTTAAACTCTTTTGGCGCGACAGCCGACTAAAGTCGACAGATGGCAGACCGCGGAAAGGTACCGCTGTAGTCATTTTAGCCAACTGTGTGTGTCCATTTCCAAGTGTTTTTAACCCTTTACCCAACGCAGACGATATCAAAATTTATTATTTTGAATATCACTAATTTTTCAAAACATTTCAACAAAATCATATCATGTGACCCCTCGTTGGAACGAGTTCGACATTTTTAAATTTTTTGAAAAATAATATTTTTTCAGCTGCTGAAATTTTATTACGCAGGGGGCGGGGGGGGGGGGGGGGTTGCGGCCGATTCGTTGTGTAAAGGGTTGAACAAACATACGCATTCCTATGTTTCAGGCACCATTTATGTCCTATCCATGAACAAACGGTATCGTCACTTGAAAGTATAAAGGTGTCAGTTAAATATATACAGGAAATAATTTGAAAAACTGTCAATGAGATCATTAGAATATCTTTTAAAATAATAATGCTTTAGTCTAAAAACCTATACTTTTTGTAAAATTCCTGATGAATATTAGGCGGTAAGAATTCTGTTTCTCAGATTATTCCGCACCATAGAGTTAATGTACTAAATTCTAGGATCTTAAATAAGATAGTTCCATCTTGTTCATTCAAAATATATAAAAGTGTTTTGAAGAAAAAATGGAAAGGAGCCTCCAAGGGTCGATAACTTTGAAAGTCGGGAGATTGGTGCATCGATCCGCCGCGAGTTCTTAATGCAGGAGATAAAAAAAATTAAACCTGATGATCCAGTAATGCGTTGATGAAAGAAAAATAAAAAGGAGAAAATAGGAAGAAGGAAGATAATAATTAATAATATTCCTGGTTTAAAATGTGGGCAGTAATAAAGTAACCCACAGCTTCAAGACATCATATTATACAGATTCACTACAACGTTTGAGGTTACGTGCCAGCCTGTTGGATAGACAATCCGGCTCAACACAATTTTAACCCTTCGTCCACTGGTATATTCCATGCCAGTTCAGGGCCTTCAACCGAGAGTGTTTTGAAAACAATTCATTACATGGGGAAGTCTAATCGATATCGGGGCTGCATGTTGGAAATCTTGATTGGTTTTCCACACAAATTCACTGAGCACAAGGGCGGCGGAACAATTTTCAAAGCGTGTGGGGGGGAGGGGGCTTGGATCCGACGATGTATGGTCGTCGGTACAGTGGGACGACCAGGGATCCGCCAGTGGTACGAAAGTTTTAAATGCCAGGGTCCCAAAACTCCCATTTCCATGCATCTGAGAGGATATTTTGAGATTTTTCAGGAGATGTATTTGAAAGATTTCTCACTTTGAGAGCCGTTAAAAAACGGCGGTAAAGCATACAGGTGATGTATATTTATCAGCTTTGGTTGTAACGACCAAAGCTGATAAATAAACCTCACCCCTATGCTTTACCAGACGTTAACAGCAATTATACTGTCTGCGGATTATCTTGTCATGGGTAGATTTGGTACTTGTATGTCTGTAAGATTACGATCTATTTCTGTTAAGCTTTTTTTTTCAACAAACTGTATACATTTTAGCATTTGCTGCCACTTACTGCAAAAAAATGATAGAAAATCCATCGAAACTGCACCAGTACGAGAGAAACATAGCTGGCGAAAATATGGGGAGCCTCTGGAAGCGCCCCTTGTTTCACCAGTCATTGGTTGTGTTAAAATATATGCATACAAACATCATGGCCCGGCAAACAAAGTGGAGGTGGTTAAAATATCGTCATCCATTTCTCTTGATCAAAATATCACCATCCAGAATACAAACAAACACATTTAGAAATCAAATAAAGGAAAGGCGAAAACTCCGGGTTGTGCAATATATGATACAATGTCATGTCACTATAGTCAACTCCCGCCTTCAGAAAAGAACTTCAAAACCAACATAAAAGGATGACCTATTTTTCATTTGCCTTGATTATATGCACTAGACGTCAGACAAATACCACGACAGTTCGATGAAATTGTCTTCCTATTGAAAGTAACTAAATGAAAATGTAAAAATAAATACCAGATCGCGTATCAACAAACTCAACTTGGTGTATGCATTTGGAGGAAATATGTTATATCATGGATGTCCCAATCTGAGGACGTCACGTGAGAGGTGGGTTAATTGTAAACATAAAAATGGCGTAAGAACATAAAAAGAAATGGTATTAAATGAAAACAAAAACACGTATATTTTTATTTTCTGAGCTCTACAAGATATTAAAAATTCATGAAAATCGGACGTAATTTAATTTTTTGTAACGTTGATGCGAATTACGACGCTCGAAAGTTCGGCTACAATCGTTTAAATTTCCCAGGTCGTTACCACATTTTTGATACGTTTTTTTTTGTTGGAGAGTATATTTCTAAAATTTCGAGAACAAAAGTTCAGTACTAGAGTTAAAATTAAAAGTCTAAGAGAAAAATGCCTACATTGGGCGCTGTTTCGGAAAACGGCACACAAACAAAAATTCCAACTTAATGCGAGAACTCGAAGTAAAGGTTTTATGAATTCTCCGTTTTCTCGGCTTATTACTGTTCCATATTTTCATTAAATATTAATTAGTGTTTCATAACACCTTCAGTGCATTTCATTTGTTCAATTTCAAATATTTATTTATTGGTGTTTACGGTCACATACTTATGCACAATGGCTAATCGTGATCGTGACAGTCAGTTTACGGGTGGAGAAAACCGGAGTACAAGGAGACAACCACCGAGCAATGACGAGCAGCTGCCAACTCCCCAACATCGTAACTCCGCACTGCAGCACAGGCAGGGTTAGAATGGTTGAAGACATGCGCACCATCGACGTGTAGCACACCTTCAGTACACGGCGCCATCGTGCCCCCAAGTGAACAATCGGGGTTAAGTGCCTTGCCCAAGGACACAACGCGGGAGTCCGAATCAATCGCTCAGACGGTCAGCCATCAGAGGATGAACCGGGCTCGACGTTGCTTAACTTCGGTGATCTGACGAGAACCGGTTACCGCAGGTCAATTTCAAAAGAACGCTTTCTGATTGGTTATCGGGGAAAAGATCTGTGAAAGGCGAGGCAAAACGGAAAATTCTTAGACTCGTTTCATAAATATCGTGCGACCAAAACACTCATTCCATATACCCAATACATGTGTACTACAGTCCCTAAAGATAGTTTCACGTAAAGTGCCCAAACCTTGGCTGAACAAAAAAAAATACGAAATCGATCGCTATAAGCCATTTCAACTTCGAAAGGAATCGAGACCCGATTCGGTTTCAAATCTTTTCGCAGATTCGAAAATATCTTGATTAATCGGAAATAATTAGAAGCCCGGGAAGTTTTGGATTTCATACATAGAGGATATGGAATGAGTGTTTTTCTCATATAATATTTATGAAACGAGTCTAAAAATTTTCCGTTTTGGCGAGCCTCTGGCGAGCCCAAACGGAAAATTCGGACGAGTTTCATAAATATTATATGAGAAAAACACTCATTTCATATTCTATTTATCATATGACACATACACAGTTGTATTTGTTCAGCCAATCAAATTGTCTACAGCACAGTCGCCGTGGGCGGGCACTTTACCACATGTCCACAGTGGTTGTGGAAAACCATGGGTAAATTACCTTTCATCGGTCCACAGAGATTTATGTGGACAGAAATGTTTCTAGACCGTGGGCATGCTACCAACTTACCAACGGAATTAATAACTAACACGGCAATTCCCGTGGAGTCCACATCATCTGACTTTTTTATTATACTACTATAATATTTATGTTACGTAATTTTTTCTACACGATAGCAATAAAAAAAATCTGTTAACATCGGAATGAGGTCAAAATATCAGACTAGTTTCTGTTGTGCCCTATCACAAATTCCCGGGGTAATCGAAAATGCAGAAACTAAAAAGCTTGTGGACCATGTGATATTTATCTACTCATCTGTTTGCCATTTGTTAACCCTTTACCAAACGCTAGGAGTAGACGACACTCGTGACAAAAATTCTTGTGTAACTAAAATTTTTCATTTTTTGCTTCCAAAACATAGGTTATGACCCCTCATTGGAACGAGCGTGACGCGCCCGTTTGGAATGAGGGGTCATAACCTATGTTTTGGAAGCAAAAAATGAAAATATAAAATAGAATGAATGACGATTCTCGTGTATAGCGCTGGCCGGTTTTGGCCGTCATGTTAGGTAAAGGGTTAAATAAAAAAGAGGGATATTTTCACCAATTATGAATTTGTCATCACCAAATAAGGCCTCTCCAGTTCCCCATCATGGTGTCATTTTTATCTTCCGCTTCCGCAAAGTTCCGGTTCGTTTTCGCGAGTTGAGAGTATAATTTCAGAAAAAAACAACTTCTACCCCAAGCATTGGTTACTGAGTCATTATCCACCAGTAAAGCAGGGCTTGTTTACCACAATGAACAAACACTGAACTATGTGATTGAAACCATTTTATTTCCTGTATGCTACTGAAGGAATAAATATCTATCTATCTATCTGCTTCACTTCCCGGGATCCCCACAAGGGTCGGTCCATAACAAGTGGGATAAGCACCTCTCGAGTATTCGTTTACCAATACCTGATGTTGGTTTTTAACCCTACCCCGTCGATATTAATAAAAGTTAGCCTCAGTGGTCTGCGTCAGACAAGATAGATGCATTAGTCTCGTGAACACAAGTCGTTTGAAGTTGTTAATCCTTTCAAACGCTGCTGTATATAGTGTACACATGCCACTAACTTCTGTAAAACTACTTCAGAAGGATCATAGCAGGTCATAAATCATAAAAACAAGAGCACCATTAATTGCCGATCAACATAAGTCAATCAAGTTAATTAATTTAATCATTGATGAATAACAAACAATCTTGCAGAATAATAACAACCAAGAGAATAAAAATGTTTGGTTTATATTTTTTCATTCTTTCACTTTAACAATTAAAAATATACATTGTAATTTATCGATAGGGCCAGGTTAAAAAAAACGAAATTAATTTTACTATGCATTTTTATTGTACGCTGAACTATCAGAATTACTCCGAAATTATCCACTAAAAAGTGTAAATTTCATATTGCACTTCTTAGTGAATAATTCCAAAGTAATTTATCGATAGGGCTTGGTTAAAAAAAACGAAATTAATTTGACGATTCATTTTTATAGTACGCTGAACTATCAGAATTACTCCGAAATTATCCACTAAAAAGTGCGACATTCATATTGCACATTTTAGTGAATAATTCCGAAGTAATTTATCGATAGGGTCAGGTCAAAAAAAAGAAATTAATTTGACGATGCATTTTTATTGTATGCCGAACAATCAGAATTACTCCGAAATTATCCACTGAAAAGGGCGACTTTCATATTGCACTTTTTAGTGAATAATTCCGAAGTAATTTATCGATAGGGTCAGGTTAAAAAAAAAGAAATTAATTTGACGATGCATTTTTATTGCATGCTGAACAATCAGAATTACTCAGAAATTATCCACTAAAAAGGGCGACTTTGATATTGCACTTTTTAGTGAATAATTCCGAAGTAATTTATCGATAGGGTCAGGTTTAAAAAAAAAACGAAATTAATTTGGCGATGCATTTTTATTGTTCGCTAAACTATCAGAATTACTCCGAAATTATCCACTAAAAAGTGCGACTTTCATATTGCTATTTTTAGTGAATAATTCCGAAGTAATTTATCGATAGGGCCAGGTTAAAAAAAACGAAATTAATTTAACGATGCATTTGTATTGTACGTTGAACAATCAGAATTAAAAAAGGTTCAAGGCCTGGGGGTGCTGTCATGATTAGCCCCTTCCTGCATAAATATATGACATTAAACACAAATAAATAAATAAATAAATAAATAAATAAATAAATAAATAAATAAATAAATGGGCCTGAGTACTGGGCGCTAATTTCCCCGGGCTGATGTTTCTTTGTCAAAATATTTCCAGGCCGAAAATTCCAGAAGTTGAATGTTCCCCTTCCCGCCCGAGCTTAGAGTTGTCAACGAAAGCGAACGAATTGTTCAACAGTCGATCGAAAATCAGATTCGGTTTAACAGAAAGATCATATCAATACATAACTGCATATCAGCGATATTCGCAGGTGCACTCTTTTATTTTCAACTATTTTTTTCTTTTTGTACACATGTTTTTCAAAGCACTCGTTCGCAATCGACATGGGTTTGTCACTGTATGTCTTGTTTTCACAGAGTGGGTTGTGCTATTCACTTTTCAGATTGAGAAAATGTGACGTAATTTTAACAAGTTATCAATTTTTTTCCTTTTTGTAAATACAAAAATGACCATATACCTGTGCTTGCAAATTGAAATGATGAAGAAATAAACATTTTTAATCAGAGTCAAATTCTATCAAGACGTGTTAAAAATTACTTCCAGTTACATTTTTGTGGGCAGACGTGTTTAGGATTAATCATGTGGACACTGCCGTCCGGCATTATCATCGTTCAGTAATCTTTTCCACAGAAGTCCATAGGCTTTTGCCCACAGAACTACATGCCCACAAAAGTCCACAGAAAGTGGTATCACACTGAGTTCTGTGGAAAATTAGTGGGCGCCCACTGTGGACATGTGGAAAAGTGACTGCCCACGGCGACTGTACTGTAGTTTTGAAATTGACCAATGAAATTGACGGAAGGCTTTATGTATCACTGATTAATATGAAAACAAAATATTAAATGTTTTAAAGTGAACAAAACGGACGAGTCATATGACAAATTTCTTTATTTCATGGTTTCTAAAGATGACAAGCCGTACTATAATTTTCTGTGGCGAAAGGTTGACCTTATCTTGATGTCTAGATATGACACATTCAGTGCGAAAATTCCTAAAATTCTTATTTGAAAAGATAGCACGGAACGTATTGCGTGTAGGATGCATAGTATATCACCACTTTCATAGCCAACAACAATTTGAATCGCACTACGTCAAACACCCGTCATATAGAGTACAGTCGCCGTGGACTGGTCAAAATTCACGCGTGGGTTCACGATGTCCACGGATGTGTTTACCAAGAAATACAAATGATAGTAGTCAAAAGTTTTATCAATGAAGCATCGGGTTGTACCCGGTGCTTCATTAATTAAAGTTTTGATCATTATCCACTAAGTAGTCTTTGGAATCTAATATTATTGCATCCGTGGCAATATTGTCCAATCGTGGGACGTGACCAATCCGGCCGAACTGTAGTATTGAAATGAATGAAATGAATAAAAATACGTTGCATATCGGGACTTTGCACCGGTCATAGCCGGAATTTCTATACGGAATAACTTTGTCTACCATACGAATACATTTCGCAACCCTTCAGAAACAAGTGATAGGTTCGTCCACTCGTATATGGGGTCCAACGGTACGAATCAGTCTACCCAGTACGTATATTGATGGTGAGTAAACGTGGGGTATAAATAAGACAAATAAGATGACATCAATATCGTAACAGTTGGGAAGTGGATTAGATTCGTGATTCTATTCATAGTTGAATCTGTTGCCTTATTCGATTCAAACGGAAAACCGTGCCTCGCCGGGCAAGATTCGACTACGATTAGTTTTCAATCAATAGAGAGTAATCGGTTGACTCAACTTGTTCCGTGAAATAATTCATGAGGGGTGAGGGACGTTGTACAAACACGAGTGCGATTTACATAAAAGTCCCTCGCATCAAATGAATTATTTCACCTAACTAGTCTAGTCGAGCGATTACTCTGTCTACTACTTTTCATTATTAACGATAATTATATTTAACCCTTTACCTAACGTAACTGACAGCGCTATTCTCAAAAATCGACAATTAATTTTCATTATTTTTTTCATTTTTTTTGTCTCTAAAACATAGGTTATGACCCCTCATTGGAACGAGCTCGACGAGCTCGTTCCAATGAGGGGTCATATCCTATGTTTTTGAGACAAAAAATGTAAATAATAGTTATTCTAGAATTGTTTTTGTAAGTGTCGTCCGCTTTTCATATTAGGAAAAGGGATAAAAAAACAAATAAACAATGAAGTCCCCATTACATCCACGGCAAAGCGTCTTCGTTTGCGCGCACGGATACATGACCCAATTGTTGATTGCATAATTCACTTGTGAAGTTATCGTTTATAATCAAACCCGGCAATCTCAGTAAATCACACTGTGGAAAGTAATAATGATGAATAAAATAGCACAGAAGTTGATTGAACAGATTGTTTCGTGTAAAACCAACTTACCTCTAACTAATTGAATAGACCCGTGAGCATACCGTTCATATCCTCTATGATATCTATCAAATCTCTTAAACCTGCAATAACCTTCTCCTTCGAAAGTCACATGTAGCTCTGCAATAAGAGAAATACTGCGATTAAAGGGTTCAATGTATTGAGGGCTGAGGTTTCTTTCTCCAAAATCATCTTTATCTGCACGACGACACACTCTAACATTCTGACTGTTGTACAAAACAAACTGACTTCTACCACACATGTAAAGGATATCAACTTTGAAGTCATACCTGTGTTACGTGCACAAAGTGCTTGTACATAGTCTTTTATCGCGATGAGACTCAACTTTTTGGGGACGTTTCCGTTAAAACTGGAAGTCCTACAATGAAACAGCACGTCGATATGCGCGTTAATCTACGCGTTATGACCACAGTGAGGCTATCACGTTCTATACATATGGCTGTGCACAAGCACCCGGAGGTCCATTGGCAGAAACATTGCATGCGTTCGCAATGAGTAACCAGGAGAACCTGCCGTTCTTTGAATGCCAGTCGATATGGCAATTGCGCGCAATTCCTACGCGCCATTAAGCCTAGATAAACGTACAGTTCATGACAGGACTTCTAGTTTTAACTGTATGTGCACATTGTGCTTGTACAGAATCTTTTATCGCGACAGGACGTAGCTTTTGGGAACGTATAACCACGAGTTGCGCTTGCCCTTACCTCTCCAAAACGAGTCTCGTCGCGAGAAAAGTTTGCATACAAGCACAATGAGCACATAACACATTTATCTACCATTCCGTCAATAAATTCCATAAGCATGACTTCTAAAAAAAAGCTGTTAACGACAAAAATCCAGACTCTACTGATCAAAATAATGGGATATTCTCAAACCATTGGCACGAGAGGAAAGTCTTTCAATATAATGAAATTGTACATGGTGATAAAAAAATAATCAAACTACACCTAAATGGGCTTTTTCCCGTAGTGCAGTGATATTTTAACCCAAATTTAATTCAATTTACGAGGCCAGCCAAAGGTTAGGTGGGTGTTTTGCAAAAGTTGGCAGAGAACTAGAGAAACAGGATTTACTGCCACCAGTAAATTCATGTCTGTGTGAAAAGGGTTAAAGTATCAGGAAAAAACTATATAGAAAGAGAATTTATGGAGGCTTATTTTCAGGAGTAATTTTTTTTTTAAACAAATCAGAAATGGACTTTTGTTAACAGTATTTACACGTATTCATAAAGGAATCAGAACAATTTTTCTAAGAAATCAGAAAAGGCATATGTGCACACCATTTAAATGGTTCGATCAAGGAATCAGAAATTGGCATTACTGGCTCTGCCACTTATTTAAACGAAGAGATACATGCATAATCTTCAGAATTGTATTAGTTGTTATAAAATTCAAATGCCAAAGGTTCTGGGGAATATGCACTTAATCACTTGCGTTGACCACATTGACGTGGACCACATTTTGAACCTCCAGCAAGTTTCAACTCATTCAGTGTAGGTCCCATGTCTATAAGCCATACCAAGCCAAGCCCGAAGTATGAGCGTAAAACACTTTAAAAAAAAACGACTCCAACAACTCCGGATCTACCATATTTGTAGATGATAGCAAATATTCGGATTGCCTAGAAGATGTTAAGCCACACCCATTTTTTTTACGCAAAAATGCACGTATGCACTTTGGGAATGCATTAAGGGGGTTCAAAAATATGATTCCCATCAATTTTTAAAAATGCACTCAATGACACCTGGGTAACCTCTGTGACCTTGACCCATATTGTGAAGCACTGTTGAGTGTCGACTCATTTGGTGTTAGTTCCAGGTCAATTTGTCATACAATGCTTGAGATATGAGCATGACCCACTTTCAAACATTTTGGCCACACCCACTTTTTACGTAAAAATGTATGTGTGGACTTCAGGAATGCTTTAGGGGGTCCAAAAATGTGATTTTCAGCAATTCTGAAAATGCACTCAATGACATGTAGGTGACCTCTGTGACCTTGACCAATATTTTGAACCTCGATCGAAGGTCGACCCATTTGGTGTTTGTCCCAGTTCTATGCATCATACCATGCTTGAGATATGAGCGTGACCCACTTTCAAACATTTTGATCACGCCCACTCTTTTTTGTGTAAAAAATGCATGTATGAACTTTGAGAATGCATTATGGGGTCAAAAAATGAGATTTCCTGCAATTCTGAAAAAATGCACTCAATGACCCCTAGGTGACCTCCGTGACCTTGACCCATAATCTGAATCTCCATCGAGTGTCGACTCATTTGGTGTTAGCCCCAGGTCTCTTCGCCATACCATGCTTGAGATATGAGCGTGACCCACTTTCAAATAATTTGGCCCCGCCCACTTTTTTACGTAAAAATGCATGTATGGACTTCAGGAATGCTTTGGGGGGGGAGGGGGGGGGTCAAAAATGTGATTTCCATCAATTCTCAAAAATGCACTCAATGACCCCTTCGTGACCTTCGTGACCTTGACCCATATTTTGAACCTCCATCGAGTGTCGACTCATTTGGTGTTAGTCCCAGGTCCATTCGCCATACCATGCTTGAGATATGCGCGGGACCCACTTTCAAAAATTTTGGCCACGCCCACTTTTTTTACGTAAAAATGCATGTTTGGACTTCTGGAATGCTATAGGGGTCAAAAAATGTGATTTCCAGCAATTCTAAAAAATGCACTCAATGACTCATTGGTGACCTCCATGACCTTGACCCATATTTTTAACCTCCGTTGAGGGTCGACTCGTTTGGTGTTGATCCCAGGTCCATAGGTCATACCACGCGTGAGATATGAGCGTGACCCACTTTCAAAACACACCCCCCCCCCCCCCCCCCCCCACACGAAGACCCCTAATGTTCCAGGAATCTGAAAAACATTAGGTGCCGAGAACTTGTGACTCTCTGTCAGTATGCCAAAAATCAATGAGATAGGGCCATTCGTTTTCGAGTTATCTTGCGGACAAAAAAGTGACGAGAAAACAGAAGACAGGAGAATAAGAAGAATAAGATTAAAAAAAAAGAAACCGTACAAAAACAATAGTCTGTGTTTTTCACACAGACTAATTATACTATGCAGTGCGCAAGAATAGCTTTCCATGGCATCACTTCATTCATATTTTTTAGAAGCGTGCAAACCTCCATGAGATTGACGTTACATTTCAAATTCTTTGCCCCGTCAATTTCAATCATATTGCGATTTATCTTCTTTTATCTTGATTTGGTTTATGTATTAAAGAGAAACTTGACGCAACGTTCATTCCAATAATATCAGTGTCTGAATAGAAATACCACTGAAATGGTCCGTCATGCGCGCGTGCGTTTCGTCGCCTGGGTTCCAATGTGTTCTATGTGCCTACTGGCAGGCTACTGGCCTCCTACTGGCAGCCTACTGCCCTCCTACTGGCAGCCTACTGCCCTCCTACTGGCAGCCTACTGGCACATAGAACACATTGGAACTCAGGGGACGGTTTGTTTCTTGCGACGCCATGTGAGTGCAATGATACCGGAATGACGATGCAGTCTACTTTATCTCAGAAGTTTTAACGACACTGATATCGTTGTTATGTCTGTCTATATTTTATTGAGATTATTTAACCCTTTACCCGACGCACACGGTATCAAAATTTATTAATTTAAATATTATTGTTTCTAATTTTACACCAAAACAATCAATAAAACAATGTAATGTGGCCCTCAATGGAACAAGCTCGACGCGCAATATTTTAAAAAAAATATCAGCTGCTCAATTTGGAAATATTTTGTTATATATATTGCTACATACATTAAAAACTATAAACTATAAAAACGTGGTTCTATTTTGTATATTAAGTTATAACAAAAAATGTAGGTAGACCACCAATCTCAATAGAATAAGATTGCTGGACATCAGCATAAAATTTCGCAACTCAATCCATCAAGATTCGCATCACTCAAACAACACTTGCAATTACGCCCTCGGAGATGTTTGATGGCGCAAAATATACTACTCGAAGTTTGATAAGCACCAACTATTTGACACATTATTGTGAAATTTGCTTGTGACATATTTGCGATATTTTTGGTGGATATGATTGAGGAATGTATTGAGATGTTCCCCAGTCGTGGCAGTCATGGAAAGCATGTACCCCTTGATTTTCATGATGTTTTCGTGTACTGTCTACATGTACATGACATGTGAAGGGTATTCAATCTTCATTTCAACACACGCCCTTCTGATTTAATGATTGAATATGGCAAATGCAAATGTAGGAAAACATTTGTTTGAAGCAGAAATGTGGCGGGCTGTAGGGATGGTGGAGCAAGGGGTTACCCATCGTAAGGTTGGTGAAGCCCATAGTGTGCACAATACGGTGATCATCGGAGCCTGGGCAAGATTTCAAAAGTATGGAGCACAAGTAATACGGCATGGTGGTGGCAGATACAGGGCAGCATCTGCATTTGAAGACAGGTTTTTGATCATTCAGGCCCGAGGCAACCGCTTTGCCACAGCAACCCAGCTTCGCAGTGACCTTCAGAAAGCATCCGGGGTAAATGTTTCTATGCAAACTCTCCGGGCAAGGTTGCACGAAGGTGGTTTCCGATCGAAAAGACCATGTATTCGCATTCCGCTGTCCCCGAACCACCGCCAGACAGGATATGAATTGACCATGGACCACGTTGGATTGACCAGAGAAGATTGGGGGCCTTCCTTTTTTACAGATGAGTCAAGGTACTGCCAAGACCACACAGATAGGCGTTCTAGGGCATGGAGAAGACCAGGAGAGCGATTCCATCTATTTATTTGTTATTTATTTATTGGTGTTTAAGTTCACATACTTATACACAATGCCTAATCGTGACCGTGACAGTTTTACGGGTGGAGGAAGCCGCAGTGCCCGGAGAGAACCACCGAGCAACGACGAGCAGCTGTCAGCTCTCCAACATCGTAACTCTGAACTCTGCACCGCGGCACAGGCAGGGTTGGATTGGTTGAAGACATGCGCACCATCGACGTGCAGTACACCTTAGTACACAGCGTCATCGTACTCCCATGTAAGCAATCGATGTTAAGTGCCTTGCCCAAGGACATAACGCGGGTGCGCGAATCAGTCGCTGAAATGGTCACCCATCTAACTACAAACCGCGCTCGACGTTTCTTAACTTCGCTGATCTGACGAGAACTGGTTACCGCGACGCCACAGCGCCCTCCCCCCTCCCCTCCACTCCGCGCGATTCCATGCAGCCAACATTGCTGAGCATGACCGCCGTGGTGGAGGGTCAATCATGGACTGCACAACAGTATATTGGTGAGATCCAGGATATCCACATCAGATTGTATGCCAGTGCAGTGGGTGATAGATTCATTCTGATGAATGATAATCCCCGTCCTCATGTTGCCCATGCTGTTCTGGAGTTCCGACAGAGGGAGGGGATGGAGCTTATGGACTGGCCAGCAAGATCCCCTGACCTCAATCCAATCGAACATGTCTGGAGTGAGTTTCAGCTTGCAATTTCAGCCAGTCCAGTCCAGCCAAGAAGGGTCCAGGAGCTTGGTGCCATGCTGGTCCAAGAATGGAACAACATCCCACAAAGGACCACCAGGAACCCGATTGGGAGCACGAGAAGGCGTTGTCAAGCTGTAATTAACAGTAATGGGTCTCATACTCGATACTGAACGATACCAGTTCGCTCCGTCAACCTTTTAGCGTATTGAAAAATTTCCTCTTTTATCAATAATATCCATTTTCCATGGTTATCGTATTCAAAAGCAAAAAATAATGTCAAACACAAATAAAATCTTAATTTCTGTACTTGAATCATTAAAGATATAATTAAATAAACACTATATACACTTTCCATTACAATATTTCAACTAAAACGTAAAACAGGTAGTTGGATATACTTGATGCTTTGAGAAATATATATGATCCATGACTGCAGTCATACTTTGATAACTTTCACAACATCCAACCTTAAACGAAAGCCTATCCCGAAAAGTAGCAATGCAATATCAACTTTCTTATCTCGATAGTATTAAATGTATTATAAGTATTTCTCGGCCAGGAGGTGGCACTGCCAAAACAGTGGTCCACGAGGAAGAACAGTCAACGTAACAGACAAAACCGGCCAGCGCTATTCTCAAAAATCGCCAGTAAATTTTCATTATTTTTTTTTCATTTTTTGTCTCAAAAACATAGGTTATGACCTCTCGAAACTTCAAACTTAAGACTCAAAAGTCGGAAAATAATTGTGTGGTGTGGTACGGCCATAGGACTTACTTCACAAACGAAATGCTCCAAGACCTTTTGCTGCTCACTGACATTTGGAATACCATCGTCGATTCTTCTGAGCGGTTGCAAACGAAACACGGCTGTGGATTTACGCCACCGGCAGGTGGTCTCAGTTTGCTGAATACTATTGTGACCGAAGGAATATCATGGTCCATGATGAACAATAATCCATTCATTGATTCAGGTGCACGATAAATGAGGGTTATTGATATACAACAAAGCATAAATTAGTAGAGGCCTGATAATGCAATTCTCAAAATTCAAAACCGCCACCTTGAGAACTTTTCAAATTCGAATTTTGGGCACGGTGTTGTTAGGATACAGAGAGTAATCGCTTGACTGGACTGGTTACGTGAAATAATTCATGAGAGGTGAGGGGCATTGTACAAACACGATTGCGCGAATGCGCACGTGTGTTTTACAATATTGTCCCTCGCCTCGAATGAATTATTTCACATAACCAGTCCAATCAAGCGATTACTCTGTTTATTACTTTTCATCATTAACTATAATTATATCATTTAACCCTTTTACCTAACGCAACGGCCAAAAACGGCCTGCGTTATTCTCAAAACTCGCCAATTAATTTTCATTATTTTTTTTCGTTTTTTGTCTCAAAAACATAGGTTATGACCAATCATTGGAACGAGCCCGTTGAGCTCGTTCCAAAGAGAGGTCATAACCTATGTTTTTGAGACAAAGAATGACAAAAATAGATATTCAAGACTTGTTTTTGCAAGTGTGGTCTGCTTTTAATGTTAGGTAAAGGGTTATATAATTATTATATATTATTTCCAACAGACCCTGGAAGAATGTTGATACTCGCACGGATTCCAGTCTTAAGTACACTGCCTATTGTCAACTACCTCGATTTTGGATGAGCCAATAAGATTCATATTTACTCAACCCAGATGATTTGGGTTGGACGAATTGGGTTCATATTCATTCAGCCCAGATGGTTTGGGTTGAGTGAATATGAACCCAAATGGGTTCATATTCACTCAACCCAGTTGATTTGGATTGATTTATAAAGTTTCAATAAATGCATAACTCAGTATATCGGTAGAATTTCACATCCAGATGAAGAGTAGCTAATAACAAATTATGTTTATGACTTGAAACTACTTAAAGCACCCAGATGGTCGGAACCCTCTGCCTTGTTGGTGTGTAATTGACAGTACTGCCATAAAACCGTAATAATTCCCTCTGCCATGTAAGCATTTTATGAATGGAAAGTATATATGTAGCGTTGAGTCTTTTTATAAGAACAATTAGTTATGTTGCAAATAGTTGGGCGATGTGACCGAGCCGTCGGGCACCGCAGCCCTATTAAAAAAAAATATTATCTGTCAGGATTATTGCGAAAAGTCTCAAGACTTCTTGGAAATTTATTAGTGAATAAACAAAATGTAGTGAAATGTAATAATCGCGATGCAGCTCATTATTTAGCATATACGTACAGTGCAGGTACTCAAAATGCATTATTTAGACCACCTAAGACACATTAGCAGGAATTGAGAACTACAGACATCCGTTTCTAACGCCGGCTACATGTGTGACACAATTCAAAGTTTCAAACTGAGTTGTTTAACCCTTTGAACAATAGCAGTATCTTCCATGCCAGTTCAATGGCAGCAATTAGAAGAGTCCATATTCATTATTTGGGTAAGACCAAACAATATTTTCAACGTGCAGCCTTTTGATTGGTCTACCCCACACATTTACTGAACAGCCAGCCTATTTAATGACGATATTGCAAGCCGGAAAAAAACGACTGCTAGGGTTCAAAGGGTTAAGGACGAATATAATTACTAGCAAGAGATAATTTCTATCTCAGGCTCCAACCCCGACAGAAAACAATATTGTGGGGTGTCACGATCCTGCCCACCCTTCCTTTAGCGACGCCACTGGATTCCGCTGTAAATATCTGTCTATGGCCATTTATCGAACATAGGGCCCAACACTCTCTGAAGCTATTTACAAAAATAGTCAATCAACTTCTATTATTTTTTCAATGTTTGTCTCAAAAATACAAGGTAAGAGCTCGTTCCAATGAGGGGGTCATAAGCTATGTTTCAGAGAGCAAACATTACAGTTTCAAATTATTATTCGATTTCTTTGCAAGTGTCAACAACTGACCTACAGTACGTGGAGAGTGGATTTAACTAAATCACCCACGGAGTGGAGTTATCACCCAAACTATAACTTTCAAATTTTGTACATATCGACAAAAATACAAGCAATGTTTCAGCCAATGGACCTCCGGGTTTAACCCGGAGGTCCATTGGCTGAAATTTTGCTTGTGCTTGTTATGCCTTGCAACAAATTTGCAATTATTACTTGGGTGGAATCTCCACTCTGTGGGTGATTTAGTGATAATACACTCTCCACGTACTGTAATGAATCACCCGCAATCGCCCGCGTAATTTCCAAAATGAGCTGTTGGAAAACAATTAATTGTCAAATAATTTAGACAAAAACATATCATGTGACGCTTCATTGGAATAAGCTCGTCGAATATTTATTATTTATTTATTTATTAGGGTTTAAGGTCACAAACTTATGCACAATGGCTAATCGTGACAGTGACAGTTTTACGGGTGGAGGAAGCCGGAGTGCCCGGAGAGAACCACCGAGCATCGACGAGCAACTGTCAGCTCCACAACATTCTAACACTGTTCAAGCAGGGTTACAGCGGTTGAAGACATGCGCACCATCGACGCCCCGTACGTCTTAGTACACGGCGTCATCGTGCCCCCATGTAGGCAACCGGGATAATGTGCCTTGCCCAAGGACACAACGCGGGTCGTCCCGGACGGGGATCGAACTCGGGACGTCTAGCGTATAAGAGCTAGTCGAAATCGGTCCTATGTGGTGTTACAAAACATGGTTTTGCTGACTTTTTTTGTGAAAAATACGAAAAAAATAATCTGAAAAATAAAAAAAAATTGATATCGTCTGCGTTGGGTAATGGGTTAAAAGGTCATACATTTGAGGTGAGGACTATGTTAGACAGAAGTACAGAACGAGAGGTTACAGTTAAAACTAGAAGTCCTGTCATGAAATGCGCACAAATAGTACGTCGATTTGCGCGTTAATCTACGCATTATGACCATAGTAAGGCTATAAAATTATGTCCATATGACCTCTGCACAAGCAATGTTTCGGCCAATGGACCTCCGGGTAATCCGGAGGTTCATTGGCAGAAACATCGCCCGTGTTTGCTATGAGTAACCTGGAGGACCCACCGTGCTAGGGATGCCATTCGATATGGCAATTGCGCGCAATTCCTACGCGCAATTATGCCTAGATAAGCGTGCAGTTCGTGACAGGACTTCTAGTTTTAACTGTATCAGCTGGAGATACTCTTCACTACCAACAAGCTTGTGATCTTACCTGAATATTTATAGTCCCCTTCCAGAGTCCTCTCTCTAAGTTTTCCGCATAGGCAAACCTAAAAAACCCATCCCCAAGGTACTTCTTCACATAAACAGCTGACAGGCAATGCTTAGCTCGTCTGTCTATAAAAATTTATTTAGCAGTCCTCGTCTCGACGAATCCATTAGCAGTTTAGATCCGATCATGTAGCATGGATACGTTAAGAATGTGACTTTTAATCACCTTAAATGTGTGTAATTTATTATTTATTTACTGGTGTTTAAGGTCATATACTTGTACACAGTGGCTAATCGTGATCGTGACAGTTTTACGGTGGAGGAACCGGAGTACACGGAGAGAACTACCGAACATCGACGAACAACTGTCAGCTCCTCAACATTCTAACTCTGTTCAAGCTCCGCTCAAGCAGGGTTACATCGGTTGAAGACATCTGCACCGACGACGTTCAATCCGCCTTATTACACGGCGTCATCGTGTCCCCATGTTGTCAACCGGGATAACGTGCATTGGCCAAGGATAGAAAGCGGGTCGTCCCAAATGTGTGTTGATGCATTACTTAGTCGGGAAATAGTTTACATATTAATTGTTTTCTATTGTATCCATTTTCCAATGCTTTTGTTGTCCCATTCATTTTGTTTATACATATTTTATGCTCGGTAGTCGAATATTGATTTAAGTAAGAATTATAACATGGATTTCACTTTACATATAAATCGATTAACAGTTAGAGGTAAACTGGAGATTGACATTCCGACGTTGCTTGGTAGCAAAGATAGGTGTGCAACTGCATCTTGTTTCGATCACTTGTGAGCTTGAAATCAGCTAACGATTGTGTGCGTTATGGTTCTGCGAGAAACTCTTTCCGGAAACCACTTAATGCAATCCATAGTAGTGGTATTACAATTAGTCCAGGCGATTTAGAACATCCCCACTCAATTCGATGCTTGTCGAAGAACGGTGCCTTCTCATGGGAGGCGCAGGATCAAGCTCCCACTACAGTATGTTTCTAAACAATTTGCTAACCCATCAAACCCAGCTTATAAATGTTCCTCAGATGGTCAAGCCCAACTTATAAATGTTCCTCAGATAGTCAAACCCAGCTTATAAATGTTCCTCGGATAGTCAAAACCAGCTTATAAATGTTCCTCAGATAGTCAAACCCAGCTTATAAATGTTCCTCAGATAGTCAATGTGTTGAACCGCTACTATTATTAGTTACACAGTTTGTGGGTGGCCTGATATTGTATATATGGTGTCAGTTAATTTCATATTGGACGAGAGCGAATATATACCATATTGGGCCAGCAACAAGCTGTGTAACGAATATATCTTACCGACTGCTGCATCGATGCACAGAACTAATAACAGCATCGATCAAAATTAAATGAGAGAATTCTCACAATGTGTTCACGTATCTTTGCCTTGTTACAGACACTCTTCCCATAAATTGTAACAAGGCAAATTCATACATACCAAACAGTTTCATTTCGAAGGTAACATGACACACATCCACAGAATGTGAAGCCTTTTAAGTTGCCTAACCTGCACTTCAGATCAAATATAGGCTTCCAACACTCCATCTTTCAACTTGTATCGGCTGCCGCCATTTTGAATAATCAGTGAACAAAGGGGAGATTACCCATAGCTGCCAGCGTATATTGATGTTGACAGGCAGTATATGGTTTTATATTCAGTATGCATGTGACGTCTTTCCTAGATACTTGTAGGAGATAAGATATACAGGCATTTTCCGAAAATGGATTCTTAAAAAGGGATTCCGTAATTGGGATTCCTATCCAATTCCGTAAAATTTGGATTGCGTGTTTTGACATCAGGCATTACCCTTACCCACAGTACCCATTGACCTAGCATTACACAGTACCCATACATGTCATAGAATAGCATGAATCATTAGGCGGATTAATAGTACTAAGGACTAACATGAGACCTGTACGGGGAGCACGCGTATATCCTACACTACCACACTAGGCGACCATGCATTACACCCACCCACCCACAATAACGTCTGGTCCCACATTACATACTGCCTATATTAGTCATGGGGTGACATAAAGCATTAAGTCGATTAGTAGTATCAATGACTTTCGGGGAGCCCACAGATCTATATATTGTCCATACTATACTGCTGTTCTATACTGCCAGGCATTACCCCCACTCACAATACCACTTGACCTGCCATAACGTACTTCCTATACCAGCCATAGAATAATACAAAGCAATCGGTTTGTTAATAATACCGAGGACTAACAGGGGACCTACATCGGTATACACATTGCATCCTAGGCCCCACTTCTAAATGAACGATTATAATACTGCCTGACCTAGCATTACGAACTAAATACCAGCCATAAGATAATACAAAGGATTCGGTAGGTAAATAGTACTAAGGGGGTAATAGGCCAACAGACCATTCACCCTATACTGCCAATCTAAACCACCAAGGACTATCTCGCAAATAACACACCGGGCGACTATGCATTACCCCCATTCCTACAATACTGCTTGACCTAGCTATATCAGATATAGGATAATATGAAGACCCAAGGGCTAATAGGATACCAACATGGATATATACCACTACTACCATACCACCCCAACCCCACTTACGAGAAGTCCGACACCCCCTGACCCGAATAACGTTATGTCAAACTGTATAGTGGACAACAACAGTGGTCAACATCTCTATGACGTCGCGTGTGCGTCATGACGTCTCGACGTCAATAGCAACGTCAATCGTTTCGCGGAAAAAAACTTTCAAGAAAATCAACTTTCCCATCATCTTTCCACCACACACCCATAATATATACCCACAGCCCTGTGTTTACCTATATCACTATACAATGCCATAGCATACTATATATGTAGTACGTACACCACTTGCCGGAACCAACTTGGATGGCGCGAAAAACACGTCTCATGACCTCTCCACTAAAAGGCTCCGGTTCCTATGGGAATTTAACACTAGTTGCTCCACCAAAGCTCCGAGTAATCAGGCACGATCGGGTACATGCTATACTACTGTCAGGTGACTGATCCATCTCAAGAAAATCCCTACCCTCATCGGAGGAGGAGATGGAGGAGGCTAACAGTCAATGGTACCGGAGGTTTACTCCGACGACGATCCACCCGACCCGTTTTCTCTTTCTCCTCTGGCTTCTTCGGACCAAAGCCTCGCTCAGGATGTTGGCGCCACGAAATCTGTGGAGGCGAAGTGTTAAAACGGACACTTTCAAGGTGTTAAACCCATTCTAACTCTTAGGGTTTGATTTTAACACTCAAAGTGCAATGCTTTAAGCACATAGACATTACAATCGTCAGACATCTGAAACTTGAATGCATGGCACTTCCCATGTGTCTAGCATTGGTGGTTCTTCCAGAATCGTCCATAATTTGATTTGCGCTTGGTGGTAACATAATTAAAAGGACACAACGCAGATGACGCGGATCAGGCTCCAGAGTTCCTTTTAAGTGTCGCGACATTACACTTGTCAAGCGGTATTATTGTAACACCTGTCAAGTTCTGAGATATCTACACTTGAACAAAGTGCTAGTTCAGCACTTAGTAAGTGTTAAATACAGCACTTCAAGTGTGTGTTTTTTAACATTTTAGTTTTTAGCGTGTAGTGAGGCTGTAAAAGCAACAGCCATGCCAACAGCCAATACGCAAGTGAACATCATGCTAAGTCCCTTTAAGGACGCACGAACTCAAACAACGCGTTGATACTTTGTGGTCATTTGTTTTGTTATTATTTTTCGATTTTTTCAAGATACAGCCTCAATTCCTTTTTTCTCCCGAATAGTGCTCAGTGACAACCGTTGAACCAAATGTTATTGCAACTTAAAATACTGATATAATCCTGCTGTCAAGACTTCTTAACTGCTTGGGTGATAGGAGCCACTATCAGGGCTTTCATAAAAAATGAGGATACCAGAGCAAAAGCCAACACTTTTCTTGTTTATATTTCATATTCAGTCAAACACAAATAATATTTTGTTCAGATAAATGTGTTTTATTACAAAGTATTGGAGGGCGCATGTGGGCAATCTCCAATATTTTGTAATAAAACATATTTTGAATGACACAAAGTTCATACCACCAAAATAATCTAGTCCTCAACCAGATAATCACTAATGTGATACATATCTTGTATTTGTACTTTCGGACGTTCGACGTCGCATTTGGAAAAACGTTGAAGAAACTGAATTCCCAGTGACGTTTGAACGTCAGGATAATATTAGTTACCCCGTGTCTGATCACGGGGTAACTAATATTAGTTACCCCGTGATCAGACACGGGGCAACTACCTACCCGAAGCCAGCCGTATCCCATGAGGCCTTCGGCCTCATGGGATAC
This sequence comes from Pictodentalium vernedei, assembly GCA_031216915.1. Classification (NCBI taxonomy): domain Eukaryota; kingdom Metazoa; phylum Mollusca; class Scaphopoda; order Dentaliida; family Dentaliidae; genus Pictodentalium; species Pictodentalium vernedei. The sequence goes on from CM062291.1 coordinate 457,042,319, forward strand.
GGCTGGCTTCGGGTAGGTAAAAACCCGTACCACGTGCTCAGACACGGGGTAACGAATTTATCTATTGATAAGTACAATCTATTTCATGTGTGAACACACACAGCATGAGATCTTTTATCTTCCATTGTTGAGCCATACAGGTTCCTGTGGAATTTTTGTGCAAAAGAGTTTTTGTGAAAATATGCCGATATGACTAGTATAAAAAAATTATTGAATTTCTTTTTTTCTTTTTTGTCTCAAAAACATAGCTTATGAACCCCACATTGGAGCGTACTCGACAAGCTCATTCCAATAAGGGGTCATGAGCTATATTTTGGAAATAAAAAAATTAAAATATAATACATGTACACTGTAAAACTGAAATGACGCGTCTTCTACGGGGTATGGACAATTTGTAGATTTCGGAACGAGGCTTCCACTGGGTATGGGAAATTTGTCAGTGGCTGGGCGGACGTATCGTGGGTTTCAATGAATATGGTCTCATACCACGTATCTATCAACCAATCAAATCACAAAATTCACTTTAGTCAATAGATAATTGAAGTCTCAAAGGGTTAAGAACTTGAGCAAGGTTTCACACAACACGATTTATTTGGTTTTTGAACTGGTTATTTCAAACATATCTAATTTATTGTAATTAATGGCCCGCATGACCTGTAAAGCTAGGAAACTTTGATTCAAAGCACAATATCTGTGTGTCAGAATGATAGAGTTATCAGGCGTATTTATCAGAAAATTCACGATGAGTGTATGTGTAAGTGAATTGAATAAATCAAATTTAGGAATTATACTTAACAGATTGCTAAGGATACCTCCTCGGTGGACGTTTTGATATTATTTTTTTTTTGGGGGGGGGGGGGGGGGTAGGCTGGTCCCACGCCCCCCCCCCTACACCCATGTCTTCAGTCCAAACTTTGCTTGTTCGTCTTGTACTGCTTTACATAATCAAACTCATGTTTGTGAGGATTCTTTATTTGCGATTGTCGTGAGATAAATAGACCTCGATGAGAGCACAAGTTTAGATAAAATCGACTCCTTCACCCATGTTTTACAGTTAAAAAATAGTATTTTTTCGGGTAGTCAGTTGTTCACTTTCAATGGGGACATGTGGAGTATTTTTTCTGATCTTACGTATTGTTGAATGGTGAAGTCGAAATGAGCCTGGATACTATCTTATGGGGACGACCAACCTAACTTTGATCAAATTTCAAGTATTTTTTTCTGAAAGTCTTAAAAAGGCCCCAAATGAATAACCCCAATACAAACCAGATATCACAGTGGAAAGCCTCAACAGTCTTTTTGGTGAAAATATAAATATATTTCTTCATATATCTCACTTTTATCGAATATCCCCTACTTTTTTTGAATAGTATATATGAAGAAATATATTTGTATTTTCATCAAAAAGACAGTTGAGGCATTGCCATCTGGTGAATGATTTCAGCGATAGATGGGTGTCTGACAAGCACACATTCCACGCACTGAGCTGTAGAAGATATGGACGGTTGGTCATAGAATTTACCACATTAAGTCAAAGACCTCAGTACCTTGTAAATCCTCCCCGGTTCGCGAGACAAGCGCGGATCGGACGTGGCAAAGTCCTCACCAAACGTCCAATATCAGCTAGACTGATGTTATTCCATTCTTCCTGCAGTGCAGCGGCGAATTCCCGGATATTGGTAAGGGGTTGTTGGCGTCGTTGTCGGCGCCTGCCAAGCATATCCCAGACGTGCCCGATTGGTGAAAGGTCTGAACTTAGTGCTGGCAAAGGCAGTGTAGTGATTTTCTGCTCCTGGAGGAAGCCTGTAGCGACACGGGTCCTGTGTGCTTTTGCATTGTCGTCTTGGGAAATGAATCCACGGCCAGCCGTGACGTCGCGCAAATGGCGCCACATGAACCGCTAACATGTTGTCACGGTAGTACTGCGACTACTGCCCCGTGACACCCCCTTGGATGACATGTAATGTTGTTCTGCTTGTCATGGTTATGCCTCTCCACACCATAACCGATCCACCACCAAAACAATCCTGCTGTCTAACGGTTTCGTCATGGTATCGTTCGTTCCGCCGCCGCCACACTCTGTTTCTCCTGTAGTGGAAGGCGAGAGTGAACCTCGATTCATCGGAAAACATGACATTGCTCCACCGACGATTATCCCATCGCTGTCGTGTTCCACGCCGATTACGTCTTGCTGCGATGTTACGTTCAGTTAAACGTGAAATTATTCGAGGTCGTCGAGCGTAAAAATTCCAGCTGTGTAGACGATGTCGGATACTCTGACCACTGACTCGCACATCTGTCACTCGGTGCAGCTGCTGTCCAATTTCTGATGCAATTTGATGGCGGTTACGTAATGCTGTGGTTCGGATGGAACGATCATGGTTAGCAGTTGCCGCCATTGGACGACCTGACCGACCCCTGTCATCAACATTGCCTGCCTAACGGTAGGGTGACCACAACCTGCTAATCACCGATTGAGTAACGTTGAGAATTTGAGCCACTGCAGTCTGTCTGTTGCCAGCTTCCATCATGCCAACGGCGGGTAAACGTTCGTTACGTGTCACGCTTCGCATACCCCAAAAGTTACGTTTCGTCGAGAAACTACCGAAGAACGAGTTTATACCAAGAGAAAAACGATGAGTCCTCCGAAAAAAATCCGTCCAGTACAAATGAAAATTTCAAAACGTACCCCATAGACATTAACGCGGCGCTCGTGCGAAAAACATGTACTAAATCTTCGTGGGCCGGTGACATTCATCATCCACACTAAACTTGGTAACATATTGATGTGTCCAATCACGCGTATCCAAAAATATCAACATCAGTTTGGATATCCTCTACACTTTTTGAATAGTATACAGTACGTGGAGAGTGTATTATCACTAAATCACCCGCAGAGTGGAGATTCCACCCAAGCAATAATTGGAAATTTGTTGCAAAGCATAACCAGCACAAGCAAAATTTCAGCCAATGGAACTCCGGGTTAACCCGGAGGACCATTGGCTGAAACATTGCTTGTGTTTTTTGTCGATATGTACACAATTTGAAAGTTATAGCTTGGGTGATAACTCCACTCCGCGGGTGATTTAGTTACAATCCGCTCTCCACGTTCTGTATATACCTTTTCTATGCACTGTACTCATTATTTTGATGTATAATTTGCCTTTCCATACTTCTCTTATCCCGTTTCTGGGACATTGGGAAAAGTGTCAACACATTGGTCAAAGTTAGGTTGGACGACCCCTTAAAGGTATTTTTAACGTTCGTTAATGAAACGAGTCTACTTTTGCGAACGGTTCTACTGGACAGATATAAAACAAAACGTTCGACAAAGTCAGGTGTATCTATTTTGAGCAGTATATTGAGCGATATATTGATTTATAATACACTTTATAAGACGCATATAACCGTGTGTATAGACACAAACAAAGAAAGTAGGTTAATAATTCTCCTACCTCGAGCTTTAATTTCTTCTCCCAATTCTAGATGCACATGACCAACAATAACATCCCCGGGTCGGTACACAATTTGATTTCCGTCCAGAATTATTGCAAAATGCCTCGATTGTGCCATTTTACGATCAAGGAGAACAACACTCCGTCCACGGCGTACACAATGATGATAATAAGTTTAAATCTAGAGGGCAGAGTGAAATTATGGAAGCTGAAAGAGTAAACA